>JAYESA010000004.1:69764413-70397272 GCA_036927795.1 Iris macrosiphon
GGAGTCTTCTGCGGAGTCCTGGTTGTAGAGCCGAGGTTGCTACATCCACTGATAAAGGAGTACATGGATGTCTTTCCGTAGGAGTTGCCAGGGTTACCTCAGGACAGAGATGTGGAGTTCTCTATAGACTTGGTGCTAGGCGTGGAGCCGATATCCCAGTACGTCTATAGAGTCAGCAACAGTGAGCTGATAGAGTTGAAGAAGAAAGTAGATGTGCTTCAGGACAAGGGATTTATCAGATCTAGTTCTTCCCCGTGGGGTGCTCCGGTACTTTTTGTGCCGAAGAAGGATGGATCGATACAGATGTGTATCGACTACAGGGCTCTGAACAACCTCACAATCAAGAACAAGTATCTGCTGCCGCGTATTGATGATCTTTTTGACCAGTTTAGCGGAGCGAGGGTGTTTTCCAGGATTGATCTGAGGACAGGCTACCACCAGGTGAAGGTCAGGAAGGAGGATATTCCGAAGATAGATTTTTGGACCAGATATGGACAGTATGAGTTCATGGTGATGCTGTTTGGGTTGACTAATGCCCCGACAGTGTTCATGAATCTGATGAACAAGGTATTCCATCAGCATCTGGACAGGTTTGTGGTGGTGTTTATAGATGATATCTTGGTGTATTCGAAGACCCCAAAGGAGCATGAGGAGCATCTGAGGATAGTGCTGGAGACTCTAAAAAAGGAGAAGCTTTATGGAAAGCTCTCGAAGTGCGAGTTCTTCCTTGACAAGGTTGAATTCCTTGGTCATATGGTTACTGGAGAGGGGATCTCGGTGGATCCGAGAAAGATCATTGCAGTTGAGGCATGGAGTACCCCGAGTTCAGTAGCAGAGGTCAGGAGTTTCCTGGGACTGGTAGGTTATTACAGGAGATTTGTTCAGGATTTTTTCCGGATTGCAGAGCCGTTGTCCAGGCTGACTCGGAAGGACGTAGAGTTTGTTTGGTTAGAGGAGTGCCAGATCGCCTTTGATGAGCTAAAGAGGAGGTTGACGACAGCTCCAGTGTTGATGTTGCCATCAGGTTCTGGAGGATTCACTATCTATAGTGATGCATATGTTACAGCAGAATGGGAGGGTGATTGCCTATGCTTCTAGGCAATTACGTTCTCATGAGAAGAACTACCTTACCCACGATTTGGAGTTGACAGTGGTTATTTTTGCTCTAAAGTTGTGGAAACACTATTTATACGGAGAGCGTGTGGAGATCTTCACAGACCACAAGAGCTTGAAGTATGTGTTTACCCAAAAAGAGCTAAACATGAGGCAGAGGAGATGGTTGGAGTTGATGAAAGACTTCGACATATTATTGCAGTACCATCCAGGGAAGGCGAACGTAGTTGCGGATGCATTGAGCAGGTATCCGGTAGCTATGTGCCTGACTACAGATCATTATCTTCTGGCAGATCTAGAGAGCTTGGGCATTGAGGTGATAGTGCCTGGAGTTGAGATATAGATGTGGGGACTTCAGATTCAGTCAGAGTTGGTAGACCAGATCAGGGCTACACAGTTTGAGGATGAGTCCCTACGGAGCATTAGGGCACAGGTTCAGATAGGATTATAAGATGACTTCACCATTGCTGATGATGGTTTATTGCGGCACGGTACCAGGTTGTGTGTGCCGAGTGGGTCGTTGCGCGAGGAGGTTCTTCAGGAGGCACATCGATCCCAGTACTCTATGCATCCAGGTGCCAACAAGATGTATAAAGATCTGAGAGAGCATGTATGGTGGTACGAGATGAAGCGGGAGGTAGCATGCTTCGTATCCCGATGCTTAGTGTGCCAGCAGGTGAAGGCGGAGAGGCAGAGGCCAGGAGGTTTGCTCCCACCGTTACCCATTCCGGAGTAGAAATGGGAGCATGTGACAGTCGCTTTATTTCGCATTTCTGGAGGAGTCTACAGGCTAGCTTGGGCACCCAGCTCAAGTTTAGTAGTGCATATCACCCACAGACAGATGGTCAGTCAGAGAGGACCATCCAGACACTTGAGGACATGCTTTGCACTTGTGTTTTGGATTTCAGAGGCTCTTGGGAGGATCACTTGCACTTGGTAGAGTTTGCTTACAACAACAGCTACCAAGCCAGTATCGAGATGTCACCTTTCGAGGCGTTGTATGGACGGAGGTATCGCACTTCGTTATCATGGGATGATGTAGGCGAGAGAGCTTTGCTTGGCCCGGAGATGGTGGTTGATGTAGCGAAGAAGGTCAAGCTCATTAGAGATAGACTTCGGGTGGCGCAGGACAGGCAGCGGCATTGGGCCGATAGCCACCGGAGACCTTTGGAGTTCGAGGTATAGCTTAGAATCTAGATTTTATTCTTGTGTTTGCTTGTGATTGCTTGTTTTAGACTAAGTGCAGAGATCTTGTTTGTGCTAGGTTGGAGATCTAGTGTTCCTGAAGATTTCTCCGACGCGGGGCACTATTCGCTTCGGTGGAGGCGGGAAGCTTAGTTGTAAAACCCATATTTCTAAAAACCGTATTTATTTATTTTTTTATTATTAATTAATAATTTAATTATAGTAATTAGTGGCTAATTAGGAGAAATAAATTTTTAATAATTTTTATTTTAGGTGTTCGGGCACTTAGAGGATTTATGGGACCATCAGAAATTTTTTAGAATTTATTTCATGTAGGAGACCCCTTGAGCAGTTGCTAGCCTAACGGTGTGCATTATTCTAATCTATAAATTTCTTATGAGTATATATTGTCACGCCCCAGTCCCAAAATACCAAGGGATTGGATACGTGGCAATGGCCAGCAGCACGCACCGATGGACCATCCAATTTAATGGATCCATCAGGACATGCTTAAGCTGTAGTCTAACAATAAATAGATCAAGTATTACAAGTCATAGTCTATAATAATCTCATCCACAATAGATAATCACAGATCAAATACCAGAATAATGCAAATAGAATAAACTAACAAATCTCAATAAAAGTATCTCGGGGAACAATCCGAGAACAAGTCTGATACATCAATGCAATAGACAGGAAATAAAGGAACTGGAAATAGAAACAGAAATAACTGACTATATAAAGCCAATGCTCAGGAGAAGTCCTCTGGCACGACCTCGTTCTCAAGTTCTGGTACAGCTCCGGAAAGTGCTCCTGTACGGTGTATCTCTGGATGGATCTCTTCGGCTATACCTGGGGACATAATCCAGATCCAGGTCCTCAGGGGACATAGCAAGGTACAAAAATAACTCATGCCAAAACAAATGAAGCAGTACAGCAATAAATAAACAATAGGGTAAACTATGTAACCAGCTAAGTGATATGCAATATGAGAGCATCACTAGAACTCAGGCTGAAACTACCATAAGCTCTGTGTCGGGGAGCCGGTAGCAGTGATATCATGTGGTTGTCTAGCTCGTAGTGAGACTAAGACGCCGGCATGATATAAACAACCTGTAGCCTGTGTGTCTCTCCCCACCCAATAAAATCATACGTCTCATGTCCACAACGTCTCATGTCCATGCCACGCAGAATCAAGTCTAATGCAGCAAGTCATAATAAGCTCTAAGCATATATGTAAGGATATGTCATGAAACCTGTATCCTATACAGAATCACCATGAATGTCTCAGGAAGACTCTGTCTCATGAAATAGTGTCAGGTGTCTTGGGTTATGATGTACTTGATAAGACAAGTACGAGAAATATCGGATCTCGATATCCATGTCTATGTGACGTTACACAACTCCGCGTACGGGGTTGGCAGCCGACTATTAATCGGACGCTAAGTAAAGTCACTCGGTCCTGGGTTGAACAGTTATATCAAGATTATATAGGTATAACAAGAAACTCAAGCAAAGTACTATAACCGGAATCACTGCGAGTTGGAAAGGTACACTTGCCCACTGATGTATAAATAAGTCGAGGAAATAAATAGCAAGCTGTAGGATTTGGCAAGGTACACTTGCCTGTGGTTCTAGCTCCAACTGTAGCTCTGATATTTGTGAAATCTCCAGGATGCTGAAACAAATATTACCATCAGATCCAGAAAGTATCAAATAGCTAGAAACGCCTGTCCATGAGTCCAATTTGGAGACAAGGGAAAAAATGACAATTTCGGGTCAAAACGGGGTCCACATGTGACCCACTTCGCACCGAAAAATATGTCAGGGACAAAGGTCTCCAAATTTGTCCAACTTGGTGTCAACAGGTCCAGAACGATGATACGAACCCAACGGAACTTCCAGAATTGGATTTCGATGAGCCGATCACAAAATCGCCCGTCAAGTGGAACCTATGGGGCCCACGATACGCGATTTTGTCAACGTTCTCAGAATCGAACCAAACTTGGGTCACAGGACCAGCGTATCGTTACGAGTCCGATGGCGCAAGTTTCATTTTGATCTGACGTGTGTACACAAAGTTACAACGCATTTCAGAACTGACGGATACGGGACGGTGTCTGCGGATACGCGTTGATTCCGGTGTTCACGCACATCCAATTCAACTTCTGCGAAATTCTGCATGTCCGTATCGACGGCGCGCACGTATCGGTGAAGACCGCACGCGACCAAGTCATCCCGTATGGCGGGGCATACTCAGTTCTGGGGTAAAATAGGGCGTTATTTTTCTTATTTTTGGATCGCGGTTCACGATCGCCACAGGACGCGATGCCCCGAGCGGGTTGCACGGGCACCGAGAGGGTCACGCAGGGTTCGTGATACAACAGACGGAATCGAAACGGGTAAACGAGCAGAGAGAAATGGGTACCTGAACAGGGCTCCAGAAACTGTATTTCGCGTGTTCGCGTCGTGTCCGGTGTCCGAGTCGGAGTCGTGTCTAGGGTTAGGGTTTGGGTCTGGGCGCTGTTGGCCGGAGCTTGGCAGCTGGAGGCGGGCCGGAGGGAGGCTGGGGGCGGCACTGGAGGTCGAGAACGGTGCGGTGGCGCACTGGGAGGCGGCGCAAGCGGCCGGCGGCTGGACAGCGGGCCGGAGGGGCTGCGGGGCCTGCTGGGTCGGGGCTTGGTGGCTGCGGCTGAGGATGATGGAGGAGGAAGGAGAGGTGGGTAGGGCGGTGAGGGGGTGTGGCCGGAGAGAAAGAGGGAAGGGTTTATATAGGCTGAGCTAGGCGGAGGTGGGGACCGAGCAAGGCGGCGGAGGAGGCGGCGAAGGAGGAGGCGACGTGGGCCGAAGGGCACGGAGGGGCGGCGACGTGGCCGGCGAGGCGCGGAGGGCGGCGGAAGAAGCGGGCAGCGGGGTCGTGGGGAGAACTGGGTCAGGCGGGTTCGGGCGGGTGCGGGTCTGGCAGACCTGGCCTGACCCGCTAGGGGGTCGGCCGGTCGGGTTCAGCTGGACCGGGTTCAGGCGGTTCAGCCCGGTTTGAACCCGGTTCAGCCCGGTTTAATTATTTTAAATTTAAAAATAGGTTTTTGGCTTTTTAAAAATGTTTTCGGGGTCCAATAAATTTCCAGAAAATTATCCTAAGTCCAATAATTTATTTTACACCCAAAAATATTATTTTCATAATATTTTAATATATTTTAAAAATATTTAATTTTATTTAATGATAAAAAATATCTTGTTTTTAATTAGCAAAATTTCCCAAAAAATCCCAAAAAATTCTGAAAAAAATAGTTTTAAAAATATTAAAAAATTAGGGGGTTTACATATATATATATATATATATATATATATATATATATATATATATATATATATATATATATATATATATATATATATATAAGAAGTAGAAAAGAAAAGAAAAGAAAAGAAAGTATAAAGAAATAATTAATAATATACTATTACTTACAAACAAACGTAGCCACCCATTCTTAAGCAACTTAACAAAGGCTACCCATTCTTTAAGCAACAAGCAGCCATCCCAATTCCCACGACCAAAACACAGCGCCCCCCTTGCGGACCCGCTAACCTTTATCTCCTCTCTCTCCCTATCCTATATATATATATATATATATATATTATTTCATAAAACCCTAACCTAAAATCTCCAGACCCCCTCTTCTCATCTAAAGCCGCCACCGCAGCCAGAGAACCCCGCCAGGCCGTCCAAACCAATCCAGACGACCCCGACCTCGCGTACTGTAGATTCCCATACGAGGTACCTTCGTTCCGGAGTTGCTTCCCGTCGACTCGCTCAACCAAACGTCGTTCCGTCTTCACCGGTATGCTCACCCCTTAACCCTCTTCCACATTTGTATAATAGCAGACCTCGAACAACGTATACCCATAGGCGAAAATAGCATCCAAATTGGCGCAAGCAGACCGAATTCTGGGATCGCAGAAAACTGCGGCGACCACCAATTTTGCCGAGTTCGTATCTCCCACCACAGAGATCCGAATTCGGTGATTCTTTTTTATATGTGTAGAACACTTGACCTAGTTTATTTTTTGTTAAATAACCCTAGATTATTAACTGTTGTGGACAGAATTATATTCGTCACAAAACCCCGCGAACCCACTTTTTTCCAGATTTTTAAAAGTTGGAAAACGGAGCGCGCCCCGCCAAACGGGACCGCCCCGTCGTGTACCAAGTATACCTAATGGTGCACGCAGCGTATCCGAACATGTAAAAATTCGTGAAAACTGATTCGGATGCGTGTGCGTGCCGAAATCAGCCCGTATCCGCGGACACATCCCGTATCGTAACTTTTGTGGAAGTCGCACGCATTTTGTGCACGCTTGTCAGATTGCGATAAAACTTGGACCACTGGACTAGTGGTAACGTGCTGGTCCTGTGACCCAATTTTCATGAAATTCTGAGACGGTTGACCAAGTCGCCAATTGACGGGCCCCATAATTGACTTTTTGGGCGAAATTGTGTTCGGCCCATCAGAATCCACATTTGGACATACCGTTAGGTTCGTATTGACATATAGAGTTTATTTGACCTATAATTTGTCCTATTTATAGATTGTTCCCCTTGGCACGCTTTTTGGTACAAAGTGGACCACATGTGGACCCCGTTTTGACCTAAAATTATCGTTTTGCCCCTGTGTCCAAATTGGACGAAAGGGAAGTGCTTTTTAGCTATTTTGCTTATTCTGGGAACGTTGGTGATATTTATTTCAGCATCCGGAGACGTTCATTCTGAGACCGTAGCTTCTGACTTTTGGTGTGGACATCGGGACATTATATTTTTGCAGCTTTCTTGCCAGGCAAGATACCTTGCCAAATTGCTTACAGTATTTTGCATGCTTAGTATATTTTTTTATATTTATTGCATTTCTGTTTATTTATTACATGTGTAGTTTCTTTCATTCATACTATATATTAGATATGTTGACACACACATGGCACCTAGTATCATGAGAGGACAATCATTAGGCGTATGGGCTTTTAACCACTCTGGTAAACCGTAGTATATAGGTCGCACTACGGGCGTGTGTCGCGCTGGTCGCTACCCCCGCGGTATATCAATTTCTGGAGTCTCGCTGGTCGCTACCCCTGCGGTATATCAATTTCTGATGTCCATTGACGTGTGTGTGAGTTGTGAGATAGATCGAGTAGCCTACCCTTGCCCATACGTCAAAAAGTTGTCCTCATTTGTATTCATATAGATTGTCTTGTACAGCGTACTTATTTATTTTCAAATTATATGCATGTTTACTTTATTCAAGTTGGCTCGCTTTCTGTATCTTGTTACGTCCCTCTGAGGACCTGGTCCTCTGCCAGGTGTATCTGTTCTTGAGTATTTTCAGGAGCGCAGATTGGATGGCTATATATGTTTTGTGGATGTCCTCTCTTCGAGCCCGTGCTTGCTAGTTGGTGTTCTTATATGGTGTTGTTGTGTTGTACTTATTTTGTATTTGCTCTTACATTCGAGTTGGTAGTGGATTTATTTCCATCCAACTATCATCCTTAGATACTTATGTTGAGATCTAGTTATATAGATGCTGGTTATTCATTTATATTGATTTTCTGTGGATGAGATTTAGATTGTACCCTATGACTTGTGACATATGTTTATACCACTTGTAGATTGATTTTCATATTACAGCGTACGTGTGGATTTTGGTTTCCATATATTGAAGTTGCCATATCCATGCGGCTGGCATGCTTACGTGTTCTTAGTCCTACGTATTTTGGGACTGGGACGTGACATATTTTTGTGGTGGCCCATGCAGGTCGAGAGCATATTGTCTCGGTTACGTATTGTACCGAACAAGCCTGCACCTAGGAATAGAGTATAGGATCTCATCCACAATTGACTATGATTCATCTTTCTTTTATCTGTTCTATCTGAATAATTGCATCCTGCTTGATTCATGTACTTCCCTAATAGTTCTTTGAGTATAGTCTTCTGCTAGAATATAGGAACCCTTGTTATTAGGATGATAATTATGGTAGCACACCTATACAACGAGAATATAGACACACCACTAAGTTTAGAATATCCAGTGAACCCTAGAATTCCTTATCTATAGATTGGTTTACCCTTACCCTTGATGTATTATGAAGACTTGAGAGTAGTATAGACGCTACTAGAGTTAGTTAGAAGTTTTACTACAATGTTTGACCCTAGTATTGAGGAGCCAATAGAAACCAAAATTAAATATTATGACTGAACCTAACCTTCATAGTTAGATAAGTATTGGAGAACTATAAACTTAGATCATTATCTTATTATTAGTAGACAGCACCTAGGAAGCCTGGAGGAATGTAATCAACACTTTTTCTTGATCATACCTCGAACATAGCAACTAGCATACCACTTTTCCTTAGAAAACCATGATGCTATCTAGAGCCCATGTTTTAATTTCATATGTTGTTTCTCTGCGACCTTAACGTTCGTTAATTGTGCGACGACTAAATTTTGTTCTTCTATTCTTTATTTATTTATTTATTTATTTTTTAACTCGTGCCATCTGACACTTCTGATTGTAGGCCAGGTGATTTATTCTGTGTTAAGGACATATAGTTGCTGAGATTATAGTTGTAAATATTAAATTTTGAAATTGTGTGCTTAGTAGTTAGAACTTGATGGGTTAAGCTATTCTTGTAGATTGAGACCTGGTGATTATCCCTTAGTTTTAAATTGCGTAACATGTACCCCCACTTCGATACGAGTTAGATCCCTTCCCGTAGACCTTAATAGAAGTTTCTACGGTATCCTTAAGGCAATTACAATATTAGTTTATTGTTATAAGTTGGGTAGTATATCCCACAACCTAGTATCACACAGTCTTTTGCCCTATTATTGAAGTGTAGCTGAATGACATTAACTGTGTGCTAACATAAGAAGATAATGTTTTATCAGACTGTAGAACTTAGAGGCTATACCCCTACTTTGTCGACTATCGACTTAGACAAGGAATTAGTATGACAACTGTAGAGATTATGGAGTCTTATCTTTTATGAACTTGAATTGTTATACACCTTCTTTCATCATAATCCAGCGTATTTATGTTTGTTGTACTACCTTGGCTTATGCTGCTATTATAGTCTAGTTTTTGTAAGCTTATTCTTTTATCGAGCTTGCTCATGGCATATGTATTATTGGGTGCACACAATGATACAATTGCCTAATCAGAATCGGTGTATTAAGGTCTAGCTAACCTTAGTGAGCTTGGTTCGCTCTTCGCATGACTACTTTATGTGGATTGAGATATATGGTAGTAGAAGGATATACTTGCCCCTAGACATGTCTGACACATCGTATCGGTTACATAACTGTACTGATACGAGCATGTAAATAGGAAATTACCAAAAATAGAATTTTCAATCCACAACTGTCCTGACAACTCTCTTTTTAAATTCCTTAATCTCTTTGAACCTCGTACTTGTATTATGTCACCTTCACCTTGAATTCTTTATTACTGCTCTCCGTCTTCCCTTATTTCGGAAAGACGAAACCTCGTGCTGGTATAAGTTGACACTGATAGTACTAGATATACCCCATAAGGCTAATTACATGACTTAGTGACCCTCTTTTATAATTGATTAAGGGCATATCATAGGTGATCTGTTTGGTGTTAAAACTTTGAGGATTGAATAATATGATTAAATAATTTGAGGAATAGTTTTCCTAGATGTATAGCCTTAGGTGATAGATGGATGAATTTTAAGTTCGGTAGATTGTGAACCCCTCACCCAAAATTAGACCTAATTGGCTTAGATAGTGAGACTAAGGCTAGATTGAATCCAGTTAGAAATAGAACACGATATTATTTTTATTTAATTTTGCAATAATTATATCACTTAGCGCCCCTTATCGTGCTCCGATAATTGGAGCACTACACTAGCCACTGCCTTCCTACAAATTCTATACCCTTATTCTAGACGTGCCCATCATCCAATTCTTATCTTTATACAATTTTCCAATTATTGGGCGCTTTTATGCAAAAGAGCAGTTAGGTATCCACACCATTGGACATGACACATGAAGAAACCTATTTTTCGCTCATATGGATTTTTCCATGATTTTTGGGATGTGCAACGCGCAACATCGCCCACCCCTTTGAACTTAGCCTTGCATTTTAAACAATGCAAATCTTATACCACCCTTAACTTTCTACCACGGCTTAGTTTTAATTTCGAGGACAAAATTTTTATAAGTTGGGTAGAATGTAAAACCCCAATTTCTAAAAATATTTATTATTTTTATTATTATTAATTAATAATTTAATTGTAGTAATTAGTGGCTAATTAGGAGAAATATATTTTTAATAATTTTTATTTTAGGTGTTCGGGCACTTAGAGGATTTATGGGACCATCAGGAATTTTTTGGAATTTATTTCATGTAGGAGACCCCTTGAGCAGTTGCTAGCCTAACGGTGTACATTATTCTAATCTATAAATTTCTTATGAGTATATATATATATATATATATATATATATATATATATATATATATATATATATATATACAAATATATATATATGTATATATATATATATATTTAAGAAGAAGAAAAGAAAAGAAAAGAAAAGAAAAGAAAGTATAAAGAAATAATTAATAATATACTAATAATAATAAACTATTACTTACAAACAAACGTAGCCACCCATTCTTAAGCAACTTAGCAAAGGCTACCCATTCTTTAAGCAACAAGCAGCCATCCCAATTCCCACGACCAAAACACAGCGCCCCCCTTGCGAACCCGCTAACCTTTATCTCCTCTCTCTCCCTATCCTATATATATATATATATATATATATATATATATATATATATATATATATATATTATTTCATAAAACCCTAACCTAAAATCTCCAGACCCCCTCTTCTCATCTAGAGCCGCCACCGCAGCCAGAGAACCCCGCCAGGCCGTCCAAACCAATCCCGACGACCCCGACCTCGCGCACTGCAGATTCCCACACGAGGTACCTTCGTTCCAGAGTTGCTTCCCGTCGACTCGCTCAACCAAACGTCGTTCCGTCTTCACCGGTATGCTCAACCCTTAACCCTCTTCCATATTTTTATAATAGCAGACCTCGAACAACGTGTACCCATAGGCGAAAACAGCGTCCAAGTTGGCACAAGCAGACCGAATTCTGGGATCGCAGAAAACTGCGGTGACCACCCATGTTGCCGAGTTCGTATCTCCCACCATAGAGATCTGAATTCAGTGATTCTTTTTTATATGTGTAGAACACTTGACCTAGTTTATTTTCTGTTAAATAACCCTAGATTATTAACTGTTGTGGACAGAATTATATTCGTCACAAAACTCCGTGAACCCACTTTTTTCCAGATTTTTAAAAGTTGGGAAACGGAGCGCGCCCCGCCAAATGGGACCGCCCCGTCGTGTACCAAGTATACCGAACGGTGCACGCAGCGTAACCGGACATGTAAAAATTCGTAAAAACTGATTCGGACGCGTGTGCGCGCCGGAATCAACCCGTATCCGCTGGTGGAGATTCTGGATCGGCGGAAGAAGGTGTTGAGGAACCAGACTATTCCGTTGGTTCGCGTCGCGTGGAGGCATCACTCTCCAGGTGAGTCGACCTGGGAGAGGGAGGATGAAATGCACGAGTGATACCCCTATCTTTTCGAGCCCTGAGGTATGGTTCTTTCCTTGCATTCCTGTCCTAGTTTCGTCTTTTAATTTCGAGGACAAAATTATTTTAAGGAGGGTAGGCTTGTCACTACCCAATTCTAAAAAATAGAGTTTTTTTATAAATTGTGTATTGTATATAATTAATTATATTTATATTTAATTAGTGATTGTATTATTTTTTTATTGATTGTTTTAGGGTTTTGGCTAGCCTGGACCCATGTCAGACCCTAGTGGACCCATGTCCGACCCAACCCACACCCTTGTGAGACCTATTTTTGGGTTTAGAATATTTATTATATTTTTAGTGGGTTAGTTGGAGAGATTTGGAGTTAGTTTGAGTGCTTTAGGAACCCAAACCCGAGTGAGTGGAGGGCATTTTGGTCATTTGGACTCTATGTAAACCCTTTTTCTTGTGTGTGTGACCGACCACAGCCCCCATTCCCGAGCAAACACAGCAGCCCCCCATTTTCTACTTCTTTTTCACTTCTTCTTCTTCTCCACTACTTCTTTCTTCTTCCTTTCTACTTCCCACTTCAAGTAAGTGCCCTAATCCTCTTCTTTCTTCTTCTATTCTCCATGGTTGTTAACCCTAACCCTATATTTTTCCTAACCTAGGTGTGTAGAGCCTAGACTTAGTGTGGAGGCTAGATTTGGAGGCTTGGAGCTTGAGGGAGGTATTTTCAAGTGGATTGGAGACTTTGGCCTTGGGATTCCAACTCTCAAGAGGTAAATCCTAACTTTCTTCTTGCTAATTACTCTTATGCAGTATAATTAGTGGTTTAGAACCTTCCTAGACCCTAAGGCTACCCGTGGGAGGAAGTTGGAACAAGTTTGGTTGTGTTTGGAGACTTTGACACTAGATTTTGTGTCAATTTTGGGTGAAATCCAAAATTGGCCCAATTTTGGGTGATGCCCTAGGTTAGACGGACCTAGGTAGACGTTTTTGGGTGTCTTGAGGGGTAGTGCATGTCTCCGTTCGGACACGTGAAGTCGTGTCGCAGAGAAACGGACGTTTCAGGCATTTTCGGGCATTTTTGGGGTTTTCGTCGTCGCCGGTTCTAAGTGCGTGCGCGTCTTTACCACGGGCCTAGAATCGACAGGATAGCATTTTTTTCTAGGATCTAGACATCGTTTAGAACCCGTGGGTAAATTTTGGGCCAATTCCGAGTGGGTTTGGTGTGCGTTTCAGGAGGTTTTCCGAACCGCGCACCGCGTGTTCGTCGAAATGACCGAACGGCCATTTCGACTTGGTTTCCTAGTTTCGGGCTTGTGCGCGCGTTGGGTTAGCTTCGGGGAGTGTGTGTGTAAGCCCCCTGATTTTTCAGAATATTTTTAAAATATTTTCTCACAATTTTTCTGTAATTTTTGGGAATTAAAACTAAGGTATTTTGCAATTAAATAATTTTTAATGGATATTAATTAATATTAAAATATTATGAAAATAATATTTTCTAGTGTAAAATGAAAAACTGGATATAGAATAATTTTTCGGGAATTTATTGGACCCTAGAAACATTTTTAAAGCCCCAAAAACTAATATATTTTTAAACCTAATTAAACCCTGACTGAACCCGGTTTATTTTAAACAAACCAAACCGACCCAAACCGCTATCAAGCCGAACCGGACCAAACCCAGCCTTAACGGGTAGGGTCAGGTTGGATCCGAATTGAACCAGACCCGGATCCGAAACCCTCACCGAAACGCTAATCCTAATCTACACCGGATACACTGTTCCGCCCCCTTTAAAAACCCCTCGCTCCGCCGGATCACCCTCTCTTTCTCCTCTCTCCGCCGCCCGCAGCTCTGCCTCGGCCGTCCTGAACCCTAGTATGAACCCTAACCTCCCTCCATGTCTCCCCGCAGCCACAGCCGACCAACTCCTGCTCCTCCGCCCAGCCTCCATCTCCTTCCCCGACCCCGAGCCGCTGTGCTTCGCCGGACACCACCACCACGCCACCCCCTTCTCCTCGACTTCCTCCTCCTCCAGTCTTTAACCCCCGACTAGCCTCCGCTCATCCTCCGCCCTCTACCCGACCCGACGGAAACCTACCCACCCTCTTCCCTGAGCCCGACCTCCACGACGACCCGTAGCCGCCTCTCTCCGGCCGCCCTCTCCCTCCCGGAGCCGACGAGCCGTCCTTGCCTCGCCATCCTCCGCCTACCCCAGTGGCAGCCCCGGCCGGCTTCGGAAGTCTCCGGCCACAGAACCAAAACCCTAGATCTGAACAGTAACCCGGACACGGCTGAGTCAGGACACAGCGCAGTAACCCGGACACGAGAAATTTTCGTTCCATGAAGCCCTGTTCAGGTAACCCGTTCTCTCTCCACGTTGTTCCATTTTTTGTTCCGTCAGTTGTGATACGTAGACTTTGTAACCCTCTCGATGCCCATGTAACCCGCTCGGTGCGTCGCGTCGTGTGGCGATCACAAACTGCGATCCAAAAACAGGAAAACTAATACCCCATTTTCACCCTGAACTGAGTACGCCCCACCAAACGGGACGACTTGGTCGCGTGCGGTCTTCACCGAAATGTGCGCACCTTTGATACGGATATGTGGAATTTTGCAGAAGTTGATTTGGATGTGCGTGCACACCAGAATCAACGCGTATCTGCCGACAACGTCCCGTATCCGTCTGTTCTGGAATACGTTGTAACTTTGTGTACACACGTCGGATCAAAACAAAACTTGCGCCATCGGACTCGTAGCTATACGCTGGTCCTGTGACCCAAGTTTGGTTCGGTTCTGAGAACGTTGACCAAAATCGCATATCGTGGGCCCCACGGCTCCACTTGACGGGTGATTTTGTGATCGGCTCATCGAAATCCAATTCTGGAAGTTCCGTTGGGTTCGTATCATCGTTCTGGACTTGTTGACACTAAGTTGGACGAATTTGGAGACAATTGGTTCTGACACGCTTTTCGGTGCAAAGTGGGCCACACATGGACCCCACTTTGACCCAAAATTACGGTTTTGCCCCTGTGTCCAAATTGGACGAAAGGGAAGTGCTTTCTAGCTATTTTGCTTATTCTGGAAATGTTGGTGATATCTATTTCAGCATCCGGAGACACTTGTTCTGAGGCCATAGCTTCTGGTCCTATGTATTGGACATCTGGACGTTACATTTTGTAGCTTCTTGCCAAGCAAGTATACCTTGCCATTGTACTGTTATTTATATTTCATATGTTGCATGCATCTTTATTTCCTGTCTTTAGTTCATTTATTTTAACTGTTATATAAAATGCGCGCGACGGTGTCATCCCGATATGTTTTTAGTTATGTATTTGCATTGACCTTGTTTATGAGACTACCCCATTATCATGTAGCATCTTTAGGTTCATTGGCCGTAACACAGTTGCTACACGAGTTGTGAGTCTCATATAGATCATGGACTGGCGTGCAGGGTTTGGCCTCCTTTACGTGTGGGCCGTACGTTAGGAATAACTGTTGTTAGAAACTTTGCATGCTAGTAGACTTAGCAGTTATTAGAGGTCTAGGAACATAGCTTATTGTAGTACGGTAGTCCCATCCTTGTCCTTGTTTGGTTGCAGGATTGGGCTAGGGTACTAAGAATTGGCTATGAACCAAATCGTGTCATGGATGTGACATGCTTAGAGCATGGGGTGGGGAGAACAACAAATATCGCATTTGAGCTCCTATACACTTTTTCTTCTGTAACCCGGAAGCTCCGCTGGAGATACGGGCGGTGATGACCCCTATACTACTTGGCGGGCCTCCGCCGTTCAAAAGACGACGTGCCTTTGAGGCCCCTGGTTCTCCGAGAGAGTCATGCCAATCCAAGTTTTCAGCCAGATAGCTCACTTGTGGGGAAAGTTATTCTTAACTGCATTCACTTAGACGGTTAGGTGACCCATTGGATATTTATTTTAGTACTTTATTGGCATGTGCTTTATGTATCTTGTTACGTCCCTCTGAGGACCTGGCCCCTTCCAGGTGTATCTGTTCTTGAGTATTTGCAGGAGCGCAAATTTGGATGGTTATATATGTTTCGTGGATGTCCTCTCTTCGAGCCCGTGATTGTTAGCTGGTAATCTTATATTGTGTTTGTTGTGTTGTCCTCTTATTGTATTTACTTTTACCTTCAAGTTGGTAGTGGATTTGTTTCCATCAAACTATCATCCTTAGATACTTATGTTGATATCTAGTTATATAGATGCTGGTTATTCATTTATATTGATTTTCTGTGGATGAGATTTAGATTGTACCCTGTGACTTGTGATACATTTTAAACCACTTGTGGATTGATATTCATACTACAGCGTACGTATGGGATATGGTTTCCATATATTGGAGTTGTCATATCCATGCGGCTGGCATGCTTACGTGTTCCTAGTCCTACATATTTTTGTACTGGGGCGTGACATATTTTTGTGGTGGACCATGAAGGTCGAGAGCATATTGTCTCGGTTACGTTACTGTACCGGACAAGCCTGCACCTAGGACTAGAGTATAGGATCTCATCCACAATTGACTATGATTCATCTTCCTCCTATATGTTCTATTCGAACAAGTGTATCCTGCTTGATTCATGTACTTCCCTAATAGTTCTTTGAGTATAGCCTTTTGCTAGGATATAGGAACCCATGTTATTAGGATGATAATTAGGGTAGTACACCTATTAAGAATACAACGAGAATATAGACACACCACTAAGCTTAGAATATCTAGTGAATCCTAGAATTCCTTATCTCTAGAATTGGTTTACCATTACCCCTGATGTATTATGAGGACTTGAGAGTAGTATAGACACTACTAGAGTTAGTTAGGGATTTGACCCTAATATTTGACCCTAGTATTGAGGAACCAATAGGAAACCAAAATTTAATATTAGGACTGAACCTAACCTTCACAGTTAGATAAGTATTGGAGAACTAAATTTAGATTCTTGTCTTGAGATAAGCAGACAGTACCTTAGAAAGCCAAGAGCAATGTATAGAACATTTTCCTAATCATACCTCAAACATAGCAACTAGTATACCACTTCCCCTTAGAAAACCATGATGCTATCTAGAGCCCCTATTCTAATTTTATATATTGCTCCTCTGCGACCATAGCGCTCGCTAGAGTGCGACGACTGATTACGTTTCTTCTCTTCATCTTTTAAACTCGTGCCATCTGCCACCTCTGATCATAGACCAAGTGATTATACTCTACGATAGGATATATAGTTTGCTATAGTCATAGTTGTAATCTTGAATTTTGAATTGTGTACCTTGTAGTTAGAACCTGATAGTTGAGTTGTTCAATTAGATTGTGATGATTATCCCTAGTTGTGGACCACGTAATTTGTACCCCCACCTCGATACAAGTTAGATCCCTTTCTCCTTAACGGCCAGTAACTCTTGTATTCTTACTATTGACACTTGTTCTATAAGCGCTATGACTAAGACTTAGGATGACCATTACCTATATAAATAGGATACCCTAATCCGTACCAAGACCCCTTTTCGTAGACCTTAAGAGGAGCTTCTACGGTATCCTTAAGACAATTACAATAGTAGTTCAATTGTTATAAGTTATGTAGTATACCTCACACCCTAGTATCACATAGCCCTATTGACCCATTGATGAAGTGGAATATGATGACACAACTTTAGACTGCATAAGAAGATAGTGTTTATTCAGACTGTAGAAATTAGAGACCCGTACCCCTATTTGGTCGACTAGCGACTTAGATAAGAAGTAGTATGACAACTAGAGAGACTGTAGAGTCTTATTTTTGTTTTGTTTGTGAATTTGAATTATTTTATAATTTCTCTCATCATAATCCAGCGTATCTATAATTTCTGTACTACCTTGACTTATGTTGCTATTATAGCCTAGTTTTGCAAGCTTATTCTTTATCGAGCTTGTTCATGACATGTATTATTGGAGTACTACACTAATACATTTCAGAATCAGTGTACTACGGTCTGATCAACCATAGTGCGCTTGGTTCGCCCTTCGTATACCTACTTTACGTGGATCGAGATATATAGTGATTAGTAAACGAATGTACTTGCCCCCTAGATATGTCTGAGCATATCGTATCCGTTACATAACTGTACTGATACGAGCATGTGAATAGGAATTACCAAAATAGGACTTCAATCCACAACTGCCTTGACAATTTCCATTTGAATTCTTTAAACGCCTTGATCCCGATACTTCTATTCTATTACCTCGCCCTTGAACTCTTTATTATTGATCTCCATCTTCCCTTATTTCAGAAAGACGAAACCTCGTGCTTGGTATAAGTTTGATACACAGAGAGTACTAGATATACCCCATAGGCCGATCATATACTTGAGGATTATTCTTTCGTAATTAAGGACATATCATATGTGATATGATCAGCGTTGAAGTTTCGAGGATTGAATGACATGAGTAAATATATTAAGGAATATTTTCTTAAGGTATATAGCCTTATGTGATAGATAGGTAAATTCTAAGTTGGGTAGCAGTGCATTGTCAACTCGAGAGAAATTTCTTTTAGATTGTGATCGAGTAAGATTAGATTGGGAGAGGTTCAAGCCATTTTAATTTTGAAAATTTTAGAAGAATGACTAAGATGATGAGGATTAATAAATTTCAAAATCTTGATATTGAGGACCCAATATTTATACCTTAAGTACATGATTTAAAATTTTGAACAATGAAGGTAGAATCATCAATTTGAATTTGGAGGATAAATATAGAATTTTAGACTTGAACATTGGTGGACTGCATGTAAATTATTTTTCAATTTGATGATTTGAGTTAAAATAAAAACTTGATGGTTGGACTACCTATTTGAAATATTGAGGATGTGAATGGAATTTAAAAAGTTAAAGCATACAAAAATTTATAAGTGAAAATGGGAATAATATTGGACTCAAATTACTTCTAGAGGAGATTATGATAGTTAGAGATCGTGAGGTAAAATTTACATGCGTATTTAAATCTTGAAGATGTTATATGGATTTAATTTAAATTTGCCTGTGGATAATTTGAGAAAGTGAGAAGAGATAACCATAGGTTGAATTTTGATTGGAACAGTGATCATCTTAACCTTGAAGTGATTGTGATGGATATGATTAGAATTTTAATTATCGCAAGGAGATTACGATTGACTTGCCTTATGTACATGAAGGATTAACATATTATGCCTTATTTTAATTTTGAGGACGATATTGTTTTAAGTTGGCTGGATTGTGAAACCCTCTCACCTAAGAATTAGACCTACTTGGCGTAGATAGTGAGACTGAGGCTAGCTCGAATCCACTTAGAAATAGAACACGGTATTTTTATTTAGTTTTACAATATGGTACCACTTAGCGTACCTTTCCATTGCTTCAATAATTGCAGCACTTTACTAGTCACTCCTTCCTAAAAATTCTACATCCTTATCATAGACGTGCCCATCATCCAATCCTCATCTTTGTGCAATTTTCTAATTGTTGGGCGCTTTTATGCAAAAGAGCATTTAGGTATCCACACTATTGGACATGACACATGAAGAAACATATTTTTCGCTTATGCGGATTTTTTCCATGATTTTTTTTTTCGGGATATGCAACGTGCAACATCGCCCACTCCGTTAAACCTAGCCTTGCATTTTAACCAATGCAAATCTTAGACCATCCTTGTCTTCTACCGTGGCTTAATTTTAATTTCGAGGATGAAATTTTTATAAGTTGGGTAGATTGTAAGCCCCTGATTTTTTAGAATATTTTAAAAATATTTTCTCACAATTTTTCTGTAATTTTTGGGAATTAAAACTAAGGTATTTTAAAATTAAATATATTTTAATAGATATTAATTAATATTAAAATATTATGAAAATAATATTTTCTAGTGTAAAATGAAAAACTGGACATAGGGTAATTTTCCGGGAATTTATTGGACCCCAGAAACATTTTTAAAGCCCCAAAAACTAATATATTTTTAAACCTAATTAAACCCTGACTGAACCCGGTTTATTTTAAATAAACCAAACTGACCCAAACCGCTATCAAGCCGAACCGGACCAAACCCAGCCTTAACGGGTTGGGTCGGGTCGGATCCGAATTGAACCCGACCCGGATTCGAAACCCTTACCGAAACCCTAATCCTAATCTACACCGGATACACTGTTCCGGCCCCCTTTAAAAACCCCTCGCTCCGCCGGATCAACCTCTCTCTCTCCTCTCTCCGCCGCCCGCGGCTCCGCTGTCACGCCCCGATCTCCCGCAGGCAAATCGGCCGTTCCCGCTAGGCGGGAATCACCCTCGCCAGCGCTCCCGCGGAACGATCGCTTAACTTATCCGGGCGTGATGCCGCACGAGCGTGATCCACGCCCGTGCAAGGCCATGGTTCATTGGCTGGCGGCAAGAGTTCTAAGCCAAAGAGTCGCACAGATTGTCCGAGTGCAGCGGAGTCATGAACGCATAGGCGATTGGTAACAGGTTCACTGAGTCGGCAAATATAGCGGAAGCATTGAAACAAGTAAAGTAATCTCTTTATTGATATGAACAAGTGTTACAGGCGGCGTATAGCCGAGATTATAAGTCGCTCAAGCCTCTCTCTCTGAAACAGTAAAAGCGTGCCAAATGGCTACAACTGTGGAATGAATGTACAGGCGATGGTCAGGCGATGTTCACAACTTATGTCTTGTATATGTGTTTCAGTCTCGGACGCACCATTGCAAGGCTTCAGAGGGAACTCCTGGCCTTAGTACGCACGAAGGAGGCGTCCGCACCGCACGAGGTTCTCCCGCACCCTGCATATCAAACTGGTGGATTATCAGTACATTGAATGCACTGGTGGAGAAGCTACTCGCCCGCTCGACAAATCCAAACACGTAATACAGGTTCCGTGCACAACTATTAAGTTGTCTTTCTAGTTGCCTTAGGATCAGTTTCATGCAAACATTGAATAGCTTAACGTGTCGGGCAGTGCGCCGTACGATGTTAGAGGAAACACGGCGAGACTTACCAACTTACCTTTTGTCCTTTCCTGTCCGAGGCAAGCATTGTTAATTTAAGCAGGGGCATGTATAAACATTCAGGAGGCATAGCATATGCAAACACGAGTACTTATTTCAAGATCGTTCAGGTGTTTAGTTGCTCTTGATGCGATACAGTGCCTCGCACGCAGATAGTCGCTAAGCGAGGATGAATTGTTTATCTTTCGTTTACAAGCAAGCATGCAACAAGTTCAATACAAGGCGATCACTGGCGTATGCCATAATGGACGGTATAGTCTTTGACGAGATGGGTTACAACAAAGAACAAGGGGCGCTGCAAGCCATTCCGTCGAACAAGAGACTATTTAGTCTTTGACGAGAATGCTTTACAACAAAGAACAAGAGGCGCTGCAAGTTATTCCGCCGAACAAGAGACTAAGAACAATATGTCTCGCCCGGACCGGGTCGATGCCAGTGCCCCAGCATCGCCCGCGAGACCGTTACCCTGTGCACTGGTTGTCCATGATCGAACGGGGCCTTGGTTGGGGCAACAAGAGTACAAGAAAAGAGTACAAGATAAGAGTACAAGACAAGAGGCAAGCTGTTGAGGCAACAATAGTACAAGACAAGATGCTTTGCCTGTTTCGTTGTTCAGTGACTGTCTTTTGCCTTGATGCAATTCTCCTGGGGCGGAGATTGCCTTGGTGACCTAGCAGTTCCGAATACTTGCAGGTTCGTTCAGGTACGGAACGACTACGTAGTAGTCTCCCAGGGTTTGGATGAAAACACGGTAACTTCAAGCAGACAAGCATGCGTTTCTAAGGAACATAAGCAGGCACGTTTGCTCGGACCCGAAGGTAATCCGAGAGATGAAACCGTTAAAGGGACTTAGCATGCGAGGGTCTGAATATAAGCAGTATTTCCTTTTTCCATGTTCTAGCAAGCAATATGAGTTGGGATTATTCCCTTAGCTAGGTGCGTTGGATTTATTAGCATGCAGGGGGTGAATCACCTAGCGACTAGCATATATGATTCCAGGTTTTATGTGTGCTGGCTAAGCAAAGACAAGTTCACCGTAGCCACCCACCTTAGCGATGATTCGCCTCGGTAGAGCGACACGTCTGAGCGAGCCTCTGAAAGTCCAAGCCGGATTCCTGTAGGGACAATTCTGGATATCCTTTGCTTCTCCTTTGAGGCAAAGCGGGTCGGGACAGCTGCACGATTGCCGTTTGAGACGGCAGTCCGCTTGAGCGGAACAGGGTGTTACATCCGCCCCGGCCGTCCTGAACCTAGTCTGAACCCTAACCTCCCTCCATGTCTCCCCGCAGCCACAGCCGACCAACTCCTGCTCCTCCGCCCAGCCTTCATCTCCTTCCCCGACCCTGAGCCGCTGTGCTTCGCCGGACACGACCACCACGCCACCCCCTTCTCCTCGACTTCCTCCTCCTCCAGTCTTCAACCCCCGACCAGACTCCGCTCATCCTTCGCCCTCTCCCCGACCCGACGAAAACCTAGCCACCCTCTTCCCTGAGCCCGACCTCCACGACGACCCGTAGCCGCCTCTCTCCGGCCGCCCTCTCCCTCCCGGAGCCGACAAGCCGTCACCGCCTCGCCATCCTCCGCCTACCCCAGTGGCAGCCCCGGCCAGCTCCGGCAGTATCCGGCCACAGAACCAAAACCCTAGATCTGAACAGTAATCCGGACACGGCTGACTCAGGACACAGCACAGTAACCCAGACACAAGAAATTCTCGTTCCACGAAGCCCTGTTCAGGTAACCCGTTCTCTCTCCTTGTTGTTCCGTTTTTTGTTTCGTCAGTTGTGACACGTAGACTGTGTAACCCTCTTGATGCCCGTGCAACCCGCTCGGTGCGTCGCGTCCTGTGGCGATCGCAAACCGCGATCCAAAAACAGGAAAACCAACACCCCGTTTTTACCCGGAACTGAGTACGCCCCGCCAAACGGGACGACTTGGTCGCGTGGGTCTTCACCGAAATGTGTGCGCCGTTAATACGGACGTGTGAGATTTCACAGAAGTTGATTTGGATGTGCGTGCACACCAGAATCAACGCGTATCCGCCGACAACGCCCCATATCCGCCTGTTCTGGAATACGTTGTAACTTTGTGTACACAAGTCGGATCAAAACGAAACTTGCGCCATCGGACTCGTAGCAATACGCTGGTCCTGTGACCCAAGTTTGGTTCGATTCTGAGAACGTTGACCAAAATCGCATATCGTGGGCCCCATAACTCCACTTGACGGGTGATTTTGTGATCGGCTCATCGGAATCCAATTCTGGAAGTTTCGTTGGGTTCGTATCATCGTTTTGGACTTGTTGACACTAAGTTGGATAAATTTGGAGACCATTGGTTCTGACACGCTTTTCGGTGCAAAGTGGGCCACACATGGACCCCACTTTGACCCAAAATTACGGTTTTGCCCCTGTGTCCAAATTGGACGAAAGGGAAGTACTTTCTAGCTATTTTGCTTATTCTGGGAATGTTGGTGATATCTATTTTAGCATCCGGAGACACTTGTTCTGAGGCCATAGCTTTTGGTCCTGTGTATTGGACATCTGGACGTTATATTTTGCAGCTTCTTGCCAGGCAAGTATACCTTGACATTGTACTGTTATTTATATTCCATATGTTGCATGCATCTTTATTTCCTGTCTTTAGTTCATTTATTTTAACTGTTATATAAAATGCGCGCGACGGTGTCGTCGCGATATATTTTTAGTTATGTATTTGCATTGACCTTGTTTATGAGACTACCATATTATCATGTAGTATCTTTAGGTTCATTGGCCGTGACACAGTTGTTACACGTGTTGTGAGTCTCATATAGATCACGGACTGACGTGCAGGATTTGGCCTTCTGTACGTGTGGGCCGTGCGTTAGGAATAACTACTGTTAGAAACTTTGCATGCTAGTAGACTTAGCAGTTATTAGAGGTCTAAGGACATAGCTTATTGTAGTACGGTGGTCCCATCCTTGTCCTTGTTTGGTTGCAGGATTGGGCTAGGGTACTAAGAATAGGCTATGAACCAAATCGTGTCATGGATGTGACATGCTTAGAGCGTGGGGGTGGAGAGAACAACAAGTACCGTATTTGAGCTCCTTTACACTTTTCCTTCTGTAACCCGGAAGCTCCGCTGGAGATACGAACGATGATGACCCCTATACTACTTGGCGGGCCTCCGCCGTTCAAAAGACGACGTGCCTTTTGAGGCCCCTGGTTCTCTGAGAGAGTCATGCCAATCCCAGTTTTCAGCCAGATAGCTCACTTGTGGGGACAGTTGTTCTTAACTGCATTCACTTAGACGGTTAGGTGACCCATTGGATATTTATTTTAGTACTTTATTGGCATATGCTTTATGTATCTTGTTACGTCCCTCTGAGGACCTGGCCCCTTCCAGGTGTATCTGTTCTTGAGTATTTGCAGGAGCGCAGATTTGTATGGTTATATATGTTTCGTGGATGTCCTCTCTTCGAGCCCGTGATTGTTAGCTGGTAATCTTATATTGTGTTTATTGTGTTATCCTCTTATTATATTTACTTTTACCTTCGAGTTGGTAGTGTATTTGTTTTCATCCAACTATCATCCTTAGATACTTATGTTGAGATCTAATTATATAGATGCTGGTTATTCTTTTATATTGATTTTATGTGGATGAGATTTAGATTGTACCCTGTGACTTGTGATACATTTTAAACCACTTGTGGATTGATATTCATACTACAGCGTATGTATGGGATATGGTTTCCATATATTGGAGTTGCCATATCCATGCGGCTGACATGCTTACGTGTTCCTAGTCCTACGTATTTTGGGACTGGGGCGTGACAGTGTGCTAGAATTCTCGGATTATATTTTATATATATTTATGTATTCGTGTGCATGTGGGTGGTTGGGCGTGCGTTGGTGGGCGTTGTGTGCGTAGTTTTGTATTGTGTTGTGTTTGGTGTTGTGTGTCTATATAAGTTTATATATATATATATATGTGTGTCTATATATGTATATATATTTATATATATGTATATGTGTTGTATGTCTATATATATATGTGTATTTATATATATGTGCTTGTGTATGTATATGTCTATGTGTTTGTGTATATATATATATGTATAAGTGTGCGTGTGTGTGTATATGTATATATATATATATCAATGTGTATGTATATATATATGGGTTGTGTGTGTTTATGTATATATAGATATGTGTTTATATATATATATATAGATAAATGTATATGTATGTTTGTGTATGTGTGATTGTGTTTGTGTCTGTGCGTGTGTGTGTGCGTGTGGCTGCGAGGCAGTGCAGCGCAGCGGAGGGGGCAGGCAGCAGCGCGTGCCGCAGCAGTGCGCTGCTGTGCAACCCACAGCAGCAGCAGCAGCAGATGCTGCACAGCAGCAGTAAAAGCAGCAACAGCAGTAGTACAAGCAGCAGCAGCAGCAGCAGATATTCGCAGCAGCAGCTAGGCAGGCATTGGTGTAGCGAGGAGGGGGTGTGAGAGAGATATAGATAGATAGTTATAGAGATATAGATAGATAGTTATATAGATAGATAGATAGATAGTTAAATAGATAGATAGATAGTTAGATAAATATATAGCTAGTTAGATAAATAGATAGTTAGATAGATACGTAGATTAATAGATAGATAGATAATGGATAGATAGATACTATATAGATATTAGATAGATAGATAGATAGATAGATAGATAGATAGGTAGTTATCTATCTATATGTATAGATATATATACATATAGCTATATAGAGATATAGATATTAGATATAGATATATACATATTTGAGAGTGGGTGTAAGGTATATATGTATGTGTTTGTGAATATATATATATATATATATATATATATATATATATATATATATATATATATATATATATATATAGATACTTAGATATGAATAATATATGATAGATATAGATATTTTAGCCTAGATTATTAACTAGGAATATATCTATGTGCATAGTTAGCTAACTAGAAGGGTAGTTAGTGAGGTATTGGAGAGTATCTCAATACCTTGAGAATATCAAGGTATCTCAATACCTTGAGATATCCAAGGTATTGAGTTTCGAGCGGGGTATTTGAGCAATAGCCTAGGAATAGTATTGGAGTAATTTTTATATGTGTATGTGTATATATTTACGCGTTCTAGCATAGGTTTTAGCGGGTTTAGGCGGGGTACGTAGCCTAGGGCGAGGTATCGGATACCGAGGGTATCTCGGTATCTTGAGGAGGCGAGTTTGAGGGTTTACTAGCTTAATTAGCTAGTTTTGATCTAGAATTTCAGGGGCACCCTAGTTTGACCTAGCTTTGACCATAATTGTCCCCGTTGACTGTAAAAGTCAATGTTTGACCTAATTTTGACCTAGAGTTGTCTTTTTGGACCCCGGGTTGACTTTTTGACCCAAATTTTACCGGTTTGACCCGTTCGACCTAGAATAGCCCTAGAAGCCAGTTTTTAATTATTTTATATCAGTTTAACTCCTTAGAACCCTATTTAATCTTGCTTTTCATAATAGGTTCTTGCGACACCGGTCCGGATCTCGATCCTCGTTAGTTGCTCAGGACATCAGGCGAGTACCTACCTCTAATAGTTTCTATTTCATGATAGCATTTATATCACCTGTTCTAGAACTGTAATACTTGATTCTGACACATTGTTACATGAGCTGGTACTAGTGGATCCTGTCATGAGATGCTATCCCCCTTACCGTGTTCAGCGGGTACTCTATCACGTGTATTTCATCATGTACTTCGGGTATTGATTCTCATGTGCTATCATGTGCTTCTTGTGCTCTCGCCTTCATGTGCACGAGCTACGTATCATGTACGTAGCGTGTTGTGGTTGGATCCAAGAGTATTAGTGGGGGAGGGGAGTAGGAGTTGGTTATATGATCAAAGCCAAACAGTATTCATGTGTATGTCGGTTTTGCAACTCACACATAACGGAGTTATCATAGTTTTTTTTATGTGCAACCTAAGCCGATCACATAACGAACTTGTGCTCAAGGCACTTAGCTAGTATTAATGTTTTCTCACCTGTAGTTACTTTTTTACTACTTGTATTGTTCTCCAGTTTACATTGCAGCTACTTATTCTGCTCCAGCATGTATTTATTTCCTGTGCATCTTGTATACTTTTCTATTGCTCGTCATATACACCTTACCATGTATTTGGAGTTGCTTTCAGAGTTATGTACTTCGCTCCAGTCCTGACTGGGCATATTTTTTCCAGAGGATCCTGGGGACTTCTGCCCGACGTTCTACGGGCCGGGTGTCGACGAGTGCTGTGACCCCGAGACTGAGAAGGAGCCCGGCGAGGAGACGCCTTTAGCGCCCTAGTTAGCTAGGTGGGTTTCCTGGGTTGTTCCCAGTTGATTATTTTGGATGATTGTACTTATTCTTTTGCTGCTATGAGATATTGTAGACTATTATAGACTTGGACTGTATTTTGGATATTGTCTTGCTCTCTTTGGTTCTGGTTTTCTTTTGCTATCATATCGTGCTTTTACTCTTCCCCTAGATTATTTTGATTGAGTATTCATATATATATTGCGTTGTTGCCCTCCTTTTGGAGAGGATTATTCATATATATATTGCGTGGTTGCCCTCCTTTTGGAGAGGTTATTAACAGTTTTTTTGTGAGTTATATAGATAGATTGTTGACCTAGAACGGACCTTACAGCATTCTACCGCCGATTCTGCGGCGTAGGCTGGACGTACCCATGACTCATGCCCGATTTTCGGGTGCGGGTCGTGACAAGATGGCACACTTAGTAATTAATACAAGTTGTAGCACCTTGGTACGATATTGAGTAGTATCAGCATGGATACAAGTAGTTAAGATCTAGAGTCAATTAGTTAATCAAATTAATTTTATCTTCTCATATCGTAGCATATATATAGGGTCAGGTATACGGCCAGTACTTATACTATAAAGTTCTAGTTGGGCCTATAATTCTATTATAGTGTACATTAAGCATTTGTTATTATTCAGATGATAAGAAAATATATAAGTTCTTAATTCTCTATCACATACAAGGTCACAAGATTGATAAGAAATCCAACTAATTAAAAAAAATGACAAAAACAAGCATAATTGGCCAAAATAGGTAAAAATAGTTTAAAATAGGCAAAAATAGCTTTTTCGCTTACAAAGCAGTCACTACCTAAACAAGCCAAATTAGCGACGAAATTAGCGACTCTGGAAGACAATATCGCTAATATTATTGAAATTAACGATGTGTTTAAAAGATATCGTAATACGTCACAATCTACGATATTCAGCGACGTTTAGCAACTACCTTTAGTATTATGAAAGCTGACGTCGCCAACGAGTCGGTGTACGTCGCTATATTATTAATAATAGTGACGTTTAGCGACTCCATGCCTTATATGTCGCTATATATTAAAATTTTAGTGACTTTTAGCGATATTTTGTGTTGACGTCGCTAAATCACTTCATAAAGGGTTCCACTGGTTAGTTCGACTTTTCATTTCTATCCCCAAAATTTTCAATTCCCGCACGTCCCCTCCCCCCTCGTTTCTGCCGACCGACGACCACCCCTGAGCCCCCGACGACCCACCCGCCCCAGCGACCCCCTCTTAAACCCCCGCCTTCGAGCCCCCGACGACCCTCTCTTCAACCCACCCGTCCCCGTGACCCTAGACACGGCTCTTCCCCTTTTGGCGTGGCTGCTCCCCTCCAACTGTCACGCCCCGATCTCCCGCAGGCAAATCGGCCGTTCCCGCTAGGCGGGAATCACCCTCGCCAACGCTCCCGCGGAACGATCGCTTAATCCATCCGGACGTGATGCACACGAGCGTGATCCACGCCCGTGCAAGGCCATGGTTCATTGGCTGGCGGCAAGAGTTCTAAGCCACAGAATCGCACAGATTGTCCGAGTGCAGCGGAGTCATGAACGCATAGGCGATCGGTAACAGGTTTACTGAGTCGACAAATATAGCGGAAGCATCGAAACAAGTAAAGTAATCTCTTTATTGATATGAAACATGTATTACAGGCGGCGTATAGCCGAGATTACAAGTCGCTCAAGCCTCTCTCTCTGAAACAGTAAAAGCGTGCCAAGTGGCTACAACTGTGGAATGATTGTACAGGCGATGGTCAGGCGATGTTCATAACTTATGTCTTGTATATGTGCTTCAGTCCCGGACGCACCGTTGCAAGGCTTCAGAGGGAACTCCTGGCCTTAGCACGCACGAAGGAGGCGTCCGCACCGAACGAGGTTCTCCCGCACCCTGCATATCAAACTGGTGGATTATCAGTACATTGAATGCACTGGTGGGGAAGCTACTCGCCCGCTCGACAAATCCAAACACGTAATACAGGTTCCGTGCACAACTATTAAGTTGTCTTTCTAGTTGCCTTAGGATCAGTTTCATGCAAACATTGAATAGCTTATCGTGTCGGGCAGTGCGCCGTGCGATGTTTGAGAAAACACGGCGAGACTTACCAACTTACCTTTTTGTCCTTCCCTGTCCAAGGCAAGCATTGTTAATTCAAGCACGGCAAGCATAAACATTCAGGAGGCATAGCATATGCAACAAGAGTATTTATTTCAAGTTCGTTCAGGTGTTTAGTTGCTCTTGATGCGATACAGTGCCTCGCACGCGGATAGCCGCTAAGCGAGGATGAATTATTTATCTTTCGTTTACAGCAAGCATGCCACAGGTTAAATACACACAATAAACACACGATGCATTGTAAGCCATATTCACACGATAATCACACGAGGCATTGCAAGCATATACACACGATGATCACTGGCTGATGCCATAATGGACTAGTCAAGGACGTGAATAACATGCAACGAGAAAACACGAGGAGCTCATAAAACACGATGCGTTACAAGTTACCCAGTCCACACACGATTGACTATAAACACGAAGTCTGCCCGGATCGGATCGGTGCCAGTGCCCCAGCACCGTCCGCAGAACTTATATCCTTGTGCACAAGTTGTCCATAATCGAACACGATTGTTAATTTACACACGAGCACACGAGATTCATTTAGCTATTGGATATGCACAGTCTCCTGGGCTGCTGTAAGCCCGCACACGAGGGAGACTTGCAGGGAGATCCAAATACCTGAATGAGTCTTGCCACAGGAACATGATTCTTTTACTTGGCATGATACAGTCCCCTGGATCGGGAACTGCCTTGGTGACCTAACGGTCCCGAATACTTGCGTGTTCATTCAGGCACGGAACGACTACGTAGTAGTCTCCCGGGGTTTGGATGAAAACACGGTAACAATCAAGCAGACAAGCATGCGTTCTAAGGAACATAATCAGCACATTTTGCTCGGGCCCAAAGGTAGTCCGAGAGATGAAACCGTTAAGGGACTTAGCATGCGAGGGTCTGAACATATATAAGCAGTATTTCATTTTCCATGTTCTAGCATAGCAATACAGGTTGGGATTATTCCCTTAGCTAGGTGCGTTGGATTTATTAGCATGCAGGGTGAATCACCTAGCGACTAGCATAAATATTCCAGATTTTATGTGTGCTGGCTAAGCAAAGACAAGTTCACCGTAGCCACCCACCTTAGCGATGATTCGCCTCGGTAGAGCGATACGTCTGAGCGAGCCTCTGAAAGCCTAAGCCGGATTCCTATAGGGACAAGTCTGGATATCCTTTGCTTCTTGATCGAGGCAAAGCAGGTCGAGACAGCTGCACGATTGCCGTTTGAGACGGCAGTCCGCTTGAGCGGAACAGGGTGTTACATCCTACCCAACTTAGAAAAAGTCTCGTCCTCGAGACTTACTAAGGACAAGCAGTAATCTAGGGTCGAGACAATCCTAGATAAGTCGTTTGTACTTGTTCATTTGGATCTTCACTTGCACAAGCTTCAAAATCAGCATATCGCTTAGACTGGATCGTGCGCACTTTCGAAGGTACCCTCTAGCGTGAACACGTCAACCAGCTCAGTGATAGCGAAGTCTCAGCACTCGAGTTTCACCTTTTCCTAAGTCTTGGATGGTGCACTAGTTCAAGGCGTCCCTCGAATAGATGCATTCAACCAAACTTAGAGTTAGTGAAATCTCGGACAAGCTACTAGAGATACTCTCAAGGGTTCGTACAGGTTGGCTCAAAGGCCACTCGCAGCATACAACCAGACAAGCAAGCATATCATTCAAAACGTATTTTGAAAGTATTTAGACTTATTGTTGGAACATCCCATCGAGGCATTGAGAGAGAGCGTGCACATAACCCACGAACGAGCTTTCGAAACAGAGATATCGAATCGAAGTCCAAAGGCGTAGAAGCCAGGCTCTGATACCAACCTGTCACGCCCCGATCTCCCGCAGGCAAATCGGCCGTTCCCGCTAGGCGGGAATCACCCTCGCCAGCGCTCCCGCGGAACGATCGCTTAACCCATCCGGGCGTGATGCCGCACGAGCGTGATCCACGCCCGTGCAAGGCCATGGTTCATTGGCTGGCGGTAAGAGTTCTAAGCCACAGAGTCGCACAGATTGTCCGAGTGCAGCGGAGTCATGAACGCATAGGCGATCGGTAACAGGTTCACTGAGTCGACAAATATAGCGGAAGCATCGAAACAAGTAAAGTAATCTCTTTATTGATATAAAACATGTATTACAGGCGGCGTATAGCCGAGATTACAAGTCGCTCAAGCCTCTCTCTCTGAAACAGTAAAAGCGTGCCAAGTGGCTACAACTGTGGAATGATTGTACAGGCGATGGTCAGGCGATGTTCATAACTTATGTCTTGTATATGTGCTTCAGTCCCGGATGCACCGTTACAAGGCTTCAGAGGGAACTCCTGGCCTTAGCACGCACGAAGGAGGCGTCCGCACCGAACGAGGTTCTCCCGCACCCTGCATATCAAACTGGTGGATTATCAGTACATTGAATGCACTGGTGGGGAAGCTACTCGCCCGCTCGACAAATCCAAACACGTAATACAGGTTCCATGCACAACTATTAAGTTGTCTTTCTAGTTTCCTTAGGATCAGTTTCATGCAAACATTGAATAGCTTATCGTGTCGGGCAGTACGCCGTGCGATGTTTGAGGAAACACGGCGAGACTTACCAACTTACCTTTTTGTCCTTCCCTGTCCAAGGCAAGCATTGTTAATTCAAGCACGGCAATCATAAACATTCAGGAGGCATAGCATATGCAACAAGAGTATTTATTTCAAGTTCGTTCAGGTGTTTAGTTGCTCTTGATGCGATACAGTGCCTCGCACGCGGATAGCCGCTAAGCGAGGATGAATTATTTATCTTTCGTTTACAGCAAGCATGCCACAGGTTAAATACACACGATAAATACACGATGCATTGCAAGCCATATTCACACGATAATCACACGAGGCATTGCAAGCATATACACACGATGATCACTGGCTGATGCCATAATGGACTAGTCAAGGACGTGAATAACATGCAACGAGAAAACACGAGGAGCTCATAAAACACGATGCGTTGCAAGTTACCCAGTCCGCACATGATTGACTATAAACATGAAGTCTGCCCGGATCGGATCGGTGCCAGTGCCCCAGTACCGTCCGCAGAACTTATATCCTTGTGCACAAGTTGTCCATGATCGAACACGATTGTTAATTTACACACGAGCATACGAGATTCATTTAGCTATTGGATATGCACAGTCTCCTGGGCTGCTGTAAGCCCGCACACGAGGGAGACTTGCAGGGAGATCCAAATATCTGAATGAGTCTTGCCACAGGAACATGATTCTTTTACTTGGTATGATACAGTCCCCTGGATCGGGAACTGCCTTGGTGACCTAACGGTCCCGAATACTTGCGTATTCATTCAGGCACGGAACGACTACGTAGTAGTCTCCCGGGGTTTGGATGAAAACACGATAACAATCAAGCAGACAAGCATGCGTTCTAAGGAACATAATCAGCACGTTTTGCTCGGGCCCGAAGGTAGTCCGAGAGATGAAACCGTTAAGGGACTTAGCATGCTAGGGTCTGAACATATATAAGCAGTATTTCATTTTTCATGTTCTAGCATAGCAATACAGGTTGGGATTATTCCCTTAGCTAGGTGCGTTGGATTTATTAGCATGCAGGGTGAATCACCTAGCGACTAGCATAAATATTCCAGATTTTATGTGTGCTGGCTAAGCAAAGACAAGTTCACCGTAGCCACCCACCTTAGCGATGATTCGCCTCGGTAGAGCGATACGTCTGAGCGAGCCTCTGAAAGCCTAAGCCGGATTCCTGTAGGGACAAGTCTGGATATCCTTTGCTTCTTGATCGAGGCAAAGCAGGTCGGGACAGCTGCACGATTGCCGTTTGAGACGGCAGTCCGCTTGAGCGGAACAGGGTGTTACACCAACGTGGTCCTTCTCCGTCGACCCCTCCCTCAGGCGCTCCTCCTCCCTTCCTCCGACTCCCCTCCTCCTCACTCAGTGAGCTCCTCTCTCTTTCTCTCTCTCTAGGGTTTTTAAGGACTCCACCCGGACACACACTGACAAGACACGACACGACATAACACGACAAACACACTATCACGGACATACGAACATACGGACACACACATACATACACTGAGATGGTGTTGTGTGTGGAATTGGATTGGGGGATGTGTGGAACTTGGACACGGACACACACATACACACATACTGAGATGGTGTTGTGGGTGGAATTGGATTGGGGGTTGTGTGTGGAACTCGAACACGGACACACAGACACACACACACTGAGATGGTGTTATGGGTGGAATTGGATTGGGGGTTGTGTGTGGAACTCAGACATGGACACACACACACACTGAGATGGTGTTATGGGTGGACCTCGGACATGGACACACACACACACACACACACACACTGAGATGGTATTCTCTACACTATGCTACATGACACAGACACATGTGAATCCTAACCTGATATAACCCTAGCTGACAGGACGCAAACATAGACACATACACGTACACACATAGACACATACAAAATATGACACATTCACACACACACGGACGGGACACACTCACACTGATATAACACACACACGCTGACATGACACACCGATACAAATACATACTTTTTTCCAAAATAGTGTTGTATGTGTATATTTGTGTTGTATTTGGTTATATGTGTATGACGGGCCCTATTTGTCGCATTTGGTTATATGTATATTTGTGTTACAAAATCGTTTAGGGTGTCAAGTTGTGACTATGATCGTTCCTATGTTTGACACTCAGAAGTCAAGTGTCCATGTGAGCCATTCTCTGAAAACCAAATTTATACGACACAGACACAGACACATTGACACTTATAATTAGATATAAGTTATTATGTATTACTAGTTACTGAATGTTTATGATGGTCGAAGTCTTGTTTCCTTAATCCATGACAACTTAACTGAATCACACTTACTCACAAGAGGTTGAGTTTTCTTCTGGTACTTCTGGTGTCTTCACTATGATGTTCAATATTACGGAAGAAAGGTTCTTGCTTATCTTTTCTGTGCACAAAATTTTCTTTGTGAATTTTTAACAATGAGAAGATTAAGTATTTTCTTGGGGGATCTTTATACCTGACTTCAAATCGATATACTAGAATGAAGATGGTTGGTGACCCTATGAACCATCTTTTGCTTATACAACGATCAAAAGTCAGGTAAAGATTAACCAAGAAAACACTTAACCCCATCATTGTTAAAAATTCACAAAGAACATCTTGTGTACAAAAAAGATAATCAAGAGCATTTATTCCGTAATATTTGAAAATCCTAGTAAAGATACCAGAAGTACTAGAAAAAACTCATCCTCTTGTGAGTAAGTATGCTGCAGTTAAGCTGCCATGGGTTAAGAAAACCATACTTCGACCATCTTGAACATTTAGTAACTAGTAATACATGCATAATAACTTATATCTAATCGTATCCCTAATATGTATTGGTAATCACAAATCACGATACAAATAATCACGTGTCGTGAATACAACCCTAACCCTGAGACATGTGTTAACGCGTTGATAAATATTATAACATCAGCGATGTTTAACGATGTCGCATTATGACATCGCTAACGTTTTTCATATTTTAGTCTACCCATAGGTGAGGGTAGATACTAGGATATCAAGGTAAGGGTAGTTGTCAAGGCATGAGTCAAGATACTGGATAAAATACGTATATATATATATATATATATATATATATATATATATATATATATATATATATATATATATATATATATATATATATATACATACAGGTAATATGTGATAGATACCTACTAGTAGGATTAGCTATATAAGTTAAGTGATGAGTATGGGATATTGAGTTAATTATGATTATCTTAAGTACCTGGGGTACTAAATGTCAAGTGATACCGAGATACCAAGTGCATATATAGCTACATGTATAGGATTAGCTATATAAGTTAAGTGGTAAATAGTTTCATATAGATAATACTCATTATAAAAGTAGAATTACTAGGTTTATGTTACAAGCTAGATAAATATAAGTTAAGTGGTAAATAGTTTTACATAGATAATACTTATTTTTATACTTTATTTATTGAGAATGTGTCTATTTCTTTTAATTTTACTTTATTATTTATATTGAATGTATGGGAATTTATCCGTGTTGAGTGTTACACCAAAGGGGTCGGCGAATCCAGAAAATTCAACGGAGGGTTGCTCCGGGTCTGTTTATTTTTATGAACTGTGATATTGCAGGGATAAACGACAAACTACAAGCATACATTTATTTCAATTATTTTTACATTTTTTTATAATTTAGCGATATTCAGATACATCGCTAAATATATCGCTAATTGTATCAGGACGTCGGTATTTTTTTGCTAACCGTCGCTAAATTACTAACATGACAGTATTTACCAGGTCAGCAAAATATCGCTAAATGTGTTGAAAAATATTAGTGACATTTGGTGACACAGGACATGTCACTAATTTAACTACGTTGCGTCGCTACACGCCGCTAAATAGAAAAATATTAGCGACGAGTTGCTAATAAACGTCGCTATAGCGATGCTTTGCGACGTTTTCCTGTCAGCGACTAGCTTAAACGCGACTTCAATCAAACGTCACTAATTACGTCGCTAAATTTTATTAGCGACGTTTTAATGTCATTTAGTGATGTTTCTAGACGTCGCTAATTTGACTTATTCTGGTAACGAGTCAAAATGGCTTAAAATAGCTTTTCTACGTACTTTTTACATAAAAATAGGATTTTGTTCAAAAAGTATGCAAGGAAAGGGCTTCTGCGCATTTTTTATACCCAGAATTGAATTCTACGTAAATATGCGCAAAGGGTAGGGCTTCTGCGTATTTTTTACGTCCAAAATTGAATTTTGCGTAATTATACTCAAAGGGGAGGGCTTCTGCATATTTTTTACATCTAGAATTGGCGCAAAGGGGAGGGCTTCTGCGTACTTTTTACGTCTAGAATTAAATTTTGCATAAATATACGCAAAGAGCAGGGCTTCTGCATAAAATGTACGTAGAACATTATTCTTCTTCTTCAATCGATATAAAAGTTCTAATAACTTGTTTTGGCCATAAAAACTTTATTTTAACTCAAAATTTGACATTTCAAAAGCTAAAATCGAATAAAAGTGAATTTCCCACAACATGGAATAATTAGTTTTCAGAAATTCCAAGTTTTAAGAGATCAAATCCACAAAATTCATAAAATCATAACTTTAAAACTTAGATCTACTCCAAGCCGTTCATCAAAACTGAAAATATGAAATACTAAAGTTGTAAAGGATCACTAGTTATACATTATAAGCTAAAAATATACAAAAAAATTAAAGAAATAGAATATGCCGAAAATCATGGTTTCTCCAGTGACGATTTTTATGTTCGGGTCTAAGGCATCTATGTTATGATCCTAAAATGGGTCTATAGTAATTGCCAAATGAGCAATTTCCAAATAAATTTCTATCGGTCCTGAGTAGTCTCTCTCAAAATCCAAATTACAAAATAAAAATATATAATACACAACCAAGTACAGGAATACAAAATCAGGGAACGATGTGACAGTTACCTACTGGAGGTTGTACTCTAGTGGCGATTCACCGTGATTGAGCTAACATGGAGAAGACAAAGCTATTACTCTGAGCTTTGATCGTCGTCGGCATACTTCTCAACAAGGATCGACGTCCTTCTCCTGGTCTTGAGCTCGATTCGAGATCTCAACATCGAATATAGGTTAATTCATTGAGATTGACCTAAATCTAACTCATTCGCTGGAGATTGCTCATAACTGAATCTGAATTAAGGGTGATGGAAAGGAGGAATGGAGGAGGAGCTTTGGTGGTGATGAAGAAAATTAGAAAATGAGAGTGATCGGAAAGTTGGAAATTATACTATGCTCCTCAACAAGCGTATATAAAGGAAAAAATTGTAATTAGCCCCTAATCATGAGGTTTGTTAGGATTAGTTGTGATTAGTTGGGCCTCACTCAATTAGTTGTAGCTAAGCCCTAAAATTAAGGGATCGTGGATTCTGGGTCCTTCTTGGAAAGAAAAATGGGTTAACTAATTATAATATCCAAAATATATCTAATTAATTATTTTAAGATAGCATGATTATTTAATAATTGATTTTATGGCGAAGAAAAACCATAATGTCATAATTTTTATTTTAAGATGTTAGAAGAGATATCTTCCTCTTCCAATTGTTGTAATGCTCTACATCAAAGTTCTTAAATTTATGAAAACTTGCGTCAAGGTACATGGACGATTTTTCATCTTTGTTGCTCGTATCTTACATTGTGACTGTTCGTGCCCTGTTACAAAGATCATATAAATGTAAGTGAAAAACCAAAAAAATACAACTTATTAATGCCCTTTGGTCTTATGTAATCAAATTACAAACTGGCTCTTTGAAATATAAATCTTGCAACCACAAGTTGTTGGAAATAAAACACAAAAGAAATCTTTGCATTCGTAGTTGCTATAATAAGATATAACAAAAGAAGAAGAAAACTCTAAAAAAAAAAAATCCTTACTAGGGTGATGAAGATTACTCCAAGTAAAATTTGACCCTTTTCGTCGATATGCACCCATGAACCAGCAAGTTCAAAGTAGAACTTCTCGAACGCTCATTGTCATTTTCATTATGGATCTCAAACTGGACTGATAGACAACACTTCATGGATATGCCACGTCTACTGCTATCTCTCCTCCCATAGCAATATTAATTTTTGTCTCTTATGAAAAAAGAAGAGAAGAGAATATGTATAGGGAAGGCACAAGCCAAAACCTAACATCCTCTACGGATAAGCGATGATTACTAACCAGAGTTTGGGCCATGACTGAACTCAGCCCGACTTCGGTATCAGTTGGGGCTGACAACTTTTGGGTTCTAGTCTATACCGTTGGATGCTGGTGGTCAGCCATATCTGTTGGTGTTATACTTTTAAGGTTTCCTAAACCCTAAAACTAGGTTTTTTTATCCTATTTATACAGGTTGAGGGTAAAGGCATAAAAAAGAGCACAATGTGGAGATTCAGGGTGCTTGTCCATAGAAAATCTAAAAGAGTCCATACCTTGCTCTTAGGGCTCGCTATCCAAGATAGAAGGAAGAGAAGATCTGATCGAGGAGTCGTTGCCTTTGTTAAGGGAGATTGCTATAGGTAGGGTGAGTGATTTCATTATAATCTCTATCTTTTTCTTGAGTGTGATGAGGGGGTTGAACCTATTAGGGCAAAGGGTTCAACATTGTCTTTTGTCAATATTGTAATTTCACCTGAGTTATATAGATTGGGATTTTTTCAGGTAATATAGTCACCGACCATATACGTTGTTCTTATCTATGTTTGGTGCTTGCATTAGATGGGGGTCCGTTATCTCAGGTGGGTTGGCCTAAATTTTTGTTGTTGTCAGTTTCAGACACAGTATCGGAGCGCTTGTAGGGTGTGTCCGATCCCAACAACTGGTATCAGAGCTCTCAGGTTCGTGAGAGGGAATGTGCAACCAATTCTACGGAGTAGATGACACACGTATAATCAGCCTCACAGGGGAAACTGGGCGATTTGGAAGCCAGGGATGGAGGATCTACTCTGGTGCAAGGACTTGCATGATCTATTGGAGAGTGACAACGCAAAGCCATCGGACAAAGCTGTTGATAACTGAAAATGATTAGATCGGAAAGATGTTTGATTCATCTACCAATGACTAGATGATTAAGTGTTTCTCCACGTGTCCATGGAGAGTTCGGCAAAAGCATCATGGAAGAAGCTGTATTTGCTATAAAAAAGGAAGACGACTAGCAATAAGACATTTCTTATTCGCCAATTCGTTAACTCAAAGTACATAGAGGGTGCCCCGATGGCACAACATCTGAACGAGGTTCAAGGTATCAACAACAACTATCTGTGATAAAGATGGTGATTGATGATGAGCTTCAGGCCCTTCTATTGAGTTCTCTGCCGGAAAGCTAGAAGACATTGGTGGAATTGATGAGCAACACAGTACTAGATGGAGTCGTCATGATGGAGGTAGTCAAAAGTAGTTTTTTGAATAAAAAGATCTAGTGTAAGCAAGTTAAATTATCGTAGGAGTCCACTTTGGTGGCTTCCTATGGGAAGGAAGACTCAAGTCACAAGCGAAGGCAGGGGGAGTTCTCGGGATCTTGAAATTGTGGACCGCAATGAGGGATGCTATCACTGTAGAAAAATGGTTCATATTAAAAGGAACTGCATGAAGCTCAAAGCTGAAAAGGCCAAATACAAGGATGATCAGGAAGATCTCACGGCTATGAAAGATATCATCATCGCTGCAACTGACGCAGAAGAACCTTGTGGCACGTGTCATGACATAGATTGGGTTACGGATACGGGGGCATCGTATCTCCCCACTCTACAGAGGAGGATCTTTATGTCATACCGTAGCAGTAGCTTTGGACGTGTGAAGATGGGTAAAAAGGGGACCGCTGCAGTTGTAGACATGGTTGATATGCATTTGACAATGGAGCTTGGTAAGAAGCTTGTTCTCAAGGATGTGCGACTTGTACCGAGTGTGCGCTATAACTTATTTTTGGTAGGAAGGCTGGCAGATGATGGCTATTGTAGCATATTTGGGGACAAAGATTGGATACTTACGAAGGGTTCACAACAGCTTGCTCGAGGAGGCATATATTGTGGTATGTACAAGCTCAAGCCGCTGAGTTGTATAGGCAGGCAATAGAAATTGGATGGAGGCTCGAGGCTTATTAACAGGAGTTAGTGGATCATCAGAAAGTTGCTAAGGCAGGTCTTAGAGATGTTTTGAGGGTTACAGAATATTAAGTTCATCGAGACAAAGTGACGAATGATGATGAGTCAAAGATTGAGGGTCAGTCTATCAGTCCCATGAAAGTTGGTGGGACTCTAGGTGGGGGTTGTTCCACGGATCCGATTTTGGTGACGGGTGGTTTGCCAAAGCTTTACGGAGCGACATTGTTTTCAACAGTTCGAAGACAGGGAGGAGATTAAAGTGTACAACAAACACAATCTAAGGCGAGTGCATCTCCATTTGCATAGTTCTAGGAGGGTTATGGTTCATCGGTGGCGTGTATAGTGCATTTTGTTCTGTTCGAGGATGCACGTGTACGGGGGATCTTCAATATCGGACATGAAGGTGGACAGGCTGATGAGTCTGAATCTCGGAAGAACCGTACCGTCCAATTAGTTGGACCAGCCAAGAGTGTAGAAGCTCGTCAGAACGATAGTACGTTCTGGTGGAAGACATAAGTCGGGGACATACAGCCAAGACTTATATAGAGGCTGATCATTAGGGACTTCGGTCTTGGCCATGTTATTACATCGGTAGGATCCTAGTGGTGCATAAGGTGCTACACATAGCAGCTAGCGTCGACATGACGGTCGAGAGATAAAGGAAGATGCAAAGTAGCTCAAGAGAACGGAGATCGATGGCATGAGGGAACAGAAATTCTATTACTGGACGACAGACATGAAGTCCAATTGAGGAGCCATAGAGGTCAGCACCTCTCATCAGACTGGAAGGAAAGAATTCTAGATCAAGTCTGGCTGAGAGGGACAAAAGTTGGCCAAAGTTCGTTCATGACCGAACTCTGTCCGAGTTTAGTCTTTTGTTCCAGAACTATTAGCAAGGGGCTAACCGAATTCGGCCTAACTTCGGTATCGATCAGGGCTGACGTATTTTGGGTTTTAATATACACTGTTGGATGCTAGAGGACGACCAGGTCTGTTGGTGGACTACTTTTAGGGTTTCCTAAATCCTAAAACTAGGTTTCTCATCATATTTATATGGGTTGGGGGTGGAGGCACAAAGAAGAGCACAGGGTGGAGATTCTGGGTGCCACAAAAAATCTAATTGAAAGTCCATACTTTGCTCTTAGGACTTGCCATCCATGATAGAAGGAAGAGGAGATCTGATCGAGGAGTCGTCGCCTTCGTCCAGATAGATAACTACGGGTAGGATGAGTGATTTCATTATAATCTATGTCTGGTTCCTAAGTGTGGTGATGAGGTTGAACTTATTAGGACAAATGGTTCAACATTGTCTTTTGTCAATCATGTAATTTCATCAGAGTTATATAGATTGTGATTTGTCCAGGTGACGTAGTCACCGACTATATACGTTGTTCTTATCTGTGCTCGGTGCTTACATTAGAAATGGTTTCTTATCTCAAATGAGTTGGCCTAAGTTTCTGCTGCGGTCAGTTTCAGACACGGTATCAGAGCGCTTGTAAGGCGTGTCCGATCCCAACAAAAATAGCTCAAACAACCGCCTTATGCAATTTTCGCATGAGCACTCTCTGCGCCAAATTTTAACACATAATAAATTTTGTGGATGTTGTCTCTACACAAAAATTTAGTACCCGCACGGCACCAACGTTCGCGGAAGCCCACACCGAGCTCACGCAGAAACTGTGCAGGAACTAACATAGATCTTGATCATGATACGTACGTTCGAAGTACAAAATGCGTCATCAAAGCCCATTTTGCGCCCACGCCATCATCCGAGTCTCCTAAGAGAAACCAAAAAATAATGAGTGACAAAAACATAAATATTCTTTTGAAGTCTTGATCCTTTCTCTATAGCAAAACATCCCACCATCTCAACCACATGGACTACCACTCCCAATATATACGAGTCAACAATTTTTTTTTTTATATAAATACACACTTGGAGTTGTCACATTATAAGAGTATTTTCTAGAGTTATAAAAAAAACACAACAGTCATCATTGTCAAAAGACAAATATAGTACTTGATTAGCAAACAAGTTACCTGGTTAACCTAAAACAGTGTCTACAAGAAGCTTTTCTCCAATAAGCAAAAGAACAAATCATGTCCACGGATCATAACACTTCACTATTTTATTACAGGCTGTTAGATGTAGCTCTAATCCCTTAACCAAGAACACGTGCAATAGTCTCTGTTGTGCCTATAGATAACGTAAACAACAAATCATATATTGACTGTAAACACCAACATCAAAGACATGAGCATAAACAGATTGAAGCTACCTATATACACAGCAGCTTTAGCATTTTGGAGATCCTAGACAAAGTCCACATGCCCTCATCCCTCCATATAATTTATTTATAAATTCAAAATCCAAAAAATTCAAAATACAATATAATTAGCTCTTAAATACACGTATATTATCACCATGATCCAATAAATTGTTAAATTAAGCAACTCCAACATCTATGAATCAACTTGGCTAATTGTTGGATATTTTTAGAGTACTGGTTATGAGGGATTCGATTTTGGATAATTTTAAGTAGCGACTTTTAGACCAGTACAACACATGCTATAATTTATTAACGAGTGGTTCTGAATTTATATAAAATAAAATAATAATAAAAATCAAAATCTATCGATTTTGGTTGTTTATAAAGACATCCAGAACTACACTATACCGATTTTACACCGATTTTGAAAGATTTTTAAGTCGACCAAAACTAGCACCTCAAAAAAATTACTAAGCATGATTTTTTTAAACATTTTAGAAACTGTTCGCTCAAAAACGTTCCAAAATGGATAAAAATATTGTTTGCCAAGTTGTTCCTAAAAGAAAAGTGGATAACAATTTCGAAGAACATGAAAATGATATTTTCATGAATTTGTAGTATTAGTAGGACCAAAAATTTTATTTTTTTAATAATTTAAAATATTGAGGTCCTTTGGGGGAGAAGGTCCTAGGCGATTGCCAGCCCGCCTCCCCCTTGGAGCCGGCTATGCCTATATTTCTATATTTTAATTGTACCAAATAAATATAGTAGCAAAAACAACAAAGTAGTCCAAAGACCATGAACGATATGAGAACTCTTCGTCATGCCATGCCAGACGTGCTGTTATTGCGGTTCTTTTCAAATGGAGGGTGCAACTCTGGCAAAAGAGACTTTGGTTCCCTGCTCTCTCGATCAAATCCTCTAAGACATATCGATCCTGCAAAACCGTATTATTGAAAGTTAGATTAGTTATTTCATTTTTAAAATTTATAATTTATTATATTTAATTTTAGTTAGGATTAGTGATGGTATTTCTCATGTTTTATAATCTAATAAATATTGGTCAATAGACCTAATAAAATTGCATCTCATTCCAATCATGTAAACCTCCATATTTGATTTGTTATAGGAGTCGTAGATTTTTTTTTTTTTCCTATAACTTCTCCTATTCTTCCCTCTTTTAAACTCTAGTTGGCAAAACAAGGCTTTTCTTTCACTCCAGAGAGCAGCTACTATAGCGGAAGAGCTACTATTGCATGAGCTAAGCCAGACAAAGGGAGATCTATTTCAGAAAGAGATTAATGGATTGCCTTAGCCATCTTATAACACTCAGCCTCGTCCCGTGAGGCATCCTTTCCTTAATTCGGGAGTGGTTCATGTCCATCATCTCTAAGCCGCCGATGTGTGTCCTTCCTCTCGGTGTATAGTTTAGTTTGTGGTGTTTGTGGTGTTTGGTCCTTTCGTGTACATTTTCCATGTGATTTTTTATTGATAGCTTCATCATGTTTGGCGTGTCCGCGGCCTCCAGGGCAGACTCGCGTTGTGTCGTAAGGGGGGGGGGGGGGGGGTGGCGGATTTTCGATTGCATGTAATTTATTTCTACTGCTAATGGTTTTACTTAAAGTTATATTAAAATATCATAATTAAAGCTTGTCTAGGTTGGTTGGTTGTTTGGCAAGTAAATGGATTTTTTAGCCAAGAGTTCTAGAGTTCAATTATATTAAGCCTTATTATTTTGCCTTATTCAGTTAGTCCCGAAGTTAGATCAAAGAAGAAGATGTAGCCACAAAGTAGAGACTCATACAATAGTTCTTCTCTACAAACTCCAGAAGAGAAGTTGTTGCACTGAGATTCACACAAGAGTTCCTTTACAGTGACATACAACTCCACAGAAGCACTAAACTAGGAACATATTACAAACTGACAACCCAAAGATAATACAAATACAACAAGAATCAGAAAACCGTTTTTCTCCTTACGTTCGCAGATGCTACACCAAGAAGAACGGGAACAAGAATAAAAATACAAAGAAGAAAATTCCTGCTGGGTGATCAAAACCACCAGAGCTCAAGGCAAGATTCGCACTATACAACGATCTGCCCCCAGGATCCAACACGTTCTAACGAGAACTTCTGGAACGCTTGTAATACCCCGTTCCGCTCAAGCGGACTGCCGATTCAAACGGCAAAGTGCAAACGTCCCGACCTGCCTTGCTCAGCGAGGCAACTCGTTTGAGACAAGAAATTATCCAGACTTGGTCCCTACAGGAGTTCGGCTTAGGCTTTCAGAGGCTCGCTCGCAGTATCACTCGACCGAGGCGGATCATCGCTAAGGTGGGTGGCTACGGTGAACTTGTCTTTGCTTAGCCAGCACACATAAAATACGAAATGATACATGCTAGTTGCTAGGTGAATCACCCCCTGCAGGCTAATAATAATACAACGCACCTAGCTAAGGGAATAATCCCAACTTGTATTGCTTATGCTAGAACATGGAAATGAAATATTGCTTATATATTCAGACCCTCGCATGCTACCTTTGCCTTGTTCAACTGGAACCGCTATGCCTCGAGTAGAACGACACATGTATATTCAGTAGTGCACTGTTCTCTCCCTAACACTGCACAACCCTAGATAACTTTGCTCGGAAAGGCCCCGTACGGTTTTGCTCGGCTTACCTTCGGGCCCGAGCGAACTTGAATGCTTAAGTTATACAAGTGCATGCTTGCCTGCTTTTACATATTGCCTAGATCAATGCTTGCTGCATAACTATGCCCAGACCATGAAACACTATGCTTGTCATGCATTCATTTAGGTTCTCCGTGCATAAATAAACCTGAAAGTATCCGGGACCGTCGGGTCACTAAGGCATTTCCCGAACCAGGGAATTTGCACCAAGTCATTGATCCCAAATCCCAGCTCGTGGAGCAATACTGTCCTGTACTGAATCAAATGGCTCGTGGAGCCGATACTCAACATTAAGAGTAATCCTGATCCTGCCTCAACAAGTTCCATATATATATATCCTGACTTGAACTCGTTCCATAAAACTTGTTCTCTCTCTCTCTCTCTCTCTCTCTCTCTCTCTCTCTATATATATATATATATATATATATATATATATATATCCTGCTTTGAACTTGTTCTTGTGTTTGACCACAGACCCTGAAGATTAGAGACTTGTCTGGTCACAGGACAACTTGGAAAACAAGGTTTAGTTTCGCGGACGGTTGCTGGGGCACTGGCACCGATCCGATCCGGAAGGAACTCCTGAGTAGTCGTCTGCTTCGAGCGGGATGTGGTGCAATGCCTCCTGTTTTGCTTGCACACCATTCCGACAAGAGACTACGCCGTCCACTATGGCGCCGTGCCAGTGACCTCATGTTCATATAGATAAGTCATCCTCGCTTAGCGGCTACCCGCGTGCGAGTCATTGCATCGCATCGAGAACAACTGAACACCTGAACGATCATATTATAACAACACTTGTGCATAAAGAGCACTTGATCATCGTATGCAACACACCTGATATTTCCTGTAACCCGTGCACCCAGAACGGGATCTCGCACTGAAACGCTTGTGTTTGCATATGCTTTGCCCTGAATGCTTATACATGTTTCTGCTTGAATTAACTTGGTTTGCCTTGGACAGGGAAGGACAAATGGTAAGTTGGTAAGTCTCGCCGTGTTCCCTCTTATATCGCACGGCGTACTGCCACACGAGTTAGGCTATTCAAATCTTGCATGAAACTGATCCTAAGGCAACTAGAAAGACAACTAAATAGTTGGGCACGAAACTTGTATTACGTGTTTGGATTTGTCGAGCGGGCGAGTAGTCTCCCCACCAGTGCATTCATGTACTGATAACCCACCAGATTTCTTGCAGGGTGCGGGAGAACCTCGTTCGGTGCGGATGCCTCCCTCGTGCGTGCTAAGGCGTGGAGTTCAACTCAGAAGCCTCGGAACGCTACGTCCGGAACTGAAGCACATATACAAGACATAATGTTGGAACATCGCCTGAACATCGCCTGAACATTTCCTGTATATCATCCATAAATGTAGCCACTTGACACGCTTTTATGTTTCAGAGAGAGTGCTCGAGCGACTTGTAATCTCGGCTATACGCCGCCTGTAACACTTGTTTCAATATGAATAAAAGAGCTTGCTTTACTTCAACTTGTGTTTTCATGCTTCCGCTATATTGCCGACTCAGTCAACCTGTTACTGATCGCCTATGCGTTCATAATTTTGCTGCACTCGGACAATCTGTGCGACTCTGTGGCTTAGAACTCTTACCGCCAGCCAACGAACCACGGCCTTGCACGGGCGTGGCTAATGCTCGTGAGACATCACGCCCGGATGGATCAAAGCGATCGTTCCGCGGGAGCGCTGGGACGGTGATTCTCGCCTAGCGGGAATGGCCGATTTGCCTGCGGGAGATCGGGGCGTGACAACGCTCTTGGTCACCTTCGGATCAGTCGGTAGATTACTTTGGAATGATGCTAACAGCTGCCGCAGGTCCTGCTGGTGCTCTCGGTTTTCCTCTCTCTCAATTTTTTTAACTCACCAAATGAAAGAGTAGCGCCTCTATTTTAAGAGGATTTTAGTCCCATGCAGCCTGAGAAAAAAATCAGACCGCATGTGCCACCTGCATCGCTGTACTGCACAGAGGAGACAGCGTCGTCAGGCGCCGAAAGCTGCAGCCGCGTGGCACAAAGAGCCACGAGCCACCTGCGCACTGTACTACACAGAGCAGACAGCGTCGTCAAGCGCCGAAAGGTGCAGCAGCCTGGCAAAGAGAACCATGTGCCGCTTGTGCCGCACCGAGCCGCCAACAGCAGTCCATGTCCCCTCCACACTCGACTCGCTCAAGCTAATTTGCTAGTCGTATAGCGCTTGGCCGCATAGCTCCAGGCCGTAAGTCCCCTGGCCGCATGGGCACCGGACCGCATGGGCTCCTGGCCGCATGTGCACCGGGCCGCATGCGCTCTGGGCCGCATGGGCACCTGGCCGCAAGCACTCCTGGCCGCAAGGGCTCCGGGCCGCATGGGTTCCTGGCCGCATGCGCACCGGGCCGCATGGGCTCCTGACCGCATGCGCTCCAAGCCGCATAGCTCCACGAAGCATGCGCCTAAGCAAGCAACCATACATAAAACTCGCGCATAAAAGGAGCACACGAGCGTCATGCGACGATGCTAACGTGCTAAGTGCAAAGTGCGCCAACAAAATGCTACTTTGCGCCCTTGAGTCCGAGTCCGAGTCCGAGTCGCTATGGGGCTTAGCTCTTAAGAAAAACTTCTCAAAGGTGGTGACAAAATAAAGATTGTCATAATGGGGTTCACACTTAAGCCCTCTAGGAAAGTCAACCCACATGGGCCACCACCCCATGTGCATATACCAATACTAAGCAAAGCTATATATTGAGATATACACATTGGTGGTTTTCCAATATGGGACTAAAACTCCCAAAGCAAAGTGAAAAAACACCAACAATCTCCAACATATATCACAATATATGGTCGAGCGTTCCATACATTGATTGTTCATCATGCATTAGAATAGATGTCGCCCATGGCTTGGATCTTCCCGCATGGGTCAAACAACAGTACGATACAAGAATAGAATAAGCCTTGAATTCTGAACCATAGATGTTGTTCTTTTCACTCATATAATGACATCAGTTGTGCCTCTGGTCGCACATTAAATGCCTTGTGCTGACCTGGTATCGGTGTATATTTCTTGGGTGTCTACAAGTTTACCCTCAAAAGACGATCCACATCTCTGTACATACACTTAGGTGAGTTCTTTTAAGGGAGTTTAACTTTTCCTAGCATGAAGCCTTGCGCTTCTGTGCGATGCTACGCCGCTGTGACATGGCTCGCAGCTGAGGTTAACTACCTCTTGTGGTATCATCCACTGTAGCATAAGGTCACTAGCCTCTTAGTAGTGTTGTACTACATTCCAGCATGAAGCCTTGCGAACCCGTGCGGTGCTATGCCTTTGGGACATGGCTCACAGCCGAGGTTTACCTTATGTGTGTCACCCACTGTAGCATGAGGTCATCGGCTTCTTAGTAGTGATGTGCTACAACTCTCTACCTTTTCAGCATTAGGCTACCTTCCAATTTGCGGTGCTACTACAATTATCACATAGCTCGCAGCCGAGGATTTACATCTTTTATCTCATCGTGGTGTCACACCACTGTAGCATGGGATACAAGTTCCTTGTAGTGCTGAACTACACGTGCTTCCTGTAGCGTACGCTGGACATTCACTCTGCCCAAGAACTTATTAAGGCGTCGAAGCCAACCTTACACAAGAATTGTTCTATAGAATAAAATAGTAGACTGTAGTGGTTCCGGGTACGTATCCCACATTGTCCATAAGGACTACCCACTATACCTGATATTTTTTCAGTCAATGGTCCTCCCTTGAACCAAAATCTAGATGCCTAGTAGATTTCTTTTTGAACTAATAGTACAAAACTTAATGGTAGGATTGCAAAGACACAATATCAGAGGTCCTTCAAGCCTATTTGACCTGCTGTGTCTTCGACTAGCTGGCATTTTAGACCTTTAGTGAACGGATCCGCCAGGTTCTCCTGACTCCGAATATCTACCACTGCAATGACACCAGTCTTGATGAGATTGTTCAGTACTCTGTGCCGAAGCTGCACAGTTCTTTTCTTTTCATTGAAAAGATTATTAGATGCTACTGCTGCAGCTGCCTGGTTGTCACAGTATATCGGTACAGCCGAAATCTGTACACCAACCATTGAAAGATCGTACATGAGCTCCCGAAGCCATCCTGCTTTATCTACTGCAGCTGCAAGTGCATAGAACTCAGATGCCATCGATGAGCGTGAGAGCATAGTCTGCTTCTTCAACTTCCACGATATGGCAGCTCCTCCCATTGAGAAAATATATCGTCATGTGGATCTCTCGCTCTCTTCTTTTGAGCACCAACTAGCATCACTGAAGCCTTCTACCACTACTGGATCTCTGCTGTAGTAAAGTGAAAACTTTTGAGTCTTCTTGAGGTATCTCATCACCCTCTTCATGTCACGTCCCAATTTCGAAGAATCGATAGTCGTCCCCCGGGCGTGATGCCGTGCGTGCCTAGGGTGCACAATGCACAAGGCCAAGGTATTTGATATAACGAGCACATATTAAGAGTACGCAGATAATTAAATAAAATATTGAAACATAAAAAAGTTTTTTTATTGATAATGAACATCTTTTACAAACTCTTGAACGAGTCGAATAATTGCCGCACGAGTTTACAAAAGTGGACTCAAAATGAGATAATCTTCATGTACATTACATCATTTTACTAAAACTTTAAAGAATATAGATACCTTCGGACGAAGCTATCGCCTTTCCATGGAGCTGCATAAGTTATGTGCACGAGCTCCTGGATATTCAAAACGCTTCTTGGAAGGCACGATCAGGTCGTACCGGTAGGTGGACTGGATTGGGAAGTCACTCTAGCTTCTTGCAGGATCTCCTTGGTACAAAAAACCTGTTGCAACGAGGGTCAGTACATCAAAATACACTAGTGAAGGCGAGCTAACCCAACTATACCAATCAACACGTTGTTTATGTGAAGCATGCAAGTTATTATGTGGGATTTCTATCTTGCCTTAAGATTTTACAAGCAAGCATTTGATATGAAAATTTACTGAAATAAATATGCTACCGTTCGGTAACTTTTACCTACCCGTCTGAACCACCTACACAATACTTACCATGACCTTCCCTGCCACGAAGACATAGTTAGCTTGCACAGTTTAAATATACGTGGGGGTCACTGGCATGATACCATAGTGGACGAGTTATAGTCATTGACGAGGATGGTATGCAACAAAAGCACACGGTGCGCTGTAAGCCATCCCGTCCAGTACACGAGACTAACATGAAGTTCTATCCTGATTGGATCGGTGCCAGTACCCCAGCGACCGTCCGTAGGAACTATGACCTTGTGCATAAGTTATCCGTGATCAAACGGTATCTACACCAAGTTATCAATTCATGCAGTTTAAGGCAACACGAGCACGAGACAAATAACATAGCATGATCTGTTTTGCATAGTCTCCCGAATTAGTTTATTGTATAGCAAGGTATGTTCTATATATAGCACAATTATAGAAGAAGTATACATTATAACTTGAATTAAAACACTATGAAAGAATATTCTTAACGAACTAGCATGCAACAAGGTAACCGTTTCCAAGTTGATTGACAAGCACAAATAATACAAGTCTATTCCTTTTTATCTTGACATCTTTTAGTTATTATTGTATCGTTTGATCGAAACAATCAAGAAGACAAGATTTTTAGATGTGAAGACTTGGAAGAAGGGTCAACTGAGTCGAATTATAGCCACTCACAAGTTGGTTGGAGAAAGAAAAGAAAAGAGGTGCTTCAAGACTCCGCTTGCACGACATCTACTGCAGATCACCTACATTATCACGAACCAGATGATCGATACCTCTTCTACTCTTTCCAAGCTCAGAATAAAATACAGTTCAATGAATGAAAGCAATAAAATCTATCAAAACCGTTCAAGAAAATGCAAATCCGAAAATCAACTCAAAAATACGAAAGGAACAAGGCGACAGCAAAAACTAGGCAAGAAAACTTGCAGCGGAGAGATCCCTCTTGACTCTGCCGCTAAGTCTATCCTTGGGACATGGTCTACTGAATATGAGAATCGATTTCGAAGAAGCAAATCCATAATAAGGATAGGATCTTGATTCAATCTATTCCGATCGAACGATACCGAAAGTATTTCTTAGCCGCACTTCCCGCAATGGGGGGACGGGGCACTACATCCTAACCAACTAATAGAAAGTTTCGTCCACGAAACTTAGGAATAGAACCAACCACTATAAAATAATGAAGAAAATTTTTTCTTCATCTCAGACTCAAGCTCCCAGGTCGATTCTTTGACCGAATAATTTCTCCAAAGCACGCGCACGAGAGAAACCGAACGACTTCAAAGCAGCTTCTCTTTGTGATCCAAGACCCGCACAGGATGTTCAACATACGTCTCCGCTTTCAAGTCCAGTTTATCAAGATCCACCATATGACTCGGGTCGTGCACATACTTCCTAAGCTGTGAAACATGGAAGATATCATGCACTTCATATAGTGATGGTGGCAGGACAATCTGATATGCGACTGGGACGACTCGCTTTAGTATCTTGAACAGGCCGACAAATCTTAGACTTAGCTTCCCTTTTGCTTCAATTCTGGTAACTTCTCGTATGTGCGAGACTTTGATAAATACTCGATCGCCTTCTAAGAACTCAAGAGGTCGATGGTGCGTGTCTGGGTAACTTTTCTAACAACTCTGTGCTACCTTCAGCCGTTCGCAGATCATACGGATCTTTTGGACGGTTTGTTCTACGAGCTCCAGACCAAGAATTTTTCGTTCACCAACTTCATCCCAACAGATATGGATATACACTTACTCCCATACAACGCCTCATACGGCGCCATTGAATGCTGGATTGATAACTATTATTGTATACAAATTTGGCTAACGGTAGATGCATGTCCCAACTTAACTTCAAGTCCAAGGCGCAGAGCCATATCATATCTTTGAGGATCTGGTTTACCCGCTCTGTTTGGCCGTCTGTCTGAGGATGGTAGGCAGAGTTGAACTTCAACTTCGTCCCCATTGCTGACTGAAGGCTTTCCCAAAAGTGTGATAAAAATCGTCCATCTCGATTGGAGACAATGGATACGGGCACACCATGGAGTCAAACGATCTCGTTGAAGTAGATCTGCGCCAAACGGTCGGCACTCTAAGTAACTTTGATAGGAAGAAAGTAAGGTGACTTGGTGAGTCGATCGACGATGACCAAGACAACATCGTTTCTCCGTTGCGTCTTTGGCAAACCAACAATAAAATCTATCGTTATGTGTTCTCATTTCTACTCCGGTATAGCCAGGTTCTGCATCTCTCCGTCCGGCTTCTGGTGCTTGGCCTTTACTCTCTGACAAGCCATACATTGCGATACGAACAGTGCCACATCCCTTTTTATGCCGTGCCACCAAAATGTCGTGCGGAGGTCTCGATACATCTTCGTGCTTCTTAGATGTGAAGTGTAACTCGTATAGTGGGCTTCAATGAGTATCTCTTTTCTGAGGTTTGTATCGTTAGGAACACACAATCTTTCCTTCACCCGCATCATTCTATCCGTACTCACCGCAAAGTCGGTCGCCTTTCCTGTTGAGATAAGATTATGCATCTTCTCTAAGAACATGTTGTCCTTCTGAGCGGACTTAACTTTCTCCAACAAGTCCGGTTTGAGGCGCAACTGAGCCACCTGTGCCGCCTTTTTGTATTTTATTCGGAGTGTAATGTCCAAACTTTTGAGATTCCTTCGTAGCCCATAATCGATAGCTAAGCTCCTAAAAAACACTCGACTTGGTGCATCAGCTACAAAGTTGCCCTTGCTCAGTGTATATCTGATCATCAAGTCAAAGTCGCTAAGGAGTTCAAGCCAACGTCGTTGCCATAGATTTAAATCCTTTTGAGTATAGAGGTATTTTAAGCTTTTGTGATCCGTGAATATTTTATACGGTACGCCATAGAGATAATGCCGCCATAACTTCAACACGAACACCACCGCTGCAAGTTCCAGATCGTGCGTTGGAGAGTTCCTTTCGTGGGACTTTAACTGCCTCGACGAAAAGGCTATAACTTTGTTCCTCTGCATAAGAAAATATCACAAACCCTTTCCTGAAGTGTCGTTATAGATCTTAAAATCATCAGGTCCGTCCGGAAGAGTAAGAATTGGTGCTGAGATAAGTCGTTGGTTTAATTCCACAAATAAAGCTTCACAGTAGTCCTACCATGCGAACGCTACTCCCTTCCGAGTGAGATGAGTCAGAGGCGAAGCAATTTTTGAAAAATCTTTTTCGAATCACCTGTAGTAGCCTGCTAGACCAAGGAAGCTTCGAATGTCGCTGGCTGACTCAAGTCTCTTCCACTTCACGATGGATTCAACTTTCTTTGGGTCGACTGAGATGCCCTTCGCGGAAATGATGTGCCCGAGGAAAGATATACTATCCAAACAGAACTCGCACTTGCTCAGCTTCGCGTACAACTTATTCTATCGAACAGTTTGAAGCACCATCTGCAGGTGTCTTGTGTGTTCATTCTTGTTCTTCGAGTACACTAAGATGTTGTCAATGAATACTACCACAAACTTATCGAGGAATAGTCGAAACACACGGTTCATCAAATCCATGAATGCGGCATGAGCATTCATCAGTCCGAACGGCATGACAGAAAACTCATAATGGCCATAGCGGGTCCGAAATGCTAACTTCGGTATGTCCTCTGGCTTAATCTTTACTTGGTGGTAGCTAGAGCGAAGGTCTATCTTCGAAAATACTAACGCTCCTTGCAACTGATCAAAGAGATCGTCGATCCTGGGTAGGGGATACTTATTTTGGATAGTGACCTTATTTAGCTCCCGATAGTCTATGCAGAGTCGCAACGTTCTGTCCTTCTTCTTTACAAAGAGTACAGGTGCACCCCAAGGAGACACGCTCGGATGAATATATCCATGGTCAAGTAGTTCTTGTAGTTGACACTTTAGCTCTCTTAGTTCAGCAGGGGTCATTCGGTACTGAGCTTTGAAAATCGGTTGGATATTTGGGAAGGTATCGATGGTGAACTCGATTTCTCGATCGGGTGGCATGCTAGGTAGTTCGCTCGGAAATACATCAGAAAACTCTGCCACAACGGAGGAAGACTCAATGTTTGCGCAATCCAGCTGCGTGTCCTAAACCGACACTAAGTATCCCTCGAATCCAGAGTGTAGCACCCGCCGAGCTGACATCGCAGAAATTACCATGCAGGTCCTAGATGCTTCTGTTGCCAGACCACTCGTGTAGCAGAATTCGGCCTCTCCAGGTAGACGGAAGACGACTCGTTTCTCTACACAATCGATAGTTGCCGAGAAAGCGCCAAACAATCTATCCCTAAAATGATGTCGTAATCCCGAACATCTAGGACTAACACATCTAGTGAGAGTTTTCTTTCCCCAATACATACGTAACCGCCCTGACATACTGAACGAACAGGTATCTTCGTGCCCGATGGGGTGCTAACACTAAGGTCTAGATATAATAATGTCATTTTTATCATATTTTTTACGACAAATTTGTGGATATAAAGCTATGCGTTGCACCAGAATCAAATAGCACGTGAGCATGTATGGTATAGAAAAGCAATATACATGACATAACGGTGTCCGATGCTAGGACATCTTTCCGTGTCAACGTATATACCCGGCCTTGAGCTTGACGACGCTCTTATTGCGGCACGGCTCAGATGGCTTGAGGTGCTGAGGCAAAATTTGGATGTTGAGGGCGACGATCAGAGAGGCGCGGACAGTTATGAATTCTATTGTTTGAATCACCACAAGCGAGGCATAACCCAAACTTCTTACAACATTTTCTTGATGGCGTGCCCTGGCTTCCTACAGAAGAGACATGTTTGGCTTGAATTTTCTTTCTGCTGACCGTCGTTATTTGGACGCTTTGGAGCGGTATTTCCTCCTGCGTTACTATGGCGCTTATGATTGGAAGTATGCACAGTGCCAACAGCAAGTAAAGGATACTGCGGTTCAAGGGAAAGGGCATGATTGAGAACTTCTTGCATAGTCAGGTATTGGGGAACGACTATGTTCGCATGGATGGCAGGCCGCAGGCCGCCTTCGAATTGTCTTGCACTACTTGCCGAATCAGATAAGTATGAGCTTGCAAATTTGGTGAGCCGATTGAATTCAACGGAGTACTGCTTCACTGTCATATTGCCTTGCCTAAGCTGCACGAACTCGTTCTTATTTTGCCGACGTACGAGAGGGGGTATGAACTCCTCTTCGAACGTGCCACAGAAGGTAGCCCACCCGGTCGTCTCCACTTTACCGCCTATTAAGAGAGATCTTCGATGCATGTCCCACCAATCATGCGTGTTCAAACTGAGCTACAATTGGGCACACGCAACACATTTTTTCTCAGGTACCTCTAGCAAATTGAAGTGATCTTCAAGCTCTGCCAGCCAATCTAGAGCCACGACTGGATCCTCAGTCCCTTTGAAAGGCGTATTGTAGACTTTCTTAAAGTCGGCATCTTTGGAGTTTGAGGCATTTCGACTTCAGGTACGGATCGCTCCACCGGTGTTGCTGCTGTCGTTGCGGAATGGTTGAAGGTCAAGATATGAACGATCTGTTGTAGTACATCTAGCTGTTTCTGTTGGACTGCAAATCGGACTTCTTTATTGCCTTCGAACTTGCTCTGTCATTCTTCCGTCCGCTTCTCGGCTCGCTCATAACGAGCCTCATCCCTCTGTTGGCTTGATTCAAACATCCGCATCATTTGCTCAATCGGGTTGACACGGGACATGGCTTGATGGCTTCTGGAACTTCCTGAGGTGCCGGAACTACTTTCCTGAACTTGTACCTCTCCAGGTGCACGCTGATGCTTGCGCTTGAGTCATTCCTTTAAAAGAAGGTAACTTGCATCAGGATCATAATGTATTATGAATTTACTGTATGGAACGTATCTTATTTTGGCCAACGAGCTCAAGAGTTCGCATAGAAAATAGATCCTTAAAAGAATTTTTCTGACACGAGGGTCAAAGGAACATGAAGTTGTGCTCTGATACCAGCCATGCCCCGATTCCGTATAATCGATAGTCGTCCCCCGGGTGTGACATCGTGTGTGCCTAGGTTGCGCAATACACAAGGCCAAGATATTTGATATAACGAGCACATATTTAGAGTACGCAGATAATTGAAAAAAATATTGAAATATGGATAAGTTCTCTTTATTGATAATAAATATCTTTTACAAACTCTTGAATGAGTCAAATAATTGCCGCATGGGCTTACAAAAGTGGACTCAAAATGAGATAATCGTCATGTACATTATATCATTTTACTAAAACTTCAAAGACTATAGACACTTTCGGACGAAGCTATCGCCTTTCCAAGGAGCTACATAAGTTATATGCACGAGCTCCTGGATCTTCAAAATGCTTCTTGGAAGGCATGATCAGGTCGTGCCGATAGGTGGGCTGGATTGGAAAGTCACTCTAGCTTCTTGCAGGATCTCCTTGGTATGAGGAACCTGTTGCAACGAGGGTCAGTACATCGAAATGTACTAGTGAAGGCGAGCTAACCCAACTATACCAATCAACACGTTGTTTATGAGAAGCATGCAAGTTATTATGTGGCCTTTCTATCTTGCCTTAGTCCATTTTACAAACAAGCATTTAATATAAAAGTTTACTGAAATAAACATGCCTGCGTTCGGTGACTTTTATCTGCCCATCTGAATCACCTACACAATACTTACCATGACCTTTCCTACCACGAAGACATAGTTAGCTTGCACAGTTTAAATATACATGGGGATTACTGGCATGATGCGATAGTGGACGAGTTATAGTCATTGACGAGGATGGTATGCAACGAAAGCACAGGGTGCGCTACAAATCATCCCGTCTAGCACATGAGACTAACATGAAGTTTCATACGGATCAGATCGGTGCCAGTACCCCAGCGACTGTCCGCAGAAACTATGACCTTCTGCACAAGTTGTCCGTGATCAAACGGTGTCTATACTAAGTTATCAATTCATGCAGTTTAAGGCAACATGAGCACGAGACAAGTAACATGGCATAATCTATTTTGCATAATCTCCCTAATGATTTTATTGCATAGCTAGATATGTTCTACACATAGCACAATTATAGAAGAAGTATACAATCTAATTTGAATTGAAACACTATGAAAGAATATTCTAAGCGAACTAGCATGCAACAAGGTAACCGTTTCCAAGTTGGTTGACAAGAACAAATAATCCAAGTTTTTTCCTTTTTATCTTGACATATTTTAGTTATTATGGTATAGTTTGATCGAAACAATCAAGAAGACAAGGTTTTTAGATGTGAAGACTTGGAAGAAGGGTCAACTGAGTTGAATTATAGCCACTCATAAGTTGGTTGGAGAAAGAAAAGAAAAGAGGTGCCTTAAGATTTCGCTCGTACGACGTCTACTGCACGATCACTTGTATTGCCACGAACAGATGATTAATACCTCTTCTACTCTTTCTAAGCTCGGAATAAAATACAGTTCAACGAACGAAAGCAATAAAATCCATCGAAACCGTTCAAGAAAATGCAAATCCGAAATCCAACTCAAAAGTACGAAAGCAACAAGGCGACAACGAAAACTAGGCAAGAAAACTTGCAGCGGAGAGGTCCCTCTTGACTCTGCCGCCAAGTCCATCCTTGGGGCATGGTCCACTGAATATGAGAATCGATTCCAAAGGATAAGATCTTGATTCAATCTATCCCGATCGAACGATACCGAAAGTATTTTATAGCCGCGCTCCCACAACGGGGGGGACGGGGCACCATACTTCACAGCTTTCCAGTGTTCAACACCTGGGTTACTCGTGAATCTACTCAGCATTCCCACAGCAAAAGCAATGTCAGGCCTAGTGGCATTTGTAACAAACATCAAGCTCCTAATGACGATAGAATACTCCAACTATTTGACGCTTTTTTTTTAGGGTTAGGCTTCAGTTTTTTGTCACACCTATATGGAATATTGTTCTCTGGAAGATCCTGATATCCATAGCGTGTGAGCATCTTCTCCATGTAGTGAGCTTGTGATAGAGCAAGCCCTGCTTTCGTCCGGATTATCTAAATCCCAAGAATGACATCTGCATCTCCCATGTCCTTCATACTGAATTTAGACGAGAGGAGCATCTTTATTCTAATGACATATTCTTCATCCGTGCCTAGGATTAGCATGTCGTCCATATAGAGACAAACAATGATACCTCTATCGCCGGCGAACTTCGTGTACACACACTTATTAGTTTCGCTGACCTTATAGCTATTTGTTCTGATAACTTTGTCAAACTTCTCGTACCACAATTTGGGAGCTTGTCTCAGACTATACAGAGATTTTACCAGTTTGTATACTTTGTCTTCAAGACCGTTGATGACAAACCCTTCTAGCTGTTGCATGTAAATCTCCTCAGTCAGTTCACCATTCAAAAATGCTGTCTTCACGTCTATCTGATGAATCACCATTATGTAAATAGCACCTAGAGCAATCTGCATCCTGATAGTAGTCATCCGTGCAACGGAAGCATAGGTATCGAAGTAGTCAACCCCCTGTATCTGAGAAAACCACTTGACCACTAGCCTGGCCTTGAACTTGTCAACAGTTCCGTCTCCTTTCATCTTCTTCTTAAAGATCTACTTGCATTCGATGGGTTTAGCTCCTTCAGACAGATCGACTAACTTTCAAGTATTATTAGAAGTTATCGAGTCAAACTCGTCATGGATAGCCTCTTTCCAGAAAATAGCATCTTTGGCCTCATTGCCTCATCATAGGTAAGCGGATCAGCTTTCACATGATAGGTAACTAAGTCTCCTCCAAAGTCCTTCGGTCTCCTCACTCGCTTTACTCTCGGCTCAGCGGGTTCTGGTTTAAATGTTGTCTCCTCAACGACAACTTCTTCTTGGACTCCTTTCTAAGAGGTACTTGCCTAGCAACATTCTCCGGGACATCTACAAGAATAAATTTCTTGTGCCTAGCAAACTTGTCTTCAAAAATTTTTGCATTGCGAGATTTTATGATATGATTAGATTCAATATCAAGGAACCTCCGAGCATCACTCTTATCAGCATAGCCCAGAAATATGGTCTTTGTAGTTCTCGGTCCCAGCTTTTGAATCTTGAGATCTAGAACATTCACATACGCCAGACACCCTCACACTCGAATGATATTCAAGTTGGTTTGACCTTGAATCAGAGTTCATGAGGAGTAATCTCAGATATCGCAAACGGTACTCTATTCAGAATACACGTATCAGTAAGCGCTGCTTCTCCCCAGAAGTACTTTGGAAGTCCTACTGTAAGCAACATGGAGTTCATCATCTCTGTCAGCGTCATGTTTTTCATTTCTGCTACACTATTAGATTAGGGAGAATACGGAGCAGTTATTTCGTTGACAATTTCATGCTCTTTGCAGAATAATGTGAATTCTAAGGAACAATATTCTCCGCCTCGATCGCTTCCGAGTCTTTTGAGTTGTTGATCAGTTTGATGTTCTGCTTCAGCCTTGAAGTCCTTGAACTTCTCGAACGCTTCGTATTTCGACTTGAGAAGATATACGAATGCGTACTTCGAGAAATCATCAATAAAAGTGATAAAATACTTTATTCCGGCTTTTGTGGAGAATTGCTTAAAGTTACAGATATGTGCTTCAGTTCACTCTTTTGAACGGCTTTCTAACAATCTTCGTCTGTGCACAGACTTCACATTTCTCCACCTTCTTACCCGCACATTTGGAGATAAGGCCTAGACTAGACATCTTGTTAATGCGTTTACAATGCACGTCCTAGTCTATTATGTCACAACTCAAGAGAATAACCAGAAGTAGAGACTGCATTGATACAAACAGAAGGAGTTACAAGCTGCAGTTTAAACATCCCTTTGGCATAGAAAGCTTTTTTGAAGTATGTTCCTTTGTAGGACATCACCATCTGACCAACATTAATATCCATCCTCAGGCCCGTCTTGCACAGCAGACTCCCAGAAACTAGATTCTTGGTGATCATTGGTACGTGCTTCACATTCTCTAGTGTAAGTGACTTTCTAGAGTCAACTTCAGCACTACCATCCCGATCCCCAGTACTGCAACTTGAGACTTATCTGCCATTGAGACTTTCTCAGAGGTAGGCTCATACTTGACGAACAACTCATTCTTAGAGCACACGTGACAAGATGCACAGTGTCCACCCACCAGTTAGTGTTCAGGCCATGTGACTCGACCTGCACAATCATAGCAACTAGGTTAAGCTCACATTGCTCTTTCGGTTTAGGCTTCGACCTACAGTCGCTCTTATAGTGATCCTTCTTGCCACAGCTGTAGCATGTCACATCAGTCTTCGACTTTGGCCTGAACTGAGTTGACTTCACCTTCAGCTGGTTGAAGTCCTTCTTCTTCTTCTTGTAGAAATTTTTTTGCTTCCCTTCAGAGTCTCTAGCATGTACCATATTGGCCTTAGCCAACTGCTTGGACAAGGAGTCCAATTTCAGTTGTCCCCTGGCTTTATCTTCAATGCAAATCCAGTGAAGAAGATCTTCGAGCTGGATCTCCATCTTTTTACGGTACATGTCAGTCTTCAACCTGATCCAGCCTAGAGAAAGTTTGGTGACGATGGCCCCCACCATAAATTTATCTTCCCGCTTCATGCCCTATTCCTCCAGTTTCTGCTGCATCTTCAGAAGTTCCTTAACTTGTGGTAACATCACCTTCTCGTCCTCAAATTGCAAAGTGAAGAACTTCTCAACGAGATAAATTTTAGACATTTTCTCATCAGTTTTATAGTGCTTCTCAAGAGATTCCCAAATATCTCTTGCCTTCTCCTTCTTGCTGTAGGACTCTGCCATCGAGTCATCCATAGCATTGAGAATCAATAAGTTGCAGAGGTCGTTGTCTTCCTTTCACTTGGAGTGCACGTTCTGCGCCACACCAACTGCAAGCTCTCCTCCATCTTCGGGAATGGTAGGTTCAGGATCAACCAACATATAAGCAACTTTGACAAGACGAAGATTCAAGGAGATCTTCCTCTTCCAAATATTGTAATGTTTGCCATCAAATTTCTCAAGTTTGTGAAAGCTAGTATCGAGAAGGTTTGAGTGATTGTCCATTCTAACTCGGATCTTGCCTTGAGATTGTTAGTCCCGAAGTCAGATCAAAGAAGAAGAGGTAACCACAAAGTAGAGACTCACACAAGAGTTCGTCTCTACAAACTCCAGAAAAGAAGTTTGTGCACTTAGATTCACACAATAGTTCCTCTACAGTGACACACAACCCAACAAAAGTACTAAACTAGGAACATGTTACAAACTGACAACCCAAAGTAAATACAAATACAACAAGAATCAGAAAATTGTTCTTCTCCTTACGTTTGCAGATGCTACTCCGAGAAGAACGGGAACAAGAAACAGAAATATAAAGAAGGAAACTCCTGCTGGGTGATCAAAACCATCAGAGCTCAAGGCAAGATTCGCGCTATACAACGATCTTCCCCCAAGATCCAGTAAGTTCACACGAGAACTTCTTGAATGCTCTTGGTCACCTACGGATCACTCAAAAGATTCTTTTAGAAGGATGCTAACTGCTGCCGCAGGTCCTGCTGGTGCTCTCGGTTTTTCTCTCCCTCAATTTTTTTAACTCACCAAATGAAAGAGAAGAGCCTCTATTTAAAGAGAATTTCAGCTCCCATGCGGCCTGAGAAAAAAACTAGACGGCATGCGCCGCCAGCGCCGTTGTACTGCACAGAGAAGACATCGCTGTCATGCACCGAAAGCTGCAGTCGCGTGGCACAGAGAGCCACGAGCCGTTTGTATGCTGTACTATACAGAGCAGACAGCGCCGCAAGGCACCGAAGCTACAGCCGAGTGGCACAGATAACCACGTGCTGCCTGCGTCGCACCGAGCTGCCAACAGCAGTCCCTGTCCCCTCTACACTTGACTCGCTCAAGCTAATTTGCTGTCCGCATAGTGCCTGGCCACATAGCTCAATGCCACAAGGCCCCTGGCCGTATGGGCACCGGACAGTATGGGCTCTTGACCGTATGCGCACCGGGCCTCATGGGCACCTGGACGCATGCGCTCCTAGCAGCAAGGGCTTCGGACCGCATGGGCTCCTGACCGCATGCGCACCTAGTCCCAAGCACACCGGATTGCATGGCCTCCTGGCCGCATGCGCTCCAAGCCGCATAGCTCCACAAAGCATACGCCTGAGCAAGCAACCGTGCATGAAACTCGTGCATAAAAGAAGCGCACGAGCGCCATGCAACGATGCTGACGTGCTAAGTACAAAGTGCGTCAACAAAGCGCCACTTTGTGTCGTTGAGTCCGAGTCCGATTCGCTAAGCCCCTATGGAGCTTAGGTCCTAAGGAAAACTTTCCAAAGGTGGTGAGAAAATAAAGATTGTCATAATGGGGTTCACACTTAATCCCTCTAGGAAAGTCAACCCACATGGGCCACCACCCTATGTGCATATACCAATACTAAGCAAAGCTATATATTGAGATATACATATTGGTGGTTTTCCAATGTAGGACTAAAACTCCCAAAGCAAAGTGAAAAAACACCAACATATTCTTGTATCAAACTTGATCTGCGAAAGACAAACTTGATATGTGGATGGCATACGATGTGGTGAATAGAGAGTTTCTCTGCCACATAATGAAGTGGATGGGATTGAAGAGTAGTGGGTCGACCGAATTAAACAATGCATTACCTCCCCAACCTTCTCGGTCATGATAAAAGGCCAACAAATTGGTTTTCTCCATAGCAATAGAGGATTGAGACAAGGTGATCCTATGTCTCTGTATCTCTTTGCCATTGTAATGTAATTATTCTTGCGCTTGGTTGAGATAGAAACTGCAAAAGGAAGGTTGACTCCTCTGTTCAAGCATATGAAGCCGGTGGTTACTCATCTCATCTACACTAACGACCTTCTCGTCTTTATGGAACCGTCGGAGAAGTGCACTGATATCCTTACTATTGTCAAGAGAGTTTGGAAAGTGGACATACTACAACTCAACCATGAAAAGAGCAAAGTCTACTTCATTCAGATATGTGGTAATAAAGAGATTTCAAAAGCAAAACTTGCTAACAAAGATGATTGGAAAACAAAACTTGAGCTTGAGGAGGGATCTTGCTAGATATCTCGTGTTGCCTCTCTCTCTAAACTACGCTAATGGTGGGGGCTGAAAAGCTCTAGTATCCTTCGTGCAAGTGAGACCAAAGGGGTGCATGCACAACTCAAGGTAATTCCCATGTTCCCCTTATCTCTTTGCCATTCTTTGCCATTGTAATGTAATTCTTCTTGCTCTTGGGATAGAAAGTGCAAGGCAAGTTAACCCCTCTGTTCAAGCGTATGAAGACGGTGGTTACTCATCTCATCTATAGTGACGACCTCCTCGTCTTTATGGAACTGTCAGAGAAATGTATATATATATATATATATATATATATATATATATATATATATATATATACTCACTATTGTCAAGAGACATTTGGGAAGTGAACATAGCTACAACTCAACCGTGATAAGGACAAAGTCTACATCAATCACATTTGTGCTAATAAAGAGGGTTGGAAAACAAATGCTAACAAAGACGGTTGGAAAGAAAAACTTGAGCTTGAGGAGGGACACCTTCTTGCTAGATATCTCGGGTTGCCTCTCTCTTTAAACTACGCAAATGCGGGAGACTGAAAAGCTCTCGTGTCCTTCATGCAAGTGAGATCGGAGGGGTGGCAAGCACAACCCCTCTATCTTGGAGGCCGTATTGAGTTGGTTCGGGTTGTTATCACTGCGATCTCCATGTACAGGCTTCAAGTTGTCCTCATACCTGTCAGTACTATTAGTAACAGAGAGAACAAATATGCTGACTTTATTTGGAGGGATGGGGTCCATGCAATTGGATGGGAAGACCTATACCGTTCTAAGAAAGAAGGTGGTGTGGATTTGCGTTCCCTCATGAGTCTTAGAGAAACTTCTAACCTCAAGCTTCCTTAGCTAAAAATCCCTCTAGACCATTGGGTGAAAGAAAGATACCTTGCCAAGGCTAACTTCTGGACCAAGAAGGTGGACAACAATCAATCCATTACATTTAAGGCTATCCTCAGCCTGACAGCTACGGCCAAAGATGCTTACCCGGGTTATTGTAAATGGGAGAGATACTAACCTGTGGTTTGATCCGTGGATACAACACACATGCCTGCTTGATAGATTCGATTGTCCTATATATGAGATGATTGAAAAAGATGAGCCTTTGAGCACTATCATACGGGAAGGGTAGTGGGATCCCAGTCCTCGTCAAGTCGGGCACCTGTTGGTGGAGGACCTGGGAGGCATCTGCATTGACGGGGAGGCAGAGGTAGACCACTAGATGTGGAAAGACACACCTACATGAGATTTTAATTTTAAAATTGTTTTTGACAAGGTCAGGCCTCAGTACCTCGCTGTTGATTGGGCGGAAGATTGTTTGGGTTAAGGGTGCAGCTGAAAGAAATAAACTAGGCATGGACAAAACAATCTGCAAAATCCACAACAAACTGCTGACGAAAGACTGCCTAGCTAGTATTCGCGTCCAAGTTGCTAACATGAATTATAATCTGTGTAGCAAGCTACGGAGAGCAGAGATCACTATCTTCTTCTCTTGCACGGTTAAGAGTGATGTGTTAGGCTCCCAGGGAGGGCACACGAGATCCTGACAATGGAAGTAAATGAGGTGCGCACAATGAAGTCAAAGGGAGCTATGACATACTGTAGGTTAAGGATAGCATTGGTTACCTCTGTTTGGCAGAAACAGGAGTAAAAGAAATAAATGTGTCTTCAAGCGGCTTGCTACCACGAGAAATATCCTTAAAGATGTAGATATGATCCACCCCATGTACTCTTTGGAGTGGTTGACGAGAATATGAGCGGGTGTATATATATATATATATATATATATATATATAAATTCTAAGAAGGTAAATTTATTACTATCTCCTAGTAATAACAGGAAGAAAGCACGCAGGCTTACAAAAGCACAACCCTTAGGCAATGTGTACCAAAAAACTAGCAGGTACCAAAGACAACAACAACTATCAAGATCTTAAACTATCCCTGGAATTATTGAAGGGACCTGTAGTTCACCCCATTGTTCGCATGAGTACTCTCACGACAGGACAATGATACTCCTCTTTGTTTCAGCATTTTCCTTTGAGATTAGAATGTTTACTCGCTACCTTGGCAGCCCAAACATGATTAGGTTTCACAGGCGTCCATTTCAATGAAAAGTTGTTGATATGGTATGTTGGGTGTCATATTTAAGTATAGTATAAGCACATGGGAATATCCTGAGGACATATTTGGGATGCCAGAATATGTCACAGGATATTCCATTATGAGATTATTGTCATAATGATTGAAATCATTGTATTAATGACTGTAAGGCTATATAATGCCAATGAGACAATCAATAAAATCATCAACTAATTTCAACATGGTATCAGAGCCAAGTTTCCACAAACCCTAGCCGTCACCAAGCTTCCACAAACCCACAGGAGGATTTCCTAGATCTCCTCCACCGAACTCTTTCACGCCCCTCCCTCCTTTTTTTCCCTCCTCTCCTCTTCTCCGCCCTTCGCAGGCCGCCCTTCGCTGTTGCTGTCTTGTTCCGCTACTGCTGCGGCTACTACTGCGGCTGCTGCGACTGCTGCTGCTGCGACGGCGGTTGTGACATGCGTGCTGCCGCCTCTTCCGCACCAGCACGAGGCAGCGCCTAATAGGGATGCCTAGATCTGAAAAAGGGGGGGACATGTTCGGATCTAGGAGCGGACGACGAGGACAAGCGTGAGTCGTGGAGCGGACGTGACGTGACTGGATAGACGACGCATCGATGGAGGAGATCATCAAGAAGCTAGATTCTGCAGAGGTGGCAACGTTGATGAAGTTATTGACGATGTCGGCTGGTGAGAACATGACACGAACGTCGCCGGAGTTGAAGCTTCCCTCCATCGATCTGAAATTAGATGGACCAGCCACCTATCTGAGTTGGTCACGACGGGTGAGAAGAACCCTCGCAGGAAAAAACATGGAGGGGTTCCTGACGGGCGAGACGACAGAGCCGGACGAGGGTTCGACAGGACGCGATGAGTGGAAGTCCACTCATATGGTGATCTACATCTGGCTTCTCAACTCCTTAGTCTAGTCTATTGCCGCCACAGTAGACGGTATTGAGATGGTGAAAGATGTGTGGGAGAAGTTGAGAAGGACCTATGATGGTGTGGGGAACAACTTACGGGTCTTCCAGATAAAAGGGAAGATTGATGACACCGTACAGGGAGAGAAGACGGTGCAGGAGTATGCCACGGAGTTGGAGCGTCTGTGGTTGGATTATGATCACTCCTCAGATCGGGCGAGCTGCGGGGACCCTAAGTGTAAGGAGAGACAGGTGTGTCTGCAGGAGAGGACGATGAAGTTCCTCAAAGGGCTGACTGCACCTTTCGCACAGAGGACGACCCTACTTCTAGCCCAACCAAAGATCCCTAGCCTTGAGGAGGCTATCTCAGCCATAATCCAGGAGGAGACACGCATCAGGCTGCAAGCCGGGACAGGTGGTCCCCCTGAAGCAAAGTCAGCACTAGCGATCACCAGCTCAGGTAACACAGGATCTAAGGGAGAGCCCTGGCAGCATAACCGGCAGTGCTACAACTGTGGGAAGATGGGTCATCATCGGTATGCTTGTACGAAACCACCTAGGGAGGGAGATTCAGGTGGTGGACGAGGACCGTTCGGCGGACGAGCATATAATGGAGGACGTGGTCGTGGTCGAGGGGATAGACGAGGCGGCCGAGGAGATTATCGGACAAACCTCCTGATATCAGAAGGGAACGGAGAAGCTGATGGCACCTTTACTGTGGAGGACCAGGCACTGGGAGACATGAGGAGTAGAACAGAGGAGGCGTCCACCTTATTCTTTGTTAGGGGCAACGCTGCCATGTATGCCCATCCATCAGAAGGTACTGACGAATCACTTGCCCTTGCGTCTATCTCTTCCCTTAAATCATCAGACTGGATTATCGACTCGGGAGCATCTCGGCATGTGATGGAGAATGCTAGTGAGTTTTCTTCCTACACTCACCTAGCATCAGCAGACAGCATTCAGACAGCTGATGGCACTTTCCAGCCAGTGATCGGTAAGGGTACTGTTAATTGTACAGGTTCAGTAAGATTATCCAATGTTTTACATGCTCCATCCTTTTCAGTCAGTCTCTTGTCCATTAGTTCTATAATCCTCCAACTTAAATGCATTATTTCTTTTGATATTCCTAAGGTGACCTTCCAGGAGAAAGGGACAGGAAGAAGACTTGGGACTGGCACTTGGCATGAGGGACTATGGTACCTAGATCGAGAAGGACTGGACTCAGCATTGGTATCTATGGCAGAGAAGGCTGGCATGGAAGGACTGCAGCAGAGGACTGAGGATACCTTGATACTCCATCATCGGAGGATGGGACATTCTTCCTTTGATACTCTAAGTAAGTTGTATCCAGAGATTTATGCAAAAATAAATAAAGAGAAATTAGTATGTGATGCGTGCGAGTTAGGAAAACTTACTAGGAGCTCATATGTTGGCACGGGTCATAGGAGCACTTTTGCTTTTGAGGTAGTATATTCTGATGTCTGGGGTCCATGTGATACTAACACTATGAATGGTTATAAGTACTTTGTTTCTTTCATTGAGTGTGCCTCTCGTGTTACCTGGTTATATTTGATGAAAAATAAGAGTGATGTACCTGCGTGTTTTCGGAATTTCCATAAGCATGTCCAGACTCAGTACAAAGCAGTTGTGAAGGTACTGAAGTCTGACAATGGAACAGAGTATACCAACAGGACGCTTGCAGAATACTTGTCAGCACACGGAATACAGCATCAGACCACCTGTGCATACACACCAGCACAAAATGGAGTTGCAGAAAGGAAAAACAGACACCTTCTGGAGGTCGCAAGAAGTATGATGATCGACATGAATGTCCCACAGAGTCTGTGGGGGCATGCAGTGTTGACAGCAGCTCAACTCATCAACAGGATGCCCTCGAAGGTCCTCGGATGGAAGTCCCCATGTGAGGTATTGCAAGGCAATAATAGCGGAATACTCCCACTGAAGGTGTTTGGGTGTGTGTGTTTTGTGAAGGACAACAGGCCATCAGTTGGAAAACTTGACCCTAGAGCGATCAAATGCATCTTCGTAGGCTACTCGGCGACCCAAAAGGGGTATGTGTGCTGGAGTCCAGTAGAGAAGAAGAAGTTTGTCAGTATGGATGTCCACTTTCGGGAGCATGAGCCATACTACCGCCAGGACGGAACTTCACACAACACGCCTAATACTGCCAGTATTAGGCGAGAGGGGGAGATGGAGAACTTGGTGGTAACCGATTTAGAAGTTTGGCATGGAGGCACGGAGAAGGGACAAGAAGGTGAAGGTGTTAGGCCTACGGCTCAGGGAGAGTTACTTACCTACAGCAGGAGAGAGAAGCAAACTACAGGACCAGTACCGACAGTGCCAGTGCCAAGTCCCTTGCCTGCGTTCGTCCCAACTCCTGAGGCACCGACACCAACCCCCCTTCAGGTGATACCCCCTCCTTCACAAGATATCATTCCTCCTACTACTACTCCTTCCACACCACTATCTGTACGGAGGACCACTCGCAGCAATGCAGGAAATCCTCCAAACAGATATGGTTGGGATATTGCTCAGTTTGTTTCTTATGACCATATCTCTTCTTCTCATGGAGCATTTATAGCATCTTTGGATAGTATTACTGTACCTAACAATTGGCAGGTTGCCAAGAACGATCCAAAGTGGAAAGCGGCAATGCACGAGGAGTTGGGAGCTCTGGAGAAGAACCGCACTTGGGAGCTTGTGAGACTGCCAGAGGGGAAGAGAGCAGTTGGATGCAAGTGGGTCTTTACCGTGAAGCAGAACCCAGATGGACAGGTTGATCGCTACAAAGCTCGACTAGTAGCCAAAGGATACAGTCAGACGTACGGCATCGACTATGACGAGACCTTTGCACCAGTTGCAAAGATGAGCACTGTCAGGACTTTGATTTCTCTGGCAACGAATGGTGGATGGAAGCTACACCAACTGGATGTGAAGAATGCATTTCTTCACGGAGATCTAGTGGAGGAGGTGTACATGGAGATACCACCAGGATTTGGCACCAATCAGACAGTAGGCAAGGTCTGCAGGTTGAAGAAGTCCCTCTATGGACTGAAGCAGTCTCCTCGAGCTTGGTTTGACAGATTCAGAAGGGCGATGATAGGGATGGGATATCAGTAGATCAATGCTGATCATACTGTGTTCTTCCGTCGGAGTGGAGGCCACATCACCATGCTTGCGGTGTATGTGGATGATATGATTATCACAGGAGATGATGAGCAAGAGATCGCCCAACTCAAAGGAAAGCTTGGCAAGGAATTCGAGGTGAAGGATCTCGGCCTTCTTCGGTACTTCCTTGGGATTGAGATTGCTCGAGAAGCAGAGGGGATTGTTCTCTCTCAAAGGAAGTATGCACTGGACCTTCTCACAGAAACTGGGATGTTGGGGTGCAAACCTGCAGCGACACCAATAGATCAGAGGTTCAAGATTGATGCTAAGGCTGGAGAACCAGTTGATCGGGACAGATACCAGAGACTGGTTGGCAAGTTGATCTATTTGAGCCACATACGTCCTGATATCTGCTTTGCAGTAAGTGTGGTGAGCCGCTACATGCATGACCCACGGAAGGGTCATATGGATGCAGTGTACCAGATTCTGAGGTACTTGAAAGGTGCTCCCGGGAAGGGACTAATATTCAGGAAGAACAATCACGTGAGCATCGAGGGCTACTGTGATTCTGACTGGGCTAGTTGTGCTGATGACAGGAGGTCTACCTCAAAATATTGCATATTTGTAGGAGGTAACTTGGTCTCCTGGAGGAGTAAGAAGCAGTCTGTGGTGGCCAGATCGACAGCTGAAGCAGAGTACAGAGCTATGGTCTTGGGAGTTGCAGAGCTGCTATGGTTGAAGAATATGCTGGTGGAGCTGAAGCTGGATCAAGGAGCCAAGATGAAGCTGTGGTGTGACAATCAGTCAGCTATTAGTATCGCCAACAATCCAGTACAGCATGACAGGACCAAACACATCGAGATTGATAGATTCTTCATCAAAGAGAAGTTGGATAGAGGATTACTGGAGCTTGGCCATGTTCCAACCAGGGATCAAGTAGCAGATGGACTAACCAAGGGACTCGCCTCAGTGAGCATGATTAGAGGATGTGACAAGATGGGCTTAGTGAATATCTTTCACCCATCTTGAGGGGGAGTGTTGATATGGTATGTTGGGTGTCATATTTAAGTATAGTATAAGCACATGGGAATATCCTGAGGACATATTTGGGATGCCAGAATATGTCACAGGATATTCCATTATGAGATTATTGTCATAATGATTGAAATCATTGTATTAATGACTGTAAGGCTATATAATGCCAATGAGACAATCAATAAAATCATCAACTAATTTCAACAAAAGTACACTAATTCCAGTAAACTCAAGTTATCAGGGATGGCCCCTTTAGTCTTTCGTCAAACCTTCTTTGTGTGCTTCCCTCCCATTCTAGCGTCAAGATGAGCTGATAGGTGATCAAGACAGTCCTTCAGACTGGCTGTTTAAGAGCGTCCCGGCTCGAGAACCATCAGGACTTGTTGTTTCCCTAGGCTTACATCAAAGGTCTAGGGAACCTTAGGTTCAGGTTCGAACATCTTTCCCAGAACAAACTCTACCCCCCGGTCCCCGATAGCCCTGTTACATTACCACCGTCCTCTGTGACCATAGGCTCTCCTAAGAAAATTTCTTCCGTCTCTTCCTCTTCCCTCAAGCTAGCCGACTTCGCAAGCTCGTTAGTTTTCTTATGTGGCTGGGTCACTTTCCTATGTTCTTCTGGACACTGAGTAGTAGTGTTACCAAAGCATTTACAACAAGAGCATCTCGGAGAAATCCATTGGTACTCAACTTTCTCGAATAAGGCTTCCCCATTAGGTAGCTCTATTTCAAGATCTTCCACCAGTATGTCAGTCAATAGCATTAATTTCCACAAATATTCTTGTATAGGATAGCATCTCCTTCCTCGCGGTAAGGGTGCATGTACGGTGCGACTAACAGATCCCACTAATCGGCTTTATAATAGCCTGAGAGCTCCACAGTTAATGGGGAAGCTAGGAAAATCTAATCCAGATCGGTACCGCCGAGAGACGATCACGAGCAACGTAGGCCGAAGGATCCCAACGACGCATAACAATCAGTCTTCCATCAAAGGTCCACGGTCCGTTCTCTAGGACCCTATTAAGGTCGTCATCAAACTGCAACTTTATGAAGTAGAAATCATTCTCACGAGAGTAGATGTCCATGGTCCCTTTCGGCTTCCATATTCATGTAGTATATCCCTGAAGTTGTCCGTAATACGGACGATTACACAGCACATAGAGCACACTAGTGTTCTTCCAAAATTTCTCCATCTTCGCTAGGTCCTCCTTGGTGATTTCAATGACCTTCCTCCCTCAACTGATTTGGGCCCGATGTATTGCATCAAAAGTACCTCCCTCGACTTGCATATATCCGTCCATGAGATGAGGAGACTTGAAAAACTTTAAAGGATGGGACGGAAGAGGCGATTGATCAAACATCTAGGGTACAGCTCCTTTTTTAGGATGTTTGTCGCCCGACACTGAAGCAACGGGTGCCCCCTTCCCTGATGAAACTGCAACCGTTGTCGTTGCCACCTTAGGGAGTGAAGACTTGAACTTCGGAGAGAACCTAACACCCTTCCCTATCCTTCCTTTCTCAATGTCCCGGGACTCATCTCTTTGGGGATTGGAGACCCGACTCCCTCTCTTCCGTCTAATCAAAGTGGACCAATCCTCCGTTTGGTCCTCTCCGTCCACCAGCTGACCACGATCAGGTGGCTCCTCTCCACCCACATGGCCACACGCAGGCTCTCCGTAGGTATGAGTTTTCTCTTCCCTTTTTTCTGTTTCATATATATATATATATATATATATATATATATATATATATATATTGGAAAGTGGCACATATGTCCTTGGTAATTCACTCCCCCAAAGGTGCTCGAACACCCGACCACCCGGGCCGCATGCCTCTCCACTAGCCACTATGCTAGAGAGTCATTGGCTATATATATATTCTTTTTGTGACAAGATTTGGCTCAACAACAATAAACTTGATTCATTAAGGAAATTGAGTAAAACATATTGCAGAGAGTGAGCTTCTTTTCCTAGAGGTTATCCAATGTGGAACTAAACTAAGGCTAAATAAAGACAACAAACTATACGCAAGGGAGAGCTATCTTCTACACCAAACCACGAGATTGTATATATGATATTCTGTTTTCTGGTTTTCATGTCCATAACAGAGATATAGGAATGCTTAGTTATAGAGACCATCATAATGTGAAGGGCAATGTGAAAAGCGTGAAACAGAATATCATCTTGATGATTAAATAGACTTGGAAAGTGAGTTTCTTTATACGCAGAAAATTATGATGTATGAAAGCTAACTCTGGATTACCATTTGTTTTATAATAATTATAGGAAGACCAAAAGAAGAAAACCTATCATAAGGCATAGGTACCTCTCCAAAAGCACTGTTGTACCTCCTCTGTTGTTAGACCTAGTAAAGTTAATTATGTCAGCATTTTCTATAAAATGGCTCTTCATTTCTGCATATTTACGTAGTATAAAATGCTTGATGCTCCCTACCTCTAAATATTGCTGATACAGAATTACCAAAATAAACTTTGCGCCTAGGCAGATCTCGTATCGATTCTTTAGGAACATCAATGGGCACACAGCTTGAACTATGATCCGCAAATACCTGCACAAAAGCGTCTTTGTCACTCATTTTGTCCCATGTAACAATTAAGACTATTAGGATAGCCGTTTGTCATCATTGTCAAAAAGATTACTAGACGTATAGTACTTGATTAGGAGACAAGTTACCTCATTCACTTGAAAATGAGTCCCGTTGAGTGGAAAGCTTCCCCTTGTTGCTGTTCGGCACGGTACCTGTTCATGTTAATAAATTATCAACAACAATAAGATAATTTTTTTTTGAAGACATTAGTTCAATTAATCTCATGCTTTATATGTTATTTTCAGACTTCTAAGAAAAGTTAGATTTAAATCTCATGCTTTATATGCAAAAACAAAGTATGACCACTATTCCAAGTATTGGCCAGTAAAGGTTAAAACTTTTCCACGTATCAACCTTCATTCTTATTAGTTAATGTTTAGTTGAGAACTAGAGACCATCCATAATTGATAAATGATAAATGTACAACTTACTACTATGATGAAGAAGGAGAATTACCAATATTGTGCCCCTGACTATTTGTGCCTCCTCTCGTATTATGTTGCAATGAGAGCATGTGTTCCTGTGACATAATTCGCCACTGCTTTGAAAGCTGCAGCAAGGCTCTAGTGGTTCAATTGATTCTTCTGTTTCACCTTAAATTTATATTCCCACAAAATTTCAATAAGGAACTGAGCATTAGGAAATTTGATTGCCATGCGAGTACATAATGTTCTTACCTGGACTCCGTAGCAGGAGTAGGTAGGGAGTGGAATCATTTGCTTCTCTTTTGTCCATCTATAATTTAGCCAAAATTTAAATAAATAGAAAGGAAATATAATATTTTATAGATATCTTCTACAAATATAGTTGTGCAGTAGAGAATTAGCTAACCATTTTGAGGAGTTTGTGCATATCTGGAAGCTCGTACCTGCAACCAAGTTCATGGTAAGTGATGTATTAACAAGTAAATAAATTTTAACTTGGTGGTACTACGGAGATTTCTTTCCCACCTTTAGGAAATATATCATCATAGCTATGTTAGTCAAATTGAAATCTTAAACCACAAACCGATACATACACTAAGTGCTCTGTCCGTCGGTGGCTCACATTCCTGATAACCGGTATCGGAATCGATGCTGCTTCTTCACTTAGTGGAACTATAGCCTTTGATATATCAACACCTTCAACCTTCACATTATTCTCTTGCAGATAATATTGTAAATATCCAGTGAAGTCCTCTAGATTGAGCTCTATTTTAGGAATATAATCAGGATCTACATAAAAGTCCTCTATATCACTTTGCAGGGTGCTTCTGTAATCTTGTTCTGTTGCAGGTGGACTTTCAATTGGAGGATCAAAATTATCATTAACACTTCCTTCTAGATTCATGTAATCCACAAATTGAGATTGTGGTGGCGAACTGGAACTTGGACCTTCATCATTCTTAGAAGCAACATTCATAGAAGCAACCGGAACTATTGATGTTACTAAGCTTTTCCCCATTGGTCCTGGCAGCGAAAGCCTTGCACTACATCAAATTTAGGTACATTAGAATTAATTCTTCCGCTCATCATATGCATGGGTTAATTTTCCATAAGATCTTAGAGTAAACTTTAATTGAATTCACGACAAAGCAAATACTAGAACCAACTCTATGATACTAAACCACTATATAATATGAACAATACCCAAAAGGTGTTGTACTAACAACTAAAGTTTTATATGAATCAATCATCAGATATTTCTCTTTGCTTCTTAATATTCTCTAATTGTTTTATGAATGTCATCCATATAGCTAGTTTACACTCGTTTTAAATAATGCATTCAATTTTATGACTCTAGAAGCATCTTCAAGGTACTAGTAAATTTCTTTACATATAAAACCTGGTGGATGCAAATATTTCACTATTTATAGTATATAAACTGTAACCGTGGCTCTGTCAACATTTCCATCGACATACCTTGCATATTCACTTGCAAAGTGCTTGCATTCCAATCTCATTGGGCATGCATTACAATTTGGTCTTCTTTTGGTACAGAACACCTGCAAGGGAAAAGCACAAAGCACTCGTTCGAGTAACAATGTAAACTATTAAGATATGAAATAGAAGTTCTGAGGCTTACCTTTCCAAAAGTAATCATTTGATAATGAAGCTCATACCTGTATAATCAAAGATATTAATTTAGTGACATAGATTAGTATTTTCTAGGTAAAAGAAAATAAAAGAAAACAAGTCACTGCTATCTATATAGTATCAATCTTTGAAGGCTTGGAATTATTTGGAAATAGGAGTTTAGAAGTTACAGTGTCTCCTGATCAAGTTTGCATAGGCGAGGCCATAAATACTTCTGAATACGCGCATTCATGGGATATCTTTGGCAGAAGAAGCGAATGTTAGATGGTGTTTTCATCGTGCTAGGCAAATAAATATTTACTAAACGTATTTTAGTCCTAGAAAACAAGAATAATTACATATACACTATACTGTACTTACGATTTTAAGAGATGCAACTGAACAGACTCTGGTAGGGGCTGAAGTGGTACCCATCCCAGTCTTACACATACCCGAGCCACATTCGTATCAACCTTGGTTACCATGGATACAACAGACAAAAATTAACATAGTAAGTTATGATTGGTTTGTTTTGTGTCCTATATATATCTGTGATAATTCGTGTATGATTTTTCCTTTTGATTGGTGGACCACTATAAGACCAAGAGCATACTGGAAAAGCTAGTTGGTGAAGAGTCAGGAGACGAACACACTCGGCACTCTTCAGTCCCAATCCTCGCACGCTCAGGAGATACTCCCTGAAAGAAGAAAAGTCTCCATATTTTTTATATTGGCAATAGATTCCTCATATATTCAAGATAAGACAAATATAAAGATATTTTCATGTGCTTCATATTATGTATATACAAAGAGGTCTTCATCATTTGAATTATCAATAACCATAACCAAGAAGTTTTGTTGAACATGAGACATGCTCAGCGAAACTCCTCACTCGGTATACAACAAAAGAGAGGACCATCCCTAAATGACAGATATGGTCACCATCGCCTTTCTTAAAAAAGTTGTCCCACTTCCGTATTGAAAGCAACAGGACAAAATATATATACATAGGAAAAATAAACAGTGAAAGTATTGTTCTTCTTACTTTACTTTGTCTGGTGGAATGTCCCTTAACCATTCAAGATCAGTGCTGCCGTGATCATTAACCAAGCGGTTAAGAAAATCCTGTTGGAAAAAAAGTCATTGGAGTAGACTGCAACTGACTTTAAAACTGGGAATCAATCAAGCCAATCGCATATGAACTTACAGTATGTACACAATTTCAGTTTACGGCTTATACTTATAAATGATTAGCGAGTCTTGAATCATTAAACCTTGGACCTCTCATTTAGGCGCTATTAGTTTACAATTTGAAGAGCTATCCAAAACCCATAACAAAAATCATTTGGTATGACATAATATAAGGTTAGAAAGAATAGAAGTCATTAAGTTTATGGATTCTAAACTCAATGGAATGATTTAATGTGGAGGGAGTACATATTTATAGAAGAGGGCGAACCTCTCACTTTAGTTGCTACCACTTTAGTTACTACCCAGTATGGGACGTGAACAAGAGACCAATAAGAGAAAGGCACATATATATTCTCTTACACTACAACAAGGATATCATTCAAGCCCATCTTGTAGAGAGTGTTGAGACAAGGATTGACGAAGAACCTTGACAAAAATATTGGCCAACTAGTAGGTAAAAGTTGTTTTTACAAGTGTTACGGGCAGACCCAGATAGACAAACTCACGGCTCACTCCCTCTATCCTGCGAGCAGATGAGCTGAGGAGAGGACAACTCATTTGTTGGTTGTGTCGTCTTGACACTTTATATGTAGAAGGGACCAACTAGTCCATGATCAGCAAAAAAGGTTCCTACCTATAAAGTAGATTGAGATGAGGGTGAAAATTAAGGATGTCTAGCCCATGAGTTTTGAGTCATCAAAGTTAGAACTTGTCTTAATATACATTGTGCTTCCGGTCTCTGGTTGTTAACTACTGGACAAAGAACCTATGATTATTGTGTCATCACATGAGCATTGTGTTTGTTAGGATTATGTCTTGTATTAGGAAAGTAGGTTAGGTTTAGTTTAAAAGTATTTCAATTTTATCTTATCTAAATCCATCAAGGTTTGGTTTAATTCAAATATATTTGGGTTATGAGTGAGGTTTAACTAGATATATCCGGCCTAAATCTAATATGATTATGTACAACCCCCTATGTTTGTAAAATTTATTTATAATCTATAACTAGTTTAATAGACCTATTTAGCTAAAAGTGAATATTATATATATATATATATATATATATATATATATATATATATATTGTGTTGGAGTCTAGTCTGGATTAGGAGTAGTTGTTTTAGGTATAATAGGATTCCTATTTTAGGTCTTCCTATTTAGGAAATCCTATTATAACCTATTGTTGGAGTCCAATTTGTAATGGAGTAGCTATTTTAGATATAATAGGAGTTTCCCATTTAGGAAATCCTATTATGACTTAGAATAGGATTTTTTTCATCCTATATATATGGGTTGAGGGTGGAGGCACAAAGAATATAGCACAAAGTTGAGATTCGGGGTGCTCGTCCACAGAAAATCTAAGAAAAAGTCCGTACTTTGCTCTTAGGGCTCTTCGTCATCCAAGACAGAAGAAAGAAGAGATCTAATCGAGGAGTCGTCAACTTCGGTTAGGAAAATTACTACGGGTTGGTGAGTGATTTTATTGTAATATATGTCGTTTCTTCTTGAGTGTGGTGAGGAGGTTGAACCTATTAGGGCAAAGGGTTCAACTTTGATTTTTTGTCAATCTTGTAATTTTACCTGAGTTATAAAGGTTGTGATTTGTCCAGGTGACGTAGTCACCGCCATATACTTGTCTTTATCTGTACTTGGTGTTCGTTAGACGGGGTTGGCTAACTCAGATGGGTTGGCCTAAGTTTTCGATACGGTCAGTCTCATACACGGTATCAGAGTGCTTGCAGGACGTGTCCGATCCCAACATCTGGTATCAGAGCTACTGGTTTTGGCAACTATGTTTACGGAACAGATGAAAACTCGTATGATCACCCTCACAGGGGGAACTGGACAATTTGGAAGCTAAGGATGGAGGATCTACTATGGTGCAAGGACTTGCTTGGTCCTTTGGAGGGCAACAACGTCAAGCCGACGGACAAAGGTGCTGAAGGCTGAAAATGACTGGATCGGAAGGCTGTTGGATTCATCCGCCAATGGCTGGATGACTCGATATTTCACCATGTGTCCATGGAGAGTTCTGCAAAAGTATTATGGGAGAAGCTGCATTCGTTGTACGAATGGAAGACTGCTGGCAACAAGACATTTCTAATTCGCCAATTCGTTAACTCGAAGTACACGGAGGGTGCTCCGGTGGCACAACATCTGAACGAGGTTCAGGGCATCATCAATCAGCTATCTACGATGAAGATGGTGATTGAGAATGAGCTTCAGGCCCTGCTACTTTTGAGTTCTCTGCCGGAAAGCTAGGAGACGTTGGTGGTGTCAGTGAGCAACTCCGCTCCGGATGAAGTTGTCACGATGAAGGCAGTCAAAAATAGCTTGTTGAACGAGGAGGTCCGGTGTAAGCAAGTGGAATGGTCGCAGGAGTCCACTATTGTGGCTTCCTATGGGAAGAAAAGACTCAAGTCACAGGCGAGGGCAGGGGGAGTTCTCGGGATCTTGCGACTGTGGACCGCAAGGAGGGCTGCTATCACTGTGGTGAAAGGGGTCATATCAAGAGGAACTGCATGAAGCTCAAAGCTGAGAAGGCCAAAAGCAAGGACAATTAGGAGGATCTTACGACATTGGAAGATCTCATCATCGCAGCAACCGAAGCAGAGGAACCTTGTGGCATATGTCATTATGACTATTGGGTCATGGACACGTGGACGTCGTATCATGCCACTCCATATAGGAGGATCTTCACGTCATACCACAGTGATAGGTTTGGACGTACGAAGATGGACAATAAGAGGACGACAACAGTTGTAGGCATCAGTGATGTACACTTGACAACGAAGCTTGGTGAGAAGCTCGTTCTCAAGGGTATGCGACATGTACCGAGTTTGCGCTACAACTTGGTTTCGGTAGAAAGGCTGGCGGATGATGGTTATTGCTGCGCATTTGAGGACAAAAATTGAATGCTTACAAAGGGTTCCCAACAACTGGCTCGAGAAAATTTGTGTTGTGGCATGTATAAGCTCAAGCCGCTGAGTCATTCTATAGGCCACAAACACCAGATGGAGGCTCGAGGGGTGTTCGACAGGAGTTAGTGGATCGTCAGGAACTTGTTGAGGAGAGTTTTCGAGATACTTTGAGGATTACGGAGAATTCGATTCGTCGAGACAAAGCGACGAATGGTGATAAGCCAAAGATTGAGGGTCAGTCTGTCGGTCCCATGACAGCTGGTCGGTCTCCGGGTGGAGGTTGTTCCACGGATGAGGTTTTGGCGACGGGTGGTTTGCCAAAACTTTACGGAGCAACATCGGTTTTAGCAGGTCGAAGCCAGGAAGAAAATCAAGGTGTGCAGCAAACTCAGTCAGAGGCTGTTGCATATCCATTCACAGTTTCAGGGGAGCTGTGGGTCATGGATGGCATGAACACTACATGTTGTTCTGCTCAAGGATGCACGTATATGGGGAGCTTTAGTGTCGGACACGAAGGTGGACAGGTTTATGAGTCTGAATCTCGAGGGAACCGCACCGTCTGGTTGGTTGGGCCAACCAAGGGTGAAGAAGCTCGTTAAAACGGTAGGACGTTCCGGTGAAAGACGGAAGTCGGGGACAGGCAGCCAAGACTCACGGTAATGCTGATCGTCACGGATTTTGGTCTTGGCCGTGACATCGATATCGACAGGATCCCAGCGGTACTGGAGGTACTACGCATGGCAGCTAGCATCGACGTGACGGTCGAGGAGATGGAGACGAAGGAATATGCAAAGCAACTCGGGAGATCGGAGATCAGTGGCATGGGGGAGCAGGAACTCTATCGTGGGATGACAGGCATGAAGTCTAGTTGAGGAGCCATCGGGTCAATACTCTCTCATCAGACTGGAGGGGAAGATTGGAGTCCAGTCTGGATTAGGGGTAGTTGTTTTAGGTATAAATGGATTCCTGTTTTAGGTCTTCCTATTTAGGAAATCCTATTATGATCTATTGTTGGAGTCCAATTTGGAATAGGAGTAGCTATTTTAGGTATAATAGGAGTTTCCTATTTTGAAAATTCTATTATGACCTAGAATAGGATTTTTTTTATCATATATATATGGGTTGAGGATGGAGGCACAAAGAATATAGCACAAAGTTAAAATTCGGGGTGCTCGTCCACAAAAAATCTAAGAGAAATTCCGTGCTTTGCTTTTATCCAAGACAGAAAGAAGAAGAGATCTAATCGAGGAGTCGTCAACTTCGGTTAGAAACATTGCTACTGGTTTGTCAATGATTTTATTCTAATCTCTGTCGTTTCTTCTTGAGTGTGGTGAGGGGGTTGAACCTATTAGAACAAAGGGTTCAATATTAATTTTTTGTCAATCTTGTAATTTTACCTAAGTTATAAAGGTTGAGATTTATCCAGGTGACGTAGTCACATCCATATACTAGTCTTTATCTGTACTTGGTATTCATTAGACTGGGTTGGCTATCTCGGGTGGGTTGGCCTAAATTTTTGCTGTAGTCAGTCTCAGACACGGTATACGAGCGCTTGCAGGACGTGTCCGATCCCAATATATTGATGGGTGTATGTGTGTATGGGTGTGTGAGTGTGTATATATATACACACACTCACACACCCATCAATATATTGGGATCGAACACGTCCTGCAAGCGCTCGTATACCGTGTCTGAGCCTGACCTGGATACCATGAACACCACTATGGCTCGAACTCCCACCGCCCACCACCACATGTCCCTAGCCCTACCACTGGGTAACTGGTCTGGGACGTATATATATTAGTAATAATAATAATAATAATAATAATATACTAATAATAATAAAAGCCACGATGGACAGAAACCATAGCGATGGGATGGTAACCCGAGCAATGGCGAGGGAACCGATCTTCGTTTTCCCGGGGGGCCTGAGTCCCTGGGTTGCCGGTAGACCGGGTGAGCGGTGGCGCGCGGGCGGTCGGCGGTGGCTGGACCACCGTCCAGCGAAGGGGACGGAGCACGGCAAGGGTAGGACCAATGGGTATTGGCCGCGCGGCTCAGCAAGCAGTCCATTCAGGGGATGAGGTCGGCAAACATCACGATGGTAGGGGCGGGCCTTCCGAAAAAAATTGACTGAACTATGATGGAAGATCGGCAACACCGACGAGAGCCATTCAGCGATGTCAGACGGACGACAACCCCTGGAAGGCAGAGAGTGGTGTTCGTGGTATCTCGGATGGCCACCCAACGACGACAAATAGGTGGCGGGTGAAGCTGACGTCCACCAAGAGGAGGGAAAGGAGTAATCAGAGGTATGGGGGTTGGCAGTGGTACCGGGTCCCAATAGTGGGAAAGTGTGCGTGGAGGAGATTATGTGTGGTACGCGTAAGCGATTATGCCACGAACAAGCAAGTCGTGGGTGGACATCTGTAAGCCAGCCATGACTAACTGTCCAACGGCGATGGAGTTTGTATCACCGAAAAGAGTGGGGAACGGTTACAAAAATTCATTCCCCGCAGAAGAAATAGCAGAGGACACGAAGTTCTGGAAGAACACGCTAGTATTCTACATACTTGGCTATAAACCATTCTATAGGCAGATTGGGCATATGCTCACCGTGTCTTGTTGTTGAAAGGGAGTATAGATATCTTTGCCATGGAAAATAGATTTTATTTTTTATATTCGGACTAGTAGAGGATATGGAGCGCATCATTCAGGGAGGGCCATGGACGTTTGATTGACGACCGCCTGATTATCTTGAAGGAGTAGACGACGGAGTCGACATATGAGAAGGATGTCAACAATGTTATACCAGTCTGGGTACGGTTCCTGAATTTTTCTATCAAATATTGGAGCGGCCCGCTTCTGATGCGGCTTGCTAGTCTTATTGGCAAGCCAATCAAGGCAGATGATGCTACAGCGTACAGGGATAGGTTGATGTACGCCAGAGTTTTGTGGAGATTAGTGCAGGTTCGGAGCTGCCCTAGACGTTGAAAAATTATGTACCAATAGGTGAGGTCCTCACCTAGACGTTGGAGTATGAATGGGTTCCCTAAGGTTGTCGATGGTGCGCATGCTTTGGCCATGACAAAAAGGCATGCAAGGTGGGAGGCGCTAGGGGAGCATCCACCAGTAGTACCTCGCCTTCGAGTTCTCCCTCACTAGTGAGGCACGGGGGCTGATACGGGTAGGGGCTTGCCGCAGGCTGGTGGCATGGGGGACATGGTCACAGAGGATATAGTCATAACAGCGACAGATCCGCTAAGCGGGACGGGGTTAAAGCAGGGGACAACGGCCAAGGCACAATAATTATATTTTAGGCTAAGAGAGGGGATGTTACCAAAGGTGCGACGGTAGCGAAGAACCACGGAGCAGGTATAGATGCAAGAACGAAGGAGGACATGTTCAATAGCAGAAAGAGATATACGGGTCCCCTTCAAGATGAGACACACCGCAGGGGCTGCGAGAAGACGGTTCTGACGGAAGATGTATGTCAAGACAATCCTGTATGGTCCAACCTACTTAATATGGTGGTGGATACTAGCAGTATCATCGAAACATAGGTAGTTCAGAGCCAGGAGGAACCGCCACCACCCCAGGGTGCCGGGTCAGATGCATGGGGACATGACCATAATGTCGGTCGTCTCATGGAACGTCCATGGAGCGTGCTCTCTGGATAGGTGGAAGGAGATCAGTGAGTTTCTACGGAAAGAGCAGTGTTCAATCATTTCACTACTAGAAACTAAGATAAAATCGGAGTGAATATTGGGGACAAGAACCTCACCCCATTGATCACAGGCGTATAACCGCCACTTATGTACCATGGCCAGGGTCTGGGTCCGATGGAATAGTCGTTGTTGGGATGGGAGAATGGTACATATGTCCTAGCATATGATAGCTATGGACTTCTCTAACAATTGAGGCTTCCACTTTATCTTCGGCACAGTCTATGGTCACAACGATAGGAGGAGAAGGGATGAGCTTTGGCACGAGATTATTCATGTGAGCGTGGTAGCAGGGAGCTCAAATCTACCGCTCTTACTCATGGGAGACTTTAATGCTCTCATGTACAGAAGGAAGAAGATGGGAGGTTGGCCTGTACCGAATTCGATTATGTTTGACTTCCAACATTGCCTGATGCAGTCAGGACTACAGATCCTGGAGGAGGTCGGGACATATTTGGAATTGTCACAATAAAGCAGTTCGGAAGAGGGTTTCCTGTCAGCTAGATAGAGCATTAGGCAACAGTGCTTGGTTCAACAAGTTTCTCCACTCGGTTGCGGAGGGTAGGCCAATTGGAACGAGCGATTACTCTCCTCTCCGAGTTGGTTTCACATAGAAGCCTCCTTGGAGATCTCGCCCTTTTTGGTACAACAACAGCTGGCACCTTTCAGAGGGGTACACGGAGGCGATGAAAGGGGGGATGCGGCTAGTGGGCCAAGGCACTGCTCAATTTAATATGGTGCAGGAGCTAAAGTCCACCAGGGCTAAGCTGAGGAGCTGGGATCGAAACCGCCCTCTTTTGCTCCTAGCTGAAAAGACAGATGAGCTCCTCTTGATTCAAGACTGCAAGTAATTAGACATGATGGATAGGGACTTGGCAGCTCGCGAGAAGAAAATGGCAGAGGAGGTCAACCTGCTATGACTATAGGAGAAGATCCAAAGTGCTCAACGTACCGAATGCTCGTAGCTGAATGAGGGAGATAGATGCTCTAAATTCTTCTACGATGTGGTCCGTGCTCGCCAATATTGTAACAGCTTCAATCAGCTACTGGACGCGAAAAGAAAACTAGTGGATACGTCCTCAGGCATATAGTCGGAGGCTATCATGTACTATTTTGAGTTGTATAATCAGTCCGATTATATTACTATTTTTTCTGATCTTGTGTGCAAGAGAGTGGTCACAACATATAACAATAGCCAATTGATAGCCTCGATTAGACTGGAGGAGGTTGGACGATAGTAATGGACGCGGACCCCAATAAGGTGCATGGTCCGGATGGCTTTAACAACAAATTCTTCAAAATCTATTAAGAGGTACTCAAATATCAGGTCCTTGAGGCGGTGCAAGAGTTTTTCTTTTCGAGATTCACCCTCCCAAATCTACTAAGGTTTTAACGGATATGTATATGAGGAAGATCGTTAGGCTACACGGTGTACCAGTTACTATTGGGATTCGAGATTCACATCCTACTTTCGGAGGAGCATGCACTTTCAGAGGAGCATGCATGAGAGTTTAGGGACTAATTTAAAGTTTAATACGTCTTTTTATCCTTAGAGATCGACGGACATTTGGGCGTACTATCCAGACATTGAAGGATATATTGAAGGCATGTATGTTAGATTTTGAAGGATCATGGGAGGATCAGTTACACCTTGTTGAATTTTCCAGCAACAATAGCTATAAGGCGAGCATTCACATGGATCCGCTTGAAGCATTGTATGGTAGGAAGTGTAGGTCCCCAGTTTGCTTGGCGCAGGAGAGCGTCAGATATTTGGGACTGGAGTTGGTTGTCAGCGCAATAGAGAAGGTGAAGATGATACAAGGTCACCTTTGAGCAGCAAAGGATAGACAAAAGTAGTGGATAGATCTTCGTCGCTGACCTTTGGAGTTTAAGGAAGGTGATCATATTTTCTTAAGTATATCACCAACTAGGGACACCATCCGCTTTGGAGGACAAGAAAAGTTGAGTTCAAGGTATATTGGACCGTTTGATGTATTACATCGTATTAGCGAGGTTGCCTACAGATTGGTGTTACCACTATCACTTGAGGGAGTTTATAATGTATTCTATGTATCGGTGCTGAGTGGATACGTGTCAGATAACCGTAATGTGTTAGATCATTCTGAAATTAATGTTGGTCCACTTATTATATCAAGAGCAGTCCGTGGAAATTATAGACCAAAGAATGAAGGATTTGAGGAATCAAACAATTCCTTGGTTTTGTGTCCAAGAAGTATCACTCGCCAATAGAGTCCACTTGGAAGCGCAAGGACGACATACAAAACCGTTTATTCTACTTTTCCGAGAATCTAGGTACGACTTTACGTACTTGACTTCTCTACCACTTTAAATTCTCTTTTTTGTATATCGTACAATAGGAAATTTAAAGAGAAATAAATAAATATAAACAAATAAAAGGAAAAAAGAAAAATGATTTTAAAGAAAAAATAAAGAAAATAAAAGAAAATAGAAAAATAAAATCATCTTCAGTGGACACTAGCCTGCGGTGCTGTTCATCTCTTTCCTTATTTAAACCGAGCCATTCCACCCTGTAATTAGAAGAAAGATTTCGATCAAAATCTTTAACAAATTTAAATTCTTCACAAAATATAAATCCTACAGAATTTATAAAGATTTAAACTAATATTCATCTACATAAAACTAGAACAATATTCTTATATACATCTTTTCCCAAACATCCTTAATCGAGCAGTCAAAAATCTAAACAAACCTCTCGAGAGCCTTATTCTCCAATCATGAACTCAACGCAAGCCCGCTCCGACCAATTCCTGAACGCTTGCACCCGACCCCCAATGATCCTCTTCTCCGCTATCGACCTCTGTTGCCGCCCCAAACCTGCGCCGAACGATGCGCCACGCCACCTAGACCCCGGGCGAACCCCTAGCCCGTGTCCCTAAAGCCGCAGCTCGCCAGAATCAATAGCCGATCGAGCACAAGCTCTGTGCACATAATAGAGCTCAATTCACATGCTGATTTCTGCAGCAGATAGATGATTTCGAGACTGTGGTTCTCTAAGATGCTAAGATCGATCTACGTTCCAACTTTTCATGTTTGATCTCGAGACCCTCTTTAATTTTTTATAATTAGTTGCTTTAAATTTAATCATTAAACATACCAAAATTTAGTTCAAAAAATCAATTTTATAAAAATAAAAAGATCTCAATCGAGGGCCGGCTCGACAAACCGGACCATCCTGACTCGAATCGCTTCTACCAAAAGGAGCATATAGTATTATCTGATGTGTAGGATTCGATGGAAGTCAAATTTGTCGCGTGGACGTAACGAATTTGACATGTATTGGTCAAAAGATGTTGTATCATGAATTTTGTAAAATTTGTACAATTAGTTTCTACTCTTGTCACGTCGCACATCTGATCCTGAGAGCTCGAAAGGCCAGGAATAGCAAACTCAATGAAGTGAACAGCTTTGCTTGAAGCCAGGACTTGCTTGTTGAAAGCCCGTGATTTACCGCTTCCTTTTATGGCTAGGGATCCATCTTGGCAGGAGAAGGAGTTGGAACCTTTGAGTCAAACATCAAAGGCACCGAGCATTTTGAGGTCACTTCGTAAGGTAAGAGCGCGGCCTACGCTGTGACAGGCCACTTCGTAAGGTAAGAGCACGGCCTACGCTGCGACCCGAAATAGGCCTGTTACTAGTTTTGTATTAACGAACACAGTCGACCAGGTCGTCGTATCACAGGCCCTATGATCTGATTCGACAGACATTTTGTGTTTGACTCATCGGAATACAATTTTGGATGTATCTTTGAGACTGAATCGTTATTTAGGTATTATTTGAAATTTAACATGACCGATTTGGAGATCGGCCAAAATTGACCTAAGTTGACCTAACCTTGGTACCCTGCGGGTCCAAATGTTGATTTCGTTTTGACCCGAAATGTCTTATTTTTTGCATTCATATTGGAATTATGGGTAAGCTTTTCTTTCTATCTCACCTATTAGAGACTCATTGCTAATGTTTATTTCAGCATCTAGTGACGTTTGCTCGGTTTCCACTTTTCGTGTCACTTCTGGTATGACGAATTCATAGCCGAAACGTCGTCAAAATTCAGTTCCACTTTTAGATAAGTATATCTTGCTATTATTAACTGCTATTTATATATTTCAACATGATATTTTACTGTTCTTTATTGCTTTATGCTTCATATATTATATATATTATGCGTCTGAGCTAGACTTCGTTGTGATCGACCATTTTCGTCTTTTTTTTTGTTTTATTTATTTTATGCATACCGACCTAGTTGTCAGTAGAGTACCATATGTTTGTAGGATATTCTTATATCTCCTTGGTCTTGACAACTACATGACACGGTATATATGATATTCATGGTAGGACACAGACTATCGTACTCGACTGGCCATTGATACGTACGGAACGTGTGACGGATAGAACGTAACTGCTATGATTAGTGTGATAGTAGCCTTCGAAGTTACAAGCCGTATATGTGTATACATACAACTTGATTAGTATTGTGGGGATTAAGAGGACAATCACTAGGTGTATATGCTATCCAAATCGGTGAACCATAATCTCCAGATAAACTATGAGAGTTGATAAGCTTTTTGTTATGCTGGTCTCTGACGTTTAATGAACGTTATGCATGATTTATAGATGACTGTATGATAATATATGTAGTGCCTCTAGTCTCGTGCTATGTTATATTCCTATTTGGTCTATTCTTGTTTATGCATGTGAAAGTTGTCCTCAAATTATGCCCATAGACGATTAGAAATACCATTTACATATTTATATTTCAATTTATATTAGCATGTTATTTGTATCTTGCTACGTCCCTCTGAGGACCTGATTTTCTTTCAGGCTTGGACCGTCAAGCAGTATTCGAAGGAGTACGGACCTTGACCGGATTCTTCCTTAGCAAACGAGAAGATCTCACCTTTCTCAGTTTCCTAGATTTCATTTAGCTAGACTTTCTTATCTTAGTTATTTTCTCTTTATCTTATGAGACTTGACATGCTTTTATTTAATTATAGTCGTTTAGTAGTAAATTTGTCTCCATCAGCTATTTAATGGTTTATTTCTGCATTTTATATCATTGCTACTACTTGAGAGGCAACTATAAATGGGGGAATAAAGTGTGTGACAATAATCCAATTAAAAACTTAAAAAAATTATCAACTTAAAAATATATGCGCATAAGTATGAAAATATGCAATAAGTATAGAATAACTAAGCAAAATAAATGCTAAGTAAAAATTCACAAACGCTAACACCGCGATGTATACTAATTTTCCTCATGGAGGAATAATCCAGTCTCGAGAACTCTGTCCGATGTTAATCCACTATTTGTGAAATAGCTTACTGTACAAGCTTTGATCCGAAGGCTTACCGATTTCTTACAATACCACGAGCTTTGATCCGAAGTACTTGCCAACTTCAAACACTTGAACATGTAGTACCGTGTAGCAACTCTAGAGGGGGTGAATAGAGTAAATGCGTGTGAAGCGGAAAATAATCACCAATTAAACATTCTAAGTTATAGGCTAACTTATAAACTGCAGTAATAGATATTTGAAAAAGAATAAGAGGAGTATAAGTAAGGTTCAGAATAGCAAACTCAAACACAGAATTTTATCCTGGTTTTTCTCATGGAGGATTAGTTTAGGCCTGAGAACTCTTGCTCGGTGTTAATCCACTATTTGTGAAATAAGGTACACACGCGCCTTTGATCCGAAGAGAATGCTAACTTCTTACAACACGAGCTTTGATCCGAAGAACTCGCGACTTCAGACAGGAATTGAAAAATAGCTTTTTAACCAAGCTTGTAAAACTCAACTCTAATCGGAACGACACTTGGGCACTTAGAAGGAATGAGAGTTTCTTGAGATCCAAGAAGTATAAAGCTCTTTATAGCAATAGAGAAGATGAAGAATGATTGAGTTGATATTGGAAATGAAAAATTATTCTCTATTTATAGAGATTTTTTTTAGACAAAATTCGGGCCGAGTTCGGATACATAACGTTCGAAATTTTGAACGTTGGGAGTCTGGTCTTCAGGAGATGAGTCTGACTAGGAAATAGTTTTTGAGTACCGGAGTTCTGTCTGAGTTTGGTCCGAGATTGGACAGAACTCGTACCGAGTTTGGTTTGGTCTTTTTCAGACTATTTTGACTTGAGTTTGAGTTTAGGCTCGAATCCAAACAAATTTCTGCTTGAGTAGACTTATGTTTGAGTGGACTTTGGATACAGTTCAATCTAGATGTCAAAATTTCGTTCCGACTCACATAAGTCCTTAGACTCAATAAAATAAAAATACATAACAAAACATAAAAGAAACCCGAACACAATTATTTGTAGTCGTAGCTTGTGGCAAAGTGATGCGCCGGCTTCTTTTCAGATCCATCAGAGTTGCAATGTATCGACTCGTAGTTTGGATCGATTATTAAAATCGGTTTGACCATGACCAGATGGGCCAACAATCTCTCCGATTTTGATAATTGACAAAACTGCGACTGATATGACAACTAAGATTATTAATGATCAACGACTCCCCTGCAACAATAGCTTGTAATGGTTGTTATGTGCATATATCATTGATGTCTCCACCGTTGTCATTTGATCGAAATGGTAGCTCCCCCCCTAATGTTGGAGAGGAAAACAAAAGAAAGCAAAGTAGATAGAACATAATATCAAGAGAGCATTAAAAAATAGCTTACAACAGACATCATTACCAAATTTTATCAAAATAAAGCATTAATAATATCACATCAAAAGTCTCATAACTAAAGTAGCATAACTGGAATAACATCTCATAAAGAAAATCATGAACACTAAATGCTAAGCTAATGACCTCTACACTACTACTGATCAACATTAGCGGTCTCTGTCGAACGGTTGGGATCATAAAAAGCAACACTAGCAGGATCAAAGTATCGCTGAGCGTCGCGATCACCAATGCGATATCCTGAGATGGATGGGTCACGAACCATGGGAATCGGTCCGCTGCCAGCTACAGAGAGAAGCTGTAACACATATCCAGAACAGAGTTGGATATAACCTGAGCCTGGAGAGTGGTACGGTGATCCATAGCACGATAGCGATCATCTTCTGGCCAGAAGCGATCCTAGAACATAGTGTGGAGGTACTCAAGAGTAATGGGTGGAGTAGCTGACATAGTAGCATCAGGAGGTGGTGCAAATGGGCCAGCACCAGAGGTAGCATCAACAGATGGAGCAGATATGAGAGCAGGGTCAGTCCTACGGGCAGTAAAGAGGTAGGAGGGCTCTGCTAGATAAGGACAGTCATCCAACGGAATGTCAAAGTATTGAAATATGATAGGTAAGTATATAGCGTACAACAAATTTTGCCTGTTCTTACGTACCTGAACCATAGTCTGAATAATAGTCTTTGGAAAATTAAATTGAATCCTAAAGTGGAGATGGTAGATAGCACACAGTTCTAAGTTTGTGATATCATAAGTGAAGGATTGCTTGGGAATGATTACAGTAAAAACAATACGATATAAGTCATAAAACATTTGTTAAGGTGTTTGGCTTTAAGCTTACCCTGAGAACGAGAGACAGAAGTGCAAAGGGAATCCTTAAAAGAGTCTAGAGTCGTGCCTTTGCGAAACGTAAATTTGGTGATGTCGACAAGGGGTTCACCATCGTTTGGAATATGAAGTATCTCCCAAGTCGTCAGCATCAAATTTAATGTTTATCCCCCCAACACGAGAATGAATAAAATCATCTTCAAAGATTATATTGCAGTAAAACATTCTGATAGCATTGATATAGATTGGAAATCTAGAAACAACTAATTCATCCAATCCCAAAGTGCGTAAAGTAGGAATATACGCAGGAAATAGGGTGAAATTAATAGGGTTCCAAGACAAACAGTTCTAGTAACAAAATCATCAAAACATTCTACAGATTGCTCCAGAGATGAAAATAGGAAGCCATCATAATCACCCTCATTGGGCATAGATGGACTGAACAAGGAATGGGATATATCTTCCTGAACATTGGAAGATGATGCTTCTCCAGCAACTTTTCTTTTCTTAAATAACTTAGGAGCCATTTAAAAAAAAAGAGCAGAGATAATTAAACCTGATAATAAATAGAGAATGTAAAGAAAAACCTTGAGAAACACCAATATCCAAGATTTGGAGCGATGAGAGGCCTTGATGAGAGAGAACCAAAAAGCTAGGGTTTGAAAACCTAGGGTTCTAAGGAGGAAGAAGATGGAAGAGAGGCTGTTGTTTTCGTCAGATTAGGTTATTATGAAAAGTAGCCAAAATATAAGGAGTTGGGTTTCGTTTCGAATTCTGAAACAGAGATAACCAAGTTCGGCTCGAGTTCGGTCCGAACTATATCCGAATTTGATTCCTTTGAACAATAATTCAATTTAAAACTCAATTATATATGTGTAGATCAATTTTTTAAGTCTAAAGTTTAGGGTTTTTGCTTCAATACTATAATTTGTTGAAAATATTTATTACTCCGTATTCTATATTGTATTCATCATCTCGGGTTAGCTTTAAGGGCCGGATTCCAGCTAGCAGTGGTCCGAAGACACTTAAGTACCGTATCGCTTATGGCTATTTTTACCTCTTTGACAGAAAATTCCCTTTCTATCACGCCATGATCTCCCGCAGAAATCGGCCGTCCCCGCTAGTCGCGAATCACCGCGCCAGCGCTGCCGCAGGACGATCGTTCTCATCTGGACGTGATGCCGCACAAGCACAAGCTGCATCCGTGCAAGGCCATGATTCGATCAGGCAGAGAAATATCTAAGCCACAGAGTCGCACAGATAGTCTGAATGCAGCGGAATAAGAAATGAACAGGCGATTGGTAACAGGTTCACAGAGTCATCATAGCGGAAGATTGAAACACACAAGTATAGATATAAAACAAATACTTTATTGATATTGAATCAGTATTACAAGCGGCGCTAGGCCGAGATTACAAGTCGCTCAAGTCCTCTCTCAAAACAATAAAAGCGTGCCAAGTGGCTACCATTATGGAATGATACATAGACGATGTTCCAACATTATGTCTTGTATATGTGCTTCAGCTTCGGACGCAACGCTCCAAGGCTCCAGAGCGGACTTCATGCCTTAACTCGCACGAAGGAGTTTCTGTACTGAAAGAGGTTCTCCCGCACCCTGCAAGCAATCTGGTGGATTATCAGTACATAAATGCACTGGTGGGGAGGCTTCTCGTCCGCTCGACAAATCTAAATGAAAAGCCTAACTCGTGTGGCAGTGCGCCGTGTGATATAAGAGTAACACGACAAGACTTACCAACTTACCATCCATCCTTTCATGTCCAAAGTAAACCAAGTTAAACCAACCACGAGTATATATAATGAAATCCAGGAAAAATTGTATAAGCAAACACGAGTGTCACGAGCGAGGTTCTGATTCAGGTGCACGGGTTACACGGATTATCCAGAAGTGTTGCATAAGATATTCAAGTGTTCAAATATGTACAAGTGTGCACAGATGTCTAATACTCATATTCGTTCAGGTGTTACAAATTACTCGATGCGATGCAATGACTCATACGCGGATTGCCGCTAAGCGATGATGACTTATCTATATGAACATGAGTTGCTGGCATAACCATAAAGGACGAGTTATAGTCTCCGGACGATATTAGATGAGTGAGGTATGAGTCGCTATACACCACCTTCGCCCGGGACGGTATGGGATACAATGCAAGGCCAATGGGGCGTTTTACTCCATGCCGCCCACTATGATGCGACTATCGAGAAGTTCCGTCCGGATCGGATCGGCCCCGGTGTCCCGACGACCGTCCGTAGGAGCCTGAACATGAATACCTTGTGCACAAGTTGTCCGCGATATGCAAGTCTTTTGGGTCTTCGAGATTCACGACATGACATGATATTTCTTGATTCTTTTTCTGAACGAGTAATGCTCCACGAGCTGTGATTCTTGCTTTAGTTAACATGATTCTCATTCAGAGTTAAACTTGACATGGTGCAATCCTCTAGTTCGGAGATGCCTTGGCGACCTAATGGTCCCGAACACTTTCAGGTTTATACTTGCACGGAACGGCTATTAGATAGTCTTCCGGTGAATTGGATGAATGCAAGTCACGAATCGTGTTACTCGATTATGGCATAAATTATGTGACAAGCTTTCAAAGAGGCAAACAAGTATAAGTTACAATGTAAGCAGGCAAGCATTGAAACATAAGCATAAGAAAACTTGCGGCATAGTCTACTTTAGAATATAAGCCTTTATGTTAGCACGGGTCTAAGGGATAGTGCGAGGAGTGAAACGGTACAGGAGCCTATCGGGCGACATAATCCATAAGACGAGCAGTGTAAACAAGTGAAGCAGTGTACTACGAAGAGTATATAATGATCTACTCGAGGCATAGCGGGGTCTACTTGCACGAAGCTAAGGTAGCATTTGAGGGTCCATGTTATAAATCAAGTTTTATTTCCATGTTCTAACAAAGCAATACAAGATGGGATTATTCCCTTAGCTAGGTACGTTGTATTCTTTATTAGCATGCAAGGGGTGATTCACCTAGCGACTAGCATGTATCGTCCATATTTTTAAGTGTGCAGGCTAAGCAAAAACAAGTTCATCGTAGCCACCCACCTTAGCGATGATTCATCTCGGTCGAGCGATACTCTGAGCGCGCCTCTGAAAGTCGAAGTCTGAACTCCTGAAGGGCCAAATCTGAAATCCTTTGACTCAAGCAAGTCATCTCGCTGAGCAAAGCGTGTCGGATCGTTGCACTAGCGCCATTTGACTCCGCTCTCCGCTTGAGCGGAACAGGTTGTTACATTATACACCACTCAGAAAGTCTCGTCCTCGAGATTTCCTGAGCACAAACTATTCTATCGCATACTATCAAATCTATCTCAAGTATAGTAATCCGTATCGCGTGTGTGCTGGGTCTGTCTCATTTAATGATCTATCATTCAATCCAAGCTCTGACTCGGTCTCTACTGCGCCTTAGCACGGAACATATATCGCTCAACGAGGGGTACGGTATAATCCATCTTGAATGACGATCTAAGGCTGAGGCAAACTTATCCAATCGTTACACTCGTCCAAGAGTATCTAGCACATTCACTTATAACAACATTCGATTTTAGCACATCACTGAGTTTGGATCGTATACATATTTCAGGCTTCCCTGAAACATATATATTTCAACCAAGCTTAGAGATAGAGGAGTCGGACGAGTTACTCGGGAAAGCGTTAAAGTTTTGCGTCTTACATTCACGATGATACCTCCAACAGGGTCAAATAAAATATAAGTCATTTCCAATCCGACTCAAATCAAGCATTGCACTACCGTCAAGCACGATCTATCCGATCTATCGACTAGCGTCCATGTCCTATCTTCCATTCCATTCGTGTCAAACATAGGACACTTACCGTTCCAAGTCTCATTCTAAGTCTTGTTGCCCCAGTTCTATGGCTTGCTCAAGCAATACTCTAAAGTAGGTCACACAAGTTCTTTCAATCGGCATAGGATCGTCTGCCTAATTACTAGGTCAGCTCACAAGGTCATAGATACAGTTCATGCTTATGACTCGTCGTGCAAATTCGTCATTCGATGCTCGTCCCAATTTCTAAGGTCAAAATATTGTTCATTTGCACGGGATATTCTACCCAAGTTTTAATCTGTTTGATTTAATTTGAATTCGCTCGCACTATCCATCAAGTTTCCACCAAGTTTTCTCGACCAAGATATTAAATTCCATTACCTTGAGTCCTTATTCGATATAAGCCTTATCACTTGTTCAACACATTCGCAATCGTTCAAACCAATTATCGCACGAGATCTCTAAATTCGCTTGAACATTTCCAAAATAATCCATACACCACTCAGGAATCGAGTCATCCAATTAAATCCATATTTGATTTGTATCTTGCCGATACGAAATATCGTCTGAACTATCTCTAAAATCTAAGCATGATCCACTATATTCGCCTTGGCAATAATCTGACAATGTCCTATCGGTTGTTATTCTAAGTCTGATTTATCCTTATCTGGACGATATCCTAATCTCGCTCGCAAACTGGCTTGTACCAAAAGGTCTTGGCGAGTCATACTTAACACAACTTAGCTGAAAGGCTGTGTATAGCTAACTATCCGAACTATATTCTATCTCGCACACTAACCAGCTGAATAATCACGTATAGGTATTCGGGTTCGCTCATAACTTGCAAATTCTAGCACGAGTCTATTCCCATAAAGTCTACCACAGGTCGGAATAAGGGTCTTTACATAATTATGCAGTACAAGCAATCATATCAATCATATGTAAATATTAAAATTATTTAGACTCATTGTATGGAACATCCCAACAGGTCAACGAGAGAGATAATTTCGTACATAACCAACGAACGAGTTTTCGAAACCGAGAAAATTGATATGAAGTCCAAAGACGTAGAGTTGATGCTCTGTTACCAATATGTCACGCCCCGATCTCCTGCAGGAAACGACCATCCCCGCTAGTCGCGAATCACCGCGCCAGCGCTGTCACGCCCCGGTCCCGCCCGGGCCGCCGCTCCGCCCTGCCCCGCCCCGTGCGGTCGGGAATTAACGAACCGGACACGTATCACCGTGCCTCGGCGCCCCGGACGCGAATCACCGCGCCCGTCCCGCGGGTGCGAGGGAGGAAGGGAGCCAAGCGAATGGTCCGTTCGAGCTTTCGGGGGACGTGATGCCGCACGGGCCTGGGGTTGCGCACGTGCAAGGCCAATCGTTTAAGTTGATAGTTGGCTATCATCGCATCAATCGAGTAAGCAGCGGAAAGGGACTTGTTGTAATGCAATGCATTAGCCAACTGAGTGTTCGGGACAATCGAGGCAACTTGGGTTTCCTTTAGCAAAGGCACACGTTCGTTCCATACATTATGCCCCCTTATACGATAGCATTCTCGGGGCAATAATCGAAACCAGGATTCCGGGTCTTCGGGACTGTGGCACGCCTATCGCTCCCTCGGACGATCCAGTACCTGCGAACAAGTAAACTGTTGGTGGGTCAGCACTTTATACAAGTACTGGTAAGATAAATCAACTGAACAGAAACAAGCATTCACTCAAACAGGCACTAAGTAATCATGTTATAAAATATTACATTACTAGTGATCTTTCTAGTTTTACCTAGGTTCGTTTCATGCAGTTCTAGCAGAGTCGATTTACTTGTTTAGAAACATGTTTGGAAACAGAGTTTCATATTGAATATGCAAGCAAGCAAACCGTTCATGTTTCAGGGTGTGCGCAGCGCGTCTCGTGCGACTCGAGGGTCTGATGCAAAGCTAGACACACAATGCACATTCTTAGGGGCAGTCACTATCCAAGCCAACACAATGACTTAGCTATATGCAGGGCGGTCCCCGAGTATTCAGGATCGGCAGCTGGTGGAACAGCATACCAATGACTCATTCTCTGAAGCTAATGGCAGCTGTGACCCATGGTGGTTATAACGCATGCAGTTCAGCTCTCCACCAAAAGCCATTGTCCGACCGCGTGCGAATGCATGGAACACTATCAAATAAACTCTAGTATGCAGACGAGACGAACCATCAGAATACACTCATTGTTGCGGGGCAATCCGACTTATCACTTGAACACGTTCAGGCACAGTATGGTTCTCTCGAAGCATAGACGATAGTGAACATATTCATGCACTCTAAGCAGGCGATTCAGGATTCTCGTTAAGCAGGCATTGTTTCAAAGACAAGCTAGGTGAGTTCGTTCATTAACATGCAAGGCAGGTTCTATCATTCTCTTAAGAAAATATTGCAAGCAAAAACTCAGGTTATTATTAAGGCGTGCAAGAATCAGAGAACGAAGTTCTGCCCACTCACCTTGATACATAACGCCGGCGCGGAGCGGGGCGTTACAAGCGCTCCTACTGGACGATCGTTCCCATATGGACGTGATGTCGCACGAGCACAAGCTGCGCCCGTGCAAGCCCATAATTCGAACATACAGAGAAATATCTAAGCCACTGAGTCACACAAATAGTCCGAATGCAGCGGAATAAGAAATGAACAGGCGATTGGTAACAAGTTCACTGAGTCGTTATAGCGGAACATTGAAACACACAAGTATAGATACAAAACAAGCACTTATTGATATTGAATCAGTATTACAAGCGGCGCTAGACCAAGATTACAAGTTGCTCAAGTCCTCTCTCGAAACAATAAAGGCATGGTCAGTGGCTACCATTATGGAATGATACATAGGCGATGTTCCAACATTATGTCTTGTATATGTGCTTCGACTCTGGATGCAATGCTCCAAGGCTCCAGAGCGGACTCTACGCCTTAGCTCGCACGAAGGGGTTTCCGCACTGAGCGACGTTCTCCCGCAACCTGCAAGCAATCGGTGGATTATCAGTACATGAATGCACTGGTGGGGAGGCTTGTCGCCCGCTAGATAAATCCAAACACGTTATATAGGTTCCATGCACCATCTATTAAGTTGTCTTTCTAGTCTTGCCTTAGGATAAGTTTTATGGCAAAATGAAAAGCCTAACTCGTGTGGCAGTGCGTCGTGCGATATAAGAGTAAAACGGCGAGTCTTACCAACTTACCATCCATCCTTGTCCAAGGTAAACCAAGTTAAACCAAGCACGAGTATATATAATAAAATCCAGGAGAAATTGTATAAGCAAACACGAGTGTCACGGACGAGGTTCTAATTCAGGTGCACAAGTTACACAGATTATCCAGAAATATTGCAGAAGATGTTCAAGTGTTCAAATATGTACAAGTGTGCATAGATGTCTAATACTCATATCCGTTCAGGTGTTATAAATTACTCGGGCGATATTAGATGAGTGAGGTATAAGTCGCTATACGCAGTCACGCCCCGCCCAGCCGAGCCGCCGCCTCCGCCTCTTCGCTCGCCCCCGTAGCCGGATTACTGAACCGGACGCGAATCACCGCGCCTCGGCACAACGGACGCGAACCACCGCGCCCGTCCCGCGAGTGCGAGGAAGGAAGGAAGGGGAATGACCCGATCGAGCCTACGGGGACGTGATACCGTGCGTGCCTAGGGTTGTGCCCGCACAAGGCCTTATCGTTTAAGTTGTGAGTTGGCTATCATTGCATCAATCGAGTAAGCAGCGGAAAGGGACTTGTTGTAATGCAATGCATTTAGCCAACTGAGTATTCGGGACAATCGAGGGACTTGGGTTCCTTTATGCAAAGGCATTCATTCGTTCCATACATTATGCCCCCTTATACGATAGCATCTCGGGGCAACAATCGATATCAGGATTCTGGGTCTTAGGGACTGTGGCACGCCTATCGCTCCCTCGGACAATCCAGTACCTGCAAGTAAGTAAACTGTTGGTGGGTCAGTACTTATATAAGTACTGGTGAGATAAAATAACTGAACAGAAACAAGCATTCACTCAAACCAACACTAAGTAATCATGTTATAAAATATTATATTACTAGTGATCTTTCTAGTTTTACCTAGGTTCGTTTCATGCAGTGCTAGCAGAGTCATATTACATTGTTTGGAAACATATTTGAAAACAGAGTTTCATATGCGATATATAAGCAAGCAAGCCGTTCGTTCATGTTTCAGGGTGTGCGCAGCGTGTCTCGTGAGACTCCAGAGTCAAATGCATAGCTAGACACACATGCACGATCTTAGGGGCAGTCCTCTATCCAAGCCAATACAATGACTTAGCTATATGCAGGGCGGTCCCCAGTATCTCAGGATCGGCAGCTGGTTGTACAGCATACCATTGACTCATTCATCTGATGCTAATGGCAGTTGTGACTCATGGTTGCTTTTCACTATCATGGTAGCAGCCGTGACACATGCAGTTCAGCTCTCCACCAAAAGCCATTGTCCGACCGATGCGAATGCATGGAACACTATCAAATAAACTCTAGTATGCAGACGAGACGAACCATCAGAACAGTTATCGTTGTTGCGGGACAATCCGACTTATCACTTGAACACATTCAAGAACAATATGGTTCTTTCGAAGCATAGACGATAGTGAACATGTTCATGCACTCTTAGACAAGCGTTTCAGGATTCTCGTTTAGCAGACTTATTCGTTTCCAAGACAAGCTAGGTGAGTTCGTTCATTAACATGCAAGGCAGGTTCTATCATTCTCTTATGAAAACATTGCAAGCAAAAACTCAGGTTATTATTAAGGCGTGCAAGAATCAGAAAACAAAGTTCTGCCCACTCACCTGATACATAATGCCGATGCGGAGCGGGGCATTACATACTTACCAACCAACAAAAAGTTTTGTCCTCGAAACTTCAAGGATAAACTTCTCGATATTCCGAGCAACGATAGTGCCATCCCTTGTCGTACTCAATCGAAACAGTCAAGCAACTCAAGTTCAGAAAACATTTGCACTTTGAGAATATCTATGGACTTATTGTATGGAACGCTCTATTGCAATACCATATCGATATATAACTCAGAGTCATAGCAACGATTTTGGGCCAGAAGATCGATTCCGCTCTGATACCATTCAGTCACGACCCGCCCGGCCGGGCCGCCGCCTCCGCCTCTTCGCTCGCCCCGTAGCCGGATTACTGAACCGGACGTGAATCACCGCGCCTCGGCACAATGGACGCGAACCGCGCCCGTCCCGCGGGTGCGAGGAAGGAAGGAAGGGGAATGGCCCGATCGAGCCTACGGGGACGTGATGCCGTACGGGCCTGGGGTTGCGCCCGCACAAGGCCTTATCATTTAAGTTGTGAGTTGGCTATCATCGCATCAATCGAGTAAGCAGCGGAAAGAGACTTGTTGCAATGCAATGCATTTAGCCAACTGAGTATTCGGGACAATCGAGGGACTTGGGTTCCTTTATGCAAAGGCATTCGTTCGTTCAATACACTATGCCCCCTTATACGATAGCATCTCGGGGCAACAATCGAAACCAGGATTCCGGGTCTTAGGGACTGTGGCACTCCTATCGCTCCCTCGGACGATCCAGTACCTGCAAGCAAGTAAACTGTTAGTGGGTCAGCACTTTTATAAGTACTGGTGAGATAAAACTGAACAGAAACAAGCATTCACTCAAACCAACACTAAGTAATCATGTTATAAAACATTACATTACTAGTGACCTTTCTAGTTTTACCTAGGTTCGTTTCATGCAGTGCTAGCAGAGTCATATTACATTATTTGAAAACATCTTTGGAAACAGAGTTTCATATGCGATATATAAGCAAGCAAGTAGTTCGTTCATGTTTCAGGGTGTGCGCAGCGTATCTCGTGACTCCAGGGTCAAATGCATAGCTAGACACACATGCACGATCTTAGGGGCAGTCCTCTGTCCAAGCCAACACAATGACTTAGCTATATGTAGGGCGGTCCCCGAGTATCTCAGGATCGACAGTTGGTTGTACAGCATACCAATGACTCATTCATCTGATGCTAATGGCAGATGTGACTTATGATTGCTTTTCACTATCATGGTAGCAGCCGTGACACATGCAGTTCAGCTCTATACCAAAAGCCATTGTCCGACCGATGCGAATGCATGGAACACTATCAAATAAACTCTAGTATGCAGATGAGATGAACCATCAGAACAGTTATCGTTGTTGCGGGACAATCCGACTTATCACTTGAACACATTCAGGCACAATATGGTTCTCTCAAAGCATATACGATAGTGAACATGTTCATGCACTCTTAGACAAGCGTTTCAGGATTCTCGTTTAGCAGACTTATTCATTTCAAAGACAAGCTAGGTGAGTTCGTTCATTAACATGCAAGGCAGGTTCTATCATTCTCTTATAAAAATATTGCAAGCAAAAACTCAGATTATTATTAAGGCGTGCAAGAATCAGAGAACGAAGTTCAGCCTACTCACCTGATACATAATGCCGACGCAGAGCGGGGCATTACATACGCCATCTTCGCCCGGGACGGTATAGGGTGCAACGCAAGGCCAAGGGGGCATTTCACTCTATACCGTCCACTACCATGCGACTATCGAGAAGTTTTGTCCGGATTGGATCGGCCCCGATGCCCCAACGACCGTCCGCAGGAACCTGAACATAAATACCTTATGCACAAGTTGTCCGCGACATGCAAGTCTTTTGGGTCTCCCAGATTCACGACATGACATTATAATTCTTGATTATTGTTCTGAACGAGTATTGCTCCACAAGCTATGATTCTTGCTTTACTTGACATGATTCTCGTTCATAGTTTAACTTGGCATGGTTCAATTCCCTAGTTCGGAGATGCCTTGGCGACCTAACAGTCCCGAACACTTTCAAGTTTATACTTGCACGGAACGACTATTAGATAGTCTTTCGGTGAATTGGATGAATGCAAGTCACGAATGGTGTTACTCGATTATGGCATAAATTATGTGACAAGCATTGAAACGAGACAAACAAGTACAAGTTACAATATAAGCAGGCAAACTTTGAAACAGTATTGAAACATAAGCAATTGAAAACAACTCCTTTGACTATCCCTTCAGGATCTGGAGGATTTGTGATTTACAGTGATGCGTTAGGAAAAGGATTATGTTGTATATTAATACACCACGATAAGTTGATTGCACATACATCAAGGCAGATGAAAGTATACAAAAAAACTACCCAATGCATGACTTAGAACTTGTAGTAGTTATCTTTGCTTTAAAGCTTTGGAGACATTATTTATATATAGAGAGTGGAGATATACACAAGATCATAAGAGCCTTAAGTATTCTTCATACAGAAAGAGTTAAACTTTGAGACAAAAATAATGGTTAGAGTTGATGAAAGACTTCGAGATTCAGTTGCATTTCCATTCGGACGAGGCTAACATAGTGGTTGATATGTTAAGCCGAAAGCCTATGGCGTATTTCTTAACGATTCAGCGGACGATATAGGAGGATTTGCGGGATCTTGGCATAGATGTTATATCCGGAGAAGATTGATACTTAGCTACCCTATAAGTGCAGTCGTCATTAGTTGAGAGGATCAAAGCAACTTTCCCTACATACTAGATTTTGGAGACTTGGAGAGAGAACAGATGCCGGAGAGAAGACATGATTGAAGATTCGTGAGGACATTAAGATGTGAAGCTAGCCCATATGTTCCGAATGGAGAGCTTTTAGTTCTATATTATATTCATCCCAGAGGTACCAAGATATACCGAGATTTGAGGAAACACTTTTGATGGCACAAAATAAAGAGGGAGTTCGCTTTGTCGCTAAGTGCTTAGTGTGTCAACAAGTCAAAGCTGAACACCAAAGCTCAACAGGATTATTGCAGTCACTTCCGATTGCCAAATAAGGATATGACCATATTACTATAGATTTTGTTACTAGATTTTCGAAGAGTTACAGTGGACCGAAATATAGTATGGGTAATTATAGACAGACTCACCAAATCGGTCATTTCTTACCATTTAGAATTGGTCAATCTACTAAGGTTTTAACGGATATGTATATGAGTTAGATCGTTAGGCTACACGGCGTACCGGTTACTATTGGGATTCGAGATTCACATTCCACTTTCGGAGGAGCATGCACTTTCAGAGGAGAATGCACGAGAGTTTAGGGACTAATTTATAGTTCAATACGTCTTTTTATCCTTAGAGATCGACGGACATTTGGGCATACTATTCAGACATTGAAGGATATATTGAAGGCATGCATGTTAGATTTTGAAGGACCATGGGAGGATCACTTACACCTTGTTGAATTTTCCTGCAACAAAAGCTACAAGGCGAGCATTCACATGGCTCCGCTTGAAGCATTGTATGGTAGGAAGTGTAGGTCTCCAGTTTGCTAGGCGCAGGAGAGCATCAGATATTTGGGACTAGAGTTGGTTGTCAGCGCAGTAGAGAAGATGGAGATGATACAAGGTCACCTTTGAGCAACAAAGGATAGACAAAAGTAGTGGACAGATCTTCGTCGCTGACCTTTGGAGTTTAAGGAAGGTGATCATATTTTCTTAAGTATATCTCCAACTAGGGACACCATCCGCTTTGGAGGACAAGAAAAGTTGAGTTCAAGGTATATTGGACCGTTTGATGTATTACATCGTATTAGCGAGATTGCCTACAGATTGTTGTTACCACTATCACTTGAGGGAGTTTATAATGTATTCTATGTATCAGTGCTGAGTGGATACGTGTCAGATAACTGTCATGTGTTAGATCATTCTGAAATTAATGTTGGTCCGAACTTATTATATCAAGAGCAGTCCGTGGAGATTATAGACCAAAGAATGAAGGATTTGAGGATTCAGACAATTCCCTTGGTTTTGTGTCCTAGAAGTATCACTCGCCAACAGAGTCCACTTGGAAGCGCAAGGACAGCATACGAAACCGTTTTCCCTACTTTTCCGAGAATCTAGGTACGACTTTACGTACTTGACTTCTTTACCACTTTAAATTCTCTTGTTTGTATATCGTACAATAGAAAATTTAAAGAGAAATAAATAAATATAAACAAATAAAAGGAAAAAAGGAAAATGATTTTAAAGAAAAAATAAAGAAAATAAAAGAAAATAGAAAAATAAAATCAACTTGAGTGGACACTAGCCTGCGGTGCTGTTCATCTCTTTCCTTATTTAAACTGATCCATTCCACCCTGTAATTAGAAGAAAGATTTCGATCCAAATCTTTAACAAATTTAAATTCTTCACAAAATATAAATCCTACCGAATCGATAAAGATTTATAAAAATATTAATCTACATAAAACTAGAACAATATTCTTATATACATCTTTTCCGAAACATCCTTAATCGAGCAGTCGAAAATCTAAACAAACCTCTCGAGAACCTTATTCTCCAATCCTGAACTCAACGCACGCCCGTTCCGACCAATTCCTGAACGCTTGCACCCGACACCCAATGATCCTCTTCTACGCTATCGACCTCTGTTGGCACCCCAAATCCGCGACGAACGATGCTCCACGCCACCTAGACCCCGAGCGAACCCCTAGCCTGTCACGCCCCGATCTCCCGCAGGCAAATCGGCCGTTCTCGCTAGGCGAGAATCACCGCGCCAGCGCTCCCGCGGAACGATCGCTTTGACCCATCCGGACGTGATGCCGCACGAGCGTTAGCCGCGCCCGTGCAAGGCCGTGGTTCATTGGCTGGTGGTAAGAGTTCTAAGCCACAGAGTCGCACAGATTGTCCGAGTACAGCGGAATCATGAACGCATAGACGATCGGTAACAGGTTCACTGAGTCGACAATATAGCGAAAGCATGAGAACACAAGTTGGAGTAAAGCAAGGTCTTTTATTCATATTAAAACAAGTGTTACAGGCGGCGTATAGCCGAGATTACAAGTCGCTCGAGCTCTCTCTGAAACATAAAAGCGTGCCAAGTGGCTACATTTATGAATGATACACAGGCGAGGTTCAGGCGATGTTCTGGCGAGACGATGTTCCAACATTATGTCTTGTATATGTGCTTCAGTTCCGGACGTAGCGTTCCAAGGCTTCTGAGTTGAACTCCACGCCTTAGCACGCACGAAGGAGGCATCCGCACCGAACGAGGTTCTTCCGCACCCTGCAAGCAATCTGGTGGGTTATCAGTACATGAATGCACTGGTGGGGAGGCTACTCGCCCGCTCGACAAATCCAAACACGTAATAAAGGTTCTGTGCACGACTATTATGTTGTCTTTCTAGTTGTCTTAGGATCAGTTTTATGCATGATTTGAATAGCCTAATCCGTGTGGCAGTGCGCCGTGCGACATGAGAGAAAACACGGCGAGACTTATCAACTTACCATTTGTCCTTCCCTGTCCAAGGCAAACCAAGTTAATTCAAGCAGAAACATATATAAGCATTCATGGCAAAGCATATGCAAACACAAGCGTTTTAGTGCGAGATCCCGTACTGGGTGCACGGTTTACAGAAAATATCAGGTGTGTTGCATAGTATGATCAAGTGCTCTTTATGCACAAGTGTTTTTATAACAAGATCGTTCAGGTGTTTAGTTATAATCGATGCGATGCAGTAACTCGCACGCGGATAGCCGCTAAGCGAGGATGACTTATCTATATGAACATGAGGTCACTGGCACGGCGCCATAATGGACGGTCTAGTCTCAGTACGGAATGTCGTGCGACGCATAGAGCAGGACGTCCCAGGGCATTCCGTCCTATAGCAGACGACTATCAGGAGTTCCGTCCGGATCAGATCGGTGCCAGTGCCCCAGCGACCGTCTACGGAACTAAAATCTTGTTTCCAAGTTGTCCTGTGACCATGCAAGTCTCTAATCTTCAGGGTCAGGTCAGGTACAGGAACAAGTTCAGGGCAGGATATATATATATATATATAGAACAAGCTACATGGAACAAGTTCAAGTCAGGATATATATATATATTTGTAACTTGTCGAGGCAGGATCAGGATTACTCTAAATGTTGAGTATCGGCTCCATGAGCCATTTGATTCAGTATAGGACAGTATTGCTCAATGAGCAGGGATTCTTGGATCACAGGATTGGTGCAAGTTCCCTGGTTCGGGAATTGCCTTAGCGACCTAACGGTTCCGGATACATTCAGGTTTATTCATGCACGAAACGACTATTAGGTAGTCTTCCGAGGAGAACCTAAATGAATGCATGACAAGCAAAGTGTTTCACTGTCTGGACATAGTTATGCAGCAAGCATTGAAACTAGGCAATATATAAAAGCAAGCAAGCAAGCACTTGTATAACTTATTGCATTCAAGTTCGCTCGGGCCCGAAGGTAAGCCGAGCGAAACCGTACGGGGCCTTTCCGAGCGAAGTTATCTAGGGTTGTACAGTGTTAGGAAGAGAACAGTGCACTACTGAATATACATACAAGTCGTTCTACCCGAGGCATAGCGGGTCTATTTGCCCAAGGCAAAGGTAGCATGCGAGAGTCTGAATATATAAGCAATATTTCATTTCCATGTTCTAGCATAAGCAATACAAGTTGGGATTATTCCCTTAGCTAGGTGCGTTGTATTCTTATTAGCATGCAGGGGGTGATTCACCTAGCGACTAGCATGTATTATTCCGTATTTTATGTGTGCTGGCTAAGCAAAGACAAGTTCACCGTAGCCACCCACATTAGCGATGATCCGCCTCGGTCGAGTGATACTGCGAGCGAGCCTCTGAAAGCCTAAGCCGAACTCCTGTAGGGACCAAGTCTGGATATCCTTGTATCAAACGAGTTGCCTCGCTGAGCAAGGCAGGTCGGGACGTTTGCACTTTGCCGTTTGAATCGGCAGTCCGCTTGAGCGGAACGGGGTATTACATAGCCCGCGTCCCTAAGGCCGCAGCTCACCAGAATCAACAGCCGATCGAGTACAAGCTCTATGCACATAATAGAGCTCAATTCACATGCTGATTTCTATAGCAGATAGATGATTTTGAGACCGTGGTTCTCTAAGATGCTACGATCGATTTACGTTCCAACTTTTCATGTTTGATCTCGAGACCCTCTTTAATTTTTTTATAATTAGTTGCTTTAAATTCAATCATTAAACATAACAAAATTAGTTCAAAAACTCAAAAAATCAATTTTATAAACATAAAAAAATCTCGATCGAGGGTCGGCTCGACAAACCGGACCATCCTGACTCGAATCGCTTCTACCAAAAGAAGCATATAGTATTATCTGATGTGTGGGATTCGATGGAAGTCAAATTTGTCGCGTGGACGTAACGAATTTGACATGTATTGGTCGAAAGATATTGTATCAAGAATTTTGTAAAATTTGTACAATTAGTTTCTATACGCTTGTCACGTCGCACATCCGATCCTGAGAACTCGAAAGGCCAGGAATAGCAAGCTCAATGAAGTGAACAACTTTGTTTGAAGCCAGGACTTGCTTGTTGAAAGCCCGTGATTTACCCCTTCCTTTATGGCTAGGGATCCATCTTGGCAGGAGAAGGAGTTGGAACCTTTGAGTCAAACATCAAAGGCACCGAGCATTCTGAGGTCACTTCGTAAGGTAAGAGCGCGGCCTACGCTGCAACCCGAAATAGGTCTGTTACTAGTTTTGTATTAACGAACACAGTCGACCAGGTCGTCGTATCACAGGCCCTATGATCTGATTCTACAGACATAATCCATAAGGCGAGCAGTATAAACAAGTGAAGCAATGTACTACGAAGATTATATAATGATCTACTCGAGGCATAGCGGGGTCTACTTGCACGAAGCTAAGGTAGCATCCGAGGGTCCATGTTATAAGCCAAGTTTTATTTTCCTGTTCTAATACAAGCAATACAAGATTGGATTATTTCCTTAACATAGGTCGAAACAAGGATCTTCGCATAACTATTCAATAGAAGCAATCTTATCAATCACATGCAAATTTTGAAATTATTTAGACTCATTGTATGGAATATCCCAACGGATCAACGAGATAGAGCGTTTCGTACAAAATCCACGAACGAATTTTCAAAACTGAAAAAATCGATACGAAGTCCAAAGATGTAAAGTCGATGCTCTGATACCAATATGTCACACCCCGATCTCCCGCAGGAATCTGTCGTCCCTGCTGGTCACGAATCACCACGCCAGTGCTCCCACAGGACGATCGTTCCCATATAGTCATGATGCCGCACGAGCACAAGCTGCGTCCGTGCAAGGCCATAACTCGAACATGCGGAGAAATATCTAAGTCACAGAGTCGCACAGATAGTCCGAATGTAGCAAAATAAGAACCGAACAGGCGATTGGTAACAAGTTCACAGAGTCGTCATAGCAGAAGCATTGAAACACACAAGTATAAATATAAAATAAGCACTATGTTGATATTGAATCAGTATGACAAGCGGCGCAAAGCCGAAATTACAAGTCGCTCAAGTCCTTTCTCAAAACAATAAAAGCGTGCCAAGTGGCTACTATTGTGGAATGATACATAGACGATGTTCCCACATTATGTCTTGTATATGTGCTTCGGCTCCGGACGTAACGCTCCAAGGCTCTAGAGCGGACTCCACCTCTTAGCCACGAAAGGGTTTTCGCACTGAACGAGGTTCTCCCGCACCCTACAAGCAATCTGGTGGGTTATCTGTGACACCCTGTTCCGCTCAAGCGGACTGCCGATTCAAACGACAATATTGCAATGTCCCGACCCGCTTTGCTCAGGCGAGAATACTCGTTTGAGGCAAAGGATATCCAGACTTGTCCCTACAAGAATTTGGCTTAGGCTTTCAGAGGCTCGCTTGACGTATCGCTCGACCGAGGCGAATCATCGCTAAGGTGGGTGGCTACGGTGAACTTGTCTTTGCTTAGCCAGCACACATAAAATCTGGAATGATACATGCTAGTTGCTAAGTGAATCACCCCCTGCATGCTAATAAGAATTCAACGCACCTAGCTAAGGGAATAATCCTAACTTGTATTGCTTATGCTAGAACATGGAAATGAAACATTGTTTATATATGTGTTCAGACCCTTGCATGCTACCCTAGAACGTGTCGCTCGGGAAGTCCCTTACGATCTCACTTCTCGGCTTACCTTCGGGCCTGAGCTAACGTGAATGTTGTGTTTATATAAATGCATGCTTGTCTGCTTGTATGTTGCCTTGTTTTCATCCAAACCTTGGGAGACTACTAAGTAGTCGTTCCGTGCCTGAATAAACCTGCTAGTATCCGGGACAGTTAGGTCGCTAAGGCAGCTCCCGAACCAGGGAACTTGCACCATGAATCAATGAATCCCATAGTCACAGCTCGAGGAGCAAACTACTGAATCAATTGGCTTGGCAATCAATATACTATTGTAAACAATCCTGACTCAACAAGTTCTATATATATATTCTGTCTCGAACTCGTTCCATACCGGACTTGTTCTATATATATACATACTGCCTCGAACTTGTTCCTGTACTTGACCTGAGATCCTGACCTGCATGTCGCGGACAACTTGTAAAAGGTGATCTTTGGATCTCGTTCCGCGGGCGGTCACCGGGGCACTGGGGCCGACCCGTTCTAGACGGAACTTCTGGTAGTCGTCTGTTTCGACGGGATAAGTGCAATGCCCATCGTTTCTATTGCTTGCACTTCATCCTCGACCTTGAGACTACAATAACGGTAGTCGTATGTATCGGCGGGATAAGTGCAATGCCCATCGTTTCTATTGCTTGCACTTTATCCTCGACCTTGAGACTACAAAACGGTCCTTTATGGCTATGCCAGCGACTCATGTTCATATAGATAAGTCATCCTCGCTTAGCGGCTATCCGCGTGTGAGTCATTGCATCGCATCAAAAGAAAACCTGTACACCTGAACGATCTGGATATAATGACTCTCGTGTTTGCATATGCTATAACTTGGTTTTTATTATAAATGTCCCGAATGTTTATGCCTGCCCGTGCTTGAATTAATAATGTTTGCCTTGGACAGGGAAGGTAAAATGGTAAGTTGGTAAGTTTCGCCGTGTTTTCTCTCATGTCGCACGGCACACTGCCACACGAGTTAGGCTATTCTATGTTTGCATGAAACTGATCCTAAGGCAACTAGAAAGACAACTTAATAGTTGGTGCACGGAACCTATATTACGTGTTTGGATTTATCGAGCTGGCGAGTAGCCTCCCCACCAGTGCATTCAGCCTCCCCACCAGTGCATTCAATGTACTGATAATCCACTAGATCGTTGCAGGGTGCGGGAGAACCTCGTTCGGTGCGGATGCCTCCTTCGTGCGTGCTAAGGCCAGGAGTTTCCTCTGAAGCCTTGGAGCGTTGCGTCCGGAACTGAAGCACATATACAAGATATAATGTTGGAACTTGCCTGAACATTCGCCTATACAATCATTCCACAATTGTAGCCACTTGGCACGCTTTTACTGTTTCAGAGAGAGGCTTGAGTGACTTGTAATCTCGGCTATACGCCGCCTGTAACACTTGTTATTATCAATAAAAGAGCTTGTTTTACTTCAACTTGTGTTATTCAATGCTTCCGCTATATTGTCGACTCAGTGAACTTGTTACCGATCGCTTATGCGTTCATGACTCCGCTGCACTCGGACAATATGTGAGACCCTGTGGCTTAGAACTTTTACCGCCAGCCAATGAACCACGGCCTTGCACTGGCGTGGCTCACGCTCGTGCGACATCACGTCCGGATGGGTCAAAGCGATCGTTCCGCGGGAGCGCTGGCGCAGTTATTCTCTTCTGGCAGAAACGGCCAATTTTGCCTGTGGGAGATCGGGGCGTGACATTATCAGTACATGAATGCAGCAGTGGGGAGGCTTCTCACCCGCACGACAAATCTAAACATGTTATATAGGTTCCGTGCACCATCTATTAAGTTGTCTTTCTAGTCTTGCCTTAGGATCAATTTTATGGCATAATAAAAAGTCTAACTCGTGTGGCAGTGCGCCGTGCGATATAAGAGTAACACGACGAGACTTACCAACTTACCATCCATCCTTCCAAGTCCAAGGTAAACCAAGTTTAACCAAGCACATGTATATATAATAAAATACATGGGAAATTGTATAAGAAAACACGAGTGTCACGAGCGAGGTTCTGATTCAGGTGCACGAGTTACACGGATTATCCAGAAGTGTTGCAGAAGATGTTCAAATGTTCAAATATGTACAAGTGTGCACAGATGTCTAATACTCATATCCATTAAGGTGTTACAAATTACTCGATGCGATGCAATGACTCGCACGCGGATTGCCGCTAAGCGAGGATGACTTATCTATATAAACATAAGTCGCTGGCATAGCCATAAAGGATGAGTTATAATCTCGGGATGATATTTGATGCGTGAGGTATGAGTCGTTACACCCTACCTTCCCCCGAGACGGTATAGGGTGCAACGCAAGGCCAAGGGGGCATCTCACTCCATGCCGCCCAATACCATGCGACTATCGAGAAGTTCCGTCCGGATCGGATTGGCCCCGGTGCCCCGACGACCGTCTGCAGGAACCTGAACATGACTACCTTGTGCACAAGTTGTCCGCGACATGAAAATCTTTCGGGTCTTCCAGATTTACGACATGACATGATAATTCTTGATTCTTGTTCTGAACGAGTATTGCTCCACTAGCTGTGATTCTTGCTTTCCTTGACATGATTCTCGTTCAGAGTTAAACTTGACATGGTGCAATCCCCTAGTTCGGAGATGCCTTGGCGACCTAACAGTCCCGAACGCTTTCAGGTTTATACTTATACTAAACGACTATTAGATAGTTTCCTATGAATTGGATGAATGCAAGTCATAAATTGTGTTACACGATTATGGCATAAATTATGTGACAAGCATTGAAAAAAGGCAAACGAGTACAAGTTACAATGTGAGCAGGCAAGTATTGAAACAGTGTTGAAACATAAGCATAAGAAAACTTGCGACATAGTCTACTTTAGAACATAACTCTTTACGTTAGCACGGGTCTAAGGGGTAGTGCAAGGAGTCAAACCGTACAGGAGTCTATCAGACACATAATCCATAAGGCGAGCAGTGTAAACAAGTGAAGCAGTGTACTACGAAGAGTATATAATGATCTACTCGAGGCATAGCGAGGTCTACTTGCACGAAACTAAGGTAGCATGTGAGGGTCCATGTTATAAGCCAAGTTTCATTTCCATGTTCTAACACAAGAAATTCAAGATGGAATTATTCCCTTAGCTAGGTGCGTTGTATTCTTTATTAGCATGCAAGGGTTGATTCACCTAGCGACTAGCATATTTCGTCCATATTTTTAAGTGTGCAGGCTAAGCAAAGACAAGTTCATCGTAGCCACTCACCTTAGCGATGATTCGCCTCGGTCGAGCGATACTCTGAGCGCACCTTTGAAAGTCTAAATCTGAACTCCTGAAGCAAGTCTTCTTGCTGAGCAAAGCGTGTCGGATCATTGCATTAGTGTCGTTTGAATCGGCTCTCCGCTTGAGCGGAATGGGTCGTTACACTTTCAGCTTGTACCCAAAATAATTTGTACATTTATAGAAATGTAGAGTGGTAAATCAAAAAAACAAGTTATGTAGTATCGGAGTCCAAAATACCTAATTCTCGATGAATAAAATTTAAGCAATCTTCAGCTAAGGGTTTAGTGAAAATGTCTGCAAGCTGATATTTTGTGTCAATGAATTCTAAACAAATATTACCATTCAGTTGATGACCTCTTAAAAAGTGGTCTAATCTCAATAAGTTTAGTACGTGAATGATATATTGGATTCTTAGTGAGATTTATAGGACTAGTATTATCACAAAAGATGAGAATGTTTTTAAAGGATAAAATTATAGTCTTCTAAAGTTTGTTTCATTCGCAAAATTTGTGCACAATAACTTCCTGCGACGATATACTCATCCTCAGTAGTTGATAATGCAACAGAATTTTGTTTCTTAGAAAACCAAGAGACCAGAGACTTTTCCAAGAGATGACACGTAACGCTAGTACTCTTACGATCGACCTTGTATCCAGCAGCATCTGAATAACCAATAAGGTCAAAGGATGTGGTTTTGAGATACCACAAGCCTGTCGTCTTAGTACCTTTAAGGTATCTAAGGATACGCTTAACTACACATACATGTGATTCCTTAGGATTAGCCTGATATCTAGCACATATGTATACATAAAACATAATATCTGGACGACTAGCAGTTAAGTATAAAAGACTATCAATCATACCTCGATACTTACGTATATTTATAGGCTTGTCATTTTCATCAAAATCAAGTTTGGTTGATGTTGCCATCGGAGTTCCAATAGATTTTGCGTTGTCCATATCGAAGAACTTTAGCACATCTTTTGTGTACTTTGCTTGATTAATGAATATTCTCTGAGAATTCTGCTTGATTTGTAATCCAAGGAAGAAACTATGTTCTCCCATTATGCTCATATCGAATTCCTTCTGCATACACTTAGCAAACTCGTTACATAGCATCTCATTAGGATATCCAAAAATAATATCAACTACGTAAATTTGTACCAATAAGAGATTTTCATCATAAGATTTTATAAATAAGGTAGTGTCAACTTTCCCTTCAGAAAAACTATTTTCAAGTAGGAAGGAGCTAAGGCGCTCATACCAAGCACGAGGGGCTTCTTTGAGTCCATATAAAGCCTTTCTAAGCTTAAAAACATGATTAGAAAATATAAAATCTTCAAAACCAGGGGATTGTTCAACAAAAACTTCTTCTTTTATAAAACCATTTAAAAAATACTTTTGACATCCATTTGAAATAATTTAAAATTATAAAAACTTGCAAAAGCACAAAGCATGCTGATAGATTCTATTCTCGCGACAAGAGGACATGTCTCATCGTAATCAATATCTTCTTCTTGTTTATAACATTGAGCTATGAGACATGCTTTATTACGGGTGACTACACAATCCTCATTAAGTTTATTTTGGAAAACCTATTTGGTACCAACGACTGGATAATCATTAGGTCTGTGAACGAGTTCCCAAACTTGATTCCGTTCAAATTGGTTGAGTTCCTCTTGCATTACGAAAATTCAAAATTCATCATCAAAAGCTTCTAAAACATTTTTAGGTTATATTTTAGAAATAAAAGCAACATTCGCAATAACATCTCTAGTTGTAGAGCGAGTACTTATACCTTTCGATACCTCACCAATTACCAAGTTCTCTGGATGGTTGGTTGAGAATTTCAATCTTTTAGGTAAGCTGTCCAGATAACTTGTTTCAGTTTCATCTTCAGGGGTCTTGTTGGAGGTTATCCTGATATCTTCATCATCACTATCACTTGCTACTTGATTGTTAAGCTCATCAAAAGTAACATTAATTGATTCTATAACAGTCAATGACCTTTTATGAAAAATTATAAAATCATTACTCTTTGCAGCATAACCAAGAAAAATACCTTCATCAGCCTTGGAATCAAATTTGCCTAAGTTATCCTTATATTCAAGATAAATTATTTGCAGTCAAATACATTGAAATAACTAATAGTAGAAAATTCTATTAAACCAAAGCTCATAGGGAGTCTTCTTCGATATAGATCGAATAAGAACCCTATTCAAAACATGGCATGCTGTATTACAGCCTTAGCCAAAAAATATTTCTGAAGGTTATACTTATTTAACATGACTCTGGCCATATCGCCAAGAGTTCTATTCTTCGGCTCCACAATACCATTTTGTTAAGGAATTCTAATCATGACCAGATGGGCCAACAAAACGAAAACTTGATTTCCGAGCTTTTACAACACTTCGAGACTTCTAACCGAGATCACACTTGGTACTAGAAGGCTGTTGGAGTTGCTCTTAGGAATTGGACGTTAGTAGCTCAGGTAAAAGTATAAAAGAGAAAAGATGATTGAATGAAATTGAGTGATTTGGAATTATAAATTTATCTCTATTTATAGGATTTTTTTGAACCGAGTTCAGCCAGAGTTTGGTGCCCAACATTCATAAATTTAAACATTGTACCATGATCTTGTGGATGGCCAAGACAATCCAAGAAGCCTGGATCCTAGGGGGACCGAGTTCGGTGCGAACTCTGTCTCTTTATATCAGATCATTTCAGTCCAGTTTGACCAGGTTTGGGGTCATTTTGTGAATTTATTTTTGTGGCTTAATATGTTGGGTTTGAGTCAGTTTCGAATAGACTGAATATAGGTATATATTTGAGCTTCCTAATGCCGGTGCGACTCGATGTTCATATTCCTAGACTCAAAAAGAATTCAAATACATGGACCATAATGAAATCACAAATCTTTTGTTTCAACCTTTGTCAATCTTATATTGTTGTAGTATTGCAGTCTTCAATATAGCAGTCTTCAGTTTGTACTTGTATATATCAAATCAAGATTTTGTCGATTGTCAAAATTAAGTTAACGGTAACATGCTTGTGCCAACAATCTTTTCCATTTTGATAATTGACAAACTATGACAGATACATCAATATAAATATGGTATGATGCGATATGCAACGCTCCCCTACAAATTGTGAGAGCAATCTTGCAACTTTGCGTTAAACTCGCAACTTCTTCTTCTACCCTTTGTATTATTATGCCGTCTTGTATGTATCTTCCTTTTTGTGTTGTTCTTCTTCTTCCCCTTTGTCATTTGATCAAAATGGAAAAGCTTCCCCAAAAACGTTGACATAGCACATAAAGATGGAGTGAAGAAACAAAAACATATAAAAGAGAAATGTATAGTCTAATACAGATGAATATTGCAATACGTAGATGAATAATCATTGTAATTTAAGCATGTTAACTATCAAAAATAAAATTTCATTGGAACTGTTGTAGACATGTGGTGATCGAAAATAAAAACACGAATCTTAAAATTATTTTCTTAAAACATAAAGGCTACAATAAAAGTAAAAAAATATTAGCATATACTGATATCAATCTTTTTGGAAAAATCCAAGCATCATATTATTTCACAAACTTTAAGTCAAAATAAAGAGTTGAACTCGTGGCTATATTATAGAAATATGTGCAAAACAAAATTTAACTAATCATATATTTTATAAAGCATTGATTATCTTGGGTTAGCTGTAGGGGTCGGATCCCAACTAGCGGTGGTCCGTAGACACTTAAATACCATATCGTTTAAGGCTATTTATACCTTTTTGACTGAAGGACCCTTTCGACGTGTTCTCAAAAGTAATCATTACTGTAAAGATTATAGATTTGAAAATAATATAAGCAACTTATATCTTTATACAACATCGAAAGTCAAAATCTCTAATTCTCGACGAATAAAGTTGAAGCGATCTTCAGCACAGAGTTTTGTATATATATCAGCTAATTGATGTTCAGTAGCAACAAATTCTAAACAGATATCTCCGTATAACTGATGATCTCTAAGAAAATGATGTCTATTTTCTATGTGTTTAGTGCGTGAATGACATATTGGGTTCTTTATAAGATTAATAGTACTAGTGTTGTCACAAAATATGAGAATGTTCTTATAAAACAAATTATAGTCTTCTAAGGTTTGCTTCATCAATAAAATTTGTGTACAACAACGTCCTGCATCTATGTACTCAGCTTCAGTAGTTGATAATGCAATATAATTTTTTCTTACTAACAAAGAGACTAATGTCTTGCCCAAGAAATGACATGTACCACTGGTACTTTTACGATCGACTTTGTATCTGAAAAAATTAGCATCTGAATAACCTATAAGGTCAAAGGAAGTGGTTTTAGGATACCACAAGCCTAGCATCAAAGTTCCTTTAAGGTATCGAAAGATACGCTTAATTGCGCACAAATGTGATTCCTTAGGGTTGATATCTAGCACATAGGCAAACACTGTACATTATATCGGAATAACTAGCAGTTAGGTAAACTACCGATCATACCAGTATCATATCTCACATAAATAACAATTAAAGGATATCAATATGAGATCAGTATCATATCTCACATAAATAACAATTAAAGGATATCAATATGAGATAATAGCAAAATATTGATTAAAACATGCTAGATTCTATAATTATAGCCATTTAGGAAGAAACATTTAGCATGTTACCAAAGTGGCTCTAGTGGCCATACTTATGTTGGTGAAATTGCTTTGGAAGATGACCTATGTAGCTTTGTAATCACCAACAGACTCCTCGGTGCTAAGACCCAACACAGGAAACTTCACCTACAATATTAAACAAAGACTTTGCTATCCAAATAAATTTGGATTCATATTGGTTAGTTTTGGAAACCCAATTGAATATATTGATACCAACTTGTTTTCTAACATAGCACTGTCTAGTTATATGTCCTTTCAAACCACAATAGTTACATGTAGCATGAGTGTTTGTGTTTGCACCAGTAGTATAAGTGTGACATGTGATATGAATATTCTTCCCTGGTTGTGTATTGATAAAGGTGTGATTGTGAGAATTTCTTGCCTTCTTGTCACTCTTGTGAGAGGTTCTCGTGGTGGCAATTTTTTGTTGAGTAACATGTCGTACATGTTTGGTGCTTGATTGAGCAATAGGTTGAATAACTTGTTTTCCCAATCTGATTTCCAATCTCTTATTAATAGTATATATCTCATCATATTTAGTAGTAAGAGTATCAATTATAAATGAAGCAATAGAATACTTCTTTTCTGATTCTAATTCCTCCTTAAGTTTAACATTTTCTTGAGTGCTTTTCTCGATGCATTCGAGTGTCTCATGCAATCTAAGATTAAGTGTGAAAATCTCAGCAGAGTTATCAGGAGAAGAAGTGTCTCTAACATCATTCAATAAGCAAGTAAGCTTTTCATTCTCAAGCTTGTATGATAGGATATCCTTTCTAGCTTGTTTATACTTATTTCTAAGCTTCTTGCAATCTTAAAATAAATCATTAGAAGTATTTGATAATTCATTATATGAAATTTTTTCAAATAAAAGATTGTCGTTGGTTAATGCCATTAAGCATATATTTGCAGCATATCAAGGGATTCCTTCTTCCGAATCGCTAGCTTCACTTTCGCACTAAATGCTTGTATTTGCATATTTGCGAAATGTGATTCTCCTTTGATTGTACGCTCATAACGATTCTCCTTTTTAGCAGTAGGAAAATCCTTCTTTATATGGTTGGTTTTCTTGCAATTGTAGCACAGAGGTTCTTCGTCATTGACATCTTTCTTCTATTAGTTTAACTTCTCAAACTTCAAGAAACGTCTGAAGTTCCTGGATATAAGGGTCGGATTCTCATTGTTTGATTCCTCGTCTTCAGTTTCATCTCCTTGGACTTTCTTGTGATGAGCTTTGAAGGTGATATTCTCTTTTGGAGCTGATTCCTCAAAATTTTTGAGATCCAACTCATATGTCATTAGCTTACCCATGAGTGTCTCAATAGACATTGTGGTGAGATCGTTTTCTTCTATGATCGCCATTGCTTTAGGGTTCTAATTCTTGGTGAGTCCTCGAAGCACTTTGCGGATCTGTTCATGATTGTTGTACTTCTTTTCCAAGAGAAGATAGAGGATTAACAATATCAAGAAATCTTGTGAACATTTGTGTAATGGTCTCATTTGACTTCATCTATAATGTCTCATATTCCTATGCTAATCTGCTGATCTTGGATTCCTTCACTTGTGTTGTTCCTTCATGAGTTACCTCAAAAAATTTTCAAACCTTATATGAAGTGGTACAGGTGGATACTGTGTTGAATTCAGCCATGTCTACAGCACAAAATAAAGCATTAGTAGCTCTAAGATCAAGACCATCTTGCTTCTTTTTAACGTAGAATATTTATCATTAGGCTTTTCTACAAGGTTCCCATCAACAATAATTCTAACAGACTTTTTATATCCATCAATAACAATTGTCCATAAGTCAAAATCAAAAGACTTCAAATAGAAACTTTTACTTGTTTTCCAGTATGTATAATTGGTACCATCAAATAGGGGTGGCCTATTTGTGGACTGGCCTTCAACATTGTTGGTATAAATGGATCTAGTGGTTGCCATTGATCTACTCAAGAATGTTAATCCCGATCAAGAATCCTTGCTCTGATACTAATTAAGGGGCAACTCTAGCGGGAGGTATATAGTGTGTGACAATAATCCAATTAAAAACTTAAGCCAATTACCAACTTAAAAATATATGTGGATAAGTATGAAAATATGCAATGAGTATAGAATAACTAAGCAAAATAAATGCTAAGTAAGAATTCATAAACGCTAACACCGCGATGTATACTGGTTTCCCTCGTGGAGGACTAATCCAGTCTCGAGAACTTTGTTCGATGTTAATCCACTATTTGTGAAATAGCTTATAACATAATATTTGATCCGAAGGCTTGTCGACTTCTTACAACACCACGAGGTTTGATCCGAAGTGCTCGCCAACTTCATACACTTGAACAAAAACTTGGTTTCCAAGCTTTTACAACTCTTTAAGACTTCTAACAGAGATCACACTTAGCACTAGAAGGCTGTGAGAGTTGCTCTTGGGAATAGGACATTTGTAGTTCAAGTAAAGAGTATAAAAGAGATGAGATGATTGAATGAAATTGAGTTATTTCAAATGGTGGATCTATTTACAGGGTTTTTCTTAACTGAGTTCAGCCAGAGTTCGGTGCCCAATGTTCATAAATTTAAACATTGCACCCTGATCTTGTAGATAACCGAGACAATCCAGGAAGAATGGATCCTAGGGGGACCGAGTTCGGTCCGAACTTTGTCTCTTTAGATCAAACAATTTGTCCTGTTTAACTAGGTTTGGGGTCATTTTGTGGACTTGTTTTTGTGGCCTAAATGTTGGGTTTGAGTCAGTTTTGAGTAGACTAAATATGGGTATATGTTTGAGCTTCCTAATGCCAGTGCGACTCGATGTACATATTCCTAGACTCAAAATAAAATTCAAATACATAGACCAAAATAAAATCACAAATCTTCAGTTGCAGTCTTTGTCAATCTTGTACCGTTGCAGTGTCACAGTCTTGAATGTAGCAATATCCAGTTTGTACTTGTATATATCGAATTCGAATTTTGTCGATTGTTAAAATTAAGTTGACCGTGACATGCTTATGCCAATACTACTTACATAGTTTATTTATCTTTGTTCTGTGGATGAGATTAGTTGTATATATGTGATCTATGATATATCTTGTGAGCTGGAGTTCACCGGACCGATCCTGAGTTCATGGGGGTCTAGGCAATTTTTAAAATGGGACCCTCATATATAATGTAAAAAAAATTTAAAAATAAAATAAAAGTAAATTTAAAAAAAATGATCCCACCAAGATTTAACCTTAAACCTCTTATATGCAAGTCTAACATTTTAACCATTCCGCCATAATTATTTTGTGTTAGAAGAGGCCCATGGTATATAATAGTTCTAATTTTGATACAAGATTATTAGTATATATATGTATAAACTGATTTTTTGGGTCATCCTAGTTCGTGGGCTCTGGACGGTCGTCATGGCTGCCCTGGGCCAGGGACGGCCCTGGGAGTTCATATACAGCATAAGTGTCTATACATAAGTTCTATATATTTGAGTTGCCTATTTATGCATACTAGTTGGCAAAGTCACGTGCTGGTCCTAAGTATTTTGGGACTGAGACTTGACAAATTGGATTTAATTTAGATATAATCCTATGAATTTCAAGTAATGCTTATATGTATTAGGTGTTAGTCCCTAGACGGATCAAAGATGGTAGAACGCGGGACATAGCATAGCTATAAGCGAGACTCGAAGGTCTGCTCTCTACTGGAACCCAAGTTGTTGTCGAGATCAGAGATTCACACAAAAGTTCATCGTCTGATATTTTTTGATTCCAACGAAGCACGAACTAAGAACAGGTTACAAACTGACTTCGAGAAAAATGAAGATTACAATAAGCAACAAGTAAAATATTATTCTCTTTACGTTCACAGACGCTACAATAAGAAAGAACGAAGCAAAGAAAAAAGCTGAAGAAAAGCTCCTTGCTGGGGTGGTCAAAACCATTGTTGCTCAAAGCAAGATTCGTCGTACAGACGATCTGCCCACAGGAACCAGCAAGTTCACAAATGAACTTCTGGAACGCCAAATGTCACGTTCGAAAAACAATCGAAAAACACCACGTGAAAGGGAGATACCCTAGGCCGCATATGATCTGGTGTTCTTAGTTTTTCATTTGTTCTCTCTCCTAAAATGAAAGATGATGTCTTCTATAAATAGAAGAAAATAGCACCTATGCAACCTGAGGAAACTCCAGGCCGCATAAGGGCCGACCGACCAGATCCCCCAAAATTTGGGTGTCAAATCTGTAGGCTCCGCCCCCGCTGCATATGCCGTCTGCGCGCTGTACTTGTAAACCCCCTGATTTTTCAAGAATTTTTTAAAACAATTTTTACACAATTTTTTGTCATTTTTTTGGAAATAAAACTAAGGTATTTTGTGACTAAATGATTTTTTAAATGATGTGAATTAATATTAAAATATTATAAAAATAATATTTTCTGGTGTAAAATGAAAAACTAGACATAGGGTAATTTTCTGAGAATTTATTGGACCCCAGAAACATTTTTTAAAGCCCTAAAAAAACCAAGTCATAATTAACCCTAAATTAAACCCTGACTGAAGCCGGTTTATTTGAAATAAACCAAACCAAACCGCTGTTAAAAACGAACCGAACCGAACCCAACCTTAGCGGGTTTGGTCGGATCTAAACCCGACCCGAAACCCGCCTACCCGAACCCACACTTAAACATTAGTGGATCGGGCCGGATTCAGATTGAACCCGACCCGGACCCGGACCCGTTAATCCTAATCAGAACCCTAATCGGAATCCACCGCCTTTACTCCCCCGATGCCGGAACCCTAAATTCCCTCTTCCTTTCTCCGCCCTCGCCTCGACCAGCCGACGAGTCGCCCCGTCTCGCCGTTCTTTGCCTTCACCCTCCGCCATCACCACCACCTCACCCTCTAGCCCGGCCGCCCTCTCCCCGCTCCGCCTCGAAACCCCCTCGACCACCACCGTCGAACCCCAGCCCAGCACCACCACCATCAACCTCCTCCTCGATGACGAAACTCCTAGCTCCTCCGCCACCCAGGATCTCGACCCCCTCCCACAGCCCTCGACGACCCGCTGCCCGACCTTGACGACCTCGCCTCTCCCCAGCACCCGAGCGCCGGCCGCCTGAGCACGAATCCCCTCCGCCTCCGGCTGAACATCTCCGCCTCAAGCCGCCTTCCTCCGGCGAGTCTCCCACAGCAACCCGGACACAGCACAGGGTCGTGTCGCATCTCCTCGCGGACATGAAGAAACCCTGTTCCACGGAGCCCTGTTCAGGTAGCGTTTTCTCTCTCCTTATTGTCCCGTTTTTCGTTCTGTCAGTTGTGACGCCTAGGCTGTATAACCCTCTCGATGTCCGTGCAACCCGCTTGGTGCGTCGCGTCCTGTGGCGATCGCGAACCGCGATCCAAAAACAGAAAAAATGACACCCCGTTTCCACCCGGAACTGAGTACGCCATGCCAAACGAGACGACTTGGTCACGCGCGGTCTTCACCAAAAGGTGCGCGCCGTTGATACGGACGTGCGAAATTTCGCAGAAGTTGATTTGGATGTGCGTGCACACCGGAATCAACACGTATCCGCCTACAACGCCCGTATCCGCCTGTTCTGGAACACATCGTAACTTTGTGTATATACGTCGGATCGAAACAAAACTTGTGCCATCGGACTCGTAGCAATACGCTGGTCCTGTGACCCAAGTTCGGTTCGATTCTGAGAACGTTAACCAAAATCGCATATAGTGGGCCCTACGGCTCCACTTGACGGACGATTTTGTGATCGGCTCATCGGAATCCAATTCTGGAAGTTCCGTTGGGTTCGTATCATCGTTCTTGACTTGTTGACACTAAGTTGGACGAATTTGGAGACCAATGATTCTGACACATTTTTCGGTACGAAGCGGGCCACACGTGGACCCCACTTTGACCCAAAATTACGGTTTTGCCCCTGTGTTCAAATTGGACGAAAGGGAAGTGCTTTTTAGATATTTTGCTTATTCTGGGAACGTTGGTGATATCTATTTCAGCATCCAGAGACATTTGTTCGGATACCATAACTTCTGATCCTGTGTGCTTGACTTCTGGACAGTACACCTAGCAGCTTTCTTACCAGGCAAGATACCTTGCCAAATTGCTTACAGTATTTTGCATACTTAGTATATTTCTGTATATTTATTGCATTTCTATATATTTCTTGCATGTGTAGTTTTTTTCCAGTCATTACTATGTATTAGATATGTTGACACACACATGGCACTTAGTATCATCGAGGACAATCATTAGGTGTATGGGCTTTTAACCACTCTGGTAAACCATAGTAACTAGCACGCACTATGGTGGTCGTGTCCGATGGTCGCTACCCCCGAGGTATGTCGATTGATGGAGTCCGAGGGTCGCTACCCCAGAGGTATGTCGGCTGATGATGTCCACTGACGAGCGTATGAGTTGTGAGGATTAGATCGAGTAGCCTACCCTTGCACATACGTTGAAAAGTTGTCCTCATTTGCATTCATATAGATTGTCTTGTACAAGTACTTATTTATTTTCAAATTATATGCATGTTTACTGTATTCAAGTTGGCTCGCTTTTTTGTATCTTGTTACGTCCCTCTGAGGACCTGGTCCTCTGCCAGGTGTATCTGTTCTTAAGTATTTGTAGGAGCGTAGATTTGGATGGTTATATATGTTTCGAGGATGTCTTCTCTTCGAACCCGTGATTGTTAGCTGGTATGCTTATATGGTGTTTGCTGTGTTGTACTTATATTGTATTGCTTTTATATTCGAGTTGGTAGTGGATTTGTTTCCATCCAACTAGCATCTTTAGATACTTTTGTATTGAGATCTAGATTCATAGATATCGGTTATTTATTTATATTTGATTTTCGTGGATGAGATTTAGATTATACCCTATGACTTGTGACATATGTTTATACCACTTGTGGATTGATATTCATATTACAGCGTACCTATGGGTTATGGTTTCCATATATTGGAGTTGCTATATCCATCCGGCTGGCATGCTTACGTGTCCTAGTCCTACGTATTTTTGGGACTGGGGCGTGACAGTACTGCACAGAGAAGATAGAGTCGTCAGGCGCCGAAAACTGCAGCCGCGTGGCATAGAGAGCCACGTCCCGCCTGTGCCGACCGCGCCGTCTGTGGCTGACCCTGTCCCCTCTACATGCATCTCGCTCACCCAAACCTGGCTGCATAGCACCAGGCCGCATAGCCCCAGGCCGTATAGCGCATGGCTACAAAGACCCTGTCAGCATAGCCCCTGGCCGCATAACGCCAGGCCGCATAACCCCTGGACGCATAGTGCCTCGGCCGCATAACGCTGGAACGCATAGCGCTTTGGCTGCATAGCGCCAGGCCATATGCTCCACGAAGCATGTGCCCGAGCTAGCAACCGTGCATGCAACTCCCGCATAAAGGAGCGCACGAGCGCCATGCGACAATGCTGACGTGCTAAGAGCAAAGTGCTCCAACAAAGCACCATTTTGTGCCATTTAGCCCGTGTCCGAGTCCGAGTCGCTAAACCCCTTCAGGACTTAGCTCCTAAAAAAAACTTTCCAAAGGTGGTGACAAAACAAAGATTGTCATAATAGAGTTCACACTTAACCCCTCTAGAAAAGTCAACCCACATAGGCCTCCATCCCATGTGCATATACCAATACTAAGCATAGGTATATATTGAGATATACCCATTGGTGGTTTTCCAATTGGGACTAAAACTCCCAAAGCTAAGTGAAAAACACCAATAATCTCCCATATATATTACAATATATGGTTGAGCGTTCCACACAGTGACTGCCATCATGCATTAGGATAGATGTCGCCGACAGTACAATACAAGAATGGACTAGGCCTTGAATTCTGCACTATAGCTACTATTCTTTCCACTCATACAATGACCTCGTTAAAGGTCCTGTGCTGACCTGGTCTCAGTGTATGTATCTTGGACGTCTACAAGCTTTCCCTCAAGAGACAACCTATATCTCTATCCATACATTTAGGTAAGTTCTTCCACTATAGAGAGTTTATTATCCGGCATGAAGCCTTGCGCTTCTGTGCGGTGCTACGCCGCATGACATGGCCGCCCAATGCCAAGGATCCCCCTCTTGTTGTGTCATACCACTATAGCATGAGGACACAGGCCTCTTAGTAGTGCAGTTACTACACACAACATGGAGCGTTGTGCTCCTGTGCAGTGCTATGCCACTGTGACATGGCTTAAAGTCGAGGTTCACTCCCTCATGTGGTATCACCCACTGTAGCATGAGGTCACAGGCCTCTTAGTAGTGTTGTACTACCTCACAGCATGAAACCTTGCGCTTCCGTGCAGTGCTACGCCGCTGTGACACGGCTCGAAGCCGAGGTTCACTCCCTAATGTGTTGTCACCCACTATAGCATGAGGTTACCTGCCTCTTTGTAGTGCTGTACTACCACTCTCTATTCCTTTTCAGCATTAGGCTACCTGCCAATGTGCGGTGCTACCGCCACTGTGACATGGCCCGAAGCCGAGGTCCACTCCCTCGTGTGGTGTCATACCAATGTAGCATGTGATACAAATTTCCTATAGTGCTGAAACTACTCGTGCTTCCTGCAACGCATGCCGGATATTCACTCTGCCCGAGAACTCATTAAGGCGTCAAAGCCATCCTTCCACAGAAAATATTCTGATCAAGAACAAATAGTAGGCAACAGTGGTTCCGGGTATGTATCCCACAATTTCCCTGAGGACTACCCACTGTACCTGATATTGTTCTGGTCAATAGTCCTCCCTTGAACCAATAGCTAGATGCCTGGTAGATCTCTCTTTGAACCAATAGCATAAAACTAAATGGCAGGATTGCAGAGACGCAATACCAGAGGTCCTCCAAGCCCATATCTGCTGTGTTCTAGACTATGTAAGGTATTACTACCGATGTAACATGGCCTGCAAATGAGGGTTTACCCTGTCGAGGTACCTCATAGTGGTGTCACCCCACAGTAACATGGAGTACTACGCTCCTTTATAGTACTTGACTCTGATTATATGCGGTGCTACTACCGTTGTGACATGGCCCGAAGCCGAGGCTTTACCCTGTCAAGGTACCTCATGGTGGTGTCATCCCACGGTAGCATGGAGTACTACGCTCCTTTATAGTTCTTACAATCAGTTGGCGCTTGAGGCCTATTATGAACGGATCTGCCAGATTCACTTGACTCTGATCTTTTAGTCACTGTAATGATCTACGCTAGCTGCGCTCATTCAGTGTTCTGTGTTTTATCCACACAGTTCTCTTCAAACCTTTGAAGAGATGAATAGATGCCACTGCTGCAGCTTTCTGATTTTTCAAAGTATATCGGTATCACCCGAATCTGTGTACTAACCATAGGAAGATCATCTGAGAGATTCCAGAGCCATCCTGCTCAATATGCTGCAGCTGATAGTGCAAAGAACTCTGAGAGTAAATACTGCTTTTTCGACTTCCATGATATAGCAGCACCACTCTTGGAGAAGTTATGTCCTCCTGTGGGTCTTTCACTCTTCTTTCTTGAGCACCAACTGGCATCACCGGCAGGACAGGCTTCTAAACTTCACTAAGCAGATTAGTAGACATCTAGAAGTGTAAAAAATGTAACAAATAGAAAGGAAAAGTTTGATATTGCTCGTGTAAGCAAATCCGCCAGCGATGTTCGACCATTCTCGTCGATTCTATCCAAGAACTAGCAAGTTCCGATTACACCGCTCAATTCTTATATGAACTATTGGATGTGTATGTCAGCAAAAGCTCAACTTCCTCTATTTCCTTTAGTCCTACATCGTTTGGACCACTCTCTCCTTGTATGTATATATTAGTTTTTCTTCATTGCTCTCTTAAAGATGTTGTGTGGGAAACCCCTTGGGCCACATGCGTGCGCCGTCCGGCCCGGCTCGGTTCGGTTCGGCGCGCGTAACGGGTGCGGGTACGTGCCTACACCTGCGGGCGCCGAATGCTGATCCAATTTACTCTTCGGGTTCGGGATGGGATCCAAAATATCCTTCTGCTCCTCCTTGTTTTAAACTCATTGGAGATTTGAACGTTGGACACTATGTCCAGGTTCATTTTGCACATGTGACAGCTCATATGACAGCAATTTCTTCATGTTTTTTTCCTTTTGTTGTTGCTCTTTAATGGCCACTTTATAAGCCATTTATTTCTAGTCCATTGGCTGTGTCTTTGGACTGCCTTTATATTGCGGTCTCCTCTTCTTTTCTTTACAGAATATTGTTCCTCTACGTGAAACCTCTTTCTCTGCTTCTTCTCTCCAACAATATTCTCTCCTCTAAATCCTTGCTCTGGGCAGAGCTAAGTTCGATCTCTCTCTCCGAGTTGTGTGCGACGAAGAGAAGCCGACAGTCAGGGGTTTTTACCACTAGGAGCTTCCGGAAAACTTCTGCACATAGACCTCAGATCAACTCTTAGGGCAGTGCTTCGTGTACGACTTTCCCGGAGGCCGGTAACATTTTCTTCTGTTTCTTTGTTCTTGATAAGCAATTTCAAATTCTGGAAAATATTATATATATATATATATATATATATATATATATATATATATATATATATATATATATATATATATACAACAATTGAACCGATAGTAATCAAACAACTGCTTCAATTTTCTGGGATCACTTCTTGGTGCACAAAACACACAAAACTTGTTTGCTATCGTTACTATTAGTTTTGTAAGCTTGTGAACACACCCGTCTGCAAGGGTATTCATATATTTGCCTTTTGTGACCACGTATATTATCCAAAATATTTTATTCAGAACACCAAACACAAATTATGTTGTTTATTGTTAAACACTTAACATTTGCTAACACTGCTGAATATATATTTTTTTTTCCAAATTTTACTGTAGCAATTTTTCTATTTAAGTTATTGTAGTATTATTGCTTACCAAACAAAGGTTTTGTTTTGTTAACGAATATTTCTTGTAGCAAATTTGTAGTTCACTGTTCATTTGCTAAAGCTATTTTTGCATACCAATTTTGCTTACATACCAAAGTGCAACATAATTTTTAATTGTTTTGAATCATATATTAATTAAAAATTGGTATTATAAAATTATTGTTACTAAGGACTAGTAACAGCCTTATATTCTGTTAATAGAAAGTTTCTAATTTTTTGGTTGAATATTTGCCGCCACATATAATTTTGTGATTCAATTTAGCTACTGTAATTTAGTATTTGTAGCACATAAAATCTTGCTTAATATATATACCATCATTGGTATTCATTGTTATTATTAGCTCTACATTTACATATTGTTAACTACAATATTGTTTATTTGTAACGACCTCAAGACAATCTCAACAATGTCGCTAGTATTGAACAAATAATAGTTTAGTATAATTGCAAATCTCTTTAAATCTGAATTCTAAAAGTAGAGATAAATTTGGGAACAAGCCGAAAGGGTCCTTCTGTCAACCAGGTGTAAATAGTCCTAAGCGACACGGTATTTAAGTGTCTTCGGACCACCGCTAGCTGGGAACCGGCTCCTACAGTTAAAACCCAAGTTAATCTACACTTGATAGACTAAAGATTTTAAGATTGATTAGCAAAATCACTTGAACTATTATTCTAAATCATTGGACATTGTTATTGAATAATTACATATATTTCAGTTTCAGACTTTTCTCATTAGCAACCATGACTTGCAAGGATGAGACTTTTACTGCTAAACCTACACAGTTCAACAGGACCTACTTTAAGAGATTGTAAAGTCAGATAAAATTTTGGCTCACTACCTTAGGATTGATCTCAGCCATTGATGGTTCCACACCAATCACAAATGACTCTGATGACACTGAGTCTGACATAGGTGTATCCAAGTCCTCTGGCTCCACTAGACCCAAGACCCCTAAGAAAATAGACTACCATTGCTACCATAGAATTCTAAGCGCTTTGTCTGAATTACTATATGACATTCTTTGAATACAAAAGTGCTAAAGAACTTTGGGATGTCCTGGAAGATGAATATAACTATGATGATGCTGAAATTAAAAGATTCAATTTCTCCTCATTCAACAGATACTTTATGGTAGATAATAAACCTATGAATGACCAAATACATGAATTTTAAGAATACCTTAGACAAAGGCACTTTCTTCTCTACTGAGTATAAAATAGCATGCTTACTAGACAAGCTTCCTCCCTCTTGGTCTGATGTCAAGAAAGACCTTATTCATACTCAAGGTGACCTTACCTTTGCTCAAGTCCTAAAGAAAATTAGAACAGAAGAATAAATTAGGCTAAGGTCTAACATTAAGTCTGAGTCTAAAGCTAAGGTAAACCTAGTAAAATCCCAAGGCAAACCCAAGCCTCATCATCATCACAAACCCAAAAGGAACATCTTCAAGAAAAAGCAGAACCTTCAGCCTCAATACCAAAACTATCATCACCATAAACCAAGAAACTTCGGTCAAACTCAGAATCAGAAGAGATTTTATTTTGTGTGGTAAAACAAACTATATGGCCACAAACTGTTTCCATAGGAAGAAAGAAGCTGTCCAGACTTCTTACAAAGGGAAACGTCCAGCCAAACCAGAAGCAAACATGCTTCTCAACGGCTCTTATAGTTCCTTCAGGTCTGTAAGCTATCAACCCTTAGTCAACATTTTCAACCATTCTGACGATTGGTGGTTGGATTCTGGAGCTAATGTTCATATTTTCTTTGATCGCTCATGTTTTTCAAACTATTAGGAATCAGGTGGAGGAGGTGTAACCCTAGGAGATGGCTCAGCGGCACAGATTATAGGAAGAGGAAGAATAGATCTAAAGATGACATCAAGAAAAACTCTGACTCTTCATGATGTGTTGCATGTGCCGTCTATCAGAAGAAATTTAATTAGTAGGTCTCTTCTTGTAGCTTCAGGGTACAAGGTTGTTATGGAGGCAAATAAAGTAGTGTTTTCTAAGAATAACTCTTTTATTGGAAAATGATTTGTAAGCGGTGGTCTTTTTATTTTGAGTACCGTGAATAAAATTTCAGATCCTTCTTTTGTCGTTTCCAATATAAAATCTTCAAATGTGTGGCACAGTAGATTAGGTCATCTGAATCTTGATTCCCTACGAAGGATGGTGAACTTAGATCTTAATCCTAAGACTCTAATAGATGATAAACACAGGTGTGAGATCTGTGTTCAAGCCAAACACACTAGGCTACCTTTCAAATCTGCAGAAAAAAACTCTGACCTTCTAGAGCTAGTTCATAATGATGTGTATGACTCAAATAGGGTTTTGACCCGAGGCGGTAGAAAATACTTTGTTACCTTTATAGATGATCATTCAAAGTATTGTTAAACATATCTTCTCAAAACCAAAGATGAAGTTCTAAACAGATTTAAGATCTATAAATCTGAAGCTGAGAACCAGTTGGAGAGAAAGATTAAGATACTTAGATCAGGTCGTGGTGGAGAGTCTACATCAAATGATATGACCAATTTCTGTGAAGAACACGGAATAATCCATGAGGTAACTGTTCCATATTCACCACAGTCCAACGGAGTTGCTGAAAGAAAGAATCGCACTCTGTTAGACATGGTGAATACCATGCTTCTCAGCTCAGGTGCTCCCGATAATTTGTGGGGAGAAGCATTATTATCTGCCTGTTACATCCTTAATAGGATTTCTAGTAAATCTAATGATAAGACTTCCTATGAATTATGGAAAGGTAGAGCTCCTAGGATCCATTATCTTAAAGTTTGGGGATGTCTGGCTAAAGTAGGAATTCCTGAACCTAAAAAAAGGAAGATTGGACCCAAGACTGTAGATGTTGTATTCATAGAATATGCCCTAGATAGCAATGCCAATAGATTTCTTGTTACTCACTCAGAAGTAAATAAAATCTCTAATAATACTATTATAGAAGCAAGAGATACAGTTTTCTTTGAGAATATATATCCTTTCAAAGATAGAATTTCTTCCTCTCCCTCCAACTCCTCTCTTGCTCCGTCCACTAGCTCTTATGTTCAAATATCTAGTTCACAACCCGAACAAAATATAAAACCTAGAAGGAGTAAAAGAGAAAGAATTAAAAAGAACTTAAGAGAAGGTTTCTTCATCTTTTTGATAGAGGATGATCCCTCAACTTATGAAGAAGCAATATCTTCTCCTGATGCCCCTTTCTGGAAAGAAGCCATTAATAGTGAGTATAACTCCATCATGGAAAAAAATACTTGGTTTCTAGCAGACCTGCCTTTAGGTAGTAAACCCATAGGTTGTAAGTGGATATTCAAAAAAACTTAAAGTCGATGGTACTATAGAGAAATGCAAGACAAGATTAGTAGCCAAAGGTTTTACCCAGAAAAAGGATTAGATTATTTTGATACCTACTCACCTGTAGCTAGGATCACCTCTATCAGAACCCTTCTAACCTTAGCATCCAATCATAATATGCTAATCCATCAAATGGATGTAAAGACAACATTTCTAAATGGGGATCTAGAGGAAGAAATCTACATGGAGCAACCTGAAGGTTTCATTGCTAAAGGCCAAGAAAAGAAAGTTTGCAGATTAGTTAAATCTCCTTATGGCCTAAAGCAAGCTCCAAAACAATGGCACAACAAATTTGACATAGTCATCTCAGAATATGGTTTCGTGCCAAATGAGTATGACAAATATATATACTCCAAAATTATAGATAAAAATTGTGTCATCTTATGTTTGTATGTAGATGACATCCTTATTCTTGGATCATCATTAGAATTGATAATTAATACCAAGGACTATTTATCCAGCCAGTTTGATATGAAAGATTTAGGTGAAGCTAACTTGATTCTAGGCATACAATTGTCCAAATACAAGGAGGACTATACTCTATCCTTAGCACACTCTATCGAAAAAATGCTAAGAAAATTTGAGTATTTTGATAAGAAACCTGCCCTTACTCCTTATGACAGTAGTGTTGTTCTCAAGAAGAATGAGGGTTCTCCCATGGAACAACACAGATATTCACAGATGATAGGTTCTCTCATGTATATATCAAATAGGACCAGACCTGATATTGCATTTGCTATTGGGAGACTAAGTAGATATACTAGTAACCTAAATCAGTTACATTGGATAGTATTAGAAATAGTATTTAGATATATTAGGGGTACTCTAGATTATATGTTGCACTATACTAGACACCCTGATATCATAGAAGGTTATTCAGATGCAAACTGGGTAACTGACTAACATGATGTAAAATCCACTACTGGATATATTTTTACTCTAGGAGGAGCTGCAATCTCCTGGGGCTCATGTAAACAAACTATCATAGCTAAGAGTATAATGGACTCCGAAATGATAGCCTTGGACACTACATGTATAGAAGCCGAATGGCTAAGAAACCTTATTATGCATATACCTGTTTCTATTAGTCCTGTTCCTACAATTTCTATAAACTGTTATAATAAATCTGTTATGGAACTACTAAAGCCTGATTCTGTGAATGCTATGATGAACAAGCACCTGCAGCTGCGCTTCAAGTCTATAAAGAGCCTATTGGGCAAATATGTGGTTCTTGACTATATAAAGTCAGAAAAGAATCTTGCAGACAGCTTGATGAAGGGTCTGTCTAGGACTTTGATCCTAGAATCATCGAGGGAGATGGGGTTAAGCATATAAGTAAAGTCACCAGCAGTGGCAACCCAACCGAGTCTGACTGGAGATCCCAAGAAGTCGGTTCAATGGGTAGGAACAAATTGGACTTAGGTGACTTTTATTGAACACTGACCCGAGATTAAAATCTCATTCTATAATGCCCAAGTGGTTGTACATGCGTACAATGAATCCCCATCCCTATGGTGACAGTGTTCTTGAGTAATATGGTTAGGATGAGTTTTAAAACTTTTAATAGGTCCAAGCAAATATGCGGGGTTGAAACCTATCACCAACCCTTAAGGACTTACCTATATGAGAGGTCGTGAAGGCTGCGACTATGGGACAGGACGATCCCAGACAACTCTCATGAATTTGGAATAAGTGCGCATGGCCAACCAAAAGCGCCACCCGTTAGACCCAGAACCTCTAGTATACTATGTGTGCTATTTTTCTGAATCTGGTAAAAGAAGTCTGATTCAAGGCATAGTCCCTCAAGCACTTTTTCAGACAAAGACAATAGTCACTAAGTGAGATTCAAGGCTGTAGTCTATCTCATCTATACATAGTATATACCTGCCCAGATACTCTTCATTTTTAATTTCTTTGTCACTTCTATTTCGGAACTTGACCTTTTGGAGGGGAATTTTGGCTGTGTATATGAGAAAAAGCTCAACTTCCTCTATTTCCTTTATGTATATATTAGTTCTTCTTCATTGCTCTCTTAAATATGTGTGGGGAACCCCTTGGGCCACAGGCGCGCGCCACCGCGTCCGCCCGGCCGTCCCGGCTCGGTTCGGTTCAGCACGCGTAACGGGTGCGGGTACGTGCCCACACCTGCGGGCGCCGAATGCCGATCCAATTTACTCTTCGGATTCGGACTGGGATCCAAAATATCCTTTTGCTCCTCCTTGTTTTAAACTCATTGGAGCTTTGAATGTTGGACACTATGTCCAGGTTCATTTTGCACATGTGACAGCTTTTGTAATAGCTCATATGACAACAATTCCTTTACGTTTCTTTTCTTTTGTTGCTGCTCTTTAATGGCCAGTTTATGAGCCATTTATTTCTTGTCCGTTGGCTGTCTTTGGACTGCCTTTATATTGCGGTCTCCTCCTCTTTTCTTTATAGAATATTGTTCCTCTACGTAAAACCTCTTTCTCTGCTTCTTCTCTCCAATAACATTCTCTCCTCTAAATCCTTGCTTAGGGCAGAGGTAAGTTCAGTCTCTCTCTCCGAGTTGTGTGCGACGAAGAGAAGCCGCTAGTCAGGAGTTTTTACCACTAGGAGCTTCCGAGAAACGTCTGCACATAGACCTCGGATCAACTCGTAGGGCAGTGCTTCGTGTACGACTTCCCCGGAGACCGGTAACATTTTCTTCTTTTTCTTTGTTCTTGATTAGCAATATCAAATTTCTGGAAAATATTATATATATATATATATATATATATATATATATATATATATATATATATACAACATGAACAACCACCTTTCGGATGTTTCACGTACTTGTGCACACCTTGGATGCGCTAGATAACCAGTGGGAAGAGTTTATTCTTTTATCTGTGTGTAGTATGATTGTTGGACCTATTATTATATGAAATAGCTATACTAAATTCGGTTTCACCATAACATGGACATTGTCCTAGATCCGTACTAGGATCCGCACATAAACTGAATACCCAAAATTCTCAAAATTATGATTTTTTCTGTGCAGACAATATAATGCCAGTATACTGCTTGCACTGCAGTTTGCCTAGTCAGCCTACTGACTTGGCTAAGTCCATTCCCGTTGGGTATTTATATTTTGAGTTGGGTGAGAATACGATTCGATAGGGTGTTTAGATAGGTGACTTGGGAGCTCACTTATGGTGAAGATCATCCCCTCTCTCTCTCTCTCTTTATAATTCTATCTCCTTTCACTTTTCTTTCCTTACTTCATTTCTCTTCTTAATTCCTAAGGAAGACCTAAGAGCATTTAGGGTAGCCTTGAGTCTAGAGTGTGGTTTAACCTCCTTGGACGAGTAGAAGGCTAAGGTTGGGCTTGGAATCATAGGAAAGTACATCTTGCCATTATGAATAAAATTGAAGTTTTTCTTCTATTTTCATTTCCATATTATATGTTGCTTAGTTTTATCCAAGCAAATACATTTCCTTCTTTTATTTATCATGGTTTTCATGTTAAACCTATGGGTATTGGTTTCGATTTGATGCTAGAATTGAATTAGGGAGCAATTCTATGATACTAGGGTGTAACTAGGGATTTGAGCAAGATACTTAGAATTTTGCCTCCATATTAATCCTAGATTGTTGTATGAAGTATGCACTAACTGCCCACAACCTTTAGAGATCAATGGGGAGCAATTTAGACATGTTTTGGTACCTAAAATCCTTAGCTCGAGTTGTTGTCTAAGCAATATCAGTGCAGACAGTATACTGTCATAATACTATGTGTTTTGGCCTATGCTGCTCTGGCCTAGCAAAAGATCCCATGCTGCTCTGGCCTATGTATTCCAGACTCCATGCGGTCCATGCGTCTCTGGCCCATTCGTTCTACTCCATGAGTCCCATGCGGCTCTGGCCCATGCATTCCAGACTCCATGCGGTCAATGCGCCTCTGGCCCCTTGTATTCCAGACTCCATGAGTCCCGTACGTCATTGGCCACACGTGTCCCAGATTCCATATCGGCCAAATCTTGTTGTTATAACTGAGTGATTCTCTCCAACCAAATAGCGGCCACGTATCCACTTGACCAAGTCGTGCCTACAACAGATGAGAACTATCCAGATATTCAGTAACAAAAAATCTTAACAAATATCCACGTGACGGCTGAAGCCCGGTCTTGTGTATAGTTATAACTCCCTTATGTTAGGAGAAAACACGTGGCAACTCCCAACGTCTATTCGGTCCGAAATTCATGCGACCACTGAATAACTATAAATAACAGGGTATTACCCTCATACAAAGAGGCTAGCTGGCTATCTGCAAATCTGCACTCAAGCAAGAGAGAAGAGCTTCTGCATCGGATTGTCCACGGAGTAAAGAGAGTTGCTACACTCCTAACCCTCTATTGTCACCCCACTAGAAAATAATTTTGTACTTAGTTTATCTTCTAGGACTCTTCTTTGTACTTTCTTAGTTTGTTAATCAAATCCAGTTCTCCCAGTTCTCTTTTTGATTTAAATGGCAAACAATACTCATCTTTACTAGCCTCCCTCCAGAAGACAGCGTCTCTGGTCTTCATCGCCTCATCATAGGTAAGAGGATTTGCTTCCACATGATAGATAACAAAATCATCTCCGAAGTCCTTCTGTCTCCTCACTCGCTTAGTTCTTGGTTTTTCGAGTTCTGTTTCGAACGTTGTCTCAGGAATGACTTCTTCTTGGACCACACCTTCATTGGAAGCGTTAGCCTCCGTTGCACTCACATTATTCTCCGGAATGTCCGTGATAACAACGTTCTTGTGCCTTGCAAATTTATCTTCGAAGAATTCTGCGTCGCAAGATTCAATGATATAGTTAGACTCGATATCAAGGAACCTCCGAGCATTACTCTTTTCAGCATAACCCATTGCTTTTGTAGTCCTTGTCCCCAGCTTCTGAATTTTCAAGTCCGAAAGCTTCACATATGTCAGATACCCCCACACTCGAATGACATTCGAGTTGGGTCTGACCTTGAACCAGAGTTTATGAGGAGTGACATCCGAAGTTGCATACGACACTCTGTTCAGAATGAACGAATCCGTTAGCGCATGTTCTCCCCAAAAGTAGTTTGAAAGATCCGCCGTTAACAGCATAGAGTTCATTATCTCTGTCAATGTCAAGTTCTTCCTTTTTGCTACTCCATTTGATTGAGGAGAATACGGAGCAGTTGTCTCATTGACGATTCTATGTTCTTTGTAGAACAATGCGAATTCAATAGACCTATACTCTCCTCCTCGACCACTTCTGAGTCTCTTGAGTTGTTATCCAGTTTGACGTTCAGCTTCAGTCCTGAACTCCTTAAACTTCTCGAATGCTTCGTCTTTAGACTTGAGCTAGACGAACGCATACTTTGAGTAGTCATCGATGAAAGTAATGAAATATTTCATCCTGCCCTTTGTGAAGAACTGTTTGAAGTCACAGATATCTGAGTGCACCAACTCCAGAAGATACTTAAAATTTTGCCTCCATATTAACCCTAGATTGTTGTATGAAGTATGCACTAACTGCCCACAACCTTTAGAGATCAATGGGGAACAATTTAGACATGTTTTGGTACCTAAAATCCTTAGCTCGAGTTGTTGTCTAAGCAATATCAGTGCAGACAGTACACTGTCATAATACTATGCATTCTGGCCTATGCTGCTCTGGCCTAGCAAAAGATCCCATGCTGCTCTGGCCTATGTGTTCCAGACTCCATGCGGTCCATGCATCTCTGGCCCCGTTTGTTCTACTCCATGCGTCCAATGCAGCTCTGGTCCATGTGTCCCAGACTCCATGAGTCCCATGCGGCTCTGGCTCATGCGTTCCAGAATCCATGCGGTCCGTCCATGCGTCTCTGGTCCCATGCATTCTAGACTCCATGCGTCCCGTGCGTCTTTGGCCACACGTGTCCCAGATTCCACATCGGCCAAATTTTGCTGTTACAACTGAGTGATTCTCTCCAACCAAATTGCGGCCACGTGTCCACTTGACCAAGTCGCGCCTACAACAGATGAGAACCATCCAGATAATCAGCAACAAAAAATCTTAACAAATATCCACGTGACGGCTGAAGCCCGATCTTGTGCACAGTTATGACTCCCTTATGTTAGGAGAAGACACATGGCAACTCCCAACGTCCATTTGGTCCGAAATCCATGCGCCTACTGAACAACTATAAATAACAGGGTATTACCCTCATGCAAAAAGTCTGGCTGGCTATCTGCGAATCTACACTCAAGTAAGAGAGAAGAGCTTCTGCATCGGATAGTCCACGGAGTAAAGAGAGTTGCTACACTCCTAACCCTCCATTGTCACCCCACTAGAAAATAATTTTGTACTTAGATTGTCTTCTAGGACTCTTCTTTGTACTTTCTTAGTTTGTTAATCAAATCCAGTTATTTTAGTTCTCTTTTTGATTTAAATGGCAAACAATACTCATCTTTAATAGCCTCCCTCCAAAAGATAGCGTCTCTGGTCTTCATCGCCTCATCATAGGTAAGCGGATTTGCTTCCACATGATAGGTAACAAAATCATCTCCGAAGTCCTTCTGTCTCCTCACTCGCTTAGTTCTTGGTTTTTCGAGTTCTGGTTCGAACGTTGTATCAGGAATGACTTCTTTTTGGACCACACCTTCATTGGAAGCGTTAGTCTCCGTTGCACTCACATTATTCTCCGGAATGTCCGCGATAACAACGTTCTTGTGCGTTGCAAATTTATCTTCGAAGAATTTTGCGTCGCAAGATTCAATGATATAGTTAGACTCGATATCAAGGAACCTCGGAGTATCACTCTTTTCAGCATAACCCATTGCTTTTTAGTCCTTGTCCCCAGCTTCTGAATTTTTAAGTCCGAAGCTTCACATATGTCAGATACCCCCACACTCGAATGACATTCGAGTTGGGTCTGACCTTGAACCAAAGTTTATGAGGAGTGACATCGGAAGTTGCATACGGGACTCTGTTCAGAATAAACGAATTCGTTAGCGCATCTTCTCCCCAAAAGCAGTTTGAAAGACCCGCCGTTAACAGCATAGAGTTTATCATCTCTGTCAATGTCAAGTTCTTCCTTTTTGCTACTCCATTTGATTGAGGAGAATACGGAGCAGTTGTCTCATTGACGATTCTATGTTCTTTGTAGAATAATGCGAATTCAATAGACCTATACTCTCCTCCTCGACCACTTCTGAGTCTCTTGATTTGTTATCCAGTTTGACGTTCAGCTTCAGCCCTGAACTCCTTAAACTTCTCGAATGCTTTGTCTTTAGACTTGAGCTAGACGAACGCATACTTTAAGTAGTCGTCAATGAAAGTAATGAAATACTTCATCGTGGCCTTTGTGGAGAACTGTTTGAAGTCACAGATATCTGAGTGCACCAACTCCAGAAGATCTGTACTTTGGTTTACCCGTTTGAACTTTTTTTTTGTGATCCTTGTCTGCGCAGAGACCTCACACTTCTCCACCTTCTTATCCCCACGTTTGGAGATAAGCCCTAGACTAGACATCTTGTTTATACTCTTACAATGAACATGTCCTAATCTATTATGACATAACTCAAGAGAATAACCAGAAGAAGATATTGCATTAATAGTAATAAAAGTAGTTACATGTTGAAGTTTAAACATTCTTTCGGTACAGAAAGCCTTTTCGAAGTATGTTCCTTTATAGGACATCACAATCTGCCCAGCATTGATGTCCATCCTAAAGTCTGCATTGCAGTGCAGACTTCCTGAGATCAGGTTCTTGGCTATCACCGGTACGTGCTTCACATCCTGAAGAGTCAGCGACTTCTCCGAAGTCAGATTCAGTACCACTGTCCCGATCCTATGTACTTAATCTTGTGACTTGTCCGCCATCATAACCTTCTCAGATGTAGGTTTATAGGTGGTGAATAACTCCTTTGAGCAAACAAGGGAGGATACGCCAGTGTCCTGGTGTCAACGCCAGCGGTAGCAACCTACACAATCATGACAACCTTATTAGGCTCACTTTGCTATTTCTGTTTGGACTTGTATCTGCAGTCTCTGCTGAAGTGACCTTTTATGCCGCAGTTAAAACAAGCTCCATTGTTCTTAGGCTTTGGTTTGATCGATACTGACTTCACCTTCAAATGGTTGAAGTCATTTTTCTTGTTGTGAGAAGCCTTTTGCTTTCTATTGGAGTCACCAGCATGAACCAAGTTGGCCTTTGCCAACTGTTTGGACAGTGTGTCCACTTTGTTTTTAGCCCTCAACTCATCTTTTATATTGATATTGTGCAGTAGTTGATCAAGACTCACCTCCATCTTCTTTTGGTGCACGTTTGAAACAAACTTGCTCCAACCAGGCGGGAGCTTGGCAATAATACCTCCCACGACGAAAGAGTCGACCAAGGGCTTGCCATCATCCTCAAGTTTTTGACGTAACTTGAAAATTTTCTTGACTTGAGATAATATCGTCTTGTCGTCCTCAAATCGCATCTTCCAGATTTTTTCTGTCATATGGATTTTGTTGCAGTTCTCATCCTCCTTGTAATGTTTTTCCAGAGCCTCCCAGACGATCTTTGTATGGTCCGTCTTGCTGTATGACTCCGCTAGAGTATCTTCCATGGAGTTGAGAATCAGTAATTTGCAGAGGTTGTTATCTCTCCTCCAATTGTTCTGCTTAGCTCTTGCATTTGTAATCGCCCGAACAGTAACATCATCACCCTGCGGAATAACAGCCTCATGATCTGTCAACACGTAGTCTACATCTACGAGTTGGAGATTAAGGCTTATATTTCTCTTCCAGACATTGTAATGCTCTCCATCAAACTTCTCAAGTTTGCTAAAACTTGTGTCGAGAAGACTTACACGGTTGTTCTCCATCTTACTCGGATCTTGCTTTGAGATTGTTACTCTCGGGACTTAATCAAAGATGGTAGAACCAGAAGTTGAAATCGAGATCAAGAGTTCACACAAAAGTTCCTTCACTGATGTACCTCGATTCCAACAAACAACTAATAATATGATTCTGATTACAACTTGCTTACAAGATAACAAAAGAATCAGAAACAAATAAACTCTTCGTTCTTTCTTGCAATCGTAGTTGCAGACAGACAGAACAGAGTTACAATATGAAGAAGAGAAGAGTAAGAAGAAGAAACTATGCTTGGTGGGGTGATAAAGATCACCGTTGCTCAAAGTAAGATTCGCCCCACACGATCTGCTTCCAGGAACCAGCAAGTTCACGAAGAACTTCTGGAACGCTCGCTGTCACCTCCTGCTTGGACTCGTACGAACTTCCTGGACTTTAATGGCGGTAGCAACAACTCTCTTCGTCTCCTCTATTTCGAAGTAAGTCTACAATGGAGGCACGAAGAGAGTATTTATAGAAGAGCAAGGCCGTCCATTAGCTACGGAAATATATGAACAAAATAACAGCAAATCCCACAAAGATAGGCACGAATTAATCAAAATCCCACAAAAAATGGATCTAAATAATTTATCATATCTTTCCATAACCGTTCAAATATATCCGATATCAGCGGCCACGCAAGCAACCGCTTATGCGGCCACTCATTCAGCAGTGTATATTGCCACGCAAGCAGCAACGCATGCCGCGCATGCAGCAACACATGCGGCCACGCATACACTCACGCATAACTGAGCACATGAGTGTATCAAAATGCGCACAAACACCATGCGCCGATGCTGATGTGCTAAGTGCAAAGTGTGCCAACAAAGCACAACTTTGCGTCCTTGAGTCCGAGTCCGAGTCGCTAAGCCGCTTTAGGGCTTAGCTCCAATGGAATAAATTCCAAGAGCATGACAAAAAGCATAAATGCTTTTATTGAGGAGCTAATCCTTTTCCTCCTAATATAACACCCCCACATGGTACCCATGTGTCCTAACACACCCCATGTACACACCTTAACTCATACAAAGTATTATATTGAGATACCCATTTGATGGTGTAGCCAATGTGGGACTATTTTTCTTAGTCGAAAGGAAACAACACCAACATCCATCAATGTCTCCAGTAGGTACGTGGAATGTTCTAGCTTTTCATTTTGTATAACTAGCTTCATGATTATTTTTAGAGAGTCGGTAACGTCTTACTACTTTATCTTATATACTTTATATTCCTGTTTCTTGTTTGACTGATTGAGATATAACATATTTTATGAGACCATAGAAGACTTGTATTGTAGCATATACTCTCCTGTCTAGGGAGAGTTGTAAATGTATTACGGGGTACTCGCATATACCATAGTGTGTAACTGACCGAATCATACTCCGTTCTCCGTATTCTAGTAGTGGGGCATGACACGTGCCATGCTCTCTATCTGGTTATTGTGTTAGATCATGGGCATGGACTAGGTCAGCTAATTATGATTGTTTTATGTTTGGTTGTTTGTTAAGTTAACTAACCTTATAGTTATTTGCTGAAGTATTAATCTATTGTAGAGTCTTGCATTCGTAATAAACGATATACAGGTGATTAACCAAGTGTCCATGGCTTGGAAATCGAGGACTTCAAATAGTGTAGGGGGGTGATTCGAAGTTCATGCAACCTCATTGATTAGGAACCCCAGATACACCTATCCCAGGCAACCAGCATGGCCCCATAATCCTTATGTGACGTACTAGTTATTATGTATACCTATTGTTGGTATATTAGAATGTATTAGGAAATTTTATGTAAGATGGAGGGTTGTAAGGCTATATATATCAAGGTAGTCAAAGGCGCAAGACGCACTCAAGGCGCAAAGGGTTCAAATCGCCCGAGGTGCAAGGCGCACTTAAGGCGCGCGCCCGAGAGACACGAGGCACAAAAATTATATATATATATATATATATATATATATATATATATATATATATATACACATCGGATTTCTACATTGATAAACATGTGTGCTTCAAATTCTCCCATGTCTAGGTTGCAATCACTTTGAATTGAGTGAGAGAGAAAACAATAAAAAAAGTACATCAGTTCAAAAAATAGTCTAAAAACAGTACAACAGTTAAAAAAAATAGTCTAAACATGTTATTTTTTCACAAGATTTTCAAGGCGCGCCTTAGCTATTCCAAGGCGCTAGAAAAAGGCGCACCTAGGCGCGCCTTAGGTGCGCCTTAAGAACTGTGCCTCGCCTGGAGTGTCCTGAGGCGCTGTCCCTGCGCCTAGGAGCAAGGCGCGCTTTAGGCGCGCCTGAGGCGCGCCTTTGACTACACTGATATATATATATATCGCCAAGAGATTATAATATAATAAAATAGAACTCCAAAATATTCTACATGGTATCAGAGCACAAACTTTATCCGCCACAAACCCTAGCCGCTAAACCCTAGCCGTCACCACCGCTACCGTGCCACCACCACTGCCGTCGCCACCGCCACCGCCGTCGCCTCCACCACCGCCGCCGCACCGCTCGCCAACCACCACCGTCGCCACCGCCGCAACCACACTTCTGCCACTACCGCGAAGCCGCGACTTCTGCTGAGGATCAGGCACTGCTGGGCATGCTGGAGGTACCCAGGAGAAAGCAGAGTGTCAAACGATGGAGACAGGAGTGGGACTGAGGAGGCGTCCATCTTAGTCTTCGCCAGAGGCAACGCTGCCATGAATGCCCATCCATCGGAAGGTACTGACGACTCACTCGCCCTTGCATCTATGTCTTCTCTTAGATCGTCGAACTGGATTGTCGATTCGGGTGCGTCTCGGCACGTGACAGGGAATGCTAGTGAGTTCTCTTCCTACACTCACCTAGCATCAGCGGACATCATTCAAACAGCCGATGGTACTTTCTAGCCAGTGGTCGGTAAGGGTACTGTCGATTGTACATGTTTAGTAAAATTATCCAATATTTTGCATGCTCTTTTTTCAGTCAGTCCTTTGTCCATTAGTTCTATAATCCTCCAACTAAAATGCATTATCTCTTTTGATATTCCTAATGTGATCTTCCATGAGAAGGAGACGGGACGAAGACTTAGGACTGGCACTTGGCATGATGGACTGTGGTACCTGAATCGGGAAGAGCCTGATTCGGCATTGGTGTCTGTAGCAGAGAGGGCAGGAATGGGAGGAACGAAGATGAGTACCGATGATACACTGATACTCCACCACAGGCGGTTGGGGAACTGCTCTTTTGGTATTTTGAGTAGGTTGTATCCATCTATTTATGAGAAAGCAAATAAGGAGAAATTAGTATGTGATGCACGTAATTTAGGCAAACTTACTAGGAGCTCATATATTAGTATGGGCCATAGGAGCTTTTCTGATTTTGATATTATATATTCTGATATTTGGGGGCAGTGCGCCACAACTACTATGAATGGTTACAAGTATTTCATTTCTTTTATTAATTGTTCCTCTCGTGTCACCTGGCTGTATTTGATGAAGAATAAGAGTGATATCTTTGCCTGTTTTCGGGACTTTCATAAACATGTCCAGACTCAGTACAGAGCAGTAGTGAAGGTACTGAGGTATGACAATGGGACATAGTATACCAACAAAGCACTTGAGGAATACCTCTTATCCCAAGAAATACAGCATCAGACCACCTGTACATACACACCAGCACAGAATGGAGTGACAGAAAGAAAAAACAGATAACTTCTGTAGGTGGCAAGGAGCATGATAATCACCATGAATGTCCCACAGAGTTTGTAGGGGCATGCAGTTTTGACAGCAGCTCAACTGATCAACATGATGCCCTCGAAAGTACTGGGATACTCCATGTGAGATATTACAAGAAAATAATAGTAGATACTCCCGCTGAAGGTGTTTGGCTGCATATGTTTTGTGAAGGATAACAAACCGTCTGTTGGAAAACTTGACCCTGGAGCAGTCAAGTGTCTTCGTGGGCTATTCGGCGACTCAAAAGGGGTACATGTGCTGGAGACCAGTAGAGAAGAAGAGGTTTGTGAGCATGGATGTTCACTTCAGGGAGCTTGAGCCATACTACCGTCAGGAGAAAACCTTATCCATAGGCAACTCACCTGACACTGAGAGTATGAGGCGAGAAAGGGAGATTGGTGAGAGTTTGGTGACTGATTTAGGAGTATGGCATTGAGGAACGGTTGAGGAGAAAAGTGAAGAGGAACAGGGAGAGGAGATGAGAGGGGTTAGGCCCACGGCTCAGGAGGAGTTACTTACCTACAGCAGGAAAGGAAAGCAAACTGCATGACCAATACCTACAGTGCAGTGCCAAGTCCCTTGCCTACGTCCGTCTTCGACTCCTGAGATACCTACACCACCACCACCAGATTTTTTTTCCGGGTGATATCATTCTTCCTACCCCTCCCACACTATTATCAGTACGGAGGACCACTCGCGGCAATGCGAAAAATCCTCCTGATAGATATGGTTGGGACCTTGCTCAGTTTGTTTCATATGATAACATCTCTTCTTCTCATGGAGCATTCATTGCGTCTTTGGATAGTATTACTGTACCTAACAATTGGCAGGTTGCCAAGAACGAACAAAAGTGGAAAACGGCGATGCACGAGTTAGGGGCTCTTGAGAAGAGCCACACTTGGGAACTGGTAAAACTGCTAGAGGAGAAGAGGGTAGTCGGATGCAAGTGGGTCTTTACTGTGAAGCAGAACCCAGATGGACGGGTTGAGCTCTACATGGCTCGACTGGTGGCAAAAGGATACAGTTAGGCGTACGACATTGACTACGATGAGACTTTTGCACCAGTAGTTTAGATGAGCACCGTCAGGACTCTTATTTCTTTGGCAGCGAATGGTGGATGGAAGCAACATCAACTGGATGTGAATAATGTTTCTTCATAGGGATCTAGTGGAGGAGGTGTACATGGAGATATCACCAGGATTCTGCACTGATAAGACAGTGGACAAGGTCTGCAGGTTGAAGAAGTCCCTCTATGGACTAAAGCAGTCTACTCGAGCATGGTTTGACAGATTCATGAGAGCGATGATAGGGATGGGATATCGCCGATTAACGCTGATCATACTGTATTTTTTCGTCGGAGTGGAGGCCACATCACCATACTTGCTGTGTATGTGGACGATATGATTATCACATGAGATGATGAGCAGAAGATTGCCGACTCAAGGGAAGCTTGGCAAGGAGTTCGAGTTGAAGGACCTTGGCCTTCTTCGGTGAGATTGCTCGAGAGGCAGAGGGGATTGTTCTTTCTCCAAGAATGTATGTGCTGGACCTTCTCACAGAGACAAGAATGTTGGGATGCAAACCTGCAGCGATGCCGATCAATCAGAGGTTCAAGCTGGGTGCTGAGGCTGGAGAACCAGTTGACCGGGACAGATACCAGAGACCGGTGGGTAAGTTGATCTATTTGAGCCACACACGTCCTGATATCTGCTTTGCAGTGAGTGTGGTGAGCTGCTACATGCATGACCCAAGGAAAGGTCATATGGACGCAGTGTACCAGATTTTGAGATACTTGAAGGGTGCCCCCGGAAAGGGGCTGATATTCATGAAGAATGATCACGTGAGCATCGAGGGCTACTATGACTCTGACTGGGCTAACTGTGCTGATGACAGGAGGTCTACCTCGGGCTATTGCATATTTGTAGGAGGCAACTTGGTCTCTTGGAGGAGTAAGAAGCAGTCAGTGGTGGCCAGATCGACAGCTGAAGCGGAGTACAGAGCTATGGCCTTGGGAGTTGCAGAGCTGCTATGGCTGAAGAGTATGCTGGTGGAGCTAAAGCTGGATCAAGGAGCAAAGATGAAGCTGTGGTGTAACAACCAGTCAGCCATCAGTATCGCCAACAATCCAGTGCAGCATGACCGGACCAAACACATCGAGATCGATAGGTTCTTCATCAAGGAGAAGTTGGACAGTGGACTACTAAAGCTAGGCTACGTTCCAACCAAGGATCAGATAGCAGACAGTCTGACCAAGGGACTTAGCTCTGTAGATATGATTAGAGGATGTGACAAGATGGGCTTAGTGAATATCTTTCGTCCATCTTGAGGAGGAGTGTTGGTATATTAGAATGTATTAAGAGATTTTATGTAAGATTGAGGGTTGTAAGAGCATATATATATATATATATATATATATATATATATATATATATATATATAGCCAAAATATTATAATATAATAAAATCGAACTCCAAAATATTCTACACCTATGTATATTTATATATGATAAAAGTGAAGCACTCGTCAACCTTGGTACCTGCATTGCATGCTTAAGAAAGAACTTAATTGGATGATAACCTAATAATTGTAATAAGTCGTAGTATATGCTTGGATGCTTGTAATGCTTGTTATGTTATGTCAATACTCTTGTTTAGTTAGCTTTACTTTCTGTCTATTTTATTTCACAGATATGCGTTGGTACCATACGTTCTCAATGTATTAGTTCTATTCGTTCTTCACTTTTATTACATTGCTTAGGTAGTATTATATGATGTCTATTACTTATTTCGGGATAGTGGTTTGGAAGTGCAGACTCTCTTGCTTTTACTTATGTTCTATATGACTTTGTCATGTTGTTTTGCCTTGGTTTTGTGTATACTGCTTTTTCGATCTTCATAGAGCTCCTGTGGTACTTTTCTATTTTGCTATCAGGTATTGAAGGTTCTGGGTTTGTATGGCCAAATTCTGTTGTAGATCCCGAAATTCTATTGATGATTTTTCTCAATGGTTCATACATGGAGAACCACGACCATGGAGCATCATGAGTGGATTTTCTTCGCTTGTCTACTCTTTATCTTTTTCAGTCTTTTATAGTGTTTTACGAGGACATGTATTAGCCCTTATTTTGTGAGTTTGTTTTCATGTCTATTCATATTCTCGTTCCCCATCTTTCGGTACTGGAGTGTGATACATCAACTCCAACATATTTGTACTTCGGTTCACTCCCTTGAAGGACTTTCTAACTATCATAGTCTGAGCAAAAACTACACATTTGTTTTCATTTTACCCCCACATTTGGAGATAAGACCTCAATTAGAATTTGTTGACTATTTTATACCAGACATGTCCTAGCTTATTATGCCATAACTCAAAGGAGTAAGCATGAAAGAAAATCTCATTGACACAATCAGAGTTGTATCAAGTTACAATTTGAGCATTCACTCGGTGCAGAAGGCCTTACAAAAGTATGATCCTTTGTAGGACACCAATGTGGAGGAATTATGGGCAGGGCAAGTTGGGGTAGAAGAAAAAGAAGAAGGGGCCACAAGAGAGAAGATGAGCAGACGCGAAGTCCACAGAAGAGAATAATCATGCTTTCATACAATGAGTACTCCATTAAGAGTAGAGCCATTATATGTACATGTGAAGCATACAATTTGTAGTAAGTTACTAATATCGGACTATATATAGAATTATATGATACAATGAATATAATATATTTCTAAAATTTATTCAATTCTGCCAAATATGATATGAAACAGTAACTAATATGGTGGTCTAGTGGTAGTATAAAAATTGAAATGGGAGGGAAAGGAGTGAGCGTGGTTTGAATGTCACCCCGGGCAAAAATAAAAATGGGAATGGGAGAGGGTGCTGGTGTTAGTAGCTCAGGAGACAGGGATGGTTACTAACGAAACATGTACGAAAATCTCAGGTAAACTAAGTAGATTAGTATAATGAAGAACCAGGAATCTTAATTCTTATGATTGAAATGATAAAATGCGATAGTTCCTCTAACCACTAATTATAGATTGAGAATGTACCTTGATTCTCTCTGCAAGTACATTGTGCATCCCTCGTTTTTCAAGGGGCTTGGCGATGTCCTCTATATCTGCACACCTAACTGCATCCCAGTACACTGAGTCCCTTTCTTGGTGGCTTCTCTCTTTTGTGGAACAATTGTCTAATGCCGCTTTTCGTAAGCAATCCCAGTCGAAATTCTTTTTCCCAGTCTCAGCCTTCATCTTCTTTCCTCTAGTCGAACGTATTCCCGTTTTGGCTCGATTCGTTGTAACAGAAGCTTCACCTTTCAAGCTTGATTTGTCTGCCTCTTTTGTTTCCCAATGTTTGTCTAATTTACTGCATGTGTTGGGATACTCTGGCTCCTCTAGAGTGTTAACTACATAACTGTTTTCTGGTCCAAGACATGCTTCTCTTTCTTCTTGCGGGACTTCAGAAATTTCCTCATCTTGTACTTGTGGGGCTCTATTAGAAATATCGTTGCTCAGTGTACAATTCTGTCTCTGCACACACTGGTTGGCTAGGGATACATGCGAATCGACAGTTGTTATCTTTGAATCCGATGTCAATATTTGCTGACCTGTACTGCCGGATCCCAACTCTTCTGCAGTGATAGTACTGCATCTCTTTATGGATTTAAAGGAAGATGATGGCGGACAACATCCTTCATCGACATGTAAAACTTCACCTTTAGGATTGTGTAGACCATGTCCACTGTTACTTCCGAGTGAGCCACTATCATTGGCTGCTGCATTGTTTTCAGACTCATGTTCCCCTGCAGAACCAGGATAACATGGTTCTGATGTAGACTTTGTTTCTCGTCGCTTGATGACATCATCATGCACTTGAATGCTTTCACCTCCCTCTTCTTTTGGCATATTGGTCCTTTCTGAATGTGAGTCCTCATCATCACAGCTTGAACGAGGAGGAAATCTTGCAGCGAGGTACATGAAGGCATCGCTGTGAAAAACAATATATCAAACTAGATGAGCAACAAGATTCAGATAAACTGTTACCATACCATCTTGCGATCACTTCCTGTTATAGCTACTTTTGAAATTTCCAGCTCACCTCGACAGATCATCTGAAACATTCTGCGTAAGAAAGACCCCGACCACCGAGTCAACAACTGATCCTTTCCACTTCGACAAACGTCTATTACCTACAAATTAGCATATATTTAGTGCAAAAAACATGACTGATGTTATGATGTTTATATGTTTCTATATGTAACTTATTGTCTTTAATTTAACTATATATCAAATATATCAATCTACACAGCCTTTTCTCAAGTCTCTAGTTCAGATCATAATTCTTTTATCTCCATCCCATTTGTAAATTAGGATTGATCCTGCTGATTGATTTCAGTGAACTCCGGAAATTTGTCAGTTCTATTACTGAGCTTATGGTTGAAGACACACTAGACCAATTAACTAGTTTAATTACAGAGATTAGTCTCCCTCAATTGTTATAAATACCCTTATATGGGTTTGATGGTGAAAGATTATAAGATACGACTCAGACGAATTGTACTTCCTGGTTTGTCCTTAATCTCAATCTAGTAAGCAAGAGCACTTCAAAAATGTGAACCCCGTCTTGTCGGATACATATTGGACACAAACCCAACATCCAAAAATACATTACGACATACATCAAAATAGGTTCTGTGTCCTTATAGTGTTCATGTCATGTTTGTGAAACATATATCTCAAGAACATTTGTACATGCTGAGCAAACTCATAAATATTGTATCCATCCTAAATTCTATTCATCATGATGGAGGCTATATATAATCATAGGCAAGGTTGCCCTAAAGTCCATTAGGCCCCTGGGGCAAATAAACTCCCCCCTCAAGCTGAAAAGTATATATCATAAATGCAGAGCTTGTTACATAGTGTAGAATATTTTGGAGTAATTGTTATATTTTTTATTGATAATCTCTTGGCTATTTATAGCCTTACAATCCTTCATCTTACATTAATACCCCATTAAACCCCCCTTAGAATATTCTAATATACCAACAAATATACCAAGAAGATTCTAATATACCAACACTCCTCCTCAAGATGGACAAAAGATATTCACTAAGCCCAACTTGTCACGTCCTCTAATCATATCTGCAGAGCTAAGTCCCTTGGTCATACTGTCTGCTACCTACTCCTTGGTTGGAACATGATCTAGTTCCAGTAGTCCACGGTCAAACTTCTCTTTGATGAAGAACCAATCGATCTCGATGTGTTTGGTCCTGTCATATTGCACTGGATTGTTGGCGATACTGATGGCTGACTGGTTGTCACACCACAGCTTCATCTTGGCTCCTTGATCCAGCTTCAGCTCCACCAACATACTCTTCAGCCATAGCAGCTCTGCAACTCCCAAGGCCATAGCTCTGTACTCCACTTCAACTGTTGATCTGGCCACCATAGACTGCTTTTTACTCCTCCAAGAGACCAAGTTGCCTCCTACAAATATGCAATAGCCCAAGGTAGGCCTCTTGTCATCAGTACAGCTAGCCCAGTCAGAGTCACAGTAGCCTTTGATGCTCAAGTGATCATTCTTCCTGAATATCAACCCCTTTCCGGGGGCACCCTTCAAGTATCTCAGAATCTGGTACACTGCGTCCATATGACCCTTCCTTGGGTCATGCATGTAGCGGCTCACCACACTCATTGCAAAGCAGATATCAGGACCTGTGTGGCTCAAATAGACCAACTTGCCCACCAGTCTCTGGTATCTGTCCTGGTCAACTGGTTCTCCAGTCTCAGCACACAGCTTGAATCCCTGGTGTCGCTGCGGGTTTGCATCCTAACATCCATGTTTCTGTGAGAAGGTCCAGCGCATACTTCCTCTGAGAAAGAACAATCTCCTCTGCTTTTCGAGCTATCTCAATCCCAAGGAAGTACCAAAGAAGGCCAAGGTCCTTCACCTCGAACTCCTTGCCAAGCTTCCCCTTGAGTCGGGCAATCTCTTGCTCATCATCTCCTGTGATAATCATATCGTCCACATACACCGCAAGTATGATGATATGGCCTCCACTCCGATGGAAGAACACAGTATGATCAGCATTGATCTGCTGATATCCGATCCATATCATCGCCCTCGTGAATCTGTCAAAGCACGCTCGAGGAGACTGCTTCAGTCCATAGAGGGACCTCTTCAACCTGCAGACCTTTTCCACTGTCTTATCGGTGCAGAATCCTGGTGGTATCTCCATGTACACTTCCTCCACTAGATTCCCATGAAGGAACACATTCTTCACATCCAATTGGTGTAGCTTCCATCTATCATTCGCTGCCAAAAAAATCAGGGTCCTGACGGTGCTCATCTTTTTCACTGGTGCAAAGGTCTCATCATAGTCAATGTCGTACGTCTGACTGTATCCTTTTGCCACCAGTCGAGCCTTATAGTGCTCTACTTTTCTATCTGGGTTCTGCTTCACAGTAAAGATCCACTTGCATCCAACTTTTCTCTTCCCCTCTGGCTATTTTACCAGTTCCCAAGTGTGGTTCTTCTCAAGAGCGCCTAACTCCTCGTGCATCGCGGCTTTCCACTTTGGATCGTTCTTGGCAACCTGCCAATTTTTAGGTACAGTAATACTATCCAAAGATGCAATGAATGCTCCATGAGAAGAAGAGATGTTATTATATGAAACAAACTGAGCAAGGTCTCAACCATATTTATCAGGAGGATTTTTCGCATTGCTGCGAGTGGTCCTCCATACTGATAATGGTGTGGGAGTAGGAAGAATGATATCACCTAAAGGGGAATCTAGTGGTGGTGGTGTAGGTATCTCAGGAGTTAAGACGGACGCAGGCAAGGGACTTGGCACTGGCACTATAGGTACTGGTCCTGCAGTTTGCTTCACTTTTTTGCTATAGGTAAGTAACTCCCCCTGAGCCGTGGGCCTAACACCTCTCATCGTCTCCCTCTTTTCCTCTTCACTCTCCTGGTCCTCCTTAAACGTTCCTCCATGCCATACTCCTAAATCGGTCACCACACTCTCACCAATCTCCCTCTCTCGCCTCATACTCTTAGTATCAGGTGAGTTGCTCATAGATGAGGTTCCCTCCTGACGGTTGTATGGCTCAAACTCCCTGAAGTGAACATCCATGCTTATAAACTTTTTCTCTACTAGGCTCCAGCACACGTACCCCTTCTGAGTCGCCGAATAGCCCACGAATACACACTTGACTACTCTGGAGTCAAGTTTTCCAATAGACGGTCTGTTGTCCATTACAAAACATACGCAGCCAAACATCTTTAGTGGAAGTATCACACTATTATTTCTTGCAATATTTTACATGGAGACTTCTATCCCAGTACCTTCGAGGACATCCTGTTGATCAATCGAGCTGCTTTCAACACTGCATGCCCCCACAGACTCTGTGGGACATTCATGGCGATAATCATGCTCCCTGCCACCTCCAGAAGGTGTCTATTCTTCCTTTCTGCCACTCCATTCTGTGCTGGTGTGTATACGCATGTGGTCTGATGCTGTATCCCTTGGACTGAGAGGTATTCCTCAAGTGCTTTGTTGGTATACTCTGTTCCATTGTCGGATCTTAGTACCTTCACCATTACTCTGTATTGAGTTTGTACATGTTTATAAAAATCCCAAAAACAGGCAAAGATCTCACTCTTATTCTTCATCAAATACAACCAGGTGACACGAGAGAAAAAATTAATAAAAGAGACGAAATACTTGTAACCATTCATAGTAGTTGTAGCACACGGCCCCAGACATCATAATATATAATATCAAAAATAGAAGAGCTCCTATGGCCCGCACCAACATATGAGCTCCTAGTAAGTTTGTCTAAATCACATGCATCACATACTAGTTTTTTTTATTTGCCTTCTCATAAATAGATGGATACAACATACTCAAAATACCAAAAGAGGAGTGCCCCAACCGCCTGTGATGGAGTATTAGTGTATCCTCGGCACTTATCTTTGGTCCTCCCATTTCTGTCCTTTCTGCCACAGAAACCAATGCCGAATCCAGTCCTTCCTGATCCAGGTACCATAGTCCATCATGCCAAGTGCCAGTCCCAAGTCTTCGTCACATCTCCTTCTCCTAGAAGATCACCTTAGGAATATCAAAAGAGACGATGCATTTTAGTTGGAGGATTATAAAACTAATGGACAAAAGACTGACTGGAAAAGAAGGAGCATGTAAAACATTGGATAATCTTACTGAACCGGTATAATCGACAGTGCTCTTACCGACCACTGGCTGGAAAGTACCATCGGCTGTTTGAATGATGTCTGCAGATGCTAGGTGAGTGTACGAAGAGAACTCACTAGCATTCCATGTCACGTGTCGAGACACACCCGAATTGATAATCCAGTCCAACGAACTAAGGAAAGACATAGATGCAAGGACGAGTGAGTCATCAGTACCTTCCGATGGATGGTCATACATGGCAGCATTGCCTTCGGCAAAGACTGAGGTGGACGCATCCTCAGTCCCACTCCTCATGTCTCCATCGCTTGACGCTCTCTGCTTTCTCCTGAGTACTTCTAGCATGCCCAGTAGTGCCTGATCCTTCTCAGTATAGGCACCATTAGCTCCCTCCTCGCCTTCTGCTACTAGCAGGTTCGCCCGATAACCTTTTCGACTACCCCGTCGACCCCCATGACCACGGCCACGTCCTCCAAACTGTCCACGTTCGCCACCTGAATCTCCCTCCTTGGGCGGTTTGGTACAAGCATACCTTAGATGGCCCACCTCTCCGTAGTTGTAACACTGTCGGGGGTCTCCCTTAGGTCCTATGCCGCCTGAATTGGCAACCGCCAGTGCTGTCTTCGCTTTAGAAGGACTACCTGTCCCTGCCTGTAGCTTGATACGAGTCTCCTCCTGGATCATGGCCAAGATAGCCTCCTCAACTGTAGGAATCTTCGGTTGGACTAGAAATAGTGGTGTCCTCTGAGCAAACACTGCGACCAGTCCCTTAAGAAACTTTATCGTCCTCTCCTGCAGACATACTTGTCTCTCCATACACTTCGAGTCCTTGCAGCTCGTCCGATCTGAGAAGTGATCATAATCCAACCACAGATGCTCCAACTCCGTGGCATATTCCTGTACCGTCTTCTCTCCCTGTATTGTGTCGTTGATCTCCCCCTTGATCTGGAAAACCCTCAAGTTATTTTCCACACCATTGTAGTTTCTCCTCAACTTTTCCCATACGTCTTTCACCATCTCAAGGCCATCCACTGTGGCGGTGATCGACTGGACTAAAGAATTGAGGAGCCAAAAGTATACCACCATATGAGCGGACTTTCACTCATCGCGTCCTGCCAAGCCCTCATTCGGCTCTGTCTTCTCTCCTGACAAGAAACCCTCCAGGTTCTTCCCTGCAGGGTTCTTCTCACCCGTCGTGACCAACTCAGGTAGGTGGCCGGTCCATCAAATTTTAGATCGATGGATGAAAGCTCCACCTTCGCCAATGTTCGTGTCACACTCTCACCAGCCGATAGTTTCATCAGCTTCATCAACGTTGCGACCTCCGCAGAGTCCAACTTCTTGATAATCTTCTCCATCGATCTTTCTCTTCTCCGATCACCTCACATCCGTCCCACGATTCACGTTCGCCCTCTTCGTCCTCTCCTAGACCCGATCATGTCGCTCCCCCATCAGATCTAGGCCTTCGATGTCAATGGCTGGAACGACCCACGGGAGACACCAGGAACTGCGACAGAAGGCTCCTCGGGAGTCGCAGCTTCGCGGTGGTGGTGGCGGGCAAGCGGTGCGGCAGCGGTGGTGGCGGGCGACACGACAGCGGTAGTGGCGGACGGTGTGGCAGCGGTGGCGGCGGCTAGGGTTTGGGAGATGGTGGCTAGGGTTTGGGCTCTGATACCATGTAGAATATTTTGGAGTAATTGTTATATTTATTTATTTATAATCTCTTGGCTATTTATAGCCTTACAACCCTTCATCTTACATTAATACCCCATTAAAACCCCTTGTAGAATATTCTAATATTCCAACAAATATACCAAGAATATTCTAATATACCAACAATATTCTAATATACCAACACAGAGATAAGAACCAAGAAGTATAAAGTAATTTTGTGAATAGATTGGCAAGCTGATCCTTTTATCGAGTAAATGGAGTACAAACTTGATTGCATCACCACATGATGAACAAAATGACAATCCATTTCTATGTGTTTGTCACAGTGCATGAGAAGCAGAGTTGTATACTGTATATCGAGATTAGTCATCAAAGTCTTCACCCACAACCATGTCATCTCACAGCCGTATGAGCCATTGCTCTGTATTCTACTTCTATACTTGACTTGATGCTGCCACAATTGTCTGCTACTTGCTACGCCACATGCCTAGATTACCTCCAACATAAGTAGAATATCCAAAAGTAGATCGCCTATCACTCTTGAACTCAACATAATCAGCATCAGAATAAAACTCAATCTGTAGTTATCCATGGAATTGGTACAAAAGACATTTGCCTAAGGACCCTTTCACATATCTCAGGATCCTAAGAATAGCATCCCAGTGACTCCTCTTGGGATTTTCCATAAACTCACTATTAGACCAACTACAAATATAAGGTCGAGTTACGGTCAAATATGTCAACTTCCCAACAAGTCTTTTGTATTCAGACTTGCTCTCAACATCCTGACACCTTCGAGCCGTAGGTTCTAATTTGATTTGCTTTCATAGGAGTATCAGCTGGTTTAGATCCAAGTAGGTCATCCAAGTAGGTCAGTTTCTTGTAACAAGTCTATAACATACTTCCTCTAGAGAGAACCATTCCTGCTTTGCTAAGAGCAATATTAATCCTAAGAATGTATTGGAAATTAAAAGTTAACAAAAATTGTGCTGCCCCTAACATATTTGGGGGTGCCTTTAATAATTGTCCTTCATATATGTCAAGCAATACTCTTCAATTAATCAACTAGTCAAAGATTCAAAAATAAACCCTTTTACAGTAAATTACTATTTTCCGATACTTGCATCAACTAAGATGAAATTACTCTGCCTTGTTATTATGAAAGAAGATTTGAAGCAAACAAAGAACAAATCTACTGAATGATTCATATGGACATAAAAAAAAGATACCTACCTTGAATGAGATGCATCCGTGAAATGAATGTATCTACACGTACATGGCAAATTCGCCTTTCTTCTTCCCACCACTTCTCCTTATCCATATTAGGTCCATCATTCCCAGCAATTCTTTCACTCCCCATTAAAAGCTTCCATTCCCTATTTGTCTCTGGATCAATATCAACCCTGGGCCGAGTCCTTTTTTTCTTATCTAGACCAAATGGAGGTTCGTAAGGAACAATCGTGCCACCTTCAGGAGGGGGTCCATGTTTCTTGCTTTGGGACGTAACGACAGGTTCTTTTAGCTTTTGAAGAGTCCACGGTAGTTGTCTGCGACCATTGGTAGAAGCTGCGGAGGTTGTTCTTATAATTGGATCAGCAGTTGCAAGCATAATCTCAGAATCCTTGAATCTACCAGGATTCTTTGAGCTTTCTCCATCAGTATAATTCGATATGGCCTTCTTACATCGCAATGCCTTTACCTTATTTTCCCTCTTTTTCTTACATATAAGAGTACTATACAAACTTAAGCTGCTCTTTGCTTGACTACTAATCATTCTAGTTCTTTTTCTCTTGTAGACATGCATAAATCTTTTATCTGTCAACCACTCATATATTGAAGAATGCCGGGTGTCCCCGATACAACCATCTTCTGTTGGGATTGCTTCTGAGTGGCTGCTTGAATTGACTTGGCCTTGATCAATCTGCACTATGGTGATACCATTCAAGCCATTGTTGTTTGTGCAGCCATCAAATATTTTTGATTCTTCGCATGCAGTATCTCTTGGAAAAGGATGACTGTGATCACTGACGGAAGCTATGGGGATTGGTTTAAGGGCTCCAGCATTGGTTGTTCTCATAGTTGCCTCAATATCTGTTGATGTATATGAACTTGAGCGGCTCTTTGCTTGACTACGAATAGTTTCTTTTCTCTTGTAGACATGCATAAATCTTGTATCTTTCGAGCTTCCATATATGGAAGGATTGACTTGGCCTTGATCAGTCTGAACTCTGCTGATACCATTCAAGCTGTCATCAAAATTCTTCAATTCTTTGCTTACAGTATCTCCAGCAAAAGGCTGGGAAGATGTCATTGGACTCTTTGCCAATCCGACATGATCTTCCAACATTTGATCATGTGAACAATTGAGATCAAGTGCAATAACAACTGGCAACTCGTTCACCGCCACTTCTTGTCCTTGTGTAAGAATTATAGCCAATTCTGGACTAGAACTATTAGTGCTACCATGAACACTAGAATCTGCATTGGTCATAGGCGATAACTGCTCTCCGTCTCTTCCTTGACTATCGAAATCAAAATTCAGGCTCCTGACTACTGCTTTAGTGCCTTTTGTGGTATGCTGATCAACATTACTTTTTCCTGGTTTCGGCTTCTTTGCTGGCGGGCACTCTTGGATGACTTTCGGCCTGTCATTTTTCCTCTTTTCTGCACTCTTCCTCGGTGTCCTATTTGACCCTACTTCTTCTTCTTTTCCATCATGTGGTTCTGTTTGATTTACTTGAGGAGGAAGTTCCATATACATGCACTCGTCACTTTTCTCTTTGCTCAAGCTTTCATTGCTTGCATCTCTTCCATGAGGCTGGTAATCCTGTATTTCCTCATCCCTCTTATTCGGTGTTATAGGGGCCAGTGACAATGAGGTAAGTAGTGGTGAAATTTGTAATGTATCTTTCATATCCGTTGATAGGTTCATCAACCGAATCACTTCCAAGGATTGCAAATCTTGTATCTTCTGACACTTGTTTGGAGTTATGGGGACCGATTGGGAGGCCATGGTCGCCTCTGCCAAACTGCTTGCTGACTTTTCTGGAGACAACACGTAGAAGAGAAGTAATTGCATCCGCAATGACATGCAAGTAAGCAGTACCATGAACTTGTAAGAATGTAAGAACATGCGGAAAAACCCAACAATAACTAACAAAAATATTAAGTTTTTTTTTTTTTTTTTTAATTCTCTGCCAGCATTTTGCAATAAAGAGAAGCTAGGATGAATAGTGTAAAATGTGGCTAAAATAGAGTAAAGCATTGATGTGGTTGTATGCAAAGAAATACTAATGAGTACAATGTTCCTTGAACCAATGTATATATTGTTAGTTCCGAGTCTTAATCAAAAGATGATAGAACGGGTCAGGAACAAATATTCCAATAAACTTTACAGTCTACCCGCTGTTTGATCCTGAAGTTGTACTCGAGACTCAGAAATTCCAGCAAACAAGTTTGCCCTCTGAATCCTCGATTCCAACGAAGAACTATAATATATCAACTTTGATTATAATTTACAAAAGATTACAATAATTAGAAAGCAATCTCTGTTCTTCCTTGCAAACATAGTTATAATTGGGACATAATGTTTACAACTAGAAGAATAGAGAAGAAGATAGGATAAAAAATTTATTCTTTCTGGGGGTGGTGAAGACTATCGTTGCTCAAAGCAAGATTCATCCTCTATCGACGATCTGCTCTCAGGAGCCAGCAAGTTCACAAGAGAACTTCTGGAACGCTCGTAGTCACCTCTGTGTGTCACTCGAACGGATTCTCTGGACTCCTCTTCTATCAATTTTTTGGTGTCTCTAAAAGGAGGCTTGATGACTCTATTTATATAGAAGGGTGGAAACCCATCTCCAATGCTAGCCAATGTGGGACTAAAATACCAACTCCCAAAATAAGGAGTTGGTATTCTAAATTCTGGCATCAACGGAGTTACGTGCAATCAACGCAGCCCGCACATGCGCGCAATAACACGACAGCACATACGCCCAGACTCGCAGCTGCGCATAGCCATATATGTCGCGCATGCACGTATATTCGCATAACAGTGCATAACCATGTATATCGCGCATACACAGCAACCACGCATGCAACATGCATAGCCCGAGTCCGAGACCGAGTCGCTAAGCACCATTGAAACTTAGCTCCTAAATTTTTTTCCCCAAGAGAGTGACAAAAAGCATAAATAATTTTTTTGAGGAGTTATTCTTTTATTTTCCTAGAAAAATACCCCTACACGACACCCACATGTGCCTCACCCTAACCCATGTGCAAACCTCAACACATACAAAGTATTATATTGAGATACCCACTTGGTGGTGTAGCCAATGTGGGACTATCTTTCACTAGTCCAAAGGCAAAACATCAACAATTCCCACATATCTCAATATATGGGTTGAGCTTTCCCCACAGTGAATGTCCATCATGCATTAGGATATATTTTGCTGACAACTTGAATCTTTCCGCATGGGTCCCACTCACACAATGAAATCAACTCTTCTTCTGGATGCACATTAAAGGACATGTGCACGCCTGGTTTCGGTGTATGTATTTTGGGCATCTTCAAGTTTTTTCTCAAGAGACGGCCTGTATCTCTTTCCATACACTCTAGGTGAGTTCTTTCAAAGAGTTATGGCATGAAGCCTTGTGCTTCTTTGTGGTGCTACACCGCTATGACATGGTCCAAAGCCGAGACTACACCTCATCGTGGTATCATTCCACTATAGCATGAGTTCTCAGCCTCTTTGTAGTGCCATACTACCCAGCATGAAGCATTGCACTTCCTTGTGGTATTATGCCGCTGTGACATGACTCGCGTAGCCGAGGCTTTACATCTTTTATCTCTTGGAGGTGTCACACCACTATAACATGAGGTTACCGGCTTCTTTGTAGTGTTGCCTACCACTCTTCATTCTACAGAATTAAGCTACCTTCCTATGTGCGGTGCTACGCCGCTGTGACATGGCCCGAAGCGGAGGCTTTACCCTCTTAAGGTACCTCATGTAGCGTCACTCCACTGTAGCAAGGGGTACTATGCTCCTTTGTAGTGTTGTGCTATCCGTGCTTCCTGTAAAGTACGATGGACATTCAAAATGTTCGATAAGTCATTAAGGCGTCTAAGCCATCCTCCCACAGAACTTGTTCTACTCAAAGAAAAAATAGTAGAGTAATTCTGGGTCCGTAACCCCTCAATATCTCAAATTACTACCCAATGTTTCTGATATTCTCCTAGTTAATGATCATTCTTTTAACCAAAAGCTAGATGCCTAGTAGATTTTTCTTTGAAATAATAGCATAAAACTTTATGGTAGAATTACAAACACTATCAGAATGCCTTCAAGCCCATTTTGACTGTTGTGTCCTCGACCAACTGATGCTTGAGACCATTGGTGAATAGATCTACCAGATTCTCCTGACTCCGAACATTAATCACGGCAATGACTCCAGTCTTTATAATATTATTCACTGTCATGTACCTCAGTCACACAGTCATCTTTTTACCATTGAAGAGATCATTTGATGCCACAGCTGCAGTCGCCTGGTTGTCGCAGTAAATCGGTACCGCCAGAATATATGCGCCAACCAATGGAAGATCATACATAAGCTCCCGAAGCCATTTTGCTTTATCTGCTGCAGCTGCCAGTACATAAAACTCAGATTCCATAGATGAGTGAGAGAGCATAGTCTGCTTCTTCAACTTACACGATATAGCAGCTCCACCCAGGGAGAAGATGAACCCTCCTTTGGACCTTTCGTTCTCTACTTCTGAGCACCAGCTTGCATCACTGAAGCCTTCTACTACTGTCGGATAACCGATGTTGTGCAGTGCATACTTCTGAGTACCCTTGAGATATCTCATCACTTTCTTCATAGCTTTTTAGTTGTAAACCCCCCTCATTTATTTTATAGATAGTCTGGTTATGGGATAGAAAATTTTGGTTTAGCAGCAGATAGTTGACGTTTAGAATTAAGATTTTTGTAGATGTCTGACTCTTTAATTAAACCCTTGGTGCGCCCTACCGTTGTTGAAATATTCGCAGTCCAACATTAGCCCATAATTTTCAACAAGTTGTTGCATTCAAGACTTGACACGCCAACTTAGGCGCTGGACTTTTCCGTCACCCAAAATCATAATCCCTTGTGCTATAATTTAATTGCACAAATTTTCGTACCCGAAATCCAATATTTAATCTTGTGTCGCGCACCTGTGTCGTTGCTATCAATTTTTGAGACACCAACTCAACCTGTTGAGCCGGACCAATTAAAGGGTCCAAGACTGACACCAAGCCTACACCCTTCATGACCTTTGTGTCACTCCCAATTGAGACTCCATGTGCCCCCATTTAATTTAAGGGCATATGACATTTTATCTTAATTAAATTGGGGATACCAACTTTGACTAATCCCAACTTAACCCCAATTTAATCCAAATACCCCATTAATTAAACCCATGCAAAACACACAACACCCCCTCACCCTACAAAATACCAAACACCAATTCCTCCACCAATTTTTCATCATTTCATGTGTGTGCAAATACCCAAATTTAAGGGACTTATTTGCAAAAGTTGCACTAGGTGTCATCACCTCTTTGGTTCAAACCAAATGAAGAAGCCACCCCCAACCATTGACCAGTTTTGTCCATCCCTCCCTCTCCATTGTGTGAACACAATTCCCTCATGATGAATTTTAGCCATCCATTTGAATTTGGAGCTCATCCTCACCACACAATCCTCACACAACTCCCTATAAAATGTCTCCTCACTTCATATCTCCCCATGCCGGCCCTAATCCCCAAACCTTGAAAACCCTACCCCCTCTCTCTCTCCTCCCTCTTCCTACATCAAAACAAAACCGAGCCCCTCCCTCTCTTTTCTCCATTCTTCTTCTTCTTCTTCTTCCTCTCCACTTCTCATTCTTCATCCACACCTTCACCCGGCCGCCCCCCTACTCCGGCTATCATCGAGCACCTCTAACCCACACCCGTGTCACCACCGTGCATCCTCCTCTGCCCTGCTGCCCATCACTCTGGCCACCGACATTGATCTCCCACACCACCAACACCACCCCACACCACCAGCAGCATCACCCCTCACGAATGAGCTGCTCAGTCGACACCTCGCTGTACCCTGACTACCCGGCTACCTTCCCACTCCGGCGTGCCACCTACTCCGGCCTAGCATCCCTCCTCCAGTCGACCACAAGCCCGCAGCTACTGCCATCTCTCTCGATCCCGCTGCACCGACTTCCCTACACCACCCCACGACCACCGCACACCACTATCACCATTACCTCACACCACCAGCACCCCCACTCCACACCACCTGCACCACCATCCTACGACCACCTCGACTCCCTCTTCATCATCCTCATCGTCAACATCTTCACCATCATCATCACCATCAACACCCACACCACCACAACCTCCCCCTCCGGCGAGACTCGCCACCCGCCGTCGACCACAGCGACCGGCCAACACCACCACCATGCTGCCCGGGGTGAGCTTCTCCCCCTCTCCTTATAGTGTAGTATTTTTATTGTTTGTTTGCTTATAACTTAGTTAGGGTTCATGGTATTACATTGAGTTTAGGGTGTGAGTGAAATGGTTTTTATTTAAGGGTTCATTATACATGTGAGATTTTAGGATTAATACATGTCATAATGTGAAATTAATGGTTAATAGCCCAAGTTAAAGTTTAGGGTTTATGATAAATGCATTGAGTAAGGTTTGAGGTTATGTATGCAATTTTAAAGGGTTGTGAAATTGATGGTGATATTAAAACATTGAATATTAATGATGAGCAAAGTTAAGTTTCGTAGAATGATGTCGTGATATCAAAGTATTGGTTAATATTGAGAGCTATTTTTATGATGAATTTAATTGAGGAGTGGCTATTGAGAAGCGGTGTTCAAATAATTTACTGTCTGAATTAATAATCGAGGTTTTGGATAATTAATAATTAATTATTCAAGGATGATATTTAAATATGCATGTTGACGTCTGTGAACATCGGGAGGAAACAGAGGATTTGACGATGGTTTGAACCACGGAATATCGTGGTGAATATAGTAAGATTGAGATTTGGTTTGATGATATTGTACAGATGATTAATTTGATTAGATGTAATATACCCCGAGTCAACCTTGGTCAACCCTCTAGCTTCGTGTCCATGTGAGTTGTAGCTGAGTTTGAGCAAATGTTAGACGTGTGTCACATCTTATTTCAGCCTCGTGATAGTTTATTGATTGAGCTTGTATCTCTACTCTAGGTACTACGGGACCTGCGGACTTGGACGTTGTACCGTATCCCCATCTTCAGCAGCCGGACCCAGGCAAGTGTACCTTGCCACCCTGTATTTCAATTATCGGATATTTATTGTTTTATTTTATGCATTATGCGCATGTTTGATTAGAATCGTTACTCCGCGTCCGGGTCACAACCGGGTGAAGACGTTCGTTGGTAACATCTGGTAACGAGTGATAGATGTTCGCAACACCTTGATGTACGTGCCTGTGTATTTCATAACCCTAGGACACATTCAGATACTGTCTTCGTGCCAGATTTCCTGTATCCTAATACTGACATCATGACCGGAGACTGGGACGACCTTAGGGTCGCGTTGATTGATAGTTACTTCAGTACGACGAGACTGCTAGATAGAGGTTCAGGTTCAGCGCACAATCGTTGACCGCTTGGGATGGGGAAGACAGTTACTAGACGTTTGGGCTCCTCTGCACACGCTTATATATGTATATGTACTATTTCTGCAGTGATCCTGTATCTAGAGTAGTTGTATCACCCGTGTGACTCTTTGTCCGGAGCTGCGGTACGTCCCGTGTGTTTTCGTGTCTGGAGCTACGGTTTTATTTTGGATAGCCCATGTATCGAACATTGTCTTTAAACCGTGTCTCACTTAGTTGGTTATGCTATATTACACCATCGTTGCACTTGCTTCTTTATGTTATACTTGGCATGCTGTATTTTTGTACCTTGTTACGTCCCTCTGAGGACCTGGTCCCCTGCCAGTTTTGCAGCATAGCTGATTACGGCTGATTACGGAGCCCTTGGAGTTGCTGATGGAGTTGCTTGTCTTGCAGGCATTGGTATCAGGTACTCACATCATTTCTACCGGCATTATGGTTATTTTATATTGATTATTCATCTGCTGTTGTAGCCTAGTTTTTATAGACTCGTATTCTTCTTGAGTCTATTCGAGTTTGTGTGTTATTGGGCGGCCGACTTTAGCACATATAGCTCATTCTTGTGTATTTCTGTTCATTGTGGATTGAGACATAGATGTTTATATTTACTGGATTATTTAGATAGTTACCAGTAGTTTACAGCTTATACGTATTCGAGTCAGACCAGAGTCTGGTCGAATGCGTAGCTGGCATGTCGCGTACTCCTGGTCCTACGTATTTTGGGACTGGGGCGTGACATTAGTGCTCCACACCTAGATTATTTGTGATCAGACTCAGCATCCCCACGGTGAAAGCTATGTCAGGCCTTATGGCAGTTGTTGCATACATCAAACTCCCGATGATGCTTGAATACTCCAGCTGCCTGACACTTTTCATTGGATTTGGCTTCAACTTCTTGTCACACATGTACGGAGTATCGATCCCTGAAAGATCCTAATATCCATAGCGTGTGAGCATCTTCTCAATTTAATGAGACTGTGATAGCGCCACCCAGTGTCCATCCGGATGATCTTTATCCCCAGGATAAAATAAGTTTCTTCCAAGTTCTTCATACTGAACTTGGATGAGAAAAACTTCTTTGTCTCAGTGATATGTGCTAGATCCATACCCAGGATAAACATGTCGTCCACGTACAGACAAACGATAACTCATCTCTCGTCAACGAACTTTGTGTAAACATACTTGTTCGTCTCACTGACCCTGCAGCCATTTGATATTATGACTTTATCAAACTTTTTATGCCATATTTGGGAGCTAGCTTCAGTCCGTATAATGATTTCACCAACTTGTAGACTTTGTCTTCAAGCCCTTTCACGACAATCCTTTTGGCTATTGCATGTAAATCTCTTCGGTCAACTTTCTATTCAGTAATGCTGTTTTAACATCCATCTAATGTATTACTAGCTGGTGAATTGCACTTATAGTAATCAACATCCTGATGGTTGTCATCCACGCTACTGGAGCATATGTGTCAAAGTAGCCGATCCCCTGCTTCTGAGAAAATTCCTTGGCAACCAGCCTGCCTTGAACTTGTCAATAGTTCCATCGACCTTCATTTTCTTCTTGAAGATCCACTTGCATCCAATTGGTTTAGCTCTTTCTAGCAGATTGACCAACACCCAAGTATTGTTGGAGGTGATTGAATCATATTTATCATTAATATCCTCCCTCCAGAAGATAATGTATATGGTCTTTATTGCCTCATCATAGGTAAGCGAATCTGCTTCCACATGATAGGTGACAAAATTATCTCCGAAGTCCTTCTGTCTCCTCACTCGCTTTGAGACCGGTTCTGCGAGTTCTGGTTTGAACATTGTCTTTGTAACGACAACGTCATCTTGGACTACATCTTCATTGAAGGCTTCAGCCTCCTGTACACCCATACTATTCTCCAGAATGTCCGCAAGAACAATGTTCTTGTGCCTAGCAAATTTATTTTCAAAGAATTTTGTGTCTCGAGATTCGATGATATAATTTAATTCAATATCAAGAAACCTCCGAGCATCACTCTTCTCAGCATATCCTAGGAAGATAGTCTTACTTGTCGTCGTACCCAGCTTCTGAATCTTTAAGTCCGAAAGCTTCACATACGTCAGATACCTCCACACTCGAATGACATATAAGTTGGGTCTGACCTTGAACTAGAGTTCATAAGGAGTGACATTGGAAGTTGCGTATAGTACTCTATTCAAAATAAAAGTAGCCGTAAGCGCAACTTCTTCCCAGAAGCTGTTTGGAAGACCCGCAATCAACAACATTAAGTTCATCATCTCTGTCAGCGTCATGTTCTTCCTTTCTACTACTCCATTTGATTGAGGAGAATACGGAGCAGTTGTCTCATTGACAATGCCACATTCTTTGCAGAACGATGCAAATTCAATAGACCTATACTCTCTGCCTCGATCACTTCTGAGTCTCTTGAGTTGTTGCCCTGTTTGACGTTCATCCTCAGCCCTGAACACCTTGAACTTCTCGAATACTTCGTCTTTCGACTTGAGCAGATTAACGAATGCGTACTTCGAGTAGTCGTCGATGAATATAATAAAATACTTTATCTTGCCCTTTGAGGAGAACTGTTTTAAGTTACAGATACCTAAGTGCACCAACTCCAGAAGATATATACTTCGGTTAACCCGCTTGAACGATTTTTTTGTGATCTTTGTCTGCGCACAGACCTCACACTTCTCTCCTCCTTACCACCACATTTGGAGATAAGCCCTAAACTAGACATTTTATTTATTCTTTTACAATGAACATGTCCTAGTCTATTGTGCCATAACTTAAGAGAATAACTAGAAGAAGAGACTGTATTAACATTATTAGCAGGAGTTACAAGCTGAAGTTTGAACATCCCTTCGGTGCAAAATACTTTTTCGAAGTATGTTCCTTTGTAAGACATCACCATCTGCCTAGTATTAATGTCCATCCTCAAGCCTGTGTTGCAGAGAAGGCTTCTTGAGAATAGGTTCTTGGCAATCACCAGTACGTGCTTCACATCTTGAAGCCTTAGCGACTTCCCGAAGTCAGATTAAGTACTACTGTTCTTGTCCCAAGTACTTCAGCTTATGCCTGGTTTGCCACCATAACCTTTTCAAATGTAGGTCTATAGATGGTGAACAACTCCTTCTTTGAGCAAATATGGCAGGATACGCCAGTGTCCACTCACCAGTCAGTGTCGACACCAGCCGAGATAACCTGTGCAATCATAACCTTGTTAGGCTCACCTTACTCTGTCTGTTTGGGCTTGGATCTGCAGTCTTTTTGGTAGTGGCCATTCTTGACACAATTGAAGCAAGTCACATCTGACTTGGGCTTTGGCTTGAACCAAGTCGACTTTACCTTCAGATGGTTGAAGTCTTTCTTTTTATTGTGAGAAGCCTTATGTTCCCCTTGGAGTCACCAGTATGCACCAAGTTGGCCTTGGCCAACTGCTTAGACAGCGTGTCCACCTTGTTCTGAGCCCTCAACTTATCTTTAACTCATCTTTAACATGGATGTAATGCAATAAGAGATCAAGATTGACATCCATCTTCTGGTACATGTCCGAGATAAAGTTGCTCCAACCAGGCGGGAGCTTTGCGATAATACCCCCATGACAAAAGCGTTGACCATGGTCATGTCATCATCCTCAAGTTTTTGACATAATTTGAGAAATTCCTTGACTTAAGGCAATATCATATTGTCATCCTCAAATCGCATCTTCCATACCTTTTCGGTCACATGGATCTTGTTGCGGTTCTCATTCGCTTTGTAATGTTTTTCCAGTGACTCCCAGACCATCTTGTATAGTCCGTCGTTCTGTATGACTCCGCCAGAGTATCTTCCATGGAGTTCAGAATCAATAACTTGTAGAGGTTGTTGTCTCTCCTTCACTTGTTTCGCACATTAGTTGCAGTAGCAATCGTCCGAACAGTAGCATCTGTCAACACGTAATTCATGTTTACGAGTTGAAGATTAAGGCTGACATTTCTCTTCCAGATGTTGTAATGCTCCCTACCAACTTCTCAAGTTTGTTAAAACTTGGGTCGAGAAGACTTGCACGGTTGTTCTCCATCTTACTCGGATCTTTCTTTGAGATTGTTAGTCCCGAGGCTTAATCAAAAGATGGTAGAACGGGTCAGGAACATAGGTTCCAGTAAACTTTACAATCTACCCTCTGTTTGATCCTGAAGTTTTAGTCGACACTTAGAAGTTCCAGCAAACAAGTTTGTCCTCTGAATCCTTGATTCCAACGAAGAACTATAATATATCAACTCTGATTACAACTTGCAAAAGATTACAATAATCAGAAAGTAATCTTCGTTCTTCCTTGCAAACACAGTTGCAATTGGGACAGAACGTTTACAACTAGAAGAAGAGAGAAGAAGATAAAATAAAAAAATTATTCTTGCTGGGGTGGTAAAGACCACCGTTGCTCAAAGCAAGATTTGCCCTCTATCGACGATCTGCTCCCAGGAGCCAGCAAGTTCACAAGAAAACTTCTGGAACGCTCCTAGTCACCTCTGTGTGTGACTCGAACGGACTCCCTGGACTCCTCTTCTATCAAATTGTTGGTGTCTCCAAAAGGTGGCCTGAGGACTCTATCAAATTTTTGGTGTCTCCAAAAGGGCCTGAGGACTCTATTTATAGAGAAGGGTGAAAATCCATCTCCACTCCTAGCTGATGTGGGACTAAAATACCAACTTCCAAAATGGATTGATATTTTAAATCCCACCATCAATGGAGTTACGTGAAATCAATGTGCAGCCCGCACATGCGCGCAACAACATAGCAGCACATGCGTGCAGACTCGCAGACATGCAGCTGCCCATAGCTGAATATGCCGTGCATGCACGTATATGCGCATAACAGCGCATAACCGTGCATATCGCTTGAGGAGTTATTCTTTTTTTCTCCTAGGAAAACACCTCCACATGACACCCACATGTGCCCCACCACACCCCATGTGCACACCTCAACACATACAAAGTGTTACATTTAGATACCCACTTAGTGGTGTACCCAATGTGAGACTATCTTTCACTAGTCCAAAGGCAAAACACCAACATCTATCACTCAATCCATCCCCAAATGCCAAAAGATTCAAGCCGAGGGATGCATTGGTTTGGTAATGGATTAGAACATCTACTGTTAATCTAGGCTTACACTGATTTTAATTATTCTTTGCAGAAAAAACTAGAAACACATATATTAAACTTATCATGCCCATAGAGTATTATTAACCCAGTCTAGGAGGATTTATCCTACCCACTACGAATTGTACTAAAATCAATGAATGATACTCCTCAAGAAACATAGCAACGCTTGTGCAACCGAAAAAACAGTTTTGTATCTTTAAAAACAGTGCATGCAGCAACAAAGAACACAAATTAAAAACTAACTCACCTTCATCGAATTGTACCAAAGGCTTCTTCTGCTTCTCTTCATGAGCTCTTCCTCTACACAAATCCATCAAGAGTGTTCCAACTTCCGCTGAGCTACACTGCTAACATTCACTAGCTGATCAAAAGCAAGGGATTCTAAGCAAAACTCAAACTAAACTGAGTGGAGAAGAAGAAGAAGAAGAAGAAGAAATATTGGTCAGATTGCTAAATGGGAAATGAGAGAAAAAGGATGAGTGCCACTGAGCCAGATTGCTAAATGGGAAATGAGAGAAAAAGGATGAGTGCCACTGAGCCACTGTCAACATACCTCGAGTTGATGTCCCCTCCAACTTACCAATAACGAGTCGGGGGCAGGACGTTTTTATGGGTTAGTTGGGAATCAAACATGCATGGGATTCGTAAGTAACTAGTGGGAACCAGGAAGTTGAAAGTGCATTGTTCCAATTACTTAACAATTTTAGTAAATTAAATCCGTAATTATTTGTATCACTGTGTGTCTAAGTGACTAGGTCATGCTAGTCCAAGCATTAGAGTGCTGCTGCTGATTAAGGTTTGACGTTGTCTTCCCTATATATATTTTGGTTTAAGAGAAAAAATATACTGCAACGTGAGAGTTATTGCAGCAACCATCAGATCTACGAAAATTGGCATTTATTGAGGAGTTCACGAAAATTGGCATTTATTGAAGAGTTCATCCATCTGAGTTCATCACAAGGGTGACAGGAGCGTTTCAGAAGTCCAACATATCGAACTTGTTTGTTCTTGGAAGTAGATTGTTGAAAGGGACGAATTTTCTTTGAGCTACGATGATCATCATCACCCAACATAAATTATTTCTTCCTCGTTTTGTAATTTCTATTCTTGTTCTACCTCGTTGTAGCAGCTGCGAGTGAAAAAGAGAAGAACAGATTTATATTTTCACCATTTTATTATTGCAAGTTTCTGTTTCTTGAGTCAGTTTATAAAGCAACATTTCGTTCTAGTTATTAGATCCAAGTTCGTCATATAGTTGTATAAGGCTTTTGAAGCAACAATTATTTGTGATGTTCAATATTTCACAGTTTTCAGTCCATCTTTGTAATCCGACACTTACAATCACAAAGAAACATTTCGAGCAACAAAGATGAAAAATCGTTCAAGCCTTCTCGATCCTAGTTTTCACGAACTTAAGAAGTTTGATAGAAAGCACTACAATATTTGAAAGAGAAAAATCAGTTTCCATTTTTAACTCAAAAACGTTGATTACATGTTGACAGATCGGGAACCAACTCTTCCAAAAACGAATGATGCACAAAAGCTAGCAGACGTCGCGCTCAAGTAACACAAGTGGAAAAAGGTGAGCCAACTCTACCAAAAATGAATGAGGCACAAAAGCTAGCAGACACCAAGATCAAGCAACACAACTGGAAGAAGGATAACACCTTATGAACTCCATGGAAGACTCCATGACGGAGTCCTACAGCAGGAAGGTACGTGAGAGACGTCTGGGGGTCTTTCGAGATGTCTAAAGTCTATCTCATCGATAAATTTTTTACTATATAATTTGAGCATCCTCATCGAAGATCACTGTTAGGACAGAGTATCCATCTTTAATCGTCCCCTAGATTCAACTTCAGTATCCTCAAATTGCATAGTAATTTTTTGTATCGATGAGTAGATTTTAGACATCTCGAGAGATGTTTGGGTGTCTCTCGAGTTGTCTAAAATCTATATCATCGATAAAAAATTTATTATGCAATTTGAGGATGTTGATGTTTAGTCCAGGGGACAATTAAAGATGGACACTCTGTCCAAACAAGAATCTTCGATGAGGATGCTCAATCTTCTGCATTGGATCCACATCGAAGATGAATCCAGGGAACAATTAAAGATGTACACTCTGTCTAAACAGTTTGGTTAGGCAATTATGGTATAGTCCAAAATTTTTAAGGGAAAGTAGAAGGCTTCCTACAACAACAAAAAGGATTTCAACCATCTAAAGGTGAAGTCAGCTTCTTTCAAGCCAAGGTCCAAAAATGACGAGGCTTGTTTCAAGTGTGGCGAGAAGGACCACTTTAAGAAGGATTGCAGATCCAAGCCTAAACAAAAAGTGCAATATGAGCTTAACTTGGTTGTTGCTATGATTGCGCGGGTTAACTCATTTGTAGTAGACACTGACTGATGAGTAGACATTCATGCACTTTGCCACGTATGCTCTAAGGAGTTGTTCATCACTTACAAACCTACTTTTGAGAAGGTCTCGATGGCGAACAAGTCTTAAGATGAAGTTATGGAGATCAGGACAGTGGTGCTAAAATTGACATGAAGGAAGTCACTTACCCTAAAGAATATGAAGCACGTACTAGTGATTGCCAAGAGCTTGATTTCAGGGAGCTTGCTGTGCAACACGGACTTTATGATGGATATCAATGCTGGTCATAAGGTAATTTCATATAAAGAAGCGTATATTAGAAAGGTTTTCTTTATCGAAGGAATGTTTAAACGTGTAGTACCCCGCTCATGACGGTGCGTTGACAGGAGGCTAGACTCAGCTAGTCAGTATAAAAATCATCTAGGAAAATCTTGTCGGTATCGTCTAATCGGGACTTGCGAATTGAGACCATTCCAGCTGATAAATTGGTTCTGATGGTTTAGTCGTACTTGGCGAAATGGCTCCCTATAAGAGATTTCTTCCATCATTTTCATTGTTATTTTTTTAGACATTTTTACTATTTGGTTTTGAATGCATTTTTGCATTATTTTTGATGACTGGTTTTCATTATTCACTTTATCGAATTTTGCATTCATTTTGAATCATGAGAGAAGGAGCAAGAAGTATATTGATCGAGTGTTGGTGCAATTTCAGGTGGGCATATAGTTGAGATATGATCGTTATGTGAAGTTCCTCTTTCTCTTGGATAGATTCATTTTGGTGAGTGGCTTTGACTTGGAAATCCTTTATATTCATGCCTTAACAAAAGATATCTTGTCTATTTCACTTGTTACGTCCCTATGATCAATGATACTGTAACAACAAAAGATAAGTTAAAAGAAATCAATCACATGCTAAAATTATAGAACTATTGTTTTAATTATTTTAAGATGAATTATTGCATATTCTTTTATCGCATGCTATAAAAATAGAATTGTGCGGAAATAAAAACTTTGTTCTGTCAAGTGAAATGTAAAGAAAGGAATAAAGGAGCTTTGGCTCTGTGGTAAGAGATAAAAGACATAAATGTGCTTATTATTCAATTGTTGCAATAAAATATTTTATCTGATAGAAATGTATATCATGCATTGGTCTCGGACAACTTATTCACAAGGTAATAGTCTTTTGACTTGTTCCTGAGGCACTAGGAATAGTTGGTCTGGGATAGATTTTAGCACCCTGAGACAGTAAAGTCCTCATGATCAGGGGGTGTCGTATCTATTAGTAAAGAGCTGAACTGTAAGTTACAGCTACTAATCATGAGAAATTATCCCTGGACCATCATGTAGTTAAGTATCATGCAAATGATGATATTTATTACAAGCCTAACAGTTGATGAAGAGACAGATAGAGAATTTTATACATGTTTATGCAAATTATTCAAATCCATATTTGTTATAGGTATAAACAGTCGACCGTAGGTAAGAATTACTGTATAAGTGCTATTTCTATTGTTTATATTTCTTATTATATATGAATTGTTAAAAAGAATCTAGACAAGTAGAAAGATCACCTAATAATAGTTGCTACATTCACATGTTTATTGAGCTAATTTTAGGTGAGTTGGTTTGATTCACAGCTCACCTGTATACGATAATTACTAACCCATGTCTCTGGGCATCCATAGGTATCGAGAGACAAGAGGATATTTAGAGGTGTTAGAAGCTCATCCAATATAGTGGAACCATCTTCAACGTATCAAAGTTTCCAGTTCAAGTTTAGAAGATCCTTTTAATGGTATTTTATCTTTTGTTTTGGTAAAAGGATATAATTTATTGGCATTGTGGCTATTTTCTATTTTCAAAAGAGAGATAAAAGCAAACTATGGCATTTTGAGTTTCCTAGTAAGAGTATTTTGTAATTCCATTTCAAATTATCAATAAAGAAGTTATTTTGTTCCTATATCAATATTTATTATTTGGTTTTCTATATTAAAGTTTTATTAATTCTATATCCATTCAGTCTTTTTTGTTATTGTGCAAGACCAAGCCTTGTACAAGCGTAACTTAGGCATGTACGGTATCACGTCCAATGGTAACTTTGCGATCCTTCAAAATTGGGGCATGATATAATGGTATTAGAGCACAGCTTTACATCCTTGGTTTCCTTCAATATCATTTTCAAAAACTATATAAGTATATTATTGATTTAGAAGTCGTGATTTTAAGTTTGGAAAACCAACATCCCATATAGTAAGTCCATAATATGTTATGACACTAATGAAAGGTACTCTCTTCTGTAGATAAATAACGTAGACAAACAAAGAGGGCACTTTGTGAGCATCAAACTCGATTGATCCAATAGATAAGTTGGCTAGGTTTGAGACCCAACAGAAACAGATTAAAGCCCGACAACAATAGGCTGAGGTATGGAGCATTGCGCAGCAGAAGCAACTCGACTCATTGACACAATTGGTAACCACACTAGCGGCTAATGGCAGTGCCTCTTTGACAGCTGCGATAGCTACAACAGTAGCGACATGCGCGCTAGTAACTCGAGAAGTTGGGCTAATGGAAGCTGATGAACCTCAACAGACGACCGAGAAGTCTTTATTTAAAGGTTCATAGTTCCTAAGCATGAACCCTCCAGAGTTTGAGGGTAGAGTAGCACCGGATAAGGTAATGGATTGGATCACAAAGATGGAGGGCTTATTTAAGATTGCTATAATTCACGCGTCCAAGAGAGTGGCGTGTGCAGTCATATAATTATGATTAAGAGCACATGAATGGTGTGAAGTCAAGAAAAAGAACTTTACTACCAGATATCCAGATAGAAAAATTACTTAAGAAATGTTTAAGAAAGCATTTTTGGAATAATATCTTCCCCTAGCCATTCGTCAAAAAAGAAAGATGAGTTTGTTGGACTTACGCAAGGGAGCAAGTTCGTTGAATACTATGAGTCCGAATTTTTAAACTTGCAAAGTTTGCTAGCTCCATGATACCAGACGAGAAGGCCAAGATGCATAGATTTGTGAAATGCATGAATGATGACATACGGAGGGATGTTCTGAACCGGGAATGTAAGTCATACTCCAAGTCTTTTGAGGCAGTAGTACACATAGAGGAATTCAGCCCACAAAGTGCTCCAGTAGAAGTACAAGCTACTCACAATAAACCCACAAGAAGATACAATGATGGGGAAATAAAGGAGAGGTGAACAATACCATGGATTTGAGTGTAGCTTCTGCGATCGACGGGGTCACACGAAGGAAGTCTGTCATTCTACTAAAAGAGAATGTTTCAGCTATGATCAACAGGGCCATGTTGTTAGGAATTGTCCAAAATAAAAGACCTGATATGCCGAACTGCAATGATAATACAGGGCATGGGCAGAATCAGAACCTAATGCCTCTTTCAAACAATCGACATAATGAATAACAAAGGAGGCCCATAGTTTATAATTTTCTTACGATAGAGCGTGGATGTGCCAATGATGTTGGTGAGTCTATTCTTTAAGTTTTAAGGAATTATGTAGTGCTCCGCTCTTGGCAGTGCGTTGACTGAAGGCTAGGTTAGGCCAGTCAGTATATAAATCATCTTGGAAAAACCTTGCCGGTATTAATTGATCGGGACTTACGAATTGAGACTATTTCCAACTGATAGATTGACTCTTATGGCTTAGTACCAAAATACAGTAAATCATGCTTGGCGAAGGAAATCTATATAAGAGCTTCTTTCTAACTTTTTTATTATTATTTTATTGAATGATTTTACTAGGTTTTGATGATTGCGTTCGCGATATTTAAATGATTGTATTTTATTGTTCGCTTTTATCAAATTTTGTATTTATTTTGAATCTTGAGAGAAGGGGCAAGAAGTATGATGATCAGGTGCTGGGGCAATTTCAGGGATGCGCATAGAAGAGACGTGATCGTTGCTTGAAGTTCTTCTTTCTCTCGGATAGATTCATTTTGGTGAGTGGCTTTGACTTGGCAATCATTTATCTTCACGCCTTAACAAAAGATCTCTTATCTATTTTACTTATTGCGTCCCTACGATTAATGATATTGCAACAAAAAATATAAGATAAAAGAAATAAATCACATGTGTAGAAGCATAAAAAATCTCTAAAGTCTATATCTTGTACCAACGAAAAAGCAACACCAAGAGGTCCTAGCGGAAGCCTCAAATTAGTGACTCTAGAAGAAGACTCAAGCCACAACATCCTCGCGGAAGACTCAAGCCAACAAACCCTAATGGAAGGAAGGGCTCGACACATCACTACTACGTAGCAAGGACATCAAGTTATCATGAGCTGTAGATGTAGAAGCATAAAATATGCTGGGGAATTATACGCGTATTATACAGTCAAAACCCCCAACATACATACAGTCCGCGTAAACAGAGCTTCAAGGCTGTGTGGCATAAAATATGACTTCAGAGCTATATGCGTAAAACAAAGCTTCAAGGCTGTGTGGCGTAAAACATGACTTCAGAGTTGCTCGCATAAAACATGACTTCAGAGCTATTTGGCGTAAAGTAGAGCTTCAGAGCTGCCCGCGTAAAAGCAGCGCTTCAAGGCTGTTTTGGCGTAAAAAGGTTGCTATACCTCCCTGCGTAAAATTTAAAATACATTTGTTTTTAATGCAGCGTAAAGTTGTACGAGGAACTCTTCGTATTCCTCGGATGAATTTATCAAACAAAACAGTGAACCTGACTCCTAACAAAAGTACTGCACGATGATCGAGAGGACGGCTGTGATGATGATTTTGCACAGAGACCCAAGCTGTCGTTTAGTGACATATTCTTGATACAAGTTATTTTTACGCATTCAAAGAATACGCTGCCTATTCTACATAGGCAGAAATAAGTTTTTACGCTCAAGATGAGACGAAATCAGACGCCACGTCAAAAGTTGTTTCTTGTACAGAGCTCGAGGCATATCTCTGCATTTAATACACGATATGGTGGCAGATCTCTGCATTTAATGCACGAGATTTTATTCTATTTTTAAATGACTGGGAAAGCTAAAACTGTGGCTAATATGCTCACATCACCATCCTTGCATTTTATGCCAACCAGGCTATTTTTAACTATAGGAGTACGCCGTATGCTATCTCCTCAAAATACGCCAACTCGACTATATTTGCAAAGGCACGTGATAAGGCTATTTAGCCCAGAATATGCTCAAGACCTCAGTCATGATGGATAATTGGATATTTTATGCTAGTTATCTATTATTCATGCATTCTCAAGTTTTACGCAGAGCTTGGCTTTTACGCCAACAAGACAGTTATTTGGTCTTTACGTCAACCATCTTTACGCAAGGTGCAGTTACCTACGTGGCTTGCATGCCATGATCTTCGAGAAGTAGATATACACATTACCTCATAAAGGGACACGTGTCATACGCATATTCAGAAGACAATGGGAACGTGGGTAGCAGTTATCATAACCGCAGCGTAAAAGAAGTCTTCTTCTTCACAGTTTGGTCTTTTACGCCAACAAGACAGTTATTTGGCCTTTACGCCAACCATATTTACGCAAGGTGCAGTTATCTATGTGGCTTGCATGTCATGATCTTCGAGAAGCAGTTATACGTGTTACCTTATAATGGGATACATGTCATACGCAGATTCAGAAGATTATTTAAACGTGGGTAGCAATTATTATAACCGTCGCATAAAAGATGCAACTTTTTTCACAGTTTGGCTTTTACGCCGACTAGGCAGTTATTTGGCTGATCTCTATAAATAGAGACCCCTGGTCACAGGGGAAAGAGGAGAGAGAAGCACAAGGAGAGATCAGAGAGAGAGAGAGCACAGACAGAGAGTGTTGGTTGACAACTTTGGCAACGAGAATTCAATCCCACTTGCAACCTTTGAAGTTTCTTCTTCTTCTACAGCACTTCTTCATCATCGTGTGGTCCAAGGAACAAAGTGATCGACCGCAGATCCGACTTCTATAGCAATACTTTCCCAGAATTATTTTATTGTACTTAACATCCTCGTATAGGATTAATTGTATTTTTTTCTTATTTTTTAGAAAAAAGAAAGGTTTCATATAAACCCTCTTCCTTATTTTGTTTATCACCAGACAAAGATGGCGACTCTGCTGGGGATAACTTTCTCATCTGACGAGAAAGCAATTGCTCAACACGATGCTGTATCCATCGGATCGAAGAAGAAGACTTTGGTCGTCCAGTTCCACCAATCTGCTTATGAAGACATGCTTCATGCAGGGGGTAGCTCTCATTCCTCCTCTGTCCAGAACAATAGAAAGCTGCGTAAAGTGTGGATGCCTAAGACGTCCTCTACCCTTCCTATAAGTTCTTATTCTCTGATCAACAAGGTTGTGACAACACAGCCTACACGCCCTGTGCGTAAAGGTTTGTCTCCCATCTGTGACTTGGTAGACAAGACTTCTGGCAATGTCTTAGTGCCAATCCAGAAGTCTCAGATGCGCCCTGCACGTAAAACTCTATCTCTTATTTGTAACGTGGTAGACAACACTTCTGGCAATGCCTCAGTGCCAATCTAGAAGTCTCAGATGCGCCCTACGCGTAAACCTTCGTCTCCCATCTGTGACATGACAGACAAATTTTTTGGCAATGCCTCAGTGCCAATTCAGAAATTTTAAGTGCGCCCTGCGCGTAAAAATATATCTCCCGTCTATAATGAGGCAGATGGACCCTTTGATCACATCAAGGGAAAACAAGTGGCGAATCTCCCAACCTCTAGGCGTGTACGCCTACAAAAGAAGAAATTTCTCACTCTTCAGATTACGCGTGACGTTGGAGGCCGTTTGAGGACTTTCTCTGTTTTACGCGAACCTGTACAAAACTCCAAATTACCCCAGGATAAGTCTGTCCGCGTAAAGAAGACCCGTTTTATGGGAAAATATACTCCTCAGACAGATAATGGTTCATATGCTACTCACATGGGTGAACTGCTGTATTCCTATGGAAGAGAAAGAGTTATGGTTCCTAATCTCCACATTCCTACTGATATAAAAAGGCAGAATAAGTATTCTTCTTCTTCTTCTTCTTCTTCTTCTTTTTCTTCTTCTGTTAATCCTCCTGCTTTGCGTGATTTCTTGATCCAGAAACGCAAAGACAGGGGATCTCCTAATATGTCTATTACACCCCCTAGGAAATATTGTTGTAATAGTCATAAGGTTGTAATTAACTATTGCTGTTCTAAAGCAAAACGGTCAGTTTTTGACCGGTTGAACTACTCTTTGTCCTTACAGGAAGAAGAACCAACATTTGCGTCAGTAAATATGGCTTTGCATATTCCTAGAGGAAGGTCAAGTTCAAGACATCATCCCTCTAGAACTCCAAGCCAAAGGAGATTTGACAGACTCCTTGAGAATTTTGAAGAAGGTATTTTTCGAAACACTCGCTCGAGGTCACGACAATCGGCTTCATATTCTTCTGATTTTGACACTGGAGGTCGCCAGTTTTCTGAATTTGATGCTGAAAGTATAGACTCAATCTCTACAAATATCTATACTAATCCCTCAGTGGCATCCAGAGAAATGAAAGTTTATGCCGTCGGAGATGAACATGAAGAGACTTCCCCATCAGGAAGTACTGAACAACGCATAACTGTATTGGAAGCATCGCTTAAAGAGATGCATACCATGATGGAGAGTATGCACCAAATGATGGTGACTCAACATACAGCTGCAATACCTCAAACACCTGTTCCTCCGACTCAACTACGTGTGGGGGTAGACATACCACCATCCAATGCAAGCCAGGAGCCTGTTTAAAATCAAGAATCAGCTGCTCCTCAACCTCTAAACCCGGAGAATGTATTACCTCCTGTTGGAGTTATAATACAATTGATCTCTCACCTCTCTGCTGTCCCTTTCCCAACTAAATATCTGATACAGGCAGTTCGGGAATTAAAAGCCCAATTTGATGCCTTGAAGCATAAGGATCAGCTCAAAAAGTTGGGAATTAACCAGCCATATCCAGCTGTCTGGGATGAGATCCCTTTCCCACCAAAACACAAGCCACAAGCTATGATTTTGTTTGAGGAAAAGACGTCGCCAAGCCAGTATATGAACTACTTCAGCATAATGACGATATTATTGCAGGAAAATGATGCCCTTCTCACTCGAGTGTTTAAAGGATGTCTGTCCGGAGTAGCTTACCAATGGTATCGTAGTCTATCGGACAACTGTATTACTTCTTTTGAAGATTTCAAGACTCTATTCTTCACTCGATTCTACGAAGGAGGAATGGACATGTCTATGTCATCACTCATCAAAGTAAAGAAGAAGGAAAAAGAAAACGTTCGTACTTTTATTGAACTTTTTCGTCAGGCTACTTTGCAGATGCCTCCTGGAGTTCCAGATTCAGCCTTGGTGGACATTTATAGGAAGAACCTTCTCCCACTGATCTCAGTATTCACAGGACCATATCAGTTCCATGATTGGCCCTCATTTATCATATCGGCGGTAGCCGCTGAAGATAACAGTCGGAAGGCTCGTAACAACGGAATCATAATCTCTACCTCTGATAGAGGGAAGCGGTCATCCTCCAATAATGACCATACTCATAGTTCAAAAGGAAAGGAAGATCTGGCAATCAACACGTCCAGGCAAAATACTCTAGTAACTACGCAGACGAATCCTGGGACTTCCAGACCTAAAGAAGAATATTCTTTTGACGACGACGATATTCCAAGTATTTTTTATTGTCTAGTCAAAAGTGGCAAGCTTACTCTACCCGAGATAAAGCGTCCAAATGAAGTCGGCAGTACAAATAATCCTAAGTACTATATTTTCCACAGATACATACATCACCCCACAAAGGCATGCTATGTACTGAAAAGGAAAATCCAGGAGTTGATCGACGCCAAGGCCATCACTCTGCGTAATAACAAGAAGACGGTCACTGCAAATATGATCTCACTCCAATTTGGCAATATTTCCCCTCAAGAAGTCCCGGATGGTGTGGTACCTATTCTACGGGCAATAATGAACATTGTTAATCTCCCTCCTACCAGGGGTCAAAATCATGACTTAGTGCCCCTAACTACCAAGCGTGGGGAGATCATGTGGGTTCACCCTGATATAGTATCAGAAATTGAGGAAGAGACTAAAGCTGCTAAAGCTAAGTCTAAGAAGAACTCAAGATGTAAACCATGCCATATGGTTGGAATATCCCCGGCATCGAAAGAAGAGGCTTTAGCAACCGGAACCCGGTCAGGAAAGGCCTACCTCAAAGAATACGGAGGGAATCAGGAAGAAGCGACGGCAGACACTTCAGCTGCGAAACCTCCAGAGCCTGAACCTGTTATACCAGAGGCAGGTCCTTCTAAACCAACTTCGGTGGACAAAGGCAAGCAAAAAGAAGTTCGTTTTGATTAACCTTTGAAGAATATTCAAAACAAAGATTTAGAGAAACCTTATAACTTCGACATCTTGGCTCAGTTGGCTAATACTCCAGCCATATTATCCATTTTTGAGCTACTTCGGCTATCCAAAGACACTCGTCAAGCCTTGAGTGAAGCGTTAATGCAAGCAGATGTATGCTTGACTCAGCTCAAGTCCACTGATAAAGAGCCTGTGGCATGTCCTTAATGCCATAGTATGATGGAAGTGGTCCCTAACATCACTTTTACTTAAGAGGACATATTGTTGAAGCATAACAAACACGACAGGCCTCTTTATTATACATGATACGTTGGCTCTATTGAGGTGGACCGGATTCACATAGATCTGGGATCGTCGATCAGTATTATCCCTCATAGTCTACTAAGACCATTGAGAATTCCTACAAGTGAACTGGCTTACACTACCACTACAATAGTGGGCTTCAATGCCAGGAAAAGCAGACCATTGGGGAAGATTCGTCTGAGAATCCAGATTGATGACCTTAGATCATTGGCTACATGCTATGTCATTGATTCAGAGGTGTCTTATAATATTCTATTGGGCAGACCATGGATCCACGATCATAATATTGTTCCTTCAACTCTACATCAATGCTTTAAATATGTAGATACTCAAGGAACAGTAAAAACGGAATTCGCGGATCTCAATCCGTTCAAGGGAGTGGAATCCTACTATTTTGATGCCATGTTGTACACTCAAGACTACATGAAAGAGGTGTTAGGCAAAATGGAGGAAGAATCCCACCAGGAGCCAGGAGAACCATCTGCTGAGCAACCTTTGTCAATCCAGGTGAAAGGGCGGACTACCCGTCCGAAAGTCATAGAACCTATGACTATTCACTTGGGCAAAAAAAAATTGGGAGGAGGAAATGATTCTCTAGTGATCAATCTGAACAAGAAACCTCCACCTTTGGTCATTGACCTTAGGCGCAACAAGCAGTCGGCTGATGTAAATGTAACCAGGGACGTGTTTTCTGATGATAATAAAGACTCTCTTTTCCAGTATACTGACGCCCAATTTCCTAATCATGAATCTTCTTCTCATAGAGATATAAAACCCATAGCACAAAAATTCTTAGAAGCTATAGACTTCTATCATCCATATGTATGGGAAGTAGCATCAACATCTAATGTCGTCACGACATATGGGCCGCATAAAGATTCTATCTTTATTGTTCCACCTACTCGCAACGATCAGCATCCAATAGTCTTCGGTCGAATGCGGAATAGACCAATTTTACAAGAAGATTCTCACGAGTCTGATGTTGGGAAAATACAAGTCCACAAATATAGCCCACAGGCTTTGAAGATTATGCAAAACATGGGTTATGATTTGAAGTCGAAGCCAGGCCTCAACTATGGAAAAGGCAGACGAATGTCGTTGCATGGTGATCCTTATTGTCAACAAACTCATTTCGGGTTAGGGTATACCACATCTCTGACAACTTCAAATAACTCTGAGTCAAGTGATGAGACCATTTCCTCTTCTCAAGATAATTTTTCATCCTCCGATTTAGATGATGAACTCGAACTGGCATTATCAGTAAATATGGTGTTGACCGATTCCCTCGAAATAGAGGAACAAGAATCTGAACCATTTAAAAATAAATCCTGGGCACAGCAAATGGATACACAATGAGAACTCCGATTTAAACAAAAAGAACCACCCACTGAAGATAAGGTTATCCAAGTCAATATTGGGGATAAATTTTCACCAAAGCCGATATTTATCAGCAATAATCTTTCTGAAGAAGAAAAAAAGAAATGATCCAGCTGATAAAAGAATATATAGATGTCTTTACTTAGAATTATGAGGATATGCCAGGTCTTGATCCAAAAGTGGCTATCCATAAACTCAACATATTGTCCAATTCAAAGCCTGTAAAGCAACACCAACGCCGGTTCCGCCCGGATATGATGGATGCCATTGAAGCTGAAATCAAAAAACTAATAGCCTGTGTGTTCATCCGGGAAGAACAACATCCTGATTGGGTCGCTAATGTTGTCCCGGTTATAAAGAAAAATGGAAAAGTGCGTGTTTGCATCGACTTTCGAGATCTAAATGCGGCCTGCCCTAAAGATGAGTTCCCTCTTCCCATTACAGACATTATGATCGATAATACGTGCAGTTTTGAGCGCATGTCTTTCATGGACGGATTTTTAGGATATAATCAAATTAAGATGAATCCTGAAGATGAGAAGCATACTGCCTTTCGTACACCATTGGGGGTATATTGCTATACAGTCATGCCTTTTGGATTGAAGAATGCCGGGGCTACATATCAATGAGCTATGAGTAACATATTCCATGAGCATTTGTGCAAAATGGTAGAATGTTACGTAGACGATATTGCTGTCAAAAGCTGCCTCAAGGATAATCACATCCAAGACTTGAAGACAGTATTCGAGTTGATGCGCCAACATCAACTCAAAATGAACCCTACAAAGTCCTTTCTCGGTGTATCCAGTGGCAAATTTCTGGAATTTGTCATTACTGCTAAAGGCATTCAAGTTGACCCTGATAAAGTAAAAGCTATCCTAGAAATGCGACCGCCCCGTAATCTCAGAGAACTTAGGGGATTTCAAGGTCGTCTAGCTTATATCAGGAGATTCATATCCAATCTCTCTGGAAGATGTCAACCTTTTTCTCGTCTAATGAAGAAAGGTGTATCATTTATATAGGACGAAGCCTGTCAGCAAGCGTTTAATGACATCAAACGCTATCTTATTAATCCTCCAGTTCTGGTGCCTTCCGTCATAGGAAGACCATTTTTGCTGTATGTTCGAGCAATGGATCATTCTTTAGGGGCTCTTCTCGCACAGAAGAATAATGAGGGTCATGAACAGGCTATATACTATCTAAGCAGGATGATGGTTGGAGCAGAACACAGGTATAATCCAGTGGAAAAAGAAAGCTTGGCCCTAATGTTTGCCATTCATAAGACGTGACATTACGTGACAGGCCAAACTATTCATATCATCTCCAGAGTCAATCCACTTCGGGTATTGATGAATAAGCCAAGTATTCTTAATTCTCGACTCGCGACTTGAGTAATGCTACTGACACCGTATGATATGGTGTACGTCCCTCAGAAGTCCATGAAAGGTCAAGCCTTGGCTGATTTTTTAGCTGTCCATCCAATTTCGGAAACCTCCAAATTGTATGAGGACATTTTCGACGAAGTTACAGAATATGATTCGGCAATGGAAGGTGATACATGGAAGCTATTCTTTGATGGTGCTTCAAGAACTGGTCCCAAGGGAAACGTGGTTTCAGGAGTAGGAATTGTTCTGGTGACTCCTGATAAACTCATCATCTATCGAGCATATTCTCTTAGTGAACCATGTTCTAATAATGTGGCAGAGTATAATGCCCTATTAATTGGGCTTCAAGTTGCTAAAGAATTAGATATTGAATACTTGGAAGCTTTTGGTGATTCTTAGCTGATCGTTAATCAGGTCAGAGGAATATATGAAGTCCGCAATCCAGACCTTATTCCTTATCACCGAATAATGATCGAGATAGCAACGTCTTTTAAAGGATTCTTCTTAGAACATGTTCTTCGATCTCAAAATTTGGAAGCTGATGCTCTGGCCAGTCTAGCTGCAGATCTAGTTATTTCTATAAGAAGGCAGAATTCGGTGATCCTTCTTAACAGAGATTTGTTTTGTGTGAAAAATAACTTTCACGTAGAACGCAGCTATGTTATAAACATGGTTCCTCCTAAGAGAGATTGGAGAAGTCCCTTTATAGACTTCGTGTCATACGGAATCTTACCAGAGGATCCTAAAGAAGCAGTATCTATCAAAAGATGATCATTACGTTTCTATTTTAATGCTTCTTCACAAAGTCTATATCGCCGAACATATGATGGACTATTGTTATGATGTCTCTCTGATGATGATGCAAAGCGGGTTATCCGAGAAGCTCACGATGGAGTATGTGGAGCGCATCAACCCGGTCCTAAGTTACAGGATTATATCAGGAGGATGGTCTACTACTGGCCTACTATGATTGCAGATGCCGTAGAATATGCAAGAAAATGCAAAGCCTGCCAGGTTCATACAGATTTCATACATCAACCTTCTGAATATTTACATCCTACTATTGCATCATGGCCCTTTGAAGCATGGGATATGGATATCATTGGTCCTATTCATCCTTCGTCTTCTAGAGGACATCGGTTCATATTAGCTATCACTGATTATTTCTCCAAATGGACGGAGGCGATCCCTCTTGCTGAGGTAAAGACATCCAACATGATCAGCTTTATCAAGCATCATGTAATTTATCGCTTTGGGATACCCCGAAGGATAATTCATGACAATGGGCCTCAATTCATCAGTCAAGTATTTCACCGATTTTGCGATAAGAATCGAATACAAAATATGGCCTCAATGGCATATAATCCTGCTGCTAATGGTTTGACGGAAGCCTTCAACAAAACCATCATAAACTCTTGAAGAAGTTTGTCTCTTCGAACAAAAAAGATTGGAACGAGAAATTGGGGGAATGTCTGTTAGCATACCGTACAACGGTACAAACACCAACGGATTGTACTATATTTTTATTAGTTTATGGGTGTGAAGCAGTTCTTCCCATTGAAATTCAAATTCCATCACTCAGAATAGCAGTAGCTAATGAGCTAACTGAGGAAAATAATGATCGTTTAAGACTTCAAGAGCTAAAAGGTTTAGATGAGAAACGCCTTCAAGCTCAACAGCGCATCGAGTTCTACCAAACGCGCATCTCCAGAGCTTTTAATCAAAAAGTGAAGGAAAGAGTGTTCAAAGTTGGTGAGCTAGTTTTAGCTGTGAAGAGACCAATGATCATTACACACAAAAGTAAGGGCAAATTCTAGCCCAAATGGGAGGGCCCTTATGTGATTAAAATAATATTTTCAAATGGCGCTTACAGATTAGCCAAGCCTAATGGAGATTTGATAATGGCTCCTATCAACGGCAAATTCCTGAAGAAGTACTATGCTTGATCTCCTTTGCTTAACAGAGTACGATAAAGATTTCATTCTGACGATACTATGTACAAAGATTAGTTGGATCATATTCTATCATGTTCTTATGACCTCTGAATAGATATGTTTAACTAATTCAAAACTTCAAAACCTATCATGTCCATATTACCTCTGATAGTGTTTTGTATACAAATTTAGTTGGATCATATTCTATCATGTTCATATTACCTCTGAATAGATATATTCAGCTAAACCTTAGCGAAAGTATATCATGTCCATATTACCTCTGATATTACTTTCATCTTAGCCTATCATTTATATTATAAAGTGATGGGTCTACAAAGTCAAAAATGTATATTTATTATCTCTGGGAATAGCAAACTATAAAAGGAGTAAAAAAAAGTACATCATTGGGGAGGAGCAGTTAAATCACGGATCTATTGCGCCAAAGTAGCCATCCTCTCATTCCTGGAGTTTAAAATGTTAGTGCGAGCCAGTTTCAGCCTTGCCTCATCATTGCTCAAGAGAGATAGTCCAGACAGAGAATCAACAAAACTTGCGTGGATGACACCCATATGTGTCAAGTTCTGTTGAGCTGTATTCACTTGGCCCTCCAATACATCATGAACTAGCGATGCTTTGAGAATTCTCTCCCTTGTTTGAGCAAGTTCAGCTTCCAATTCTTGAACCCTCACTTCATATACCTCACATTTAGCATGGCACTGAGCCAGCTGAGGAATACTCTCCACCAATACTGCCTGCTCTTTCTCCATCTCTTGTTGATGTTCCTGGATGGATTTGTTTAAAGATTATGTCTTCTGAGCAAGTTTCGCAGTTAATGAGTCATACTCATCCTGAACCAAGTCATTGATGCTGCCTCGGGATAGTTACAAATATTCGTTAATGGGTTGTTCTAAACCATTAATTATTTGCTCTAGCGCATTAGCTCTTTCAGCGTCATTGAAATTTCTAATCTGCGCTATAGTGAGCTTGGAGGACATCTTCAGAGCATCAAAGCCTAGATTCTTCTCCAGCACCATGGATATCAATTCTTTCAAAGTAAGGTAGAATATGCTAGTGTATTGTTCAACTAGCATAACAAAGCTCGAATGGATGTTGGGAGTGGCCGCAATATCGGTAAATCTCCTTTCTGGAATGACTGCAGAGGATGTTGCCACAGTCGTTGCTTCAATAGATAGCGCGACAAAAGAAGAGACACCAATAACAGTGGAAGTTGCTGGCATGCTCGACGAAGGAGGTACGGTCGAGATGGTGGGTTCATCCACCTCTGATATTATTTGAACTGCTGCTGGCGGGATTACATCCAAGAATATTGCGGATGAAAGATCAACAATTTCAAGGTATGCTTCCTCGACGATGGCCACCGCCGTTTCATTAGCTGGATCCGCAACAAAATCAGAGGTTGTCTCAGCTCCACCCTCCCCATAAATGTCTTCGCCTGAAACTAAGATAAGAGAAAGTTAATATCAATTTGATGTTAAATTTTCCTGAAAAGAGCGTGAAGACAACATTTACCCATGGCCGATGGTATGTATAGTGCGTCTGCAGCTTGTATAGCTAAATCATTTCTTAATGATGCTAAACAAGCTAGCATACCTGGCGAGGAGGGTACACCAACTGACGCTTGAGGGTAGTCATCCCACTCATCACCCAGATCTACTCGAGGTTCATTGGGTGGAATATCGCTTGAAATACTTACAGATGAAGGAGGGGCTAGTCCCATTATTTATCTTGGTAAAGGTATACTGATCATTATTGAGCTCGGCCTCGAAGGCGATATAGAAGAACCACCAGTAACGGTGGTAGCGGCAGCAATCGCAGGCAAAGAATCTCCAGCACTTTCAGCTGGAACTGTGGAGGTTCCTTCTTTAAAAGACGAAGGACCCCTAATCAAAGAATCATCCCCAACAGGGGAAATAATAGGCTCACTCCTGGAAGAGGCCCCCTTGGTGGAAGTCTTTTTAAGACCTCTGGTAGTCTGCTTCTTCTTACGGGGGGAAGGCTTTTTCAGAGTGGAAGCCTTTCGTTTATTGGAAATAATGAGAGGCTCTGCTGGCGGAGCTATTACGCCTCTCGGTAAAATCAACAAATAATCATCTGCACCGGTAGCTTCATCACCTTCATCAGAGGAGAGAGATGGTATCTCCTCTCTTCCAGTAGACTTATGGGAGGGCATTCTGAAACTTTCATGTACATCAAAATTACGATGGAAGCTATTGATGGACACATAAAACTGTGTGTATGAATGAAGAATGCGCAACTCCATGGAGAGAGAGGTCGCGAGAACATCAAAGGTTGCTCCAGTACAACCCATAATGAAATAACGCCATCCTCTAGCTCCATCAATAAGTCCACCTTTGAATTTAAAGCTGGTGATGGGATTTCCCACGTGCAACTGATCATACCCAAATTGCCTGACAAAATGGCTAGGCAGATAAGGCTCCAAGTAGCAGTGGTCCTCACTTCTGTACAGCAGGTGGGAAGGTCTAATGCAGACCAACTAGTAAAAGGCTTCAGAAGAAAGAATAGACTTCTCCTGACCTACATCCTGAAGTTTAGTCCCCTGTTGATTGATATGTATAGGGGGAACGGTACAGAAGAATTTCCAACTATGGGAAAAATTTAGTGCTAGTCGATAATCTATGACGCTAGTCACATTCCAAAAAGAATTCTTGTAATTCAACAAGAAGTTATTGCCCGAACCACTGGCAGATCTGGGAGACATCACTCTGGTGTTGTGAAGGATTAACCATCCCATCAGATATAAGAATGGCAATTTCACTCTGGGATATCCTTCACGCTGTGTAGTATCGGCCAGCAGCCCATCAGTAATGGCCCTCAGGCCAGCTTGTATCCTATATACCATGGCAGGGAGCATGCCCAATCTTGCTCCAAATACCAAATGCACTGCGGGCCATAAGGTATTGCGATAAATGCGATCCGCAGACGCGATGTCAGGCACCACCCATCGGCGTAGCCAAATAGAAAGAAAGCCAGCCAGTTGAGCTTCTCTTGACAGAGGCTTTCGGCAATGCCTTATATAACTGTAGGCTTTGGTTCCTGCAGGATAACCCCCTATCTCTTCATTGAGAACACAATCTGGAGCCCCTGCATCTTCAATAAGATCATCGATTGTGTTGGCATTAAGAATGCTCAGAGGGTTCAAAGGTTTATCTTTGTTATCTATAACCTTGTCCTGCTTGGCATTTCTAGCCTGATGGAAGAAGAGGTAGGATACCCATTTGTTAATATGGGCTAAATCAGAGGGCTCTCTGTAGAAGGTGGTGCATACAAGATAGTGGCTCATCAGCTCGTGGTACACTACCACTACCCGAGGGTTGGTATCCATAAACTCTCTGTTGGTGGGGACATATTCTTCATAAGGAATGTCTCCCATTGGCAGCTTTGAGATATCTGCCATCTCATGAAGGGCTAGGCCCAACTCACCTATCGGAGTGGTGAAAGTCCTAGTGAGCGAGTTATATTGCTCCATCAAAGCTAAGAACAAATTGGGGTTGATAGGCAGCCCAACACTAGTAGCACTCACATCCTCAAATAAGTTAACACTTTCCAGCTCCATCTGGAAGTGCTTCAGGGCCCATGCAGTTAAACTGGCCAATCAAAAATTTCGGGAGTTAAGCCATCCACTGGTACGAGGGTTAACCCTGGGATATACTCCTCCCTGCTCCATGAATTCATTGCAGAAAGTTGCCATTTGAAATGGCTCGATCAAGGAAGAGTCTTTACTAGGGACGCTGCCTGGTAATAAGCCTCTGAAGGGCATAACAGGGCCGGAGAGACTGCTTACAAAGGATCCTCAGTTTAATCCTTTCTTATAAAAGATCTTCCCTGGCTGGCCATGAAGATCAGGAGTCAGAGTCCATGTCATCTTTCTGGGATGTGTGGCATAGAAGAATGCAGAGATAGGATAATCTCTGGACATCTTTGGCAGGAACATGACCGTGCCCTCAGCAGAAAATACCCAGCCTTTCTTCTTGGGCTTTGTTTAGGATTGCTTATCAATAACATCTCCAAATAAGAAAGCTGGTTTCTTATACTCAGTTCCGTCTATGTACGTCAAGGGTTCCCCACTGAGCATACTCAGCAACATTCTTTCTCCTTGGGCCGAGATCAGAGTTCCCCTTTCTTAAGGATACTCGTTTCCAGAGATGGGGAAAGTCACATGGGACAAGTCCTCCAAGTAGTTGGAATTCAGCATTCCAGCAGCAAAGCCCATTACTTCAGCCAGAGGGGGGATCTATAGGTCCACTACAAAAAGCAAGAGAATAAGTCAGTTTTACGCTGTAATTTACTTTCAACGCGTAAAACGTAAGGTGCTACACTCTTGCAATATACGCCAAAACTTGACAGTCTGAGTTTTTATGCCAGACTGCTAAAATTTGAGTTTTACGCTAAAATTTACTTCCAGTACGTGAAACACAAAGTTTGCAGTATACGCCAAAATTTGACAGTCTGAGTTTTTACGCCAGACTGCAAAAATATGGAGTTTTTCGCTGACACATTAAAAATATGGGCGTACTTGCGCATATACGTATAACGTGTGCGAAAGATTTTATTCCTCTCGAAGTCTTTACCTGTGATGCCTGGTGCACAGCTAGACGGTGGAGCACTTCGTTCAGAACGAGGCTCGCTTGGCCTAGTAGGAGTCGCTCATGCTTGAGCAGAGGAGCGAGATGATGAGGCGGCTTTCTTTACCTTAGCAACGGAGGTCTATTTTGGTGCCATGGCGAATCTGAGGTTTTTTCAGAAAGAGACGAAGAGTTCTCATAAAGAGACGAAGGATTTTTCAGAAAGAGACGAAGGGTTTTTCTCTCTCATGACCTAGGCCTATTTATAGAGTTCAAGTGACTCTCCGAATCCTTAACCAAATCCGATTTTTTTTCATAGTCGGTTATGATTTGGGACCACGTCAGCCGATCATTTAAAAAGGAAGACAGATAGTCATGCTGCGTAACGAATCCATAATTTTACGCTCAGAAGTTTTACGCTCAGAAGCTACAGATCTACGATTTTACGCTCAGAAGCTACAGATCTATAATTTTATGCTCAGAAGCTTTTACGCTCAGAAGCTACATATCTACGATTTTACGCTCAGAAGCTACAGATCTATGATTTTACGCTCAGAAGCTACAGATCTACGATTTTACGCTCAGAAGCTTTTACGCTCAGAAGCTACAGATCTACAATTTTATGCTCAGAAGATACGGATCTATGATTTTTCACTCAGATGCTACAGATCAATGATTTTACGCGCATCTTAAATTATGTAGGACAGATCAGTTAGCAAAATACGTGTATATCTTGATAATTTGGGTTTCACGCTTGAAAAAGCCAGTTACAAGAGTTTACGCAAAAAATCTCTTATTCCTCAGTCGAAAGGACTTTATCAGATGAAGGGCCAAGGAGTTCCCTGAAAGTGTCTGTCTTAACTGGAAGATGACTTCTCTTCCTTGGCCATTGATAGTTCATTCGAAGTATTAGCCAGAATCTAGTTCAGGGATGGCCTGTTCGGCGGACATTTCTTGTCTTGTCTCGAGAATCTTTCGAGAAGCCCTTTTTTTGAAGATGATGTTCTGAACAGATGTTCTTCGTATTTATGAAGGAGAAATGACGGTTCAGAATGACTCCTCGTCCAAAAAACAGCATGACAATTAGATTTTTAAGATAATTTAATGCTAAAAGAGTTTTTACGCATCCTCCTATGTGCGTAAAAGTTGGAACGTGACTGGAGGCATATTTGTCAGAGTCAGTATAAAAATTACTCAAGCGTGTTGAAGCTGCGCATTACCAAACTTCCTCACAGCAATATGGCAAATCAATAGTGCGTAAAAGAAGACAAGTTTATTAATCATGATTACATATGATGGAAATCCATTTTACAAAGGATTTTTTATTAATATTCAAGATCATGATTACATATGATGGGAATCTATTACGCTAGGTTCTCGTCTAATGGAGATCTTCATTGCTTCTTCTACAGAACTTCTTCGGCCGGAAGGCCAAGAAAATGGTGAATAGAGGAAGGATACAAAACTGGGCCTATTTAAATTATTCAAGCCCACACACCATACGTCATCGACGGCCATGCTTATAATTGTGTTAGGGATTCAGACCAAATATAATATTGGAAGACATGGCCAAGCTGCCCACCAGGGTCCAACTTCATAATGGAGAAAAATACAGGTAGCAAGCTGTGTGGTCTAATGAGACCCTTCCTCTCTCTTTGACGAATCGCCATATAAAATTGCTGATTATCTCGAGCAAAGGAAGCTATGATATCCTTCCATGGTCCATCGTTATAGAGGACATTTGCTTGAAGACGTCTCTTTTTACGGATTCTTACATGCTAAAAGAGCATAATCTTCTTCTTTCTCAGTTCAGCCCAATGAATCTCAGCAGCCATCTTTGTGGTGAAGGGAGTATGGAAAAACAAGTTCACTTGCTTGCCCTTATATAGGCAGAAGAGAACATATGAAATCCCAATAACTCCTTAAAAATTGCCAAAAAATCAGCCTAGGAGAACGAGTCAAATTTGACCATTTCATGCTTCATTCAAAGTATTTCAAATTATGAGAAATTTGAAAACTTTGAAGGGGGTCTTGTAGAAGCATGAAATACGCTAGGGAATTGTACGCATATTATACAGTCAAAACCCCTAACATACATGCAGTCCGCGTAAAACAGAGCTTCAAGGCTGTATGACATAAAATATGACTTCAGAGCTATACGCATAAAACAAAGCTTCAAGGCTGTGTGGCATAAAACATGGCTTCAGAGCTGGTCGCGTAAAATAGGACTTCAGAGCTATTTGGCGTAAAATAGAGTTTCAGAGCTGTCCGTGTAAAAGCAGCGCTTCAAGGCTATTTTGTCGTAAAAAGGTTGCTATACCTCCCTGCGTAAAATTTAAAATACATTTATTTTTAATGCAGCATAAAGTTGTACGAGAAATTATTCGTATTCCTCGGATGAATTTGTCAAACAAAATAGTGAACCTGACTCCTGACAAAAGTATTGCACAATAATCGAGAGGACGACTGTGATGATGATTTTGCACAGAGACCCAGGCTGTCGTTTATTGACATATTCTTGATACAAGTCATTTTTACGCATTCAAATAATACACTGCCTATTCTACATGGGCAGAAATGAGTTTTTATGCTCAAGATGAGACAAAATCAGATGCCACATCAAAAGCTATTTCTCATACAGAGCTCGAGGCATATCTCTGTATTTAATACACGAGATGGGGTGTCACGCCTCAGTCCCAGAGTACACGGGACCAGGCCACGTGGCAATAGCGAGCTGTCATATCTCCGAGGATATTCCAATTTAATGGATCCTAACGAAGAGTGCTACGCTGTCCTAAATACTAACATGTCCCAAATAAATCAACACAAATAATCTAATCTATCCACAATATAAACAGCAAGAGTGTACTAATAAGAAATGCTGGAAGATAAACGCCAGTCTCAAAATATCATAGTACAACCAAGAATGTCTGGTGGGGACAAACCCACTACTATGACGATAGAAAATACGAAAATAATAGATAAAAGATAATGACCAGGCATCGGCTGACTAGATAGTGATGCTCCCAATCCTAGGCAGAAGGCCTACCAAGTGATCACGGGAACTCCGAAGGTAGAACCACTAGCTCCTCTGCGGTAGCGAATCTCGTCTCCTGTCCTGGGCCGTATACTGTGGGGTAATATGCCTCGTCCAAATCTGGAAAGGTACCAGGTCCTCAGAGGGACGTAACAAGATACATAGAAATATGCCATATATAAATACTGAATAAAATAAATACAATAAAGGGTGTGCTAACCCTCTAAGTGAATGCAATATGAGGACAACGCTAGTACGTATGGGTAGGTGTAGGCATAACGTCCATACTCCAAAGATAGTGGCATCAGTACAGTATATCGTCCATATCGCTCCGAAGAATGTGGCATCAGTATAAAGGAAGTCATTGGACCCGTGGTTTCTCCGAAATTATAGCTCCAATGTGTGTACCCCATAAGCCTACTAGTTGTCCTCCCCGCCCAATGTAAATACACTAGTCGAATACTCGACGTGCATACCATGTATCTATATGCCAGTCTCTACAAATAAAATATCCTGAGTTACGTACTAACCGTGATGCATATCACACGCACCGATAGCTAGTCGAATACACGGACCCGTATCCCAATATGAATGTCACAGTGAATACGTTTAAGTGTCAGATCTCGGAAGATATCAACGTATCCTTCTAACTAGGGTGAGTCTGCTAACAACTAGGTCAAGTATACAAATCATCGACGCAACCGTTGACTGCACCGAGTCAATCTCGGACGCACACAGTCATATGAAATAAAACAACGAGAATCATACAACATATACATAATTTAAATTAAACAGTAAATATGGCAAGGTATCTTGCCTGAGTCCTCAAGATGTGAATGCCAATAGCCTGCTCCTACAGTGTCCCCTGGCTGATCCAATGACCCTAAACATACCATATAATATAGAAATTCTACATCAGACACTAACGCAAATACATACATATTTTACGACGCTGCTCTTAGGTACTGTCGCAAGATCATGGCTAATCGAATACAGCGTCACGTATGCACGTAGCTAGGTTGTACACGCGTTCTATCCTCGGTTAACGTGCGTCTTGAGACAATAATTCTATGTTATCGGTTTATGAAACTACATTATGCCTTGTTGAATTATACACCATTTATTTTCATGTTAATTGCACTAGGTAACTGTCCACATTTCTGGTGAATTATAAGTGCTAGTAACAAGTGCGACTATTAGGGTAATTATTATATATTAATTATTGTTTTAAATCAAATTAGCATACGTACTCATCTCTAGGGTTCCACATAATTGGTTTGTGTCCACGTACGACGTGCGACACAACTTGACGATACGACGACACGATCGTATGATGACATGATACATAGAAAGGAGGCTGGTGGTCGAGTACCTGGTCGACAGGATAAAGGGGGTCTATCTGCTGGTTGGCTATCCTCCGGTGAGGGGAACTCCGGCGTCGTCGACGGTGAGCAGCAGCGGCAGCGACAACGACAACGGCAGTACAATACTGCAGTAGCCGCAGCAGCAGCCATAGTCCTGGGCGGCGGCGGTCGTCGGGTTGAGGCGGCGCGGGGGTGGCCGTCGGGTCGAGGCAGTGCGGGAGTGGCCGTCGGGTCACGAGGAAAGGCAGCGCTCCACCTGGTAGCGGTGATCGGGTGCTGGAGTGGGGGCCAGTGCTGTCGGGTTTGGATGGGCGGTCGGTGGTGGTGCAGGCGGCCGGAGGGGGAGAGTCCGGGATCAGGTAAGATGCGGCGGTGGTCGGGCTTGTGAAGTCGGAAGAGGGGAGACTAGGGTTTGGTTAGATGGCTAGAGTATGAATAGGTGATGGTGATCTAGGGTTTCCCATGGAAGAATATGTGTGTTTATATATATAGGGTTTTGTTGGTTGCTCTTGGGACTTGGGCCTGTCCGGCCTTGTTGGGGTGGGGCTGGTCCACGTAGTAGAGTGCGTGTGGGCTTGGTTAGGTTTGCTTGAGGTGTAATTGGCCTTGAATTTAATTAAATTAATAAATGCAAGGCATTCTCTTAAGGAATATTGCGTAGCTAAGATGAGACACAATAACGAGTATCTAAGGTTACACAATGGTTAGAGGGGTAGTCTGACATGTCTAAAAGATGTTCGTGAATTCGGGTGAAAGATACTAATGGTGGGGTGCTCTAACCTTGAAGCAACGGCAAGGTATATTAATACGTAAAATTGACGCACATTAATCCTAATAAATTCTAAATTAATCCTGGTCTCTTGATTTAATTCCAATTAACCCAGAATTGGTCGAGGGGATTTACAATCTACCCTCCTTAGAGTATTTTATCCTCAAAATTAAAAGATACGCATGGTAATAAATCCTGACTAAAATTAAAATGCAAATACGTACCTATTCCTTTGAAGAGGTGGGGATAGCGCTGTCTAATATCCTTCTCGCGTTCCCAAGTTGACTCTCCTGGTGTATGATGTCTCCATGCAACACGGACTAGGGGGATAGTCTGACCTCGCAGTACCTTTTCGCTCCTGTCCAGGATCTCAACAGGCTCCTCTTGGTATGATAAACTCGGCCCAACGGTGATCTCTGAATGGTTAAGTACATAACTCGGATCGGGTATGTACCTTCTTAGCTGAGATACATGGAAGACGTCATGGACTCCTTCTAAAGTCTGCGATAAGGCTAATCTGTAAGCAATCTCTCCGACGTGTTCTAACACATCGAATGGTCTGATGTACCTCGGACTCAGCTTCCCTCTGCCTCCAAATCTGATAGTCCCTCGAGTAGGTGAGATCTTTAGAAATATGTGTTCTCCAACCTGGAACTCTAAGGGTCGTCGATGTACATTCTCCCAATGCTTCTGTCGGTCCTGTGCTGCTCGTAGGTGCCCTTGGATCTTCTTCACATTCTCTACTGTATGAACAACCAACTCGGGGCCAAGAATCTGTCTCTCGCCTATATCACTCCAATATACGGGGGAACGATACTTTCTGTCATACAACGCTTCATAGAGAGCCATCTGGATGCTCGTTTGATAGCTGTTGTTATAGGAAAATTTGACCAAATGCAAATGGTCCTCCCATGATCCTTCAAAGTCAAGCATGCATGCTCTTAACATGTCTTCCAATGTCTGAATGGTGTACTCCGACTGGCCATTTGTTTGTGGGTGATACATTATGCTAAACTTTAGGCGAGTACCGAGACTCTCTTGCATACTCTGCCAGAAGTAAGATGTGAACCTCGTATCCCTGTCAGACACTATTCTAACCGGTACCCCATGTAGTCGCACAACCTCCCTCATGTACATATCTGCTAGGACCTCAGTGGATTACCCAACTCTGAAGGGTAGAAAGTGTGCGGACTTGGTGAGTCTATCTACAATTACCCATACTGTATTGCGACCACTAGGACAACTTGAAAAGCCCGTAATAAAGTTTATAGTGATATGCTCACATTTCTACTCTGGTATAGGGAGCGGTTGAAGCAATCCTACAGCTCTCTGATATTCAGCCTTGACCTGCTAACACACTAGGCACTTGGCCACAAAGTGCGCTATCTCTCTCTTCATTCCATGCCACCAGTAGTACTATCTCAAGTCTCTGTACATCTTCGTGCCTCCTGGATGAATAGAGTAGGTTAAACTGTGTGCTTCTGTCATTAATTCCTGACAAAGTTCTCCATTTGGTATATAGAGATGATCTCCGCATCTTAAAGTTTTGTCTTCATGTATTCGTAGTCCCGTCTGTAATCCAGCCTCTGTCCTCTGTCGAAGCCTCTGAAATCTGGCATCTGGCGGCAAAATAGCCTTGATCCTTTCCACTAATGTCGATTACAACTAAAAACTCGGCAACTGTCCGTCTACTCCGGGCATAACGACTTCTATACCATCTGCTCTAGATCTCTCAGCAGATGTTGTTGGGTAGTCAAGAAAAATGCCATAGGTCTTCTGATCAACACGTTAGATACTACATTGACCTTTCCCGGATAGTACTGTAGCTCAATCTTGAAGTCTGTCATCACCTCGAGCCAACGTCTCTGCCTCTGATTAAGGTCCTTATGGGTGTAGACGTACTTCAGGCTCTTATGATCAGTGAATATTTTTACTCTTTCTCCATATAGGTAGTGCCTCCAAAGCTTCAAAGCAAAAATCACTACGACAAGCTCTAAGTCGTGGGTGGGATAGTTCTTCTCATGGGTCCTCAACTGTCTAGAAGCATAGGCTACAACCTTCCCATGCTGCATCAAGATGCATCCTAGTCCTTTCCCGGATGCATCGCTATAGATTACGAATCCTCCGGTTCCAGATGTTATGGTCAAGATAGGTATTGTAGTCAAACGTTTCTTCAGCTCATCGAATGCCTTCTGACACTCATCTGTCCAAGTGAACTCCTTCTCCTTACGGGTCAAGCGGGTCATCGGTTCTGCGATCCTCGCAAAGTTCTCTACGAACCTCCGGTAATACCCGGCAAGTCCTAGGAAACTCCTTACTTCTGAGATATTGGTAGGGGTTGGCCATGTCTCTACCGATGAAATCTTTGCCGGATCTAGTGAAATACCATCTCCTGAGATGATGTGTCCAAGAAAAGTGACACGATCTAGAAGAAACTTGCACTTGCTCAGCTTAGCATAAAGTCACTCTCTCCTCAGTGTCTCTAACACTAGTCTCAAGTGCTCCTCGTGCTCCTCGTGGCTCTTCGAATACACCAAGATGTCGTCGATGAAGACTACCATGAACCGGTCCAAGTATTGGTGGAATACTCTGTTCATCAAGTTCATAAAAACAACAGGCGCATTCGTCAGTCCAAAAGGCATCACTAAGAACTCGTAGTGACCATAACGAGTCTTGAATGCTGTCTTTTGAATGTCTTCTTTTTGTACCTTCACTTGATGATAACCCGATCTCAAGTCGATCTTTGTGAACACCACTGCTCCTGTCAACTGGTCGAACAAATCATCAATCCGCAGCAGGGGGTATTTGTTTTTGATAGTCAAAGCATTAAGGGCTCGGTAATTAATACACATACGTACTGTTCCATCCTTCTTGGGTACAAACAACACTGGTGCTCCCCAGGGTGATGCACTAGGATGGATAAATCCCTTGCTCTGCAACTCCTCTAATTTTATCTTCAGCTCATCTAACTCCTTCTTCGCCAATCGGTATACATTGGAAGATACCGGTGCTACTCCGGGTACTAGCTCAATGGTGAACTCTAAGTCTCTATCTGGCGGTAAGTCTGGCAATTCTTCAGGAAAAATATTCTTAAATTCTGCAACTATTGGTGGGGGTACCATCTCCATAGCCATGTAAGTTCCAGCTATCTGTTATACTCCTTGTTCGACGGTCCCTCGCATGTACTCGAACTCCGATTGATCTGGCAGTCTAAAGGTGACGCTACTCTTTTGGCAGTTCAGTATGGCATTATACTGGCTTAACCAGCCCATGCCTAGCACAACATCAAAGTACGGCATGGATAATACCAAGAACCGTACTCTCATCTCTCTTCCATATATGACTACCGAGCACGTTCTGATAGTGCTGGTAACCGGTACGATGCCTCCCCCGATAAGAATCTTCCAACTCTTAGGTAAGGAAGAAGTCTCTACTCTATGCATTGCTAGGAATCTACTAGATATGAACGACAATGTAGCTCCAGAATCAAACAATGCAGTTGCAGGTAATAATAAAACTAAAATGGTACCTGTGATAGCTTCCCCTTCTGTTTCCTCCTCCGTGGCTGCTAATGCAAGGGCCTGTCCGTGCCTCTGTCCTTCTATCTGCTGTCAGACCTGATTAAACTGTGCGTGCTGTAGGTCCAAAGGTGGTCCCCTCTGAAATCCTCCAGGTGCCGGTGGACGCTGACCTCCTGATGGGGGTAGTATCCTCGGAACTGGTGCTGCTGGCCTCTGTCCGGTCTGCGGTGCTACCTCCCTGCACCGTGGGTAATCTCTGACAAGGTGCTGGCTCGCTCCACAAATCATGCATGTCCCCAGTCTCTTTCGGCAGTCCTTCTCGAAGTGGCCTCTCTTACCACAGAAGTGGCAAGTCGGGAGTTCCTGGTGTGGGTATGGTGCTATCCTCTGTTGTGTCTGTGCTCCGGGACGACGGATCGGTCCTCCTGCTCTGGGCTGGACTCTGGCTGGCGTGGTCGTACTGGAACGTCTAGCTCCTCTGACGATGGCCTCCTGGATCCTCGCCTCTGCTAGAACCTCCTTATAAGAGATCCTCGCATGTGTGGTGGTATACCTCTGTAGCTCGAAGGTGAGGCCGTGATGGAATCTCTGAGCCTTCTCTAGATCGTTGGGTATCAGGACGGCACCGAATCTGCTAAGGCGGCTGAACTCCGCATCATAGGCATCAACAGTCATATTCCCCTGTTCTAGATGTAGGAATTGGGAGTATAGGGCATTTCTGACTGTAGCTGGAAAATACTTCCTATTGAAGTACTTTAAGAACTATTCCTAAGTCTGGTTCTTGCCTACACTGCGCTCAATAGAATCCCACCAGTGATGGGCGTTGCCTTTTAGTTGGGCTCTCACGGCGGTCATCCAAAGGTCTGGGTGCAGTTGTGAAGCCTCTAGTAGCATTTCCATGTTGGCGACCCAATCGAAGATCTGCTCTACTGTCTCATTGCCCGAGAAAGTATTCGGTCCCATCTGTTGGAACCATCTTACAGTGCCACCTGTCTGGGATGGTGTAGGTGCTGGTACTAGTGCTTTGACAGGCGTCCTCTCTAGTACTGCCATTAAACTCTGTCTCAACGTCTCAGTCTGATGCCACTGTGCTTGCATCATAGTCTGGAAGAACTGAAGCATCTGTGGCTGTCCATCTAGCTGTGGCATCTGGGGTGTATAAGGTGGAGGTGGTGGTAATGGAACCTCTGGCTGTGCGGTAGGCATCTTCTCAGATGTCGGTCTCTCGGTCTGCGAAATCGGTGTAGCTCGTGAAGTTTGGCCCTCAAAATGCTGTATGGGGATCTTTTGTGAAGTATGTCCCTCGGGCTGCTGGGTAGGATCGCCCTGAGAAGTCTCGTGCCAATGTATCAGCGGGCCCTGTGGCGGTGGTTGCCCTCCAAGTAGCCCCTGGGGTACCTCCTCCCCTTGGGTGGTATTGTCTAGCACCACGGCACTGGGTGCTCTTCGTCCACTGCGCAAGTTTATCTTGCTGCAAGAGGCATAATTTCATTAAAAGAGTACGGAATCAAGCAACAAGATACAGATATTTAGAAGCAATACGAGGGAAATTCAAAGACGAAATCAAAGTGGATGAGATCTAGAAATTTCTATCCTACTGCAGGCTCGCTGGACGTGTTATCATACCACAAACGAATAAGTCGACCTGCATGGGCCACCACTAAAACCATGTCATGCCTCAGTCCCAAAGTACACGGGACCAGGCCAGGTGGCAATAGCCAGCTGTCACATCTCCGAGGATATCCTAATTTAATGAATCCTAATGAAGAGTGCTACGCTGTCCTAAATACTAATATGTTCCATATAAATTAACACAAGTAATCTAATCTCATCCATAATATAAACAGCAAGAATGTACTAATAAGAAATGTTGGAAGATAAACACCAGTCTCAAAATATCAAAGTACAACCAAGAATGTCTGGTGGGGACAAACCCACTACTATAACGATATAAAATAGGGAAATGATAGATAAAAGATAATGACCAAGGCATCGACTGACTAGATAGTGATGCTCCCAATCCTAGGCAGAAGGCCTACCAAGTGATCACGGAAACTCCGAAGGTAAAACCTCTAGCTCCTCTGCGGTAGCGAATCTCGTCTCCTGTCCTGGGCCGTATACTGTGGGGTAATATGCCTCGTCCAAATCTGGAAAGGTACCAGGTCCTCAGAGGGACGTAACAAGATATATAAAAATATGCCATATATAAATACTAAATAAAATAAATATAATAAAGGGTTTGCTAACCCTCTAAGTGAATGCAATATGAGGATAATGCTGGTACGTATGGGTATGTGTAGGCATAACGTCCATACTACGAAGAGAGTGGCATCAGTACAGTATATCGTCCATATCGCTCCGAAGAACGTGGCATCAGTATAGTATATCGTCCATATCACTCCGAAGAACGTGGCATCAGTGTAAAGGAAGTCATTGGACCCGTGGTTTCTCCGAAATCATAGCTCCAATGTGTGTACCCCATACGCCTACTAATTGTCCTCCCCGCCTAATGTAAATATACTAGTCGAATACTCGACGTGCATACCACATATCTATATGCCGGTCTCTAAAAATAAAATATCATGAGTTACGTACTAACCGTGATGCATGTCACACGCACTGATAGCTAGTCGAATACGCGGACCCGCATCCCAATATGAAAGTAACAGTGAATACGTGTAAGTGTCAGGTCTTGGAAGATATCAACGTATCCTCCTAACTGGGGTGAGTTTGCTAACAACTAGGTCAAGTATACAAATCATCGACGCAACCGTCGACTGTACCGAGTCAATCTCGGACGCACACAGTCATATGAAATAAAATAACGAGAATCATACAACATATGCATAACTTAAATTAAACAGTAAATATGGCAAGGTATCTTGCCTGAGTCCTCAAGATGTGAATGCCAATAGCCCGCTCCTGCAGTGTCCCCTGGCTGATCCAATGACCCTAAACATACCATATAATCTGGAAATTCTACATCAGACACTAACGCTAATACATACATATTTTACGACGCTGCTCTTAGGTACTATTGCAAGATCATGGCTGATCGAATACAGCGTCACGTGTGCACGTAGCTAGGGTGTACACACGTTCTGTCCTCGGTTAACGTGCGTCTTGAGACAATAATTCTATGTTATCGGTTTACGAAACTAAATTATGCCTTGTTGAATTACACACCATTTATTTCCATGTTAATTGCACTAGGTAACTGTCCACGTTTCTGGTGAGTTATAAGTGCTAGTAGCAAGTGTGACTATTAGGGTAATTATTATCTATTAATTACTGTTTTAAATTGAATTAGCATACATACTCATCTCTAGGGTTCCACATAATTGGTTTGTGTCCACGTACGACGCGCAACACAACTTGACGATACGACGACACGATCGTATGATGACATGATACATAAAAAGAAGGCTGGTGGTCGAGTACCTGGTTGACAGGACGAAGGGGGTCTATCTACTGGTTGGCCATCCTCCGGTGAGGGGAACTCCGGTGTCGTCGTCGGTAAGCAACAGCGACAGCGGCAGTACATCACTGCAGTAGCCGCAACAGTAGCCGCAGTCCTGGACGACGGTGGTCGTGGGTCGAGGTGGCGCGGGGGTGGCTGTCGGGTCAAGGCGGCGTGGGGGTGGCCATCGGGTCGCGAGGAAAGGCAGCGCTCCGCCTGGCAGCGGTGATCGGGTGCCGGAGTGGGGGCCGGGGCAGTCGGGTTTGGATGGGCGGTCGGTGGTGGTGCAGGCGGCCGGAGGGGGAGAGTCCAGGATCAGATAAGATGCGACGGCAGTCGAGCTTGTGAAGTCGGAGGAGGGGAGACTAGGGTTTGGTTAGACGGCTAGAGTATGAATAGGTGATGGTGATCTAGGGTTTCCCATGAAAGAATATGTGTGTTTATATATATAGGGATTTGTGGGTTGCTCTTGGGACTTGGGCCTGTCCGGCCTTGTTGGGGTGGGGCTGGTCCACGTAGCAGAGTGTGTGTGGGCTTGGTTAGGTTTGTTTGAGGTGCAATTGGCCTTGAATTTAATTAAATTAATAAATACAAGGCGTTCTCTTAAGGAATATTGCGTAGCTAAGATGAGACGCAATAATGAGTATATAAGGTTGCACAATGGTCAGAGGGGGTAGTCTGGCATGTCTAAAAGATGTTCGTAAATTCGGGTGGAAGATACTAATGGTGTGGTGCTCCAACCTCGAAGCAACGGCAAGGTGTATTAAGACATAAAATTGACGCACATTAATCCTAATAAATTCTAAATTAATCCTGGTTTGTTGATTTAATTCCAATTAACCCTGAATTGGTCGAGGGGGTTTACATGGGGGCAGATCTCTACATTTAATGCTCAAGATTTTGTTCTATTTTTAAATGACTGGGAAAGCTAAAACTGTGGCTAATACGCTCACATCACCATTATTGCATTTTACGCCAACCAGGCTATTTTCAATTATAGGATTACGCCATATGCTATCTCCTCGAAATACGCCAACTCGGCTATATTTGCAAAGGCACGTGATAAGGCTATTTAGCCTAGAATACGCTCAAGACCTCAGTCATGACGGATAATTGTCTATTTTATGCTGGTTATCTATTATTCATGCATCCTCAAGTTTTACGCAGAGCTTGGCTTTTACGCCAACAATACAGTTATTTGGCCTTTACGCCAACCATCTTTACGCAAGGTTCAGTTACCTACATGGCTTGTATGCCATGATCTTCGAGAAGCAGTTATATGCATTACCTCATAAAGGGACACGTGTCATACGCATATTCAGAAGACAATGGGAACGTGGGTAGCAGTTATCATAACCGCAGCGTAAAAGAAGTCTTCTTCTTCACAGTTTGATCTTTTACGCTAACAAGACAGTTATTTGGCCTTTACGCCAACCATCTTTACGCAAGGTATAGTTACCTATGTGTCTTGCATGCCATGATCTTCAAGAAGTAGTTATATGCGTTACCTTATAATAGGATACGTGTCATACGCAGATTGAGAAGATTATTTGAATATGGGTAGCAGTTATTATAACCGCCGCGTAAAAGATGCAACTTTCTTCACAGTTTGGCTTTTATGCCGACTAGGCAGTTATTTGGCTGTTCTTTATAAATAGAGACCCCTGGTCACATGGGAAGGAGGAGAGAGAAGCACAAGGAGAGATCAGAGAGAGAGAGAGAGCACAGACAGAGAGTGTTGGTTGAAAACTTTGGCAATGAGAATTCAATCCCACTTGCAACCTTTGAAGCTTCTTCTTCTTCTACAACACTTCTTTATCATCGTGTGGTCTAAGGAACAAAGTGATCGACCATAGATCAGACTTCTATAGCAATACTTCTCCAGAATTATTTTATTGTACTTAACATCCTCGTATAGGATTAATTGTACTCTTTTTCTTGTTTGTAAGCAAAAAGAAAGGTTTTGTATAAACCCTCTTCCTCATTTTTTTATTACCAAACAGTAGACGGTGGATCACTTCAAATATACTATCAAGTCGTCAAACACGTCATCCATATTAATCTATCTCACATACGACGGGATCTTACTTCTTCCCACGAGGATAACTTACTTATGCAGATCTTTCACCCGTGGAAAGGGACCCCAACGCCTTCTATTTCCCCAGGAGAATATTTAAAGTAGAATCTCCACTCTACGATTCCCATGACTCTCGTCAACAGCTGATGATGTAGAGATGTGGTCTATCCACTCTCCCCAAGACCACCACTTTCCTGCCAAGAACTCCTGCTTAACTGTGTATGTGGATAACCGTTTGCCAACTATCGACCACCATCCTTGCCCCACAATCCTGTCGTGGAGTATAACTGATCAAACTGTAAGCCATCTGGCATGTCTAGAAGAAAGCCCTCTTCTCTAAAGCCACGATCCCTACTGGTCATACTAGAACATGGGCTATGACTTCTCCATTACAGGCCATGATTGCCTATGGAAGCTCCACACTCCGCAACAATGATCGAACGATCATCATTTTATAAATATTCGACACTTCACAACTTTTTAAAGGACGTCCAATGCAATAGCAGACAATAGCCTCGACACTGAGCTCCTGCTTATCCCCTACATTTCCCATCCATAACTATATCTGATAGTCAAGGGAGTAAATGGGTCACTCTGATCTGATCTCCATCATCTGACTTCCATAGAACACTACTAAAATATAGAGGAATAACAACATCCATATCCGTCATCAAAATATCGCTATTCAGTATTAGCGACTACCTGGCAATATAATTTAGACAGAAAAATCCCGTCGGTAAATGCCACGTCGCTAAAAAAGTTCGTCGCCAATCAGTCGATTCCTCGACTATTAACTGGCGTAATTGCGACGTCGATTTAGTTGACGTCTATGCAACACTTCATCGATGGATTAATATAGCGGCACTTTAGCGACGGATATGCGACAATAATTTAGTTTATAATGACGTATAAATAGTGACAAATTTGCGTCAAAAGCGGCATCATTTTAGTGACAATACTTATGTTTCCGATACTGAACAAAAGTTTGATACTCAAGTTAGCGACGGAATAAAGACATTACTTACTATCGGAAAGAAGATGCCTTTCTATCGATGTATGTCGGTAATCCGTCGCCCAACGATGGAAATTTACTTGGCGACGGTTTTATTTGTCGCTAGATTGTCGCAAGTACGTCGCGAATAGTAGCTAAGTTGATTAATATTCGTCGCTAATATGCATATAACTGCAAAAAAACTTTCAAAAGCAGATATCTCAGCATATATGATTTATATAAAACCTATTAAGCACTATCAATATATCAACCATCCAACGCAACCCACTATAGAATTCTCGTCCAATCAGCCCTTCAACGGCACAAGCGTAAGCTGAAAACACACACGAGACATACTTCAGAAAAGACATAATTAACATAATAAAATTAATCACATACATGTCTAAATACAAGTCCAAATAAAATAATCAAAGTACATAAACAATATCCACAAGTCCATAACAACGATAACACAAATAAATAATATCCACAAGTTGCGATTACTACAACACAAATAAATATCAAATATAAAGAAAATTATCGATCTAGCAGTGTTCCCTGGTCACACATATGTTTGAGGACCTCCGAAGAAATTTTATTCACTAATTCATATGGTAGAAATTTTAACGCCTCTGATGACAATAAACTTAGGAACCTCATCACTGCGCCAGTAGATAGAATAGGGCCAAAAGCAGCAGCAGGAGGAGAAGAGGAACTAGAAGGAACAAATATTGTGGCGCCAAGGACAACAACGAAAGGAGCACGAACATCGAAAGAACCATGCACCATGGATCCCTACAAACAACTGATCGACTCCTGCATACCCACCACTATAGCTTGCAATGTGGTCATCGTCGTAACAATTTTCTCTATCATATCGGGTTGCGCCGTAGCAGAAGACGCCGACGGTGGAGGTCTCGAGTATACCGACATCTGCGACGCCAAGGATCCGGTGCCGTAGACGCGTCCGCCGTTCCCTCTTCCGCCTATGGCCTGTACAAAATGGTCGTTCGTTCGAGCGGCCATAAAAGAGGACGTAGTGGCGGGCGAAGACTTAGCGATACTCTCTTCCACCTCATCCTGAGTGGCCCGAGTGGTGCTCTCAATCTGTAGAGACTGGAACGCAGCCTATCTAATGACCCTTGCTTAATTTCCTAATGGACTTCTAACTTGTAATATAAATTCTAACAACTCATATTATTCTAACTTATAATATAAATTCAAATATTTACAACTATCTTGCTGGCCTTCTCATCCACGAAACTCCCGTTCTTCCTCCTCTTATGTGTATACTAAAAAACAACGGCAAAACTGATACTAGAGGGATCCCCCCTCCTTCGTCTGCTTCTCCGCCTGTGTACGAAACATTAAGGAAGCATATTAGCTTGATAATTAATATTATTAAACTATATAATAAAAATATTTAAGTAAGAGTTATCTTACCAGGTTTTGATGGTGCATAGCGATGGGGATCGATCCACCAGTATGCAGACTCCTATAAGATCATGCCTTCCTTACTCGGACCTCTTCTTGAACTCAGGAGTATCGAAAACCTTCTGTATCTTCTCCCAAAAATTATCACGAATCCAGAGTTTCTTACCCTTTCCAACATTTACCTTTTTTTGTAAATCATCCTTTGCATCCCGCATCTTCTTGCTACAGGCGCCGCGATATGTCTTCCTTGTCTCCGTATAGCAATGTTCGGGCCACCAGTAGATTTTTTGACATACAAATTCAGTTAACAATTAATATAAATAGATAAAAAATAATTAATAAATGGAATAACGAAAAAGGTCAAATATACCTTCATCTGGTCAAGCCATATATACTGCATGTCAGACGGCACATCGGAGAATCTAAGGTAGGGGCCGTAGTAGTTCCCCTTAATTATTTTCCCAAGTGTTGAAGTAGCACTGTAGGAGAAAAAAACCTACAAAAAAATAAAAATAGATTATTTAGTTGAATAAATAAATAAAATATATGAAATTAACTGCATTAGATGAAACATATGAAATTACTTACAACTCTTTAGTCGTGGGCCAAAGCTCATTTCTGAACTGCCCCTCCGGTCTCTCTAGTTTGTTGGAGGACCACCCGGTCGGAGGATATACTGACCACTAGCATTATACTCTAAGTTTGGCTACTCCGGGACCCATCGTACAGCTGCCGGAGTATCTGGTAGTCGAACTGACGATGGGGTGCCGGGATCTGCATCAGATGATGACGGGAGTATATATGCCGATGATGGAGCGTCGGATATGCGACAAATGGAGGAGTGTATGTGCCTATAACCAATGGCAGAGTGGAGGTGCCTGCAACCGACGAAGGGGTATCGGGATCACATGATTAAGGAGATAATCCATCCTCGACTAGTATAAGATCACAACCACCTCGATCACGTCCACGACCATGACCACCGTGATCACAACCACGACCACCAGCCATCTATGATCACGATTTAAATATATAGACATCTAATAAAAAGAACTAAGCAACATAATCGACGTATAATAAATATAACTAAGCAACATAATAGACATCTAATAAATAGAACTAAACAACAAAATAACTATGAAAACTGAGATAAAAGTGTTTTCAGTAAGAGACAAAAGTATTTGTAGTAACAAAATAAAACTCCATCTCTAGGTACAACATGTAGACAACATAGGTAATTTAATCATCATCGTCGTTATCGTCATCGCATTGCCATCGTCGTCATCATCGTCATCATTATTATCATCCTCATCCTCATCCTCATCCTCTTCCTCTTCCTCATCTTCATCAAGTTTTTCTTCTTCTTCTTCTTTAGAGACGTCTTCCTGGTCATGGACAAGGCCAATTATCTGGTTGTGAACTATGTCTTGTATATCAACCTCTTCCTCCCCTCTATTTTTCTCGATAATAGCTTCAACATCCACGTTATCCATGACATCTTCTTTCGACCGCTGTCCCAAATATTAAGGCTTTTTGATCTAGTCCTCCTGGTATGATGGGTCTCCAACATTGAACGTATTTCTAACTTTAGTCTTACATACCCCTACCAATCAAATCAATCTCTATGATGCCTTGGGTAACTTATATAGTAGACTTGAACAGCTTGACTTGCTATCACAAACGAGTCGGACCCTCTATATCTCATGCGATGGTTTATATCTATAAATCTAAATTGTTTATTAATTTTTCATCCTTGATTTGGTGTTGTGTTGAACCAATCATATATGAACATCACAATATTCATGTCATATGGGGCCGGATATTATAACTTGACAATATCCCAAAGTACACCATAATAGTCAAAGTCTGGATCGTTATCGTAGATGGTCCCTCTTATACAAACAACAAAATCCTTTGTATTCAAGCCGTTAGTAAGAAATTCAGTATTTATATGATTTTGAGTTGCTTTAAACTTGAAGTCATTAATGACATAGCCTGGCCAAGTCCTTGCTTCCTTAATCGGTCCCAATGCCAAATAACGAAGGCTCTCATTTACGAGTGTTATTTCAGGCAAAAAAAATCTGTATACACACGTCGCTAGTAGACATGTTATTAGCGACATAAAACATGTCTATTATATTACTTGAATATAAGTAATATTTTCAAGCTTTCATAAACATATGAATTATATTGGCTTCATTTATTTTCCATTAGGGATATGAATATACTACTAAACTACCAATTAATCATCTTTATTCTTATAATGTAATTTTATTTTAAAGTAGAATCGTACCATGCCATCAATCATCTTTATTCTCAAAATAGTTATTTAGAGCGTTTGTCGATCCCCAATGAGTTCACCTTGGATAATAGTATTGGGTGAATTATGACACCAGATAATTGACCTCTACCTAAAAGTTCCATAAATACGAAAGGCAATATCATGTATTATTATGCACTTTTAAACTTTTTTTAGGGCCCCAGCGATAAGTAAAATAAAAGAATTAATATAGTATTATAAGAATAATTGGCCCATTTTTTTAAAAAAATTTGAGATACCCAGCGTAACGCTCAGGAGTTTGTCTATGCTGTGTTGTATTCCTTTTAGACCCACTGTCCTCAACTCCCACAAAATAATGGAAGGAATAATACGTCCCTGTGGCTCGATCCATCGATCTTCTGCCACCCATCTAGTACCTCTCCCCGATAACCACAAGGGTCACTCGAGTTCGGTATTGGCCAATTTAGTTTGATACTTAAATTTTGTCCAAGTTACATTTTTGGAACATCGTACAATATACTTTTATTGAAGGAAACTATTTCTCTTTCCTGCAACTTCAGTTTAGATTCACTTTCGTGGAACCATTTGGTCTGTAGATAAGTACTAAGTTTATTCATTAATCTGCATAATTCTTTCACATGAAAGAAAAGAAAGCATCATATCTATAAGTTTATGTTGGTGTTATTGCCTTTGGATTAGTGAAAGATAGTCCCACAGTATTGGCTGCACCACCAAGTGGGTATCTCAATATAATACTTTGTATGTATTGAGGTGTGCACAAAGAGTATGGTGGAACAAATGTAGGTGTCATGTAGGATTATTTTCCTAGGAGAAAAAATGAATAACTCCTTAAAGAAAGCATTATGCCTTTTGTCACTCTCTTGAGAAAATTTCCTTAGGAGCTACGCGACTCGGACTCGGATTCGAACTCGGGCTCAAGGGCGCAAAATGGTACTTTATTGGCACACATTGCACTTAGCACGTTAGCTTAAGGCTGAATGCGCAAGGCAAAGTGTGCGCTACAAAGTGCGCATGGCTTAGTAAACGTTGCTTTGTGCGCACGACATTGTACGTGCTTCTTTGTGCGCACGCTTTCGCTGATTGCAGATTTAGTCAGTTATGGAAATATATGATCGTAATTCAAATCTGATGTTTGTGGGATTTAAATTTAATATGTTCCTATCTTTTTGTAACTGATTAGTGGCCAGGTTTAGGATTAGGTTTCTATCATATCCCTATAAATACTCTTTTTATATCCCCTTTTAAAATTTACTTCAAAATTGAGAGACAAAGGGAGTTGTTGTTGCTGCCGCCATTAGAGTCAAGATGAGTTCATGCAAGTCCAGAAAGGAGGTGACATCGAGCGTTCTAGAAGTTCTTTGAGAACCTGCTGGTTCCTGGAAGCAGATTGTGGTGGGACGAATCTTGCTTTGAGCAACGATAATTTTTATCACTCAAGCAAGAAGCGATCATTTCTTTCTCTTCTCTTTCCTATTCTCTCTTTGTAACTCGTTCAGTCTCAATTGCAACTACGTTTGCAAAGAAGAACGAAGTTTTACTTTCTTATTATTGGGATCTTATAAACAAGTTGTAATCAGAGTTGGATATTATAGTTGTTCCTCGAGTATATCAGAGCAGTCCTCTGATCTTGATTTCTTCAAGAATTAACAGAGGTGATAACTTCTGTTCCTAGTCCTGTTCATCCATCTTTGGTTAAGACTTGGGACTAATAATCTCAAAGCAAGATCCAAGTAAGATGGAGAACAACCATTCAAGTCTTCTCGATACAAGTTTTAACGAACTTGAGAAGTTTGACGGGGAGCATTACAACATCTGGAAGAGAAATATCATCCTTAATCTTCAACTAGTAAAGATGGATTATGTGTTCACAGATCTAGAGTCTATTATTCTAGAGAGTGATGATGCTACCGTTTGGGCGATTGCTAGTGCAACTACTGCACGAAAAAAGTGGAGGAGAGACAAGAACCTCTACAACTTGCTGATTCTAAACTCCATAGAAGATACTCTGGCGGAGTCATACAGCAGTACGAACCATGCAAAGGTCATATGTGATTCACTGAAAAAGTATTACAAGACTGATGAGAATCGCAACAAGATCTACGTGACCGAAAAGGTCTGAAAGATGTGGTTTGAGGACGATAAGACAATATTATCTTAAGTCAAAGAATTTCTCAAGTTACGTCAAAAACTTGAGGATGATGTCATGTCCATGGTCGACGCTTTCGTCATGGGGGGTATTTGTCACCAAGCTCCCATCTGGGTGGAGAAACTTTTTCTCGGACATGCATCAAAAAAGATGGAGGTCAACCTTTGTCATGACCCGCACCCAGTGTAGGGATGAAAGTAATGAACAACGCCCAACCTATGCCACATCATCAGCGGTAGAACAATATCTGGATAATCTATCTATCTAACAATCAAGATATAAATATGCCACCAATGTAATATAAATACTTAATCACAGATCTATAAGATGGAATAAATACACGGATATGATAAAAGAACTCAAGAGTCTAATACAACTCACAATACCAAATAATATCCTATGAGTCAAGAAATACTAATAACATAGTTGGAGACAAATTTTGTACAAATAGAATCTAATTACTGAGCTACAACTCCTGGGTCATCTGTCTCAGTCGGGATGAGACCCTCCTGAGCCAAGGTCTCTGGCTCTAAGCCAACTATGTCCTGAGTCCCGTAGTGAGTGGGGTACCACTCCTCAGTGTCATCTGGGAAAAATATATCCAGTCAGAAAAGGAGAAAAGTATATCTCTAATAGCTGTTCTAATAAATGATATAAACTATATAACAGTAAATAGATGTGAATATACAAGATGCAATATACAGATACAAGAGATATGCAATAAAAGGAATACTGGAAATAAATAGATGAATGATCAATATAGAAATGAACAAGAAATACTACTATTAAGTGAGTGAGTACTAGCTTTAACATGTGATCAGCTTGGGAACTTGCACAAGGATTATGGCATGTTAATCATACGTGCAGTGTATGATTAACAATATTCAAGGAACAAGACACGCACAAGGAGGGTATAATCACATATCTATACTAAATACTCTCTGACCCCGACTGGTATAGTGGATCCAACCATGGTATGTTATAATACAGGATTCTCTGGGTAGGTAGCAAGTCTCCCCAAGAATCAATGTTTGTACATGTACAAGAAAATAAGGCTTGCATAAGATACACCATAAATACCAAGGAATAATATCTCATGACGATATCTGGATATACCAATCCATGTAACCATTGTATCAAAAAATCAAGGATATCTATACTAGATACAGGGAACATAGACGATATCATAAATGAGAAACTATCAGAGAATGTACTCATCGAAAATTTGGTGAACATTATCAAAGATGTCTGATACGGTCTCGAAGACCTAATATGAAATATTACATCAATACAAGATTTTGGAATAAAAATAAGTTAAACTAGTCAACTTCTAGGTCATAAAGCCATTTCTAAGTCAAAATAGTCAAACTAGGTCAACTCTAGGTCAAAGTAGTCAAACTTGGTCAAACTAGCTATTTCTAGGTTGTATGAGTCCATCTCTAGGATATTGGGTCCATACACTATGTAACTAGGCCATACTAGCTATACTAGGATACTAGAAAACCAACAAAATATCGTATCATAAGATACGCAATTTATTAGATATAAAAATATTAAAAATATATATACAAGGCAAAATATATATTACTCCTAGTTAAACTAATGCTAAGTGGATACCTTGGCTTTGAACCAAAAGCGGTATCACACCACCTACATACTCATCTCGATGTGCAAACTCAATACCTTGAGTAAAATCCAATACCTTGACATTACCTTGGTATCACAAGGTAATTCAATATCTAAACATATTATCAACTACACATACTCCTCACTATACACTAATATGTATTTAAACTATAACAATACTATACTAAACTATATACTAACATACTCCTTCGGATATTTAATACCCGTACCCAAGATATCTCAACTCTCATTACCTTGGTGTGCCTCAAGGTAATCTAGAAATAATGCCAACTAATATTAACTAGTGCTTATATATATATATAAGTTATTAGTTTACATTAATAAGCTAGTAGGTCATGTATATATTGTTAATAAGTTAGTATATATATATATATATATATATATATATATATATATACCAATTTACCGGGTTATCAATAAGCTACTGCTTATTGAACCTGCTGCTGCCACTGCTTACTGCCGCTGCTTCTGCTTATCGCTGCTGCTTGTTGCAGCTTCTGTCGCTACTTTCTACTTCTACTGCTGCTTCTGCTGCCGCTGCTGCTGCTTCTCTCAGCTTTTCTGCTATTGCTTTTCTCAGCTTATTGGCCTGCTTATCACTGCTTTTCTCCCTATTTTTTATTGTTTTCTTACTGTTTTTCCATGGTTTCTTCTCCCATATATATATATAAATATAAATATATATATATATATATATATACACCAATTTACCGGCTTATCAATAAGCTACTGCTTATTGAACCTGCTGCTGCCACTGCTTACTGCCGCTGCTTCTGTTTAGCGCTGCTGCTTGTTGCAGCTTCTGTCGCTGCTTTCTACTTCTACTGCTGCTTCTGCTTCTGCTGCTGTTTCTCTCATCTTTCCTGCTGTTGCTTTTCTCAGCTTATTGGCCTACTTATCACTGCTTTTCTGCCTATTTTTTATTGTTTTCTCACTGTTTTTCCATGGTTTCTTCTCCCCTCTAGCTCACACACACACACACACACACACACACACACACACACACACACACACACATATATATATATATATATATATATATATATATATATATATATATATATAACCATACTTAGAGAGGCACATGAACTCCTACTCTCCTATGATCACCAACACATCAACAAAAATTATAGAACATACATATAAATATAAATATACATATACCTCATATAATAATTATATTTACAATATTATAATATCTATAACCAAGGCAATTGAATTAAATTACAAAAAAACAAACACGTGAAGTGCATCGCACCCATATCACACTAGATCTATGATACTCTTGCGATACAGCTCCACCACACAACCAAATGTATTCCAATAGACACGAGCAAGTCTAAAATCATAATTATGAATAATACGAAGAGCTAGCTACTCAACTAGGTGTCCATGTCAAAATGTGACATGTTCAAACCCCCGTGTCGGAAAAAAATCCCCAAATCAACTCATATCTCCAAATTATCGGAATACGTCCTACATGTATCTAATTATGGACATGATACTAGTCACACACAATCAAACATATGTCAATTTGGTCTAAATGACCTATTGACAAATACAAGATGTGTCAATCTCAGAATTTCTCTAAAATTGACACAAAATACCACATAACTTTCTCCATAGACCTTCTATGAACCTAATTCTAATTCTTATGGGTAGCCTAAGCATATGTGGTAGTTCTTAATGATTAAAATACAGATTTAATGTCTAATTAGAGGAGAAAAACTAAATTATAACCTATTGGGGATGAATTCCCAATAAAACCTCTAAATTGAGTGAAAATAGCCTCCAACTTGTAGATCCTTGCTCTTCCTTATAGATCCTTGCTTTCTCCTTGTAGATCCTTGCTCTAATAGCCTCTAATAATGATTTGGGAAGAATTAAAAAGAAATTTGGGTAAAATTTGATGTAGGAATGAAGAAATTTGAAAGAGAAAAATTCTAGATCTAGATTTAGAATGAACAAATAAAGAGAGAGAGTCTCTCTCCTCCCTAACTAGGTCGGCCACTTGCCCCCTTTCCCAAGCTACTATGAAATATCCACAATACCCCTTGGGGCTTGTCATGAAGAAATTAATTAAGGAGAGAATGTTCTAGTCTAATTGGTTTAACTTAATTAATCATCCTCCTAATGATTGAGCTTCTTATTGGGCTTAATTCTAACTAGAACTAAATGTTGGTCCAAGGATCTAATCTAAACTATTTAGTTCTACGAACACAAGTCTAAAATAATAAACTAACATCTAACAATGAATAAATAATATAATAAATAAATATTTAACATGCACAATATTTAATTAATTATAAAATGACCAAAATATCCTTTCCTAGAAAATATGGTAGTGACAAGTCTACCCCCCTTAAAATAATTTTGTCCTTGAAATTCAAAGACGAAACTACCCCCAGAAAATAAAATAGAACAGAATCAGGAAAGAACATACCTCAAGGCACAAACAAATATGGGTAACGCTCTTGTATTTTATCATCTCTCTCCCAGGTAGACTCCTCCGGAGAGTGATGCCTTCATGTGATGCATACCAAGGGAATAGTATGGTTCCTCAGCACCTTCTCTCTCCGATCCAGAATCTCAACTGGCTGCTCTGGATAGCTTAGAGTAGGGCCCACCTCTATCTCCGAGTGATCAAACATGTGACTAGGATCCTCTATGTACCATCTCAACTGTGATACGTAAAATACATTGTGTACTTCCTCCAATATAGGTGGCAAGTTTAGTCTGTAAGCAACTGCATTGACCCTCTAGAGAATACTGAAAGGTCCGATGAATCGCGGACTAAGATTTTTGCCTCTACTGAAATGAATCGTGCCTCGTGTCAGAGAAATTCCCAGAAACACAAGACCACCAACCTAGAACAAAATACAACCTCTATAACTTAATCTATAATAAACAACCAATAACAAGAACAAAATAAAATCTAAAACTATACCTCAAACTCCAAAGGTCTTCGGTGGCTTTCGGCCTAATATCACTGTCTGTCCTGTGCCACTCGAAGTCTGTCTCTGATCAGCTTAACCTTCTCCTCTGCATCCATAACCATCTCTTGCCCTAGCAAATCTCTCTCTCCAATATCGTCCCATGACAAGGGAGTACGATATCTTCGACCGTACATAGCCTCAAATGGTGACATCTCTATACTAGCCTGGTAGGTATTGTTGTAAGCAAACTCTGCCAAATAGAGATAGTCCTTCCAAGATCTCCCAAAATCTAGTACACATATGCGCAGTATATCCTCAAGAGTCTGAATAGTCCTCTTTGACTGCCCATCCGTCTGGGGGTGATATGTAGTACTGAACTTGAGCTAGGTGCCCAAACTCTTTTGCAAACTCCTTCAGAAATGAGAAGTAAAACGACCATCCCGATCTGAGACTATGCTGACGGGAACCCCATGTATCCTGACAATCTGCCTCATATATATCTCTGCCAGCTTCTCCGTAGACAAACCCACCTTAAAAGGCAAAAAGTGGGCCGAGTTGGTCAACGTGTCAATGATGACCCAAATTGCGTCTTTTCCTCCTGGAGATCGTGGAAGTCCGGACACAAAATCTATAGTAATGTGCTCTCACTTCCACTCTGGAATAGGTAATGGCTGAAGTAATCCACCTGACCTCTGCCTCTCAACTTTCACCTGTTGGTGCACTAAGCATCTGGATACAAACTGTGCCACCTCCCTCTTCATGCCATACCACCACACACTCTCTCGCATATCCCGGTATATCTTGTTGGCACCTGAATGCATAAAATATTGAGAGCGATGCGCTTCCTGTAATACCTCCTCATGCAGCTACCCACTAGGCACACATAATCTAGCACCCATGCCACAAAGAACCATCCTAAGCAATGGTAAAATTATCCTCCAATCCTGCTCTCACCTGAGCTCTGATGTTCCTCAGATATACATCCTCATACTGGACTGCCTTGATCCAGTCCATCAACTTTGAGTGTATCTGCAACTCCCACACCTACATAGCAAAATTATAAACTATAACCTCAATGCCCAATCTCTCCAAGTCCTCCAATAAATATCGATCCTGCATAAAAAAACATAGCTATCGGATACCTGCTCAAGGCATCGACAACTACATTGACTTTTTCAGGATGATACTGCAAAGATATATTAAAATCTTTTACCAGTTCCAGCCACCAACGCTGTCTCATGTTCAACTCCTTCTGAGTAAAATTGTACTTCAAACTCTTATGGTCTATGAAGATCTTTACACGCTCTCCGTACAAATAGTATTTCCACAACTTCAGGGCAAAAATGACTACTGCCAACTCCAAATCGTGGGTAGGATAGTTCTTCTCATGAGAATATAATTGCCTGGATACATAGGCAATCATTTTTCCATTCTGCTAAAGAACACAACCCAGACCTTTTCTCGATGCATCACTATAAATAGTAAAACCTCCAGACCCTGATGGCAACGTCAAAATAGGATCAAACGTCAATCTCGTCTTCATTTCCTCAAAAGCAACCTGGCACTCCTCTGTCCAAACAAACTCTGGATGCTTCCTGGTGAGTCTAGTCATCGGCTCGACAATCCTCAAAAATTCTTGCACAAACTTCCTTTTGTAGCCTACTAAACCCAAAAAACTTCTGATCTCTTCCACTGAACTCGAGGTCTTCTAAGATTCTACTGTTGTGATCTTCTTCAGATCCACTGAAATTCTATCACCAGTCACAATATGTCCTAAGAACTCTACCTTGTCCAGAAAGAACTCATACTTGGACAGCTTCCCATACAGCTTCTCCTTTCTCAGCACATCCAACATAATTCGCAAATGCTCCTCGTGCTCCCCCGGTATCTTCGAGTATATAAGTATGTCATCGATGAACACCACCACGAACTTATCAAGGTACTGGTGGAACACCTTATTCATCAAATTCATAAATACTGTCGGGGCATTAGTTAACCCAAACAGCATCACCATAAACTCATACTGGCTATACCGAGTCCTAAAAGCAGTCTTCGGAAGGTCCTACGACTTCACTTTCACCTGGTGGTAGCCTGATCTCAAGTCTATCTTAGAAAATATCTTAGCGCCACTTAACTGATAGAACAGGTCATCAATCCGTGGCAATGGATATTTATTATTGATAGTGAGATTATTCAATATCCTGTAATCGATGCAAATATGCACCGATCCATCCTTCTTCTGTACAAACAATACCGGGGCTCCCCACGGTGAAGAACTGGATCTGATAAACCCCTTATCCTGTAACTCATCCACTTGCTTCTTCAGCTCGACCAGCTCGCTGTTGTTCACTCTATAGACATATTGTGAAATTGGTTCTGCACCTGGCACCAAGTCTATAGAGAACTAAATATCTCGATCTGGTGGCAATCCTGACAATTCCTCAGGAAACACATCCAAGAACTCTGCTATCAACGGATGCGACAACTCCTTGTCTTCCACCATAGCTCTACAGATAATGCATTCTCTCTGCTCTACAGTTCCTGCTGCAAACTCAAACTCTGGCTCTCCTGACGGGCTAAACAAAACTCTACCTCCTCTGTAATCTATACTAGTATGGTGCCTACTCAACCAATCTATCCCGAGTACAATGTCATAACTCGAAAGTGGTATTACAAGTAGACACGCACTCAGCTCCCGGCCTCCCAGAGTAACTCTCCGATCCTTGTAAATATCATTAACCAGAATAATGCCTCCCCCGGTCATGATCTTGCAAGTCCCAAGCAAAGACTCGGTTACCAAATGATGCTTCAGAGAAAAAAATTGATACAAAACTATGGAAAGCACCACTATCAAACAAAGCTAAAGATAGAATGGAATCAATATGGCACATGATATAATGCATTCGAAGAAGGACAATTAAAGATCAAATATCAATATCAAGGAAGAACAGTTGATTTGAACAATAGAGTTTTTTCTAGATGTGATTGAGTAGTCTCAGCCTATAGCCTATATCCTATATCCTAAAATAGGCTCGTAATAGTAGTCAATTCAGAGCACCACTATGAATCGTACTAATTACGACCTCGAAGACCTACATGTGGCACCACTAAAAATATGTCACAACCCGCACTTGGTATAGGGATGCAAGTAGTGAACAACGTCCATCCTATGCTGCAGTATCGATGGTAGAACGCAGTTTGGATAATCTATCTATCTAACAATCAAGATATAAATATGCCACCAATGTAATATGAATACTCAATCACAGTTCTATAAGATAGAACAAACGCACAAATATGATAAAAGAACTGAAGAGTCAAATATAACTCATATGACCAAATAACATCCCATGAGTCAAGAAATACTAATAACATAGCTGGAGACAAATCCAATACAAATAGAATCTAATTACTGAGCTACAAGTCCTGGATTATCTATCTCAGTTGGGATGAGACCCTCCTGAGCCAAGGTCTCTGGCTCTAAGCCAACTACGTCCTGAGGCCCGTAGTAAGTGGGGTACCACTCCTCAGTGTCATCTGGAAAAAATATATCCAGTAAGGAAAGGAGCAAAGTACATCTCTAACAACAGTTCTAATAAATGATATAAACTATGTAACAGTAAATAGATATGAATATACAAGATGTACTATACAAATACAAGAGATATGCATTAAAAGGAATACTAAAAATAAATACAAGAATGAGCAATATAGAAATGAACAAAAAATATTACTACTAAGTGAGTGAGTACTAGCTTTAACATACGATCGGCTTGGGAACTTGCACAAGGATTATGGCCTGTTAATCATATGTGTGGTGTATGATTAACACTATTCAAGGAACAAGATATGCACAAGGAGGCATGATCACATATCTATACTAAATACTCCCTGTCTCCGACTGGTATAGTGGATCCAACCATGGTACGTTATGACACAGGATTCTCTGGGTAGGTAGCAAATCTCCCCAAGAATCAATATTTGTACATGTACAAGAAGAATAAGGAAACAAGGTTTGCACAAGATATACCATAAATACCAAGGAATAATATCTCATGACGAGATCCAGATATACCAATCCGTGTAACCATCGTGTCAAAAAATCAAGGATATCTACACTAGATACAAGGAACATAGAGGATATCATAAATGAGAAACTATCAGAGAATATACTCGCCTAAAATCCGGTAAATAGTATCAAAGATGTCTGATACGGTACCTCGAAGACCTAATATGGAATATTATGTCAATACAAGATTTTGGAATAAAAATAAGTTAAACTAGTCAACTTCTAGGTCACAAAGCCATTTCTAAGTCAAAATAGTTAAAGTAGGTCAACACTAGGTCAAACACGTTAAACTTAGTCAAACTAGCTATTTCTAGGTTGTATGAGTCCATCTCTAGGATATTGGGTCCATACACTATGTAACTAGGCCATACTAGCTATACTGGGATACTAGAAAACCAACAAAATACCGTATCATAACATACGCAATTTATTAGATATAAAAATATTATAATATATATACAAGACAAAATATATATTACTCCTAGTTAAACTAATGCTAAGTGGATACCTTGGCTTTGAACCAAAAGCGGTATCACACCACCTACACACTTATCTTGATGTGCAAACTCAATACCTTGAGTAAAACCCAATACCTTGACATTACCTTGGTATCACAAGGTAATTCAATATCTAATATATTACCAACTACCCATACTCTTCACTATACACTAATATGTATTTAAACTATAATAATACTATACTAAACTATATACTAACATACCCCTTCGAATATTCAATACCCGTACCCAAGATATTTTAACTCTCATTATCTTGGTGTGGCTCAAGGTAATATAGAAATATTACCAACTAATATTAACTAGTGCTTATATATATATATATATATATATATATATATATATATATATATATATATATATATATATATATATACTTACCAACTTATCGTCTTATCAATAAGCTACTGCTTATTGAACCTGCTGCTGCCGCTGCTTACTGCCGCTGCTGCTGCTTGCTACAGCAGCTTCTGCTTATCGCAGCTGCTTGCTGCAGCTTCTGCCGCTGCTTTCTGCTTCTGCTGCTTCTTCTTCTGCTGCTTCTCTGTTCTGCTTCTACTGTTGCTTCTCTCAGCTTTCCTGATGCTGCTTTTCTCTGCTTATTGGCCTGCTTATCACTGCTTTTCTTCCTGTTTTTCATTGTTTTCTCACTATTTTTCTATGGTTTTTTCTCCCCTCTAGCTCACATACATATATACACACATACACACACACACACACACACACACACACACACACACACACACACACACACACACACATATATATATATAACACTATATATATATAATATATATATAATGGTATATATATATATATATATATATATATATATATATATATATATATATATATATATATATATATATATATATATATATAACCATACTTACAGAGGCGCATGAGCTCCTACTCTCCCATAATCACCAACACATCAACAAGAATTATAGAACATATATATAAATATATATATACATATACCTCACATAATAATTATATTTACAATATTATAATATCTATAACCAAGGCAATTAAATTGAATTGTAAAGAAACAAATACGTGAAGTGCATCGCACCCGCATCATAATAGATCTATGATACGCTTGCGATACGGCTCCACCACACAACCAAATATATCCCAACGGGCACGAGCAAGTCTAAAATTATAATTATGAATAATACAAAGAGCTAGCTACTCAACTACATGTCCGTGTCAAAATATGACATGCTCAAACTCCCGTGTCGGAGAAAACCCCCAAATTAACCTGTATCTCCAAATTATCGAGATACGGCCTACACGTATCCAATTGTGGACATGACACTAGTCACACACACAACCAAACATATGTCAATTTCGTCTAAATGACCTATTGACAAACACAAGATGTGTCAATCTCGAAATTCTTTCAAAATTGACACAAAATACCACATAACTTTTTCTATATGCCTCTTATGAACCTAATTCCAATTCCTATGGGTAGCCTTAGCATATGGGGTGGTTCGTAATGATTAAAATATAAATATAGAGTCTAATTAGAGGAAAAAAAATAAATTATATCTATTGGAAGATTGATTCCCAATAAAACCTCTAAATTGAGTGAAAAGAGCCTTCAACTTGTAGATCCTTGCTCCTCCTTATAGATCCTTGCTTTCTTCTTGTAGATCCTTACTCTAATAGCCTCCAATGATAATTTAGGAAGGAAGTGGAAAGAAATTTGGATAGAATTTGATGTAGGAATGAAAGAATTTGAAAGAGAAATTCTACATCTAGATTTGGAATGAACAAATAAAGAGAGAGAGAGAGAGAGTCTCTCTCCTCCCTAACTAGGCTGACCACTTGCTCCCTTCCTCAAGCTACTATAAAATATCTATAATACCCCTTGGGGCTTTTCATGAAAAAATTAATTAAGAAAAAAATATTCTAGTCCAATTAGCTTGGGTCTGGGCTAATGGGCACCGCAAACCCCATCGTGAGTCTCGTAGAGAGCCTGCTTCGCTTCTGTATTCGATAGACATCGTATCATAAGACCATCGTAAGAATGACGATACAATATTTTGGTAGCCGTATCATAATAGAACTGAAGGAAACATCTTCTAATGGAAGTAGCTTTCTTTGGGTTCTCAGGGAGACTTACATAGACTGTGTAGTCGATGAATGAGAGTCTCCAGTCTTGGGAGTCAATTTTTGCCTCTACTTAGTAGATCAATCACAGAAATAAATTATTTTTCGTGTAGACCAGCTCTTGATCGACCACTGTGATCAGCTGATGGATTTCGATCGGGACTGCCAGGGAGGGAGCGAGGCCGGCCAGGGCGCCAGCCTTAATATTTTACAGCCGAGGGACATGCTCTATGAAGAACCCCTCGAAGGTGGAGATTATTACAAGCGCGACTTGGTGGTAGAAAATTAAGTCCTCATGCGGGACCTCATATTCGCCCCGGACCTGAATGACTTTCAGCTTGGAATCGCCGTAGGCTTTCAGGTAGTCTTCTCCTACTTGTTTAGCAAGTTGAAGCCCAATTACAAGGGCATTGTACTATGCCACATTATTGGAGTATGGATATGTGAGAGAGTAAGCACGGTTTATGACCAGATCGTGTAGAGAAATTAGTACTATCCTGATGCTAGCGACAATATAGGCTTTGGGTTCTGTTCTTGAAGCACCGTCAAAGAATATTCGCCAAACGTCTTCTGCGCTTCTGGTCATATTTGAGTCCTCTACTTCATCTGGGATTTTCTCGTAAAGCTTCAAGATTTAGTCATAAGGACCCTGAGAGGATTAACTCGGGAGATCACGTGGATGGTTCATCCTGTCACTTAATACCGAGTCTTCTGAATGGCAAAAACCAGAGCGAGGCACTCCTTCTCAATGGGGTTGTATCTATGCCCTATGTCGGCCATCATTTTGCTGAGATAGTAGATAGCATATTCGTGAGCTGCATCACTCTTTTGGGCTAGTAGAGCTCCGAGGGAGTGATCCATTGCCCGCACATATAGAAAGAAGGGTCTTTCCATAATGGGGGCCACCAATACTTGGGGGTTCATGAGATACTCCTTGATGTCATCGAAGGAGCGCTGGCATTCTTCGTTCCAAACAAAGGTGACTCCCTTCCCTATGAGCTGAGTGAACGGCTAATAACGTCCGGAGAGGTTTGATATGAACCTCCTGATATATGCCAATCTTCCTTGAAGGCCACAAAGTTCTCTAAGGTTCTTCGGCGGGTGCATTTCAAGGAATGCTTTAGTCTTGCCGGGGTCTACGTGGATACCCTTCAAAGTTATGATAAAACCCAAAAATTTGCTGCAGGAGACTTCCAAGAAAGATTTGGTAGGATTTATCTTGAGCTAGTACACATGCATCAGATCAAACACAGTCTTCAAGTCTCAAAGGTGATCATCTTTAGAGCGGCTCTTGACAGCAATGTCATCAATGTAAGACTCCACTATCTTGCGCAGAAGTTCATGGAAGATGGTGCTCATAGCTTGCTGGTATGTAGTACTTGTATTCTTCAGACTAAAGGCATGACTGTGTAGCAGTATACTCCTATCGGCTTTCGGAATGATGTATGTTGCTCGTCGTCAGAAAATATCTTAATTTGATTGTAGCCTGAGAATCCATCCATAAAGGACATGCGTTCGAAGTCACAAGTGTTGTCGATCATTATGTCTCTAACCGAAAAGGAAAACTCGTCCTCAGGGCATGTCGTATTTATATCACGAAAGTCAATGCAGATCTGGATCTTCTTGTTCTTTTTACGACGGGCACGATGTTGGCTACCCAATCCGGATGTTGTTCCTCACGGATGAAACCACTAGCTATCAGTTTGTTGACTTTAGCTTCAATGGCTTTTATGATGTCCGGCCATAACCGTCGTTGTTGTTGCTTGACAGGCTTAGCGTTTGGCAAGATATTGAGTTTGTGGACCATAATTTGGGGGTCCAGTCCAGATATGTATTTGTAACTCCAGACAAAGACATCGACGTACTTTTTGACGAGCTGTAGTAGGAATTCCATATCCTCATCGGACAAACTTTTGCTGATGAAGATAGGTTTAGGGAAGAATTCATCTCCCAGATTGATTCGTACGACTTCATCCTCAGTGGGAGGTTTCCGTTGCTCGAACCGAATCTTCCATTATGCATCTAGGCATTCGGCCTACGGTTCTACTTCAAAGAGTTCGGTTGGATCCTCGTCTTCTTCCCTAGGGTTAGCTGACACTATGTTGGCAGACAATGGTAGTTTGAGCATCTCCCCAGTAATCACATCATATTCCCAAGAGAAAGATTATGTTGTGGACGCAGAGGCAGTCGTTGACCTTTGTAGTAGTTTAAGCCCCTAGAAATTTTTAGATCGTACCCCATCTTCTGGATGAGGTGCTTGGTTTGAGCGTTGTACCTGTAAAGTGGTATTTTACCGGTATCGAGTTCTGTCTCCAGTTCCTCTGGGACAGAGGATTGGGTACTTTCCACTCTGTCGAAGATAATGAGTTTGCCTCCCTCTTCCTTGCTGGAACTATGAAGTATGAGTTTTGATTGGGGAGAACTCGGTTCACTGCATATGTAGAAGTCACTTATGTATGAAGGTGCAAGCCTAGACCGTGCTCCATAGAATATAATGTGCTAATATGTGCAATATTCGAGTAGTTCAAAGATAGCCCTTTATTCATAAAATAAGGTATCTTATCCTTAGGAATTACATCGTTAAGAGAAGGGACGTTAGCATGAGCGGCTACGTATACCTCCAGTTCTTCCTTTCAGAGATCTACCCCCAGTACTAGCGACGACTTCGGAGGTTCCTGCTCAGCTTTACCACTAGAGGTTCGGAAGTTATAGTAGGTGCTGGATCTTCCTTCAATGGTCGACTTGGTCTACAAAGGCGAACGACCAGAGGTTTGGTTGCTTTCTTGTGCAGTTTCACCATGAGGGGAGAGGCTGTGTCGGAAGCGCATACTTTGAGATGGACTCTCAAGGGCTCGTCTGATATTGTCCCAGTCTCTTCCTAATCGTCGGCATCATTGCCACCTTCATCTTGGTGGACCTTCTTGTAGAGGATCGAGTCAGTGTAATTAGCCTCAACCCCTTTGAATGGATCTATATTGGCAAATTTTGTCTTGACGATGCCATGATCGTCATGTACTTCAAGCACTGGTGCAAGATTGATGGTACAGTTATGTACTGGTGTATCCACGAATGTCCCAATATGACGTTGTAGGATACAGCTACGTCTATGATGTCGCAGGTAACCTCTATTTTTAAATTATAGATCTGACACTTTAAGCCAATCTTTCCCAGAGGGTAGCTCCTTCCTACGTTGAAGCCACTGATAGCTATATTGGTTGCTTCCAGATGATACATTTGGATGCCCAAGGTCTAAAGTAGAGTTTGTAGGATGATGTTGATTGATGAACCAGGGTTGATATGCATATGATCCACCTTGATGGGGCGATGTACCCTGTGTAATACAGAGAACGATCGTGCCGATTGTCCTTTAGCAACATGTCATGTTACGAGAACATGATGATGGGTATCGCCTCCATTATATTATTGCAATGGGGGTATACGACAGGATCCTCAGCTGACGGCTTGACCTGTACCAGGTAGATGTCAAAATTCTGTAATGCCTCACTCAGAGTAACCTGAGTTACTTTGGAGAGTCGAAGAAGCTCGAATAGTGACAACTTTCCTGGAGTATTGGCCAGTTGTGCCAAGATGTCGAAGTTGTAGGGCTTCTCCATCCTTTGGGAGCGGTTTGTCAAAGCGAGTTTTTTTTGCTTGAACTTATCCGCTGCTGGAGGCTAGGATAGACCCGGATAGGATGTGGCGATTGGGAGTGCACCATCGTCAGGGATATCGTACTCTCGTTGGTACGCCAGGCCTGACCTCGCTGTACCTTCTATAACTTCTTTGGAAGGGATAGAAACCATGTAACAAGACTTAGACTTCTTATCCTTGGACTTGGTAGCAGTAGGTGTTGCCTGCTGCATCAAGTCTGGAGCAAGATCTGGATGGACACATATGACCTCCCCAAGTGATATAGTGAGAGGTTAAAGCCCGGTTGTTTGGTCACGAGATGGCATAAGTTAACAACCTACATTGTTGTCCTGGGTATCGGGATTACTTCGTCTTGGGCTTCCGTTGTTGGAAAGTTACCGAACTGAAGAGATACCATATTGGCGGCAACTATTTTTTCATCGAAGTCCAAGATGAGGGCCTTATTTTTTAGCAGACGCTGGATGTACCGCTTCAGTGTGTAGCAATCTGGCATCGCATGGTGAACGTATCGATGGAAGTGGCAGTACTTAAGATTATTTACTTTGACTGCCTCAATATGGTGCTTGACATCGGCGAGCCAAAGCTTGTTTTCCTTTATTAGCATGTCAAAGATTGCCATGACATCATCATCTTTGAAAGAATAAGTTTTCTTCAATTTTGGAGCCTCTGCGGGCTTTTGCTCTGGCTTCTTGGTTATATTGGCAACAAGAGCCTGCTTTCCCATGCCATCCCAGGCGCTATTGTCGCTGTTGTTGTTGCTGTAGTAAGTATATTTTCCCTTATCATCAGCGACGGGGATCTGTATTCCCAAGAGGTGGGTGTCATTTTCTTTCTTCTCAGCACTGACATCATTTATGATGAACGTCGTCCAGTCTTTGAACTGAAAGTCGCCCATCCAATGTCTGACTGTGGGGAGAAGATTCTCTGATAGGTGTCCATTAGCGTGGACTTAGGGTTACCAGAAGAACTTTAGCACCGCTTGCCTGTACCTCTCGATGTATTCACGTACAAACTATTTCTCCTTTTGTGTGATATCCATTAAAGAGGACATTGTCATGTTATTTCTTCCGTCATAGAACTGGCCAAGGAAAAGACCTTTGAGGTGGTCAAACAATGAAATACAATTATCTTGGAGGCTGTAGAACCAATCGAAAGTTATTACAGACAATACCCCGACAAAGAGCTTGGTTAAGAGGGCATAGTTGTGAGGCAAATGCCCCATTGTCGTCTCGAAGTAACTCATGAATTGACGGGGAGATATCTTACCGTCAAATACAGTTAAGTTAAATGGCTTGTATTTGGGCGGGTACTGTACGTTTCTCCAGTCGATGAGATACGGTTGTCGAATTTTGAGCTCGCGTAATGAGTCTCGGTTGCCCATTGAGTCTAGGCGAACTCAGAGTTCTCGTACCTCCCATATTGCTTTGTGGGTTTTATCGACTACGTAAGGGGCAGATAATTCGGGTAGGGGATGATTGTCGCCAGCAGGTGGAGCGGTTGTATTTGAATCCCCATTTATCCCGGGATCTAGGCTTGCTTGACTAGAGGCCCTTGCTAGCTGTGAGGCTATATTTGCCTTGATCTCCAGTATTGTCTAGGTCAAGGCCTCAATTTATGCACTAATGGTTTGCAGCGTAGCCTCAAGGGTTTTGAGGCTCTGTTGATCGTTAGGGCCCTCGTGATCGTCCCCTACCATATATGTTATTCTCACATGGGAAGAAATGGATGGGATGGTGGACGTCGCAATTTTTGTCTCAGACTCGTGTCGTAAATAGTCATCCATGAAAGTTGGTAACTCCATATCCTCTTCGGACTCGGAGGGAATACTACCCCCAGCGTAGGACGCTGCATCTTCTTGACGAGGGTGGCTACCTAGGGATCTCAACATCTGTTCCTTAGGAATCAACTTTTTCTCATAATGCCGGATTGTCATAGAGGTCCGGGGGATTATAACCCCGAGCTTGCGTGGCTATGTGAGGTCCTAAGGAAGAACTACCCCCAATGGCTGACAGCTTCTTCTTTGAGAGGGTTCCCAGGAAAACACCTTCTGCGGGTTCCACTACGTGTTCTCCTTGGATCCGTCTTCTTTACTCACTGGACGAGAGCGACGGGCTGGAGATGCTAGACTTCTGACCTCCCCTCATGGAGGGGGCCTTTCGAACCAAATAACATGAGGCAAAGGGCAGCTCCTCTTTCTCTGGTGCTTGCACCTGTTCTTTGGGTTACAGTCGGGCGGATATCTTTGGTTGCAGCCACTGGAATATCGACTGCCTATTTGTGGGTACTGCTACTTTGCCACAACAACAGCTGATGATAATGTTGGCACAGTGATGCCCAGGAGAAGATACTCCATATATTGTAGTTAATTTCCTCGCTTTGTGCTTGTGATTGACCACGTTGCGTAAGTAAAGTGAGGGTTGATTTACCTTTTCACCCTTCTTATGAGCCCGGTTAGACCAAGCACATGGGTGTGTAGGTGTTGACTTTGCTTCCTGACCTGGGGTTCGTACAAGAAATTTCCCCAGGTTGCTGATAGAAGACTCTTTAGACTGACCCTGTCAAATTGCCATTGTGGGCTGGATGCATGGGTCAGTTTTGTGCAATTTTCTGTCAGGCACACGCATTACTGTTAGCGGCGCCTGCTGACGGTTAGTCGAGTGAGCAATTACTTGAGCTTGGCGAGCTCGCATTGCCCTAGACTTTTTTGTCCTAGCATGCGCCAGTTCGTAGTATCAAGAGTCCAAGTTTACATCTTTCCCTTTCTCAGCATGGCACATGGAGTCAGCGCTGCGTGAGATTCAGTCGAAGGCAGAACTTATGTTGCTGTCCTGGCTGTATTCGGCCATCTTCCTGTGGCCGTCGATCGGTGCCACATAATCCTCCTCATGTGGATTTTGACGTGGCCGCATGGAACGTGTCTTAGCGCTTGAACTCCTAGCATCATAGTATTTTTCTCTGCCATAGCTCAAGTGTTGAGCACCTTCCTTGTCAGAAGAGGTTGCCGTATGAAAGGCATTTTCTCGTGTGGACCAATGATGTGCATCCCCTGCGGTAGGGAGAGAGATGGGGAGCGCATGGTCCATAGTTGGGTAAGGCACAACGGCCTTTGTAACCCATGTCCTGTGGGTATTCATAGGCTTTGTCAGCCTTGGAGGAGCACCGCCCTCAGAAAGCATTGTCATAAAAGCTTTCTGGTCGAAGCATACAACCAGCATCCTCTGGGTCAAACCCAGCTTCGATACGTCAGACTGCATCACGACTTTCTTATCAGAGGAGAAGAAAGTCCCCAGCAGAATCGCCACCTTGTTTGCCACTGAAGTAAGTTTGAAAAACCTTCGTTTAATAACAAACAAACAAAAAGTATAAAGAAATCCTAGACAAAAAATCTAAGTACAATATTTTTTATCTGGGTTATGTGACGATGGAGATCGAGTACTATAGCGACTATTTTACTCCGTTGACGGTCTGACGTGGGAATGAGGATGCTCTCTTCTCTCTCCTGAGCTTGTGTGCACGTACGTAGTTCTCCTTGAAGGGTTTGGTCTCTGAACTAGAAAAATCCTGCCCTTGGAACGTCCAAGTTGCTTCTATTTATAGACATCATGCCGATGGACTATAGGTGCCGATGTGCTTCTGTTTGGTGGGCGCAAGGGGGCTCCTTCAACAGAATACGGTTGCAACTTTAGGTACATGCTATGGGCAGGCTGTCACGTGTACATACTTAACAGAATGTAGTTGAGTCCAAGTCGAGCTGCCATGTCGACATTTGTTACGATTTGCTATTGCTGAAGATCTGGACGGTTCTCGTCTTTTGTTTGTGTGACTTGGTCAGCTTGACACGTAGCCCATATTTAGTTGGAGAGAATCACTTCAGTCGCAACAGAAAGATTTCATCTCAGGGAACCCTGCCACATTGGACGCATGGAGTCTGGGACTCATATGACACATGGAATGCATAGAGTCTGGAAAGCATGGGTCTAGAGACGCATAAAATACATGGAGTTTGTGATGCATCTGGCCTCGTACATGTGGCGCTGCACGCCTGCCAGGAGTAAAGTTTATATTGACGTGAGGTTCTATCATTTAGCGTGCTTACGTCTTTCGAGGCATTTAAAAAGTCTTTTTTGTCATGATTCTGTGTTAGACATAATATTTGTATCAGTCCTTTATGTGTCCAGTATTAGGGCGCAGGGATGCTTGAGGGAGTAGTGGCGCATGGCACTACTGGCGCATATGGACACTAGTTACTTAGTGGGGCATGGCACTAAAGGCGCATAGGAACACTAGTTACTTAGTGGCGCATGGCACTGAAGGTACACAAAAATACTATTTATGAAGCGGTCGACGCATGACACAGGATCATTATGGCACCGGGGACTTGATCACTGTGGTGCATGGCCTTTGATTACTGTCGGTGCATAGTAGCTGTTATTCTTGGCCGGATGGTCATTCTGCGACCTGACTTCTTCTAAGTCGATCTTGGGGCGCATGTTTGTCGGACACATGGATCTAGATTTTCCATGCTTCTATAGCTATTAATTGATTGTGATGTCCAACGTTTATTTGTCATATTAAATGGATTTATATAATATATTAATTTTTGTAAATGGATTTAATTATCATATATTATAAACGAATTTAAATGTCAAATATTTTGAATAACTATCATTTATATTTTGAATGATTTGAATGGCTATCAATTAATCATCATATACTAAAAATGACAATGACATCATTTGAATATTAAATGGATTTAATTGTCCAAAGTTTAATTATCATATTACGGATTTGAATATTAGTATTTATACAATATATTAATTTAAATAAATAAATTTAATTATCATATACTATAAACGGATTTAATTATCATATAATTTGAATAACTACCATTATGTTTTGAATGGCTATTAATTAATGTCATATACTAAAAATGACAATGACATGATAATTTTATATTAACTTATGACTTGAATTGCTATTAATTTTTATTAACTTATGACATGATAATTCTATATAAAATCCATATTAACTTATGATTTGAATGGCTATTCATTAGTTTTCATATACTGAAAATGACAATTCCAAGTAAGTTCTTATCACGTAAGCTTCTGTCTACTACTTTAAATTCTCTTCAAAGTTTAATATTTGGTAACCAATAACCCAATATATATATATATATATATATATATATATATATATATATATATATAGACAGAGAGAGAGAGAGAGAGAGGAGAGATCCATATCCCCTATTATGCATCTCCATGTTTACAACTATTCGATCTTGTTTAAGTCATCTAAACTTAACCGTGGATTTAAACCATTCAAATCAATGATTAAGATTATATGACTTAAAGAAGAACCAATATTAGATCCCTCATATATATATATCCATCGGGCATGACAGGGTCCCCGATCGGGCTGGGCCGGGTTGAAAGGGTGAACCCAGTTTGGCTGGATTTATATCGGGACGGACTATGCCGGGTCTACGGGTCACAAAATGACAACCCATTCTAGACCAGTTAACTCTTTGGGCCGAGCCAGGCCAACCCGTTGACCAGTTCCTGGTCGACCCAGACCGGCTTTGACCAGGCTGATCCCGAGCCGGGTTCTGAGCCGCCCGACCTATTACACACCTTGGGCAGAAATAAAAAACTGGGTTCACTATGAATCATCTATCATTTAAGTATCTGGGGTGCCCGATCAGGTATGGTCGCCATACTATCGCGCCATGTACGAGGATCTAGTGTATAAGTTAACATATTTGCAAACTTTTTTTGGGGCTTGGTGGAAGGCTTGCAAAGACACCATTGGATTGCTTGGCATCGTATTAGTAGAAGGAAGGAGAGCAAGGAATTCAAAAACTGGGGGATGTTATGGATTCGTTTTGAATTAAACTTTGGTAGAAGTTTAGATCGCAGAATGTTGGAGTCCAGTCTGGATTTGGTAAATTTTGGAGCCCAAATATGGTCGAAGATTTGATTTGATATAATTTGGAAATCTACATTAAATATAAGATTTGATTATATTTCAAATTTGTATCAGATATTTAATTTAACAATATTTGGACGTCCATAATTGGTGTTGGGCAATTTTAGGTGGAATAGGATTCTTATTTTAAGGTTTTCTTTTTTGGAAATCAAATTATGACCTAAAATATGATTTCTTATCCTATAAATATAAGAGGAGGGTGGAGGCATAAAGAATAGAACAACTTGGAGATTCGAGGTACTCGTCCATAGAAAATTTAAGAGAATATCAGTGCTTTGCTTTAGGACTTCGCCATCTATGACAGAAGAAAAAAATCTGATCGAGGAGTCGTAGCCTTCGCTCAGGGAGATTTCTATGAGTTGGTGAGTGATTTTAATTATAATCTCTTTATTTTCTTCTTGGGTGTGGTGAGGGAGTTAAATCTATTAGGGCAAAGGGTTCAACATTGATTCTGTCAATCTTGTAATTTTACCTGAGTTATAAAGATTAGGATTTGTCCAGGTGACGTTGTCACCGCCATATACTTGTCTTTATCTGTGCTTGGTATTCGTTAGATAGGGGTTGGTTATCTCAAGTGGGTTGGCCTAACGTTTTTGCTACGGGCACTCTCAAACACGGTGTCGGAACGCTTACAGGGCGTGTTTGATTCCCAACATCTGGTATCAGAGCTACTAATTTTGGTTCTGGCAACTATGTCTACAGAGTAGATGAACACTCGTATGATCACCCTCACAGGAGGATATTAGACGATTTAGAAGCCAATGATGGAGGATCTAATCTGGTGCAAGAACTTATATGGTCCGTTGGAGGGCGACAACGCTAAGCCATAGGACAAAGCTGCTAAAAATTAGAAACGACTGGATCGGAAGGCCGTTGGATTCATCCGCCAATAGATGGACGACTCTGTATTTTACCACGTGTCCATGGAGAGTTCGTCAAAAGCATTATGGGATAAGCTGCATTCGCTGTACGAAAGGAAGTCGGTTGGCAACAAGGCACTTCTGATTCTCTAACTCAAAGTACACGAAGGGTGTCCTAGTGGCATAATATCTGAACGACGTTCAAGGTATTATTAATCAGCTATCTGAGATGAATATGGTGATTGATGATGAGCCCTTTTGCTTTTGAGTTCTCTGCCGGAAAGATGGAAGATGTTGGTGGTGTCGTTGAGCAACTTCGCGCCTGGTAGAGTTATCACGATGGAGGCAGTCTAAAACAGCTTTTTGGATGAGAAGATTTGGCCTAAGTAAGTGAAATTGTCGTAAGAATCTGCTCTGGTAGCTTTCTACGGGAAGGGAAGACCCAAGTCACAAGCGAGGACACAAGGGAGTTCTTGGGATCTTGTGACTATGGACCGCAAGGAGGGCTGCTATCACTGTGGCAAAACAGGTTATATCAAGAGGAACTGCATGAATCTCAAAGCTGAGAAGGCCAAAGGCAAGGATGATCAGGAGGATCTCACCGTTATGGGAGATCTCATCATCGCAGCAACTGACGCAGAGGAACCTTGTAGCATATGTCATGATGGCGATTGGGTTGTGGACACGGGAGCATCGTATCACACCACTCCATATAGGAGAATCTTCATGTCATACCAAGGCGACAGGTTTGGACGTATGAATATGGGAAACAAGGGGACGGCTGCAGTTGTAGGCATCAGTAAAGTGCACTTGACAACAGAGCTTAGTGAGAAACTCGTTCTCAAGGATGTAAGATATGTACCGAGTTTGTGCTACAATTTGGTTTTGGTAGGGAGGTTGGCAGATGATGGTTGTCACAGTTTATTTAGGCACAAGGATTATATTCTTATGAAGGGTTCCCAACAGTTGGCTCAAGAAGATTTATGTTGTGGCATGTACATGCTCCAGCCGCTGAGTTATACAAGTAGGCCACAAACATCGGATGGAGGCTCGAGGGGTATTCGAAAGGAGTTGGATCGTTGGGATCTTGGTGAGGAGGGGCTTCAAGATACTTTAAGGATTATGGACGATTCGGTTCGTCGAGAAAAAGCGATAAAAGGTTATGAGCCAAAGATTAAGGGTCAGTATTTCGCTCCCATGACAGCTTGTCGATCTCCAGGTTGGGGTTGCTTCACGGATCCAGATTTGGCGACAGATGGTTTGTCAAAGCTTCATGGAGCAACATTGGTTTCAGCAGTTCGAGGCTAGGAAGGAGATCAAGGTTTGCAACAAACTCAATAAGAGGCAAGAGCATCATCATTCACATAGTTTCGGGAAGTTGTGGGTCATCGAAGACATGCATAGTGCGTGATATTCTGCTCAAGGACGGATGTATATGGGGGAGCTTGTCACTACCACTTTTCTAACTGAGGGTATTTTGGTCATTTTATAATTATTAATTATTGGGCATGTTAAATATATATTTTTTGTATTATTCATTTATTGTTAGATGTTATATTATATTTTTGGACTTGTGTTAGTGGACCTAACTAGATTAGAATTTATTCATAGACCAACATTTATGTTAGTTAGACTTGAGCCCAACTATAAGCCCAATTAATTAAGTTAATAATTTAATTAGTTAAATTATTAGGAATATAGCCTTCTTTCCTTAATCATTTTCTTCATGACAAGTCCATAGGGACATTATGGATATTTGACATTACTTGAACCCTAAGGAAGGGGGCCAGCCACATCATAAAGGGGAGGAGACTCTCTTTCCTCTTTCTTCATCCAAAATTTTAGATCTAGAAATTATTTCCCAAATTCCCTCTTCCCTATACCAATCCCTATCAAATTATCTTAAAATTCCTTCTCTACTCACCATTGGAGGCTATTGGATCAAGGAGGAGGCAAGAATCTACAAGAAGGTGAAGACTGCACAAGTTGAAGGCTCTTTGCATCTATTTGGAGACTTACATTAGGAATCTATCTTCCAATAGGTATAATTTAGTTTTCTCCTTCTAATTAGACTCTAAATATGTAATTCAGTTATTAGGAACCCTCCCATGTACTAAGGCTATATATAAAAAGAAGAATTGACTACTAGGGACCCTTATTTTAGAAGTTATGATGTGTTTTATGCCAAATTTAGGAGAATTTCGATATTGGCACAACATATATTTGTCAATAGGATAATTAGACCAAATTGACATATGTTTGGTTGTGTGATACTAGTATCGTGTCCATAAATGGATACGTGTAGGCCGTATCATGACAATTTGGTGATACGGATTATTTTGGAAGATTTTCCTTCGAAACGGGAGTTTGAGCATGTCACATTTTGACACAGACATGTAATTTAGTAGCTAGCTCTTCGTATTACTTCTAATTATGATTCTAGACTTGCTCGTATCCTTCAGTCTATATTTGGTGATATGTTGGAGCCGTATCGCAAGCGTATCATAGATTGATTATGATACGGGTGCAATATACTCCAAGTGTTTGTTGTATTGTGTTCTACTTTATTTGGAGTCTGCTCTGGTGGCTTCCTACGGGAAGGGAAGACCCAAGTCACATAATAGGATAGGGGGAGTTCTCGGGATCTTGCTATTGTGGACTACAAGGAGGGCTACTATCACTATGGTAAAAGAGGTCATATCAAGAGGAACTGCATGGAGCTCAAAGCTAAGAAGGCCAAAGGCAAGGATAATCAGGAGGATCTCACGGCTATGGGAGATCTCATCATCGCAGCAACCGACACAAAAAATTTTGTGGCATGTGTCATGATGGCGATTGGGTCATGGACACGGGAGCATCGTATCAGGCCACTCCATATAGAAGGATCTTCACGTCATACCAGGACGACATATTTGGACGTGTGAAGATGGACAACAAGGAGAAGGCTGCAGTTGTAGGCATCGGTAATGTGCACTTGACAACAGAGCTTTGTGAGAAACTCGTTCTCAAGGATATGCGACATATATCGAGTTTGCTCTATAACTTGGTTTCGGTAGGGAGGATTGCGGATGATGGTTGTCGCAGTTTATTTGGAGACAAAGATTGGATGCTTACGAAGAGTTCCTAACAGCTGGCTCGAGAAGATTTATGTTGTGGCATGTACAGGTTCAAGCCGCTGAGTTGTACAGGTAGGCCACAGACATCGGATGAAGGCTCTAGGGGTATTCGACAGGAGTTGGATCATCGAGAACTTGCTGAGGGACTTCAAGATACTTTGAGGATTACAGAGGATTCGGTTCGTCGAGACAAAGCGACGAATGGTTATGAGCCAAAGATTGAGGGTCAGTATTTCGGTCCCATGACAGTTGATCGATCTCCAGGTGGGGTTGCTTCACGGATCCAGTTTTATCGATAGGTGGTTTAACAAAGCTTCACGGAGCGACATTGGTTTTAGCAGTTCGAGGCTAGGGAGGAGATCAAAGTTTGCAGTAAACTCAATCTGAGGTGGGAGCATCATCATTCACACAGTTCCGGGAGTGTTGTGGGTCATTGACGACATGCACAGTGCGTGATGTTTTGTTCGAGGACGCATGTGTATGGGGGAGCTTCAAGTTCGGACATGAAGGTTGGCAGATTCAGGAGTTCAAATCTCGGGAGAATCACATCGTCCGCTTGGTTGGGCCAGCCAAGGGTGAAGAAGCTCGTCCGAACGTTAACATGTTTCGGTGGAAGACGAAAGTCGGGAACAGGCAGCCAAGACTCCAGGTGAGGTTGATTGTCAGGGACTTCAGTCTTGATCTTGTCATTGATGTCGGCAGGATCCCAGTGGTGCATGAGGTGCTACGCATGGCAGCTAGCATCGACGTGACGGTCGAGGAGCTGAAGACGACAGAAGATGCAAGGCATCTCGGGGGATCAGAGATCGATGACATGGGGGAGCAGGAACTCTGTCGCGGGATGACAGGCATGGAGTCTAGTTGAGGAGCCATTGGGTCAACACCCTCTCATCAGACTGGAGGAGGAGATTATTGGAGTCTAGTATGGATTTGGTAAATTTTAGAGCCCAAATATGGTCAAAGATTTGATTTGATATAATTTGAAAATCTACATTAAATGTAAGATTTGATTAAATTTTAAATTTGATTCAAATATTTAATTTAACCATATTTGAATGTCCATAATTGGTGTTGGACTATTTTAGGTGGAATATGATTCTTATTTTAAGGTTTTCTATTTAGAAAATCCTATTATGACCTAAAATACTATAAATATAGGAGGAGGGTGGAGGCACAATGGATAGCACAAGTTGGAGATTCGGGGTGCTCGTCCACAGAAAATCTAAGAGAAAGTTCGTACTTTGCTCTTAGAACTTCGTCATCCAAGACAGAAGGAAGAAAGAGATATGATCGAGGAGTCGTCGCGTTTGCTACTGGTTGTTGAGTGATTTAAATTGTAATCTATTTCTGTTCTTCTTGAGTATGGTGAGGGGGTTGAATCTATTAGGACAAATGATTCAACATTGATTCTGTCAATTTTATAATTTCACCTGAGTTATAAAGGTTAGAATTTGTACAGGTGACGTAGTCACCGCCATATACTTGTCATTATCTGTGTTTGGTGTTCGTTAGACAGGGGTTGATTATCTCAAGGGGGTTGGCCTAAAGTTTCCGCACGGATACTCTCAGACACAGTGACGTCGAAACGCTTGATGTACGTGTCTGATTCCCATCAGAGAACACATTATAGAGCACATTCTTTCATTCAAAACAATTCCTTTCAGTTTTGATTAGATTTGAGACCATAACCAGGAAAACAAAATAAAGTGAGACCGTAATCAATATGCTAACATATAAAGTTCATCACTTTTGTGAAAGAGTTTTTGGCTTCAATCTTTCCAACACAACAAAAATTGTTTTTCTTCTTCTAAGCTACTCGGAAACATTAATACAAACTTGCAAAAGGGAAGCAGAAAAACTAACTAAACATCATCATCCTACTAATTAGATTATGTAACCTAACCTAAGGCAGTAACTAAATAAACACAGATGGCACTGTTATGATACTAATCATGCCTCCGCGAAGCTGAAGTTGGAAGCAAGCTAGGAGGAGATTGTGGCAGAGGAAGTTTCCACTTCATTGCTTGAACGGGAGCAGCAGCAGTAGTAGCAGAGGATGAACAGCAAGCAGAACACGATGACACAAATAAATAATGCCTCAATTGGTTGCACTTGTCTAGACGAATCCATGAGAAGAATCAGCCGGAGTGGAATTGTTTTCCTTCTTCTTTTTCCTTTCTTCTTAGGGTTTCTGTTCATGATGACCAACTACCGAAGTTTTTATAGGGCACCCCTCTCCTAAATATTTGCATGATCCCCTAAATCTTTGCATGATGATTTTGGTCCGAGATTAAAACCATTCCATCTGTCTTCCCAAATTATAGGTACCTGCTATATGCAGAAGCTGAAATTGTTTGTAATTATAAATATGTTTAGCTAGATAATACCTTCTAGGTAGTTTATTTAAATATTGAATATATTTTAGGATTTGTTATATGTTCAAATAATTAGAAGAAAAAAAAAAATTTCAAAAAATATTTTAATCCACGCTCGAGGAGAGGAGAGAAATACGGTAATTAAAAATAGAAAGAAAAAAAAAAAATCTAACCACGTACTTAACTATTCACAGAGTTAAAAATAGAAATAAAAATTCTAAATCCTTCTAACTACCTTAACATATAATAAATTCTAAAATATATTCAATATTTAAGTTATAATTAAACTATTACATGGGATAATATCAATATACCTAATCTAAGAGGGGATAATATCAAATATCCCTATTATCTAACTAAATACATATACAAATTTTAAAAATATATTTATAACAAATTCTAATTAAAATATACTCAAATCATATTTAAATTATTTTATTATAATTTAAATTTTTGTCTAATTTTTAATTTTTTTTTCTTTTTAGTAAATATATGTAAAGCTTGTCGAGATCGAGATCGAGAGAGAGAGAGAGAGAGAGAGAGAGAGAGGGGGGGGGGGGGGGGGGGGGGGGGGGGGATGGGATGGGATAGGGGAGCACACATAATATTTGAGGAAAAGAGAGAATAGGTTTTCATTTGTTAAAATCTAAGCAATTAAATTATAATCTTGCTTAAAATATTAATATATGTTAGTATTGATTTGATTGTCAATTAATTATAATCTTTCTTAGATAAGATACTAATATTCTCAATCGTTAAATTTAAGTTCACATAAATCCTACCGACATGAAGAGATGTGCTCATTTGTTCAATTATTATGTGTGCTCATTGGATAGCCTCTATATCTCAATTATTATGTTTGATGGGAACACCACGACCCCCCCACCCACAAAAAAAAAAAAAAAAACACACCTGGGAGTGTTTGTGGGAATATATAAATATATAAGAGTTTCTTTTCAAAAAAATTTAAAATATCTAAATAAATCTCTATCGTAAAAACTAAAAATAAAACTATATATATTTAAAAGAAAATCTATATCTTTTTTTAAAATATATCAAAATAGAGATTTATTTATGTTTTGAATTCCTATCCAACGATTTATTAATTTTAATTTTAATTTTAATTTTAATTTTAATATTAATTTAATGTTTATATTAATATTAATTTTAATTTTAATATTAATGTTAATGTTAATGTTAAAGTTAATTTTAATGTTAGTGTTAATTTTAATGTTAATATTAATATTAATATTAATATTACTATTAATGTTAATTTTATTTTTAGTGTTAATTTTTAATTTTTAATGTTAAAAAACTAAAATTAAACTAACAATAATATTAATATTAATACTAATATTATTTATTATTTATTAAAATTATAATTATAATTATAATTATAGTAAAAATTAACATAAACATTTAGTATTAAAATTAAAATTAATGATCAAATTAATATTTTTAAATATTTATTTGTTTTTAAAAATAAATTTATTTTTAAAGATATATTATTGTTTAGATTGTCTAAAAAAATTAATATCTCTTTTTAAAAACAAACAAATCTATCTATATCTGATTTAAAAAATATATCTATAGTTTAAAATATAAATCGATGGATAGGACTTGTTTTTTGAAGATAGAGATATATTTTTTTTTAGTATGAGATTTAAAAAAATTTACAGAGACAAATTTGAAAGCGAAACATAAGTCCAGTAAGTTCCACTTAAAGTTAATCCTATATAGGAAGCCTGCTAAATATCACGTGTGTTGCATATAAAATAATTTTTTCTTCTAATATTAATATCAAAATTATTTAAATATTTACATATTTAAATTAAGATATATTATATATTTTTATATTTTAATTAGAATTTGTTATATATTTGATTATATTTTAATTATATTTAGTTATGGATATATTTGTACTTTCCATAAAGAGTCTTGAAAATGATTAGCTACTTAATATTATCTAATTATAAACAAATATCTTTTCTAACTCAATCACGTAATATTATCAGAAAATTTGCTGTACAGAAAATAATTTAAAATAAATTAACTAAAACGAAACAATTTTGAAAATTTTTGAAATCACGAAAGATTTCGTCAACTGGGATGGAAAAAATATGAAAATTAAATTTTTTTTTTATATTTACAAAATTTTCACCAACAGAGGCTTTGCCAAATTTTTGCCAACCAAGTTGGCAAAAATTTGACAATGGTTTTTTTTTTTGGTTTTTTTCTTTTTGGTTTATTTTGGTTTTTTTTTTAGGTTTTTTTTTGTGTTGGTTTTTTGGGATAGATAGGTTTGATTTTTTTGTAGGTTTTATAAAAAAATAACCAATAGATTTTCTAAAGACAATTTAAAATTAACTAAAATATTTTTTTGAATATTATATACCACATCTATTATCATTCAAAATATAATTTTATAAATAGCAACCGTTTGATTATTATCTATACTAATTTGTTATTATGTATACTAATATAATTTTGAAAATATAAATATTATCTATACTAATTTGTTAAATAGCAACTGTTTTTATTAAATCAAAATCTATTATTAGTATAAAAAAATTATCTATACTAATTTGTTATTATCTATACTAATATGAATGATAACCGTTTGTTATTATCTATACTAATTTTTTATTATCTAAAAACACATATTCAAAATTTAAAACATATATTTATGAGAAATCATAATTAAAATAGATATCATAATTTAGCAAATTACAAACTAATTATTTGTTATCTATATAATTAATTATTTTAAATAAATTTTGAGTAAAAGAAAAATATAATATTAATAATAATATTAATCAATAGATTTTGTTATCATTCATATTAGTATAGATAATAACAAATTAGTATAGATAATAAAAAAATTCAAAAAAAATGAACGAAACTAAAATTTGTAGGTCGAAATATTGGTTTTTTGCTATTCTAAATTTTTTTGAAGTCAACTGTCAGAATTTTTGCGTATAGATAATAAAAAAACACAAAAAAAAAAACCAAAAAAAAAAACCACTGGAAGATTTTTGCCAACCAGTTGGCAAAAATTTGACAAATATATATATATATATATATATATATAATTTACATATTTTTATCATCCCAGCAAAAGCTTTCGTGACTTCAAATTTTTTTTCAGAATAGTTTTAGTTAATTTATTTAAAAATAGTTTCTGTACAGCAAATTTTCTGTAATATTATCTAATTATAAACAAATGTCTCTTCTAACTCATGTAGTTAAGGTGGGAGTTATTCTATCTGGTTGGTTGAGTTCGAATTCATATAGTGTTATTTATAACAAATTTAAAATTGTTTAATAATTTTTTTATGTAATATTAATTTTTAAAAATAATTAACTGATGATATACATACGACTTAGACATCACTTTTGAGCCGTTTTGAAGCCTCATTATATTATGTAATGGAATATATATATATATATATATATATATATATATATACCACCAAAACAATTTTTTTTCTATCGACTATAATCCTTAGGAAATTTATCGTAGGAGATTTGGCATGAGGGATTTTTCTAACTGCAATTGTAACAACATTTTATCGTTTGAAAAAAAATTCTAACGATAAAAATTGTTGCTAAATTAAATTTTCTAACGATAAAAGGCGTTGGTAATTAAAATTTTCTAACGCAAAAAATCGTTGGTAAATAAATTTTCCTACCGGCGAAAAAAAGTTGGTAGATAAAATTTCGTAACAGTAAAAAAGCATTGGTAAATAAAATTTTCTAACAGTAGAAAATCGTTGGTAATCATTAATTGGCAACGGTAAAATCTTATAATCTTTGAAATTTCCAACATTTTTTTTCCGTTGCTGATGGAGAAAAATATTTAAAAGAAAATCGGTGGCAATATGGAGCCTGAGATTAGCTCTCAATTATCAACCAATATTCATTACAAAAATATAATTTACACAAGACAATTCGTAAATACACATTCAAAACCAATAAAAAATATCATTAATTACATTTATAAACAAACATCTGCACTGAATTATACTTCATATAATGGACTCACCCTAAGAATTGCATAACCTCTTGTGGTACAGAAAGAAAAAACAACCAAAATTATAGGACTTGAAACTTTTGCAATCATTTAAAAAAAATTCTGCTTGCAAAACCGCCAACATCAAAAGCATCTAGGGCATATATTGTTGAGCCACTTTTATTGATTAGGTAGCAGCCGTCTTTGTATTCTTTCCGAATTCTGTTATCAAGAGCGGCTTTCCGATGACACCACCCGCATCTCGGTGTGGGAACTTTGTTTGAATGCTAGTTGAGCATTGTCATCTGCACCTTGAATCCTGCACATTCCAGTGACCAAATGCAACTTCATAAAATGGATGTCTGAGAAAGAAAATCAAATGGACCAGTTAGTGACCAAGTTGTTGAAAGTTAAAAGTGAACAGTCACAAGACGGCCTAGATGGAACTTTCCTAGACAGACTTTTGTAAGGTTAAACTACCTGTTTGAAAGATGTACTAACACTGCACAAATACTGTAAAATAGCGACGGATCTCAACGACGAAAAATAATCTGTCGCTGAGTCAGCGATGAACTTTCGACGAAGCTCTTTATTTATGAAAACAAATTATATTATTTTTCGTCAACAAGCCGTCGTTAATCCGTCGTTGTTATGTTAGAGACGGAATAGCGACGAAAATATCCGTCGCTGCGAAAACTTAAAATTTCAGAACGCGTTTTATTTCCTCCCATTCTTAATCTCTCACTCTCGATCTCGATCTCGATCTCGATACTCTATCTCCCTCTCTCCTCGACCCCTCCTCCCGTCCGGCTCTGACGACCCCCGGGCACCTCGAACCCCCCCCCCCCTCTCCGGCGACCCCCCTCCGGCTCCTCGACCCCCTCCTCGAACCCCCCTTCTCCGTTCCCCCTCTCCTCGACCCCCCTCTCTACCCCCTCCTCGCCCCCCTCTCCGGCCCACACTCTGTCAGATCCCCTCCTCCTCCGCCGAAGGTAAGATCTAACCTAACCCTTATTCGTATTTTGGTTAATTATTAAGCATACAGGATTTAGGGTGCTGGACACGTAGACACGAGACACTGGACACGAACACGAGAACATAGACATGGACACAGATACACTGTAAATATTCTATAACATGCTTTTACAACCTTATTGTTTACACCCTTGCAAATTGGCCTTTATTTCATCAATTTTATTTTCTGAATTGACCGAAAAAGAGACACTGGATGTTGGAATCATTGATATCGGATTTTGGTCTATATCGGATCGGTATCGTCGACCGCAAACTATGTTATGTTCATATAATTTTAACTCATTGTATCGATTTTTTTTTTTGTAATGGAAACAAATAACTATTAGTAAGTTTAACTCAATATTACGTAGTAACCCTTGTCGATTGATTTATATATCGATAGATAGGTTTTTTTCTTTCATATATTTTACAACCTTACTATATGCTTTTATACCCTTGCCACTACATGCTAATTAGGGGAAGGAAATATGTCAGTAGGATTTGATAGATATAAATTTTTACCCTTCAGTTATATAGAATTTAAGTATGTAGTATGTATCTGAATAGAATATGTATTTAGATTATTAGGATTTTCTTATTTATTTAAAGAATCTAATAGCTCCTTTATATTACTTTTTTTTATTTTTTTATTTTGACACTTGTATATAATCCAATTGTTCGAATATATAGGGTACATGAATAAGCATTCATGTAAAATATGGCAAAGAGTCGATACTTAGTTAATCGATCGTGGATGTACAATCGGCGACATGAGAGTATGATTAGTTTGACAGATGATTTCATAGCGGACGTTGAAAAATTTCTCAAAAATGCCAGTGATCAACTTTATTTCATGGATGGAAGGCTCATTAAGTGCCCTTGTGTCAAATGTCATAATATACCATTCAAAGAGGTCGGTCTCGTGAAGGAGCATCTCTACAAGAAGAATTTTGTACCGATTTATAGCACGGACACACGTGTCAAAAAAATGCAAATAAATTGACACCAGTATTAGGACACGAAAATGCTAATATGTATTGTATGTGTCTATAATTAACTTAGAAGAAGATTGACAAAATAAATATTACATATATTTATTTTGATTTATATATGTATCCTTAGACGTACATAATTCTTAATACATATGCTTGAGCCTATCCTAGAATATCGAAAATAGAATATGTGACGTTCAAAAATCCGTATCAGTATAGATTTATTCATCAGCCCTAAAATCGATATGGTTATCACTAATTTAACCTATAATGAATTATTAATATTTTAGAGTATTGGTCTTTGTATCGGAATCGGTATCGGACCATTACTATGAGTATCGATTATCACTTCAGGGTACTAATATGAATATTAATTAGTAGTTGTAACCTTACTATGCTATGGCATGTATCGGCCATATTTGGATGTGTGTCGAGAAATTATGGTTTTGGATACTTGTAAAACATGAAGAAATGCTCAAATATGGTCTTTCCAATAGCTCATTTAGTTCTTTATGAGACCTCTTCATCAAGTATCATAACTAACTAATCATTTAGAAAATATCATAACTCATCTTGTATCTAATCCATATTATTTGAATATATGGTACATGCAGAATCAATGAATCGATACTTAGTTGACTGATCGTGGATGTACAATCGGCGACATGAGAGTAGGATTGGTTTGACAGATGATTTCATGGCGGGCGTTAAAAAATTTCTCAAATACGCCAGCAGTCAACCTTATTTCATAGATGGGAGGCTCATCAAGTGTCCTTGTGTCAAATATCATAATATACCATTTAAAAAGGTGGATCTCGTGAGTCAGCATCTCTACAAGAAGGGTTTTGTACATAACTACAAGGAGTGGACGGATTTAGGAGAACCTTTATTTTCGCAATATCATCATTCCTCCTTCAATACGGAGGTAGAAGAGTCCACTCTCGGAGATAACTTTGAATATCGACCGCGAAACCTGGTGCGTGAGTTGGTATTTGATACGGCCGATCCAAGTTTTGATCTGGAGGATCCTAATCTTGATGCGAAAGAATTCTATGATATGTTCAAGAATGTCGATACTCCGTTATACCCGGGTTGTGATTCTCATTTTGTCCCGTAGGTGGTGATGCGGTTGTTGAAACTAAAGTCTAATTTTAACTTGTCGCAGGAATGCTACGACTAGATAATTCAGTTTGTTAAAGAGTTGTTGACAAATGGATCAAAGGAGTTGCTTGATAACTTCTACAAGTCAAAGATGATGAAACAAAAAATCGGATTAGGCTATAAAAAGATATATTATTGTCGAAATGGTTGCATGTTGTAATACAAGGAGAACAATGATAAAGATAAATACATTTTCTGTCATGTGGACCGGTACAAGCCAATTCGGGGCAAAGAAAAGTCAACTGTCCGAGTAAGGTTGTATCCCTACAAGTACACACAGTTTTTTTCGATCACAAAGAGACTGCAGATGATGTATATGTCCGCAAATACAGCACAACACATGACATGGCATAGCAATAATAAAATAAGGAAAAAGTTATGTAGGTTTTGAACCATTTGTGTTGGCTAGTCAAACGGTTCAAGTGTATTATACGAGCTATCCTAGTCGACGACGTAATAATAAAGATTGGTGGGTTGTATGCAAAACTAAAGCTAGAAACACTTATAATGTTGGGGATCTAGCATACCAAGAGGATGAGGTGGTCATGCCTCAACTTGTATATATGATTTTGGTCGGTGTTAATGGTATGAAGGTTGACGTTACCGTAGAGGATGATAGAGTTGATAAAGAGATTGACATAGAAGATTTATCTCATATAGAAGAGAACTCTGATATGGAGGTATCGTGCGAGGAACAAGAATTGGAAGATGAAGGTGATAGTAATAGTGGAAGTAAAAAATAAAAATGAAGAAGTAGATGTTGAAGACGATTCAAAAAATAATTCGAAAGATGATGTCGGTTCGGAAGATGAAGAAGAATAGTACGTACATACATATGCATATAGCTTAGATATTTATTTAACTATTTCATCATCACACTAGTATTTACTTATTTTACCACACCATGCATTAGTTAATGATTATCTGTTTGATGACACTATTTTTTTATTTGCTGCAGATTTACCTATAGTATGGCGGGACGAGGACGAGGACAGGTTCAGAGAGGATCATCTTCTCAGCATCCTCCGTCCACTACATCGACTACCCGAGATTCTCGCACACGACCTGAGGACGAATTCGTAGATGTGGCGGATGGTTTATCCCCGCCATATACTCGTTCTTCAGTAGGAGGAGCTACTCCATCTACCGGATTGACATCAGCTGCTACCCCTTCTTCTACTCCAGCCACTACCGGCACTACTACACCGACTACTCCACTAGTTGCTCCCATAGGAGCAAATCTATTTTCAGGCTTTCTTGTGGAAAAAGGAGTATATGTCCGTCGTCCTGGATTTGCAGACCCCCCTACTCTACCAGAGCGGCCAGCCAATATCTCGCGTCCCGAGCTATGGGTCGATGGAGCGACGTAAGCATTTATTTGTTAATTCACACATTTATTTTATATTTTTTATTCTAATTGCATATTGTCTACTTATTTCATATTTTTCCCGATCAAGGCTGGAAATGATCTGGGGGAGATCATGCGAGGCTACTTTGATGGCCCTTATATCAACTTTAGTGACATCCCGCTCGATCGATGATTCGCTTGGCTGGAGAAGCTCGGGGTATGTATATAAATTTTATTAATAATAATATATATTATTTTTTATTACAATGATACAAAATATTTTTCTAATTTGCAGAGGTTGTACTGGTGGACGGATCATAGAGATAGTGATATCCAGAAGTTCTACAAGACCGTTGCCAGCAAGAGGTTGAGAGATATGATCAATGACCAGAAGGTGCTGGCATTACTTGGACCGGATCATCGCAAGGAGTAGCTGAAGGCAGAGTACTGGGAGCAGATGTAGAAGAAGATGGACACCCCGTCCTACAAGGCCAAGTACGAGAAGGAGAGGGCTGCCCATGCTAAGGGTAGTCTCCATACTAGTCCGACCGTCGAGCATTTTCGACAAGAAGGCCTGTAGTAAAAAATTTTGCTAGATCAATTTTTTGTAATTCTAATTTTTCTTGCTTATTTATTAATTGCGTAATTTTTACAGTGCGACGAGCCCATCAGAGCCAGGGAAGACCCCAAGACAGTCAACTTTCCAATAATTTTTTAGCGGACCCACAAAAGAAAGAAGGATGGAAAGCTCGTAGATGAGCGGGCCGCCAAAGCATATGTAAGTTATCTTTATAAAATTTTATCAATTTAATTATATTATTTTTATAATTTAATTAGATTCTAGGTTTCTAGGTCAAAATAGTCAATCTAGGTCAACTCGAGGTCAAACAGTCAAACTATGATATTTTCTAGTTTTTAGGTTAATTTTTTTATCCATTCTAATTATTTATGAAGTTATATTTGATTATATTAAGATTTTAAAAGCATATAAAAGAGAAAAACTTATTTATCGCATGTAAATTAATCGACAAGGGTGATTACTATTCTATTCAATTTTAAAAATACAAAGAATTAAATAGGTTTAGAGTTAAGTAATGGTCCGATACCGATTACGGTTCCGATACTTTGAACCTTGGTTAAATTATATAATATGATATCTAGTATTAATATGACACTCTAAGCAAAATCAAATATAGCACATATAAATCTAAAATCCTTAACTCTAAACCTATTTATATAAATAAATATGGGAGACATATGAGACGTTAGAGGGGGGCGCTGAGAGCAGTACGCTGACTGAGAGAAATGATCGGTGGGTACAAGTTTTCGGGAGAGAAAAATGCTGCAGCGTGTACAGTACCGGATCGTTGGCATCCCAGCCGTCGGTTCTTTCCAGAGCTCCTCCGACGGCTACTCCAGCCCCATCAGTGCCCGGCTTCGACGTTCCTTCTGGTGTGATGTCTTTGGAGCAGCTCACGACGACTATGCTTGAGCTACATGGGCTGGTCCGACAGTTGATGAACACGCATGATCACCTGCTCCTCCGACGACTACTACGACGGGTCCTTCAGCTACTCCGACGGCTCCAGCTCCTCCGACGGTATCGATGGATCCTCCAGCTCCTTCGACGGCTCCTGCCACTACTCCATCTGTCATTGCTTCTGATAATTTATAGAATATCATCGCTATGGTTATCGCGCAGTACATGGCTAGCCGATACCGTTGCCGCCTCCGCCTCCACCGTCGACTTGATAGATTTTTCAGTTTGAGTTTTTTTTTTTAGTTGGTTGTATTTTTTTTGACTTGATTGTATTTATTTGACTTGATTATATTTATTTGACTTTATGGAATTGTATAACACCGTCATATTTTTGGACTTTAATTGTATAACACCGCCTCCCCCTCCATCGTTGTATTTTTTGAGTTAGTGGTATGTTTGGATTGCTCTAATTTATTAGTTCATTGTATATATATAACATTTGGACATATTTGTGTAGGTTTTCATAGTTTGTGTGGAATTTACTTATGTGGAATTTATTTGCGTAGAAATTGGTGAATGTATAACAGGTATATGCTCAGCAAAAATTGATTTATTGAAAAATTATTACCTTTAGCGATGGACTAGTGACATACTAGCGACGAAAAATCTGGAAAATCTCAGGTCAGCGACGAATTTTCGACGGAGAATCTCAGATCAGAGAATACCTAGCGACGGATAATTTTGTCGCGAAAATGTCTGAGACACACAAATGTACCAAACATGTATCAGGGTTCGTCGCTAAAATCCGTCGCTAATTCGTCATTGGGAGTGACGACTTAGCTACGGATTGGCGACGAACTATGTGAGCCCAGAATGTGCAAAACCTTCTAGAAAATTTGATAATTTTTGGGCTCACATAATCCGTCGCTATTATGTCGGTAAGTAGTTAGAAAGTTTAGCGACAGAAATTATACGTCACTAATACGTCGCTGAAATTATGTCCCTCATTCCGTCGCTAAGACGTCGTTTAAGCGACGGATTAGCGATGGAAAATTCTAGCGATGTTAATATTTATGACGGAAGCATTTCCGTCACTAAAATAGCGAAGGAAAATTATATTTTAGCGACGGATAATTTCGTCACTAAAATAGTGTATTTTTGTAGTGTATTCCTTCAGATTAATGTGAACAATGGGTAGATACCCTCAAGACCTCAATCCTGTGTTAAGTATTTAACAAAGTAAATAGTTTAGATTTTACTATTCTGCCGCTATATCGACGGATTAGTGACGAAATTTTTGCTAATCATCGACGGCTTAGCGACGGATTGAGCAACATTAAACCAGCAACGTAAAAGTTACGTCACTAAATTTATGACTACTTACTGACGGATTAGCGACGGATTATGTCAGCCAAAATTTGCCAAATTTTTCAGAAGGTTTTGCATATTCAGAGTTCACAGAGTTCGTCGCTAATCTGTCGCAAATCCGTCACTCAGTGACGGATTAGCGACGAATTTTAACGACGAATTCTGATACATGTTTGGCACATTTGTGTGTATCAGACGTTTTAGCGGCAAAAATTTTCATCGCTGGGTAGTCGCTGGCCTGAGATTTTTCGTCGAAAATCCATCGTTGACCTAAGATTTTTCAGATATTCCGTCGCTATTACGTCGCATGTTCGTCACTAAAGGTAAAAAATTTCCCATAAATTAATTTATGTTGAGCATATACATGTTATACATTCACCAATTTTCACACAAACAAATTTCACACAAGCAAATTCCACAAAAACTAATAAAACCCACACAAACATGTACAAATGTAATATATACGTCAAAATAATAAAGTAGAGTAATCCAAAAATATACAAATAACTGTTATACAATACCACAAAATCAAATAAATACAATCAAGTCAAAAAAATACAACCAACTAACAAAAATCCCACAAACTAAAAAAATCCATGAAGTCGACGGTAGCGGCTGAGGCGGCGCAGCTGTCGGCTAGCCATGTACTGTGTCACAACCATAGCGATGATATGTAGATCATCAGGAGCAATGACAGACGGAGCAGTGGCAGGAGCCGTCAAAGAAGCTGGAGGACACATCGATGCCGTTGGAGGAGTTGGAGTCGTCGGAGTAGCTGGAGGACCCAATGTAGTAGCCGTTAAAAGAGCCGTCGTTGTAGCTGTCGGAGGAGCATGTGTTGCAGCATCACGACTGTCTATCAACTGTCGGACCAGCCCATGTAGCTCATGCACAGTCGTCATAAGCTACTCCAGAGATATCGCACCAGAAGGAACGCCAGAGTCGGGCACTGATGAAGCTGGAGTAGCCGTAGGAGGAGCTCTGGAAAGAACCGACGGCATCGATGCCAAAGATCCGGTACCATACATGCTGTCAAATTTCTCTCTCCCGACAGCTTGTACCCACCGATCTTTTCTCTCAGTCGGCATATTGTTCTCAGCGCCCCCTCTAACATCTCATATGTCTCATATATTTATTTATATAAATAGGTGTCACGCCCCAGTCCCAAAATACCGAGGGACTAGACACGTAGCAATGGCCAGCAGCATACTCCAATGGGCAAACCCAATATAATGGACCCATTAGAGTGTACTTAAGCTGTAAAACAACAATAAATGTCTACGATATAAGTCACAGTCTAAATCTAATCTCATCCACAGAAGATAAACACAAATCAATGTCAGAATAATCAAAATAAATATATCCAACAAGTCACAATGTAATATCTCGGAGAATAATCCGATAATGAGTTTAATATAGAAATCCACGAGAATGGAAATGGTGTATCTAACAATAGAAATGACTGAGTATATAAAGCAAATACTCAGGAGAAATCTTCTGGCATCACCTCGTCCTCTGGTGTTGGTACTGCTCCAATGTCTGCTCCTATCCTGTATACCTCGGGGTCGATCTCCTCTACTAAACCTGGGGATATAATCAGGATCCAGGTCCTCAGGGGACATAGCAAGGTACAAGAATAACTCAAGCCAAATAAATGTAATATATAAAATGTATCAATAGGGCAAACTATGTAACCAGCTATGTGATATACAAATGAGAGCATCACTATAACTCAGGCTGAGACCACTACAAGCTCTGTGTCGGGGAGCCGGTAGCAATAATATCACGTAGTGGGCCTAGCTCTGATGTAGAGGCTACGGCACCACAATAATAAATAAATATATAATCATCTTATAGCTTGTGTGTCTCTTCCCACCCAATATAATCACACGTCTCATGTCCACGATATCTCATATCCATAACACGCAAGATCATGACCTCTAGCTAAAGCATCGAGTCATAATGATAGCTATGCATATGTAATATCTATGTCACAAATCATATAATCCTATACAGAATCATCATGAATAAATCAAAAAAGATTCTATCTCATGAATAGTGCCATGTGTCCTATGGTATGACGTACTTGATAAAGCAAGCACGAAGATATATATGATCGCAATATCAACTCTCTAGTGATGTGACACGACTCCGCGTACGGCGTCGACACCCGAATCTTATTCAGATGCTAAGCAACGTCTCACGGTCCTAGATTGAGCAGATACATCACAGAAATAATTCAAGAAAATAATATGAAGCAAGTACTGCAAGTTTGGCAAGGTACACTTGCATGGGGTTTGAATTCCTCCAACTACTCCGGTAACAGCAGGATCTTCAGGTACTCCTCCGGATGCTGAAATACACATTACCATCATTCTCAGAAGATATGAAATAGCTAGGATTGCCTACCCAAAAGTCCAATTTTGACACAGGGGCAAAATTGATAGTTTTTAGTCAAAACGGGATCCACATGTGGCCCACTTCACACCAAAAAATGTGTCAGAGACAAAGTTCTTCAAATTTGTCAAACTTAGTGTCTATAAGTCCAGAAAGATAATACGAACCCAACGGAATGTCCAGAATTAAATTTCGATGAGTCGATCACAAAATCGCCCGTCAAATGGAGCCGTGGGGCCCACGATATGGGATTTCGTCAACGTTCTCAGCATCGAACCAAACTTGGGTCACAGGACCAGCATAATGCTACAAGTCTGATGCCGTAAGTTTTATTGTGAAATAACAAGCACGCACGAAGTTACAACGAGTTTCAGAATAGGATCGATGTGGGACAATTTTGACGGATATGCGTTGATTCCGGTGTGCACGCACATCCAAATCAACTTCCACGAAATGTCACACGTCCACATTGACGATACGCTCCTTTGGTATAATTCGCACATGACGAAGTTGCCTCGTTTAGCAGGACACACCCAGTTTCAAAAAAATTGGGTTTTGAACACCAAGTTTTTGGTCAACTTCACCCGCGAATAAAACACAACATACAGCACCAAAACAATAAACTAATTATAAGGTTTAAAACTTGGTTATATTATTTAATTTAATGTTCAAGTGAATTTTAGAATTATTAAACAGATTGGTCGTAAAACGGCCGTGAACTTGTGAGTTTGGGCCAGTTTTCTCAATTACAGAAATATGGGTTGTTTTTTCTGTTTTTGCATCGTGGTTTACGACCGACACAGGACGCGATACCCCGAACGAATTGTACGGGGTTTGAAAGAGTCACGCGGTCTTCGTATTGGATTCGACAGAACGAAATACGGATTAAAGCACATGGAGATACGTGAGCTAGAAGGTGGGTACATTGCTGTTGTTCACGACAGAACGGCGCGACGGGACACGACGGCTGCGGCGGTTACTGTAGAAGCTGAGGCTGCTGGAGGGTCATCGGCGGCCGGGGAAGCCGCGTGGGTGGTCACGTCGGTGGTGGTCAGAGTCGGCCGGGGAGCTCGGGGTGGCGGAGAGGCGATAGCGGAGTGGTTGACGGTGACAGTGGTGGGGGATGATGGTGAAGGTTTTGGGTTTTATAGAGAGGTCGGAGAGGAGAAGGGGCACGACGGTTGTGGGAGGTGGTCAGTCAGGAGGTGAACCGATGGGAGAGATGAGCGGGTCGGGACGGTTGGCGGCGAAGGCAGTTGGACGGCGACGGTTACAAAAGGCGCCGGGTCGGCCGGAGGCGGGTGAACGGCGGAGGGGAAGGCGGAGAGTCGGGGGTTTTCACAGTTACTATAGCAGTAATGGGTTGGGTTCGGGTACGGGTTAGCCGGTCAGGTTTTTGGTTCGGGTCCAAATCTGACCCGCTAGGGGTTGGTTTGGTTCAATTGGGTTTAAACCGGTTTATTCTGGTTTAATTTAAAAATAGTGTTTTTAGCTGTTTAAAAATAGTTTTTGGGTCCAATAAATTCCAGAAAAATTACACTGTCTAATAATTTATTTTACACATAAAAATATAATTTCCATAATATTTTAATATTAATTTAATCCTCAAAAATATTTATCCTTCGAAGAATATTTATTTTAATTATTTAAAAATTATAGAAAAATCCTAAAAAATTCATATTTAATTTTTTGAAAAATCTGAGTGTTTATAATCTACCCTCCTTAAAATAATTGCGTCCTCGCAATTAAAAAAATGAAACATAATCGATCAAAAGAGATAACGCGGTTGCCAAACATGTTCGAAGCACGACACAAAGAATAAGGAATCATGAACAAGGAGAAGTCGAAGGGTGAGAGTTTTTGTTCAAACAGAACATGTAGGAAAGGAATAAAAATATTTTCCTAGGCAATGAGAGATAAGTAATTCAAGAGTAAAGAAATCTGGATAGAACAAGGAACTCTATAGCTTAGGAAAACTTGGGTATCAATTACTAACAAGTTCATAATACTAGGCTTAGGCTAGTGAATGAAACTAACAGGCACGTGCTAAAGCATTACTAGGAATAGATAGCTATGACTTAAATCTTACGCATATTCGCTACTCTACGAGTCTGTGCGTCCTCCATTGTCATCGCAAAAGCTTATCCGCGTCCTTGTGGTGGTGTCCTCTATTGTTGTTAGGCCTCTTGATAAACCTGCTATTGGGCTTGCATCATTGCGTAATTACTTTGTTGATCTGCTGACCATCCATAAGCTGTCTTGGTGGAAAACATGCATCGGTGGAGTAAACTGTGACGATGGTGGAATATCAACTCGCTGTAATCTTGAGACGTGCTGATCTGCTTAATTACTTTGTTGAGTTGATTGTCCTCCACCCACTGGTATCACTTCATCGTTGTAGGTGACAACTGCAACTTATGGTGTTCCTGAAGGAGTCTCATCGCTTGCTTGTGGTTCCATTACTCTGCATCCAAAATAAACTATAAAAGCGCACAGAGGAATCAAGGCAGGATGCAAGTCAAGAATTTTGAATCTGATAGAGATCAAGAACGATTCAATCAAGTGGATAAGATCCTATAACTTATCCTATCCTTATGCAGGCTTGCTCGGTTCCTTAATTGAAACCGAAATAATTTAGTCGTAGACCTGCATGGTCCACCACAAAAACCATGTCATGCCACAGTCCCAAAATACCGAGGGACTAGACACGTGGCAATGGCCAGCAGCACACTCCAATGGGCAAACCCAATATAATGGACCCATTAGAGTATACTTAAGCTTTAAAACAACAATAAAGATCTACGATACAAGTCACAATCTAAATCTAATCTCATCCACAGAAGATAAACATAAATCAATGTCAGAATAATTGAAATAAATATATCCAACAAGTCACAATATAATATCTCGGGGAACAACCCGATAATGAGTTTAATACAGAAATCCACGAGACTGGAAATGGAGTATCTAACAACAGAAATGACTGAGTATATAAAGCAAATACTCAGGAGAAATTTTCTGGCATCACCTCGTCCTCTGGTGTTGGTACTGCTCCAATATCTGCTCATGTCCTATATACCTCGGGGTCGATCTCCTCTGCTAAACTTGGGAACATAATCCGAATCCAGGTCCTCAGGGGACATAGCAAGGTACAAGAATAACTCAAGCCAAATAAATAAAGTATATAAAATATATCAATAGGGCAAACTATGTAACCAGCTATGTGATATGCAAATAAGAGCATCACTATAACTCAGGCTGAGACCACTATAACCTCTGTGTCGGGGAGCCGGTAGCAGTAATATCACGTAGTGGGCCTAGCTTTGATATAGAGGCTACGACACCGCAATAATAAATATATATATATATAATTAGCATGTAGCCTGTGTGTCTCTTCCCACCCAATATAATCATACGTCTTATGTCCACGACGTCTCATGTCCATAACACGCAAGATCATGACCTCTAGCTAATGCATCGAGACATAATGATAGCTATGCATATGTAATATCTATGTCACGAATCCTGTAATCCTATACAGAATCAACATGAATAACTCAGAAAAGATTCTGTCTCATAAATAGTATCATATATCATATGGTATGTCGTACTTGATAAAGCAAGCACGAAGATATATAGGATCGCAATATCAACTCTCTAGTGACGTTATATGACTCCGCGTACGGCGTCGACACCCGAATCTTATTCGGACGCTAAGCAAAGTCTCACGGTCCTAGGTTAAGCAGATACATCACAGAAATAAATCAAAAAAAATAATATAAGGCAAGTACTACAAGTTTGGCAAGGTACACTTGTCTGGGGTTTGAATTCCTCCAATTACTCCGGTAACAACAGGATCTTCAGGTACTCCTCTGGATGCTGAAATACATATTACCATCATTCTCAGAAGATATAAAATAGCTAGGATTGCCTACCCAAAAGTCCAATTTGAACATAGGGGCAAAATTGATAATTTTTGGTACCAAAGCGGATCCACATGTGGCCCACTTGGCACAAAAAAATGTGCCAGAGACAAAGTTCTCCAAATTCATCAAACTTAGTGTCTACAAGTCCAGAACGATGATACAAATCCAACGGAATGTCCAGAATTGGATTCTGATGAGTCGATCACAAAATCGTCCGTCAAGTAAAGCCGTAGGGCCCACGATACGGGGTTTCGTCAATGTTCTCAGAATCGAACCAAACTTGGGTCACAGGACCAGCATAATGCTACAAGTCCGATGACGTAAGTTTTGTTGCAAAACGACAAGCACACACGAAGTTACAATGATTTTTAGAATAGGGCCGATACGGGACAATTTTGACGGATTGCGTTGATTCTGGTGTGCACGCACATCCAAATTAACTTCCGCAAAATCTCACATGTCCATATTGACGATATGCTCCTTTCGGTACAATTCGCATACAACAAAGTTGCCTCATTTAGCGAGACGCATCCAGTTTCAAAAAAATTAGATTTTGAACACCTAGTTTTTGGTCAACTTCACCCGCGAATAAAACACAACATACAGCACCAAAAAAATAAACTAATTATAGGGTTTAAAACTCGGTTATATTATCTAATTTACTGTTTAAGTGAATTTTAGAATTATTAAACAGGTTGATCGTAAAGCAGCCGTGAACTTGTGAGTTCGGGCCAGTTTCCTGAATTACAGAAATATGGGTTATTTTTCCTGTTTTTGCGTCGCGGTTTGTGACCGACACAAGACACAATACCTTGAACGAATTATACGGGGTTCGAGAGGGTCACGCGGTCTTCTCATAGGATTCGACAGAACAAAATACGGATCAAAGCACATGGAGATACGCGAGCTAGAAAGTAGGTATCTCGATGTTGTTCACGACAGGACGGCACGGCGGGGCACGGCGACGGCGGCGATTATTGTAGAAGCTGAGGCTGCTGGAAGGTCGTCGACGGCCAGGGAAGCCGGGGGGGTGGTCGCGTCGGGGAAGGTTAAAGTCGGCCGGGGAGCTCGGGGTGGTGGAGAGGCGATGGCGGAGTGGTTGACGGGGACAACGGTGGGGGATGATGGTGAAGGTGCTGGGTTTTATAGAGAGGCAGGGGAGGAGAAGGGGCACGACGGTTGTGGGAGGTGGTCGGTCGGGAGGTGAACCAATGGGGGAGACGAGCGAGTCGGGATGGTTGGCGGCGAAGGCGGTTGGACGACGACGGTTACAGAAGGCGGCGGGTGAACGGCGGAGGGGAATGCGGAGAGTCGGGGGTTTTCACAGTTACTGTAGCAGTAATGGGTTGGGTTCGGGTATGGGTTAGCGGGTCGGGTTTTGGGTTCGGGTCTAAATTTGACCCGCTAGGGGTTGGTTTGGTTCAATTGGGTTTAAACCGGTTTATTCTGGTTTAATTTACAAACAATATTTTTAGGTGTTTAAAAATAGTTTTTTGGTCCAATAAATTTTAGAAAAATTATACTACGTCTAATTATTTATTTTACATATAAAAATATAATTTTCATAATATTTTAATATTAATTTAATCCTCAAAAATACTTATCCTTTGAAGAACATTTATTTTAATTATTTAAAAATTACAGAAAATCCTAAAAATTCATATTTAAATTTGTGAAAAATTCGGGTGTTTACAATAGGTTTAGAGTTAAGGATTTTAGAGTTATATGTGTTATATTTGATTTTATTTAGAGTATCATATTAGATACTAGATATCATAGTATATGTATATAATTTGAGTTATATTTGCTATATTTGATTTCCATGATATCTTAAAATAGGATATTAACCAAGGTTCAAAGTATTAGAATCGAAATCGGTATCGAACCATTCCTTTGAGGTTTAAAGTAAATTGAATAAAATTATAATTTTAATTATTTATAGTATTTATAGTATTTTTTCTTAAAATAGAATATGAACGAAGGTGCATAATTTTAAGTATTTACAATGTTGTTTCTTAGTATTTTTGAAATTGAATGACCTAGAGTTGACTTAGTTTGACTGTTTTGACCTAGAAACCTAGAATCTAAATAAATTATAAAAATAATCTAATTAAATTGACAAAATTTTATAAAGATAACTTACATATGCTTTGGCGGCCCGCTCATCAACGAGCTTTCCATTATTCTTTCTTTTGTGTGTCCGCTGAAAGATTGTTAGAAAGTCGACGGTCTTGGGGTCTTCCCCGTCTCTAGTGGCCTCGTCGTATTGTAAAAATTAAGCAATTAATAAATAAGCAAAAAAAAAAAATTTAGAATTACAAAAAAATCGATCTAGCAAAAATTTTAATACTAACCATCCGTCGAAAATGCTCGACGGTCGGAATGGATCAACCAGTATGGAGACCACCGATAGCACAGGCAGCCTTCGCCTTCTCGCACTTGGCCTTGTAGGCCGGGGTATCCATCTTCTTCTTCATCTCCTCCCAGTACTCTACCTTCAACACTCCTTGTGGTGATCAGATCCAAGTGACGTCAGCGCCTTCTGGTCATTGATCATATCTCTCAACCTCTTGCTGGCGATGGTCATATAGCACTTTTGGATATTACTATCTCTATTATCCGGCCACCAGTACAACCTCTGCAAATTAGAAAAATATTTTTTATCATTGTAATCAAAAAAATATATATATTATTATAAATAAAATTCATATACATACCCTGAGCTTCTCCAACAAAGTGAATCGTCGATCGAGCGGGATGTCACTAAAGTTGATATAAGGGCCATCAAATTAGCCCCGCATGATCTCCCCCAGATCATTCATAGCCTTGATCGAAAAGAATCTAAAATAAGTAGACAATATACAATTAGAATAAAAAATATAAAATAAATATGTAAATTGACAAATAAATGCTTACGTCGCTCCATCGGCCCATAGCTCGGGACAACAGATATTGGCTGGCCGCTCTAGTAGAGTAGGGGGTCTGCAAATCCTAGAAAATGGACATATACTCCGTTGTCCACAAGAAGGCCTGAAAAGTGGGATAAACTGGTGGAGTAGTTGTTGTATTAGTGCCGGTAGTGGCTGGAGTTGAAGATGGGGTAGAAGTTGATGGTAATCCGGGAGATAGAGTAGCTCCTCCTACTGAAGGATGAGTATATGGTGGGGATAAACCATCCGCTGCATCTACGAACTTGTCCTCAGGTTGTGTGCGAGAATCTGGGATAGCAGGCGTAGTGGACGGAGGATGCTGAGGAGATGATCCTCTCTGAAGTATTTGATTAAATACCTTCTAGTGTTAGTGTGGGTAAGTCTATGAATATATGGTGCTGCATATAATATTCAATTATGTTTTATCGATATATATATATATATATATATATATATATATATATATATATATAAGGATGGGATGTGTTCACTGTGTCAAGTGATTAGATCATTGTGTGTATGTGTGATTTATGAGGGAGCAAGGAGTGTCGGGTTGGTCTGATACAGTGAGCAGAAGCATGCATGCATTAGCTGTTGATATTATCGATGTTGTCGAGGTTGTGACTGATACTGTGTTAGCAGGTTGGTTAGATGTGCACTAATATATGCATGAATGGGGGTAAACTAAGGAGGCAGCAGTGCACCTAATGCGCTACTCTGTGAGCAAGAGCTCTTGGTAGTAGGTGTTTATAGTAGGGGAAAATGATACCATATATCAGTTGGGGTGTTGGGTTTGGATGAAAGGAAGGGCAATAGGAGCTCGAGGTCTGAACTGAATGTATCAGTCATGATACATGATAACAGTAGGTATCAACAGTGTATGGAGCACAGCATAGTGCTCCATTGTGAGTATTCAGATGGTAAGTATCAGTGGGTATAAGATATTTGTGTGTGTGTGTGTGTATGTGTGTGTGTGTGTGTGTCGAGTTAGAAGTGCTTGGGATTATATGGGTAGGTAACACTATTTAGTATATCAAGTGGTATCAGTGGCCTATGAATGGATTTTAGGAAATGTTGGCCAGTGATGCTCAGATTCAAGTGATACCATGTTATGAACACAATGAGTGGTAAGCAAGTATATGTGTACATGTATGGGCTAGAGACTGATAGAAAGTTTGTACCAGTAGCAGCAACAGAGTCAAGGTGGGGTAACTGCATTTAGCTCCAGCACAGTTTATTAACTGTGTTAACTAAGTGCTGTGTTTTTAGGCACATTTATGTGCCAATGGCTGTGTTTTTAGGCACATTTATGTGCCAATGAGGTGCAGTCATGTGGAGCATTGGAGTAAGGGTAATGAGGTAATTCATAGTAGGAAGATATTCATTAGATGAAGGTACCAATGTTAATACCAAAGAGTGGACAATAGGGTAATGTGGGATATATTAGTGTAGGATATGGGAATGAGGTAAGGATAACTTAAGGGTATTTAAATACAAAGTATTATATAAGTTAAGGTATTGAGTAATAACTCATCAATTTTTTTTAATTGTTTAAAAGACATAATTTTTGTCAAATTTACGAATTCAACCTCAATACACACTAATTTAGGGCATAATTGTATTTTTTTAATTATTTTCCCCCAATTTAGGTTTATATAGTATTAATTAGGATTTTATGCCCTATAATAGGGCATCTGTGTCCAGCGTATCGCGCGTGTCTATACGTTTCCGTATCCAGCATATCGTGTCCGTGTCCAGCGTATCAAAAATACCAAACCATTTATTTTCTCTTCGTGTTCGTGTCTAGCGTATCGTGTCTATACGTGTGTCCAGACTTCCACAATCCAAACACAATAATTAACCAAATCGAAATGAGTGTTAGGGTTACCTTAACCGGAGGAGAAGGCGATCTGACGGAAGCGGAGGGTGTCGGGGGTGGAGGAGGAGGGCTTGGGGATCGGACGCCGGGGGAGGAGGAGGAGAGGGGGTCGGGGGTCAGTGGAGGAGGAGGAGGACAGGGTGTCAAACGCCGGAGGAGGAGGAGGAGGAGGGGGGGGAGGAGGAGAGGGCGAGTGAGGGGGAGGGGCTGCTGGAGAGGGGGAGTGAGGGGGAGGGGCTGCCGGAGAGGGGGAGGTCGTCGGAGAGGGGGAGGGGGTCAGGGCGGGGGGGTGGAGGTTCGCCGGAGAGAGAGAGAGAGAGAGAGAGAGAGAGAGATTGAGAATAGGGGAAATAAAACGCGACTGAAAATTTTATGTTTTCGAAACGACGGATATTTTCGTTGCTAATCCGTCGCTGAAATAACAGCGACGGATTAGCGACAGATTTTTGACAAAAAATAATATATTTTGTTTATATTAATAACTTAGTCATTTTTTTATCGAATTTTTGTCGTTGACTTAGCGTCGGATTATTTTTTGTCCTATTTTTTGTCCCTGAGATCCATCGCTATTTACAGTATTTTTGTAGTGATAAAAGGGCATATTTAGAATCTTCTAACTAGCAAAGTAGGGATAAATGTTAATATTTAATGTCTTAAAATAAGAAAATGCAGAGGAGTCTGACATAGGTACATCAGTCCTTGCCACGGTTGGTTCGCCAAAAATGACCTGCAATTCTGGTGAAACACCACATAACTTAGTCCCTTGTGCTACCTTTTCGTTTGACTACAACAGGTGAACTACAATATTAAAAATATGTCAGAAATCAATTTAAACATCACCTAGAAGAGCATATGCTTAATCAGAACTATGCAGCAGGTTGAGACGCCAATATATATGTTGTCAATGGTACTAAGATTTCGATAGTAGTTGGTAAAGAACCTCCATCTCAAGTATAAATTGCAAAACAAAGGTTGTGGTTGGAGCTCAATGACTGCCAGAAGAGAAATATTTCTTATTAGTAGTATATTACTCAACAAGCATAGGTGCCACTACAAAAATATACTATTTTAGGGACGGAATTATCCGTCACTAAAATGCAATTTTACGTTGCTATTTTCATATAGCGACGGATTAGCGACGGAATTCTTCCGTCAGAAATGTTAACGTCGCTACGGATTTTCTGTCGATAATCCTTCGCTCAAGCGACGGCTTAGCGACGGAATGAGCGACATAATTTTAGCGACGCATTAGTGACATAATTTTCGTCGCTAAACTTTCTGACTACTTATCGACATAATAGCGACGGATTTTGTGAGACCAAAAATTGTTAAATTTTCCAGAAGGTTTTGCACATTCTGGGCTCACATAGTTCGTCGCTAAGTCATCACTCCCAGTGACGGATTAGTGACGGACCCTGATACATGTTTGGTACATTTGTGTGTCTTAGACGTTTTAGCGACGAATTTATTCATCGCTGACCTGAGATTGTCCTTCAGAAATCCGTCGTTGACCTGAGATTTTTCAGATTTTCGTCGCTAGTATGTCACTAGTCCATCACTAAGGTAATAATTTTCCCAGAAATCATTTTCTGCTGAGCATATACCTATAATACATTCAAGAATTTTTCACACAAATAAATTTCACACAAGCAAATTCCACACAAACTATGAAAACCCACACAAACATGTCCAAATGTTATATATATAATGAACTAATAAAGTAGAGTAATCCAAACATACCACAAATTCAAAAAATACAACGGTGGAGGAAGAGGCAGTGTTATACAATTCAAGTCCAAAAAATGACGGTGTTATACAATTCCACAAAGTCAAATAAATACAATCAAGTCAAATAAATACAATCAAGTCAAAAAAAATACAACCAACTCAAAAAAATATCTCAAAAATCTATCAAGTCGCCGGTGGAGGCGGAGGTGGCTGTCGGCAAGCCATGTACTGCGCTACAACCATAGCGATGATATTCCTTAGATCATCGGAAGAAACGGTAGATGGAGCAGTGGCAGGAGCCGTCGAAGGAGTTGGAGGACCAATCGATGCCGTCAGAGGAGTTGGAGCCGTCGGAGTAGCTGGTGGAACCGTCGTTGTAGCCGTCGGAGGAGCAGGTGCTGGAGCATCACCCGTGTCTATCAACTATCGGACCAGTCCATGTAGCTCATGCACAGTCGTCGTAAGCTGCTCCAGAGATATCGCACCGAAAGGAATGCCGGAGCCGGGCACTAATGGAGCTGGAGTAGCTGTCCGAGGAGCTCTGGAAAGAACCGACGGCTGGGATGCCAATGATCCGGTACCGTACATGCTGCCACCTTTTCCTCTCCCGACAGCTTGTACCCACCGATCGTTTCTCTCAGTCAGCGTACTGCTCTCAACGCCCCCCTCTAATGTTTCATACGTCTCCGATATTTACTTATATAAATAGGTTTAGAGTTGAGAATTTTAGAGTTATAATTGCTATATTTGATTTTGGTTAGAGTATCATAATAGATACTATATATCATATTATATAATTTAACCAAGGTTCAAAGTATCAGAACCAAAATTGGTGTCAGACCATTCCTTAACTCTAAACCTAGTTGATTCTTAGTATTTTTGAAATTAAATAAAATAGTAATCACCCTTGTCGATTAATTTACATGCGATAGATAAGTTTTTCTCTTTTATATGCTTTTACAATCTTAATATAATCTAATATAACTTCAAAAATCATTAGAATTGATAAAAAAAATTAACCTACAAACTAGAAAATGTCATAGTTTGACTGTTTGACCTAGAGTTGACCTAGTTTGACTGTTTTGACCTAGAAACCTAGAATCTAATTAAATAATAAAAATAATATAATTAAATTGATAAAATTTATAAAGATAACTTACAAATGCTTTGGCATCCAGCTCATCTACGAGCTTTCCATCATTCTTTCTTTTGTTGGTCCGTTAGAAAATTGCTGGGAAGTCGACGGTCTTGGGGTCTTCTCCGGCTCTTACGGCCTCATCGCACTGTAAAAATTAAACAATTAATGAATAAGCAAAAAATATTAGAATTACAAAAAAATTGATCTAGCAAAATTTTTTAATACTAACCATCCATCGAAAATGCTCGACGGTCGGACCAGTATGGAGACCACCCTTAGCACGTGCAGCCCTCGACTTCTCGCACTTGGCCTTGTAGGCCTTGGTGTCCATCTTATTCTCCATCTTCTCCCAGTACTCCTCCTTCAGCCACTCCTTATGATGATCCGGTCCAAGTAACGTCATCGCCTTATGGTCATTGATCATATCTCTCAATTTCTTGCTGGCGACGGTCTTGTAGCACTTCCGGATATCACTATCTCTATGATCCGGCCACCAGTACAACCTCTAAAAATTAGAAAAATATTTTATATCATTGTAATCAAAAAAATTATATATTATTATAAATAAAATTTATATACATACCTCGAGTTTCTCCAGCCAAGCGAATCTTCGATCGAGCGGGATGTCACTAAAGTTGATATAAGGGCCATCAAAGAAGCCCCGCATGATCTTCCCCAGATCATTTCCAGCCTTGATAAGAAAGAATCTAAATTAAGTAGACAATATACAATTAGAATAAAAAATATAAAATAAATATGTGAATTAACAAATAAATGATTACGTTTCTCCATCGGCCCATAGCTCGGGACGAGAGATATTGGCTGGCCACTCTGGTAGAGTAGGGGGGTCTTCAAATCCAGGGCGGCGGACATATACTCCATTTTCCATAAGAAGGCCTGGAAATAGATTTGCTCATGTGGGAGCAACTAGTAGAGTAGCCGGTGTAGTAGTGTCGGTAGTGGCTGGAGTAGAAGAAGGGGTAGTAGCTGATGGCAATCCGGTAGATGGAGTATCTCCTCCTACTGAAGAACGAGTATATGGCGGGGATAAACTATCACAACCCGATTCCGTGGAATCGTTGGGGCATCCCCCGAATCGTGACCGCCGTGCGGGCCTGGGGTTGCGCCCGCAAAAGGCTAGAGTATTTTTGTATAACGAGCACATATTCAGAGTACGCAGATAAATTGAAAGACAGATTTGAAACATGGAAGAGTTCTCTTTATTGATAATGAACATCTATTACAAACTCCTGAACGAGTCAGCTAATTTGCCGCACGGGCTTACAAAAGTGTTGACACAAAATGAGATAGCAGTCCTGTACATTACATCCCTTTACTAAACTTCAAAATGTATAGACCTCCGGGCTGGAGGACGGCTTTCCTACGGAACTGCATTGTGTATAGAGTTGCAAGCTCCTATCTTCAAGTACTTCAAAATACGGCACGGTCAGGATGCGCCTACAGCTGGACTGGATCGGGAAGACGACTTTAGCTCCTCGCTCGGTTCTCCTTAGTACGGGGAACATGTTTTAATGAGGGTCAGTATGTTGAAACATACTGGTGAAGGCAAGCTAACCCAACTATACCAATCAACACGTTGTTTTAATGAAGCATGCATATTATTGTGGTCTTTCTATCTTATCTTAGTTCATTTACAAGTAAGCAGTATATAGAATTTACTGAAATGAACTTGCCATCGCTCGGTGACTTTTACCTGTCCGTCTGAACTACCTGCACAATACTTACCATGCCTTCCCTGCCACGAAGACACAACTTAGTTTGCAACAGGTTTAAATATACAAGGATCACTGGCATGTTGCCACGAGGGACAGATTATAGTCTTAAGGCAAAATGACGTGCAACGCGGATGGCGAGCCCCGCTGCATAAATTTTATCGGGTAACATATGACTATACATACGTTTCGTCCGGATCGGATCGGTCCCAGCGCCCCGACGACCGTCCGCGGAACTCATACAATCCTTGTGCATAAGTTGTTCGTGATCGAACGATATGTTTACTAAGTTAACAGTTCATGCAGTTGAGGCAACACGAGTACAAGATAAGCAGTTATACATGATTTATTTTGCATAGCCTCCCTGAACAATTATGTGCATACAAGGTGGGTTCCATACTTAGCACAATTTATAGAAGGAGATGCATTCTAACTAAAATTGAAGCATGTATAGAATATTTGAAATGAGAAAGCATACAATAAGATAACAGTTCACGTGTTTGATTGATAAGCAATAATAATCCAAGTCTATTCCTATTTTATCTTGACATCTTTTTAGTTATTACTGGTATCGCCTGATCGGGACAACAAGAATGCAAGATTTTAGGTGTGAAGACTTGGAAGCAGTGCCAGCTAATCGGGATGGTAGCCACTCACGTAGTTGGTTGGAAGGGAGAAGGAAAGAGGCGCTTCAAGACTCCGCTCGTAAGCCGTCTACTGCTCGTTCACCTGCATCGACGAACAGCTTGATCAATATCCCTTCCACTCTTTCCAATCTCGGAATTGAAGTGCAGTTCAATGAACGAAAACAATAAAATCCATTAAAACCGTTCAAGAAAAACAAACAAATCCAAAAACCAACTCAAAGCACGAAAGCAACAAGCGACATCGAAATCTGAGGCAACAAAGATAACAGCAGAGAGGTCTCTCCTGACTCTGCCGCTAAGTCGATCCCGGGGGCACGGTCCACTGAATATGGGAATTGATCCCGAAGAAGCAAATCCATAACGAGGACGAGTTTTTGTTTCAATCTATCCCGATCGAACGATACCATCTTGTATTTCTTAGCCGCTCTCCCCGAAGCGGAGGAACGGGGTACCACATAAACCATCCGCCGCATCTACGAACTCGTCCTCAGGTCGTGTGCGAGAATCTGGGTTAGCCGACGTAGTGGACGGAGGATGCTGAGACGATGATCCTCTCTGAACCTGTCATCGTCCTCGTCCCGCCATTCTATAGGTAAATCTGCAGCAAATAAAAAAATGGTGTCATCAAACATATAATCATAAAGTAATGCATGGTATGGTAAAATAAGTAAATACTAGTGTGATGATGAAATAATTAAATAAATATCTAAGCTAATGCATATGTATGTACGTACTAATCTTCTTCATCTTCCCAATCATCATCGTCTTCCGAATCATTTTTTGAATTATTTTTTAAATCGTCTTCATCTTCTACTTCTTCATTTTTATTTTTACTTCCACTATCACCTTCATCTTCCAATTCTTGTTCCTCGCTCGATACCTCAATATCAGAGTTCTCTTCTATATAAGGTAAATCGTCTATGTTAATCTTTTCGTCAACTCTATCATCCTCTACGGTAACATCAACCTCCATACCATCAACACCGGCCAAACTCATATATGCAACTTGAGGCATGACCACTTCATCCTCTTGGTATGCTAGATCCCCAATATTATATGTGTTTCTAGCTTTAGTTTTGCATACAGCCCACCAATCTTTATTATTGCATCGTCGACTAGGATAGCTCGTATAATACACTTGAACTGTTTGACTAGCCAACACAAATGATTCAAAACATACATATCTTTTTCCATATTTTATTATTGCTATGCCATGTCATGTGTTGTACTGTATTTGCGGACATATACATCCTCTGCAGCCTCTTTGTGATCGGTAAAAATTGCATGTACTTGTAGGGTTGCAACCTTGCTCGGACAGTTGACTTTTTTTGCCCCAAATTGGCTTGTACTAGTCTGCATGACAAAAAATACATTTCTCTTTATCATTGTTCTCCTTGTAGTACAACATGCAACCATTTTGACAACAATCTATCTTTTTGTAGCCTAATCCGAGTTTTCGTATCATCATCTTCGACTTGTAAAAGTTATCAGGCAACTCCTTCGATCATTTTGGCATCAACTCTCTAACAAACTGAATTATTCGGTCGTAGCATTCCTGTGGCAAGTTAAAATCAGACTATAGGTTCAACAGCCGCATCACCACTGACAGGACAGAATGAGAATCATAACCCGAGTATAATGGAGTATCGTCATTCTTGAACATATCATAGAATTCTTTTGCATCAGGATTATGATCCTCTGGATCAAAACTGGGACCGGCCGCATCAAATACCAACTCATGTGCCAACCTTCGTGGTCGATATTCAAAGTTATCTTCGAGAGTAGACTCTTCTACCTCCGTATTGAAGGACGAATGATGATATTACGAAAATAAAGGTTCTCCTTGAGTCGTCCACTCCTTGTAGTTCGGTACAAAACCATTATTGTAGAGATGCTTCCTCACGAGATCCACATCTTTGAATGTTATATTATGACATTTGACACAATGATACTTGATGAGCCTCTCATCCATGAAATAAGGTTGACTATTGGCGTATTTGAGAAATTCCTCAACGTCTACCATGAAATCATCTTTCAAACCAATCCTACTCTCATGTCGCTAATTATACATCTACGATCGGTCAACTAAGTATCGACTCATTGATTCTGCATGTACCATATATTCAAACAATATGGATTAGATACAAGATGAGTTAGGATATTTGCTAAGGATTAATTAGTTAGGATACTTGATGAAGAAGTCTCATAAAGAACTAAATGAGCTATTAGAAAGACTATATTTGAGTATTTCTCCATTTTTTACAAGGATCCAAAACCATAATTTCTCGACACACATCCGAATATGGCCGATACATGTCATAGCATAGTAAGGTTGGAACTACTAATTACTATTCATATTAGTACCCTGAAGTGATAATCGATACTTATAGTAATGGTCCGATATCGATTCCGATACAAAGACCAATACTCTAAAATGTTAATAATTCATTATAGGTTAAATTAGTGATAACCATATCGATTTTATGGTCGATGAATAAATCGATACCGATACGGATTTTTGAACGACACATATTCTATTTTCGATATTGTAGGATACGCTCAAGCCTATGTATTAAGAATTACATACGTCTAAGGATACACGTATAAATCAAAATAATTATATATGTAATATTCAATTTGTTAATCTTCTTCTAAGTTAATTATAGACACATACAATACATATTACCATTTTTGTGTCCTAATACTCGTGTCAATTTGTCTGTATTATTTTTGATACGTGTGTTCGTGCTATAAATCGGTACGAAATCCTTCTTGTAGATATGCTCCCTCACAAAATTGACCTCTTTGAATGGTATATTATGACATTTGACACAAGGGCACTTGATGAGCCTCCCATCCATGAAATAAAGTTGACCACTGGCGTATTTGAGAAATTTCTCAACGTTCGCCCTGAAATTATCTGTCAAACCAATCCTACTCTCATGTCGCCGATTGTACATCCACGATCGGTCAACTAAGTATCGACTCATCGCTATCTTTCAAGTGAATGCTTATGCACGTACCCTATATATTCGAACAATTGGATTATATACAAGTGTCAAAAGAAATATATATATATATATATATGAGCTATTAGATTCTTTAAATAAACAAAAAAATCCTAAATAATCTAAATATATATTCTATTCAGATACATACTACATACTTAAATTCTATATAACTAAATGGTAAAAATTTATATTTATCAAATCCTACTGACATATTTCCTTTCCCGAATTAGCATGTAGTGGCAAGGGTCTAAAAGCATATAGTAAGGTTGTAAAACATATGAAAGAGGAAAACTTATCTATCGATATATAAATCACTTGACAATGGTTACTACGTACTATTGAGTTAAACTTACTAATAGTTATTTGTTTCCATTACCAAAAAAATGATACATTGAGTTAAACTTATATGAACATAACATAGTTTACAGTATCGACGATACCGATCCGATATAGACCAAAATCTGATATCGACGATTCCAACATTCAAAGTCTCTTTTTCGGTTAATTCGAAAAATAAAATTGATGAAATAAAGGCCAATTAGCAAGGGTGTAAACAATAAGGTTGTAAAAGCATGTAATAGAGTATGTCCAGTGTATCTGTGTCCAGGTCTATGTTCTCGTGTCCGTGTCCAGTATCTCGTGTCTACGTGTCCAGCACCATAAAGCCTGTATGATTAATAATTAACCAAAATACGAATGAGGGTTAGGTTAGAGCTTACCTTCGACGGAGGAGGAGGGGATCTGTGTAAACCCCCAAATTTTGCAAGAATTTTAATTTGGGATTTTTCGCAATTTTCTGGAATTTTCTGGGGATTTTCTGTAATTAAAATCAGGGATTCTAAATTATTAAATGATTTTTAATTATTAATAAATAATATTAAAATATTTTGGAAATATTATTTTTGGGTGTAAAATGGAAAACTGGACTTAGGATAATTTTTCTGGAATTTATTGGACCTCAGACCTATTTTTAAATGCCTAAAAACTATTTATTTATTTAATTAATTAATTATTAATTATTAATTATTATCAATTTTTTTTATTATTATTATTATCTGAGCCCGGCCCATTTCCTCCAGCCCGGCCCACGGCCCAGTCCCCTCCGGCCCATTAACCCTAACGGGTCGAGTCGGGTCCGCCCGACCGAACCCGACCCGCCCGCACCCGAACCCGAACACCCCAGCCCCACGACCCGGTCGCCTCCCTCCCCGCGTCCGGCGACGCATCCGCCGCCTGCGCCTCCGGCCACGCCTCGCTCCGCCGCACCTCACCCCACGACCTCCTCTCCCCACCGGCCCCTCCGCCTTGCCCGGCGCCACCCTCTCCCTCACTCTCCCTATATAACCTAGCCCCGGTCGTCCCCTCCCCCTCCTGGCCGTCGACCACCCACCGCCTCACCGCCGGACGACCTCGCCCCGCCGTCCTCCTCCCCTCCATCACCGCCACCCCCGCCGACAGAGACGACCGAGCCGCCCCCTCTCCTTCTCCTCCTCCTTCTTCTCCCCGACCCCGCAGCCAGCGCTTGCCGCCGCGCCGTGTCGCCCTCGCCGGCGCCGCCCAGCCCCCGGCCGGCCTCCCCCGCAGCGGCGCCGCCCTCCTCCGGCCAGCGTCCCCTCGTCGGAGCAAAACCCTAACCCTAGCCCTAATTCTCTCCCCCGTGTCCGACACAGGACACGAGTCCTGTGTCGTGTCGGACACATTTTGACCCTGGTTTTCGGGTCCCGTTCAGGTGCGTGTATCTTCTTGCTCGTAGCTCTATTTTCGATTCCATAAATTGCGTTACAAAGCCTGTATGACCCTCTCGGTGCCCGGACAAACCGCTCGGGGCATCGCGTCCTGTGGTGATCGCATACCGCGATCCAAAAACAGGAAAAACCAGACCCTGTTTCACCCCGGAACTGAGTACGCCCCGCCAAACGGGACGACTTGGTCTCGTGCGGTCTTCACAGATATGTGCGCGTCGTCGATACGGACTTGTGAGATTTCGTGGAAGCTGATTCGGGTGTGCGTGCACACCGGAATCAACGCGTATCCGCGGACATCGCCCCGTATCCGACTTTTCTGCAATTTGCCCTAACTTCTTGTACACTCGTCAGATCGAGATGAAACTTATGCCATCGGACTCGTAGCGATACGCTGGTCCTGTGGGTCAAGTTTGGTTCGATTCTGAGAACGTTGACAAAATCGCGTGTCGTGGGCCCCATAGGCCCCGCTCGACGGACGATTTTGTGATCGGCTCATCGGAATCCAATTCTGGAAGTTCCGTTGGGTTCGTATCAGCGTTTCTGACCTGTTGACACTAAGTTTGGTGAATTTGGAGACCTTTGACCCGGACACGTTTTTCGGTGCAAAGCGGGCCCACCGGCGGATCCCGTTTTGACCCGAAACTGCCGTTTTTGCCCTTGTCTTCAAATTGGACCCAAGGACAGGCGTTTCTAGCTATTTGATATCTTCTGAGCGTGATGGTAATGTTTATTTCAGCATCTGGGCTCATCTCTGGATATTTCGCTGAAGTACAATTAATCGGATCCAAACAACAGGCAAGTACCTGCACTTCAAGTTTAATCTTTATATTGTGATAGTTAATTCCCTGCTCTACTAGTACCCTTGATGATGACACGTAGTGCTAGAATACTGGATTTCATGTCTTGGATACTGTATTTCATGTCTTGCTTTTCATGTCGGGTGGGAGAATACTAGAAGGCATGTAGTTTACCTTTCTCCCTATCATGTTTAATAGCTGTTGGTACGCGACTGTACCCTCAGCCGGATCTTGATTGTTCATGTTTAATAGCCGTCTATGACGGCCGGATTAGCCTTATAAACCCCTATATGCCAACTATGTATTCTAAAATAAACACAAGTTCACACAGATAGCTTCTGGTCTTGTTATAGTTCTTGCTGACTGTTGTAGTTTTATTTCCTGTCTCATTTATTTCCTGCATTCTCATATTCCTGTTTATAGCGTTAACCTTGAGATATTAATGTTCTTTTATGCAACTTTCTCAACATGATACTCAAGTTAATTGTCATGAATATTTAGTTTAATCTTGTTGTGCATTGTGTACTTTGCTCCTTTCCTGACTGGATCCGTTGTTTTAGGCGATGATGAGAACTTTGCCCCTACCTATTATGGCCCCTATGAGTTAGCAGGTGACACATATGAGGAGCCGGTTCCCACTCAGGAGACTACCTTTGAGGAGGAGTAGCCAGTTAGTTTTTATTTTATTTTCTTTCAGCACATACTCGGGTTTGTCCCCGATCTATCTTCTGGCTTTGTATTAACTATGGATCTGTTGTCACAATTTGTTTTATAAAAGTTAGCATTCCTATTTCCTGTTACTTTTCTTGTCTATTTATTGTGGATGAGATAGATTTAAAATTACCTGTGATGACGACCTAGACAGCGTACTACCGCCGACACTGCGGCGTAGGCTGGACGTGCCCACGCACTCGTGCCCGAATAACCGGGTGCGGGTCGTGACAATCTGACGGAACGTGGGCCGGAGAGGGGGGTCGAGGAGAGGGGGGCCGGAGAGGGGGGGTTCAAGGAGGGGGTGGAGGCGGACGAATTATTTTTCGACGCTGAAATCTGCCGCTATTTAACAGTATTTTTGTAGTATGCAGATAAAATTTGTTGTGCAAATTATCACTTGCTGATCCTACCTTATTTTTTACATTTTTCAATGACAGTAGTAAAATATATGATAAAAAGAAGTGCTTGAGAAGGTGGAAGTAAATGCACAAGAAGGGACAAAAAACAAATATATGTGATAAAGCTAAAGCTAAAGCTAGAAGCAACAAAAGATACCCAGATAAACATCATTAAAGCTCAAATAACATATTTTGTGAACAACATATAATTTCAGAATCTAGTTTGAATAATATTGAACATTCTATGCCTCTCTCTCCAAACCTACCACCAAATGAATGAAAATTTCCTATGACAAATGAAGGCAAGGTCACCCTCTGTATTCCCCCAAACAATATCAGATCTAAACTCATACCAAATGAGTAGATCTCTTGAAAGCAAAGATCAAATTAAAAATTTGTGTTTGCATGTCGGTATCACTTCCAGCAGGTTCCAACACATAAAACTGACTGAAGCCTCATTCACATGAGCAAGAGAGTACGGCACTGTAAAAATAATTGGAGTGGCTTTACAGTACAAATTCCATATAGATGAAGCTAAAATTTAGGTAAAAGGTAAATCAGTATTAGTAGCATGCCATTTCGACGAAAGGTAAACACAAAATTTAGATGTTTCAATGTTGGAGCTGTTTCAGTCATCATAATGCTCGATCCAAGGTGAAGCAATAGACATTTTCTAGGTATAGCTTAAATTTCCATGTGGTTCAGATATAAAAAAATATTAAACAAAGGAATAACAAGAAACAAGAACTAAAATGACAAAAGTCCTTGGCTGGAATACCTTTTGTTGATTCTAATCTTACTTACCTTCCTTTGAGCATTCTAGTACAGATTACTAAGAGTTCCTAATCGATCGATGAAGAAAATTTTGGTGGCCCAAAGAATCAACCAAAGATAGGTAACGAATATCAGAAGACTTTTCATGATGAAAGAAGCAAGAGTTAATAAAGCAGGCAGCTGATAATGGGCTAAATAGTATACCATTTGCATAGTAGTCCAACTTGAGGTAGATGGTGATCAAGCAGAGAAAGAATCCATTATTCAAAAAGGAAAACAAAGCAGGCAATGTAAAAGTCGTAGTAGAAGAAATCTATGCATGAAGCTAATTTGGACAATAAATAGGAAGACTCTGAACAGCAAAAGTTTTTCATTGTCTTCTTCACCAGCATTAATCCTTGTGAACAAGATCTACGAGTGTATATATATATATATATATATATATATATATATATATATATATATATATATATATATATATATATATATATATATATATATATATGTATACTATGCATGTGTAGACCAATAGGAATAGAGTGTACTATTGCACATGGGTGCACATGGGATGTATGAGTTCTTTCTATTGGTCCACACGTGCATGGCTAATGTAGAATATAAGGTTATATATATATGGCTTGCAGGACTATGTACGCAGAACCGGCCCTGAACCAGTGCAACTGGTGCGACAGAACATGACCCTCTAATACAGAGGGTCCTTACTTTTTTCCTATTTAAGCCTAGGTATTTAAGTCTAGAGAAGTTAAGAATATAATAAGATATGTAATATTTTGTAAACAACAATCAAAGTTAGCTCAATTGGTAAGAATGGAGGACCGTAGGTTGTTAATTGTGCACCCTTAGTCCATGTTCGAAACTTATGTTAGCTCGATTTTTTTTTTCTTCCATTTTTTGGTTAATTTTATGTTTAAAAAATGATTATTAAAGGAGTGTAGAATAAAAATGTGCTACTAAATCTAATAGATTTTTAATAGTTGATTATTGATATAATTATTTCTTAAATGGTTAATAATAAACTTAAAGAAGCCACATTTTAGTACGAGAATAAAATATTAGCAGAGATTAATACATTTTTTTAACTATTGATGATTAATATCATTACTTTTCATTTTATTATTTTAATTGTATTTACAGTTATGTGTTCACTATATCCATTCGTTATTTATATTTTTATGGATGGTTTTGTACGATTTTTTTTTACGTAAGTTCTCTTATATATTAATATTATTATTTTTGAATGGATTAACCTTATTATATATTGAGAATGATTTTCTTGATAAAGTTAATGATTTTGCATCTAAAAATGCAAGGAAGACATTTTATTGTTGGTGTTCGTTACTTTTGCTAGTTAATGCTTAATTTATTCCTTTTGATGGTAAGTACATTTTAAATTATATACTGATTTTATTTTTTCTCTTTTGACTTCCATTCGTTTTTTCCATCCATTATATTTTAATTTTGTTAATTTATCTCTCTTTATTCAGATTTGCACTCATATAATTGCTAGAAAGTGTTGGCTTTGGAGACGCCAAAAAGATAATTGAAGATTTTACAAATTTGAGTAGTATTTTTTCTAATATTTAGACCTTATAGTCGTTCGATTAGTACAACTCTTATCATTCATGGAGGTTAATCGATATTTTCTTATTAATTTTTACTTATATACATATGTTATTTAGAAAACAAACATAATCGCACAAACCACCACGAGGTCGCCGGACTGAATTTTCCCTGTTACTGACTTTGCAATCATTTGCTCATATCCTTATCACTACACTTCTATATAAAGGTGCTTTCAATATAATTTTTCCCAACTCTACATCTTTTACTGAAATTCTGAAGCTTGGCTTACCGATTCAAAAACTTAGCCTCCTTCCTTAACAAATTATTTGACAAGCAGAAATTAGAGGAATCAACAGAGCTTCCAAAAATAGACAGCTATATCCGAGTGATTGAAATCTTACCTTTGAAAATTGTCTTCCTTTGCAAAGAAACGAGCTAATTACCCATCTACCACTTTTCCATCGATATGTAATATTATTATATTAATAGAAACAGGAAAGAAAAATGACCATCAAGATTAACAAGATATTACACAATGAAAGAAAAAGTATAAAACTATACAATCTCTAGAAATTTCATTTCATAATAAATAGTTATTCAGTTCTACACATTGTCCCCTAGTAGCCCATTATCCCTACCAATGTACAACAACATATCTCCAAAACACAATTCCATAAACAAACCTACAAACCAATCTGCATCCATACACACACACACAATCAAAACAGTGTATTAAATTCAAAACATTAAAATTACAACAACAACAAAAAAAAAGATGACCTCATCTTTGGATCCAGATCTCTGCACATTATTTTGTATTAGAGCATCAATAGTAGATGGAGCTCAAGAATGCATCTTAAGGCCCAAATTTATAATATAATGTAGAATCGGTTGGGTTTGTGTGAGAATAGTAAAAAATAATTGAGGCTCAAATGAGATGAGCAGATATAGACCCATGTGCCATCATTCTTTCTATTTTAATAAAATAAAATAAAATCTATAATCTATAACTTGGGGCTCCAAATTGAGCCTTACTATTCTACAAATTATTTTCTATATTCTGAATGTAGAAATCATGAGACCCAAGCTACAGCTTCTTTGGCTGGGATGTGTCACGTCCCATAACCAGAATACTGGAGAGCGGGAGCGTGACTCATCCAACCACACCTTACGGAATATTGAAGTAACCCGCAATGTGCTAAGGTTGTCTAGAGATAAGGGGTGCATACTATAATCAAGTCACCTAGGGTCAAGAACATCTATGTCTCAATCATCAATCAAGAACAATAAGAATGAACATGTAAGATAAAGCAGTTAGGCGTCCCTGACGCTCTATCAGAATGATCATGAAACCAGTTATACAGAATGATAAACTAGTACATTGTTAAGAATACATAATTGTAAGTCAGTTGCGGTCTGAATAATATACAATAATGTAAGGGAACTAATATCCAGATAAACCGGCTAACAAGTGCTGTCACTACCACATCCTAAAATAGGGGTAATTTTGTTATTTTATATATTATAAGTGTTGTGTGTATTTATTTATTTATAATTGCATGGTATATATATATATATATATATATATATATATATATATATATATATATATATATATATATATATATATAGAGAGAGAGAGAGAGAGAGAGAGTTCTTTAATGCATGGGTTAGTGGACCAGACCTAGAAGCCCACTAGATGAACCCCTGACCGAAAAATAGGATTATGGATTTTAATTTGCATTAATCGGGATTAAATATTGAGGATTATAATTAATTATTGTGATTTTATTTAATTGTTGTGCCTTACCGTTGCTTCGATATTTAGAGCGCTACCCTATCTTTTGTCTTCCAATAAATTTCACACCCTTGTCCTAGACATGCCCATCCTCCATTCTGATATTTGTGTAACTCATAGATATGCTCCCTTGTCCTTCATTTTAGTCGCATAATATTCTTCGCGGACATTTATTTTAATTCCAAATAAATCCAACTTTGTATCTTTGTGCGTTCCAATCAAAATTGGAGACACAATCTCGACCCATTTTGTACAATCCAAATTATAACAATATTCTATTCCGAGTCTTCTACGTCCATGACACTTGTGTCCCACCTAATTTTAACCCCATGTACTTCCAATTAATTTTAGAACACCAATTATATTAATTTTAATTAAATTGGTGTAAGGACCCAACTTGACCCAAAACTAGACTCAACACCAAACCAAACTCCATTTACACCCTCAAGCTTCATACTAAATACCACACACTCTTTTTAACCACTACATCACACCCAAACATAGTGTTCTCCCTCATCCAATCCCAATTTCCACTTTCTGTGCAATTTTCCAATTGTTGGGGACCTTATTGCAAAAGTGCAATGAGGTGTCACCATTCTATTGGTCAAGACACATGAAGAAACCCACCCCTTCATATGTAAATTTTTCTATGATTTTGGAGTGTGTAACACTCAACATCCTTCCCCCTCATCAAATCCTAGCCATCTATTTCAAACAATACAATCCTAGCCCTCTAAATTTCTACATGTAGAGGGAAACCCAATCCCAATGAGGGGTTGACCGGCCCAATTTTTTAGGCTAACATCAAACCCTATTATCTACATATATATATATAACTTTTCTTCTTAAATTTTTTTCTCACCATCCTCCACCTACATCAAAACTCAACCCTAAACCTAAACCACCTTCTTCCTCCTTTTTCCCGCAACCGGAGCCCCGGCCATCACGACCGTCCCCGACCCTGAGCACCCGCAGACCTCGTCCCTGACCGCCTGAATATCTTCTTTGGTCTTCATCACCACCAGCACCTGATCTCGACCCCGGCAGTGCCTCCACCGAGGATATCCCCGCTGCCAGACTTCCCCGCGGTCATCTTCTCCGACCACAACACTCCCCATGCCACCCCGACCAACTCATCCTTCTATCCCCTCCTTCCTCCGGCCATCCCAGTCCTACTCGACCCCGAGTCCACCGCCACCACCACCCTCTTCTTCCTCCTCCTCTTCTCGTCCTCTCCCATCTCCCTCGTCGAACTCCACGGAACTCCAACCCGACTGGTCAGCCAATCACCTGAACCCATCCATCTCCTCGACTGAACACCACCGTAGCCGACTGCCTGAAAGTCTTCACCCGCTGAACCGCCTCGCCATCCTCACCGGACCTTATCGGGGACAGCACGACCCCGCACGACCTCGCCTGAAATCGACTTTCTCACCTTTTTCCGTCAACCCATCTCCATCCTGAGTGCAGACCCGCCGACCGGAGCAGCCGTGTCCGGCCACCCCGAGCCCGCTGAACCGACGAGCTTCGCCTGAACATCAGCAGTAGGAGCAGCCGAGCCTCTTCGTGACGCAACCGAGCGCCACCTCGACGTCGAATATTCCCACGTGCACGTGCACGCCGAGGCCAAGGTGTGAAGTATTTCTCTGGTGATTTTGTTCGCGTGTGAATGATGTTAGGATTTTAGCATGTTGCTTCATGCCAAGTTCGTTAGATATTGATTTCTAGATGTTATGCAAATAAACCAAACTCATATGCGTATACGTGCACGTATACGTATAATAATCAAGTATATATATATATATATATATATATATATACATATATATATATATATATATATATATATATATTGTGTAGGAATTAATACTAATGCTAGTTATGACTATATATGTATATATATATTGTATGACCCTAGTTTAATTGTGGATTTTCCCATATAACTGCTTTGACCATGTGACCCTGAATATTGTGAGTTGACTGCCTTGTGTACACTGACGTACTGGCGAGACATGTGTTAGTGATTGACTGTCTGATTATATACAGTAATCAAGGACATGACACCCCTGCAGATTAGACGCATACTTGACCCTGCTAGTTGACTAGCTGTCACCCTTGCATAGTTCCGAGCGTAGTGTAATTATGTTTGTATATGTGCTAGTATAAGGGCTGATGCTATATTGTATTATATTATATATATATAGGACCATTGGGACGTCCTACGAGACTTCAGGAGCAGGACATTGGTATTGCCCGCTCAGGACCCCAGGCGAGTACATTCTCTGATAGTTTCTTGTTTATTATATCCTCTATGTTCATTGTTTTAGTATAGATATCCATATTTTTTGACACGATGGTTACACGGATTGGTATATCCGAATCTCGCCATGAGATGTTATTCCTTGTATATGGTGTATCTTGTGCAATTCTTGTTTCATTGATTATTTTGTGCATGTCAGACACTGATTCTCGAGGAGATTTGCTACCTTCTCAGAGAATCCCGTGCCATAGCATACCATGGTTGGATATACTATACCAGTCGGGAGTGGGGAGTATTTTAGTGTAGATATGTGATCACACCCTTTATGTACAAGTCTTGTTTTCATGTTAGTGTTGGTCATACACCGCATATATGACTAACCAGGCCATTATTCATGTACAAGTTTTTAAGTCGATCACATGTTAAAGCTAGTACTCACACACTTAGTCATTAGTATTCTTGTTCATTGTCATATTGTTCATTCTTGTATTTATTTCTAGTATTTTCTTTATTGTTTATCTCTTGTACATATATATGCATCTTGTATATTTACATCTATTTACTGCTACATAGTTTACATCATTGATTTAGACCTGCTATTAGAGATGTACTTCGTTCCATCCTGACTGGAAATATTTTTCTAGACTACGACTTAGAGGACTGGTGTCCGACATATTATGGACCACAGGGAGAGTAGCTGCAGCCTTGGATCTTGTAGCCAGGTGTGATTCCGGGAGGTCTAGCCGGGATCACTAGTTTCAGTTAGTTTCTTTTAGCAGTTTTTGGTACCGGATTTGTTTTCGGCATACTTTGAGACTTGGATGTTATTGTTTGCAGTTAGATTATTTTTGTTTAGACTTGTGTTGTATTTCATTTATTTTCTTCTATACCTTATCGTGCTTTAGTTATGTGATTAAATATTTTTTATATTATATTGTGATATATGTGTCTCCTTATGGAGTTGGATACTCGTGTGAGGTCGATTAGATAGTATTGTGACCTAGACAGTGTTCTACCGCCGATGTTGCGGCGTAGGCTGGACGTACCCACGTACTCGTGCCCCAAATTTCGGGTGTGGATCGTGATAAGTGTCGTCGGCTAAATGCCAAATGGTAGTACAAAATGATACTCATAGTGGGAAAAAGAAACCCACTCAAGTTTCTCAGCGGACATCCTCCTGGTGTGCGCCATCGTTCGGATGCAAGACAGGATCCTCGGGCTCTGCTACTAAACATGGCAGACAAAATCAGCGGGGTCAGGCCCCGAGAGCAAGTACCATAAAGGAGCACAAGTAAATGAGCAAAACCAAATAAAGTACATAAAATAGGAATTCATGCCACAACATCAAGTGTAAGACCTTTCATCGAAACAATAGGACACCTCTACAACCAAACAAGGACAAGAGGTGTCGCACTAAGCCGAGACAGGGTACGACTCACCAATTATGAACACGATGAAGATACAATACATCAATATGATCCAGAACACACATGCCATAATAAGGTGAGGGCCTTGGTGTCGAGCAGATGCTGGATGTACCGCTTCAGCCTGTAGTAGTCCGGTATCGCATGATAGACGTAACGATGGTAATGGCAGTACTTTGGATTATTCTCCTCGGCTGCCTCAATAGGGCGTTTGATGTCGGGGAGAGAAAGCTTACCACCCTTCATTTGTACATTGAATATGGGCATGACATCATCATCTTCGAAGGAGTTGGTCCCCTTGGGCTTTGGAACCTCAGTCGGCTTTTGCTCGGGCTTCTTGGTTAAGTTGGCCACCAAGGCCTTCTTCCCTTTTTCGTCGTAGCTATTGTTGCCATTGTTGTTGTTATTGGGACATTTTCCCTATTATCGGTGACAGGGATCTATATTCCCAAGAGCCGGGCATCCTTGACCTTCTTCTCAGTGTTGACAACGCTTATGATGAATGTCGTCCAGTCTTTAAACTGACTGTCGTCCATCTAAAGGCTGATTGCTGGAAGTAAGTTTCTGCGGCACATGTTTATCAGTGTTGACTCAGAATTGCCTGGGGGCAACCTCAGCGCTGCTTGTCAAAAATGCTCGATATAATTTTGGGCGAGCTACCTTTTTCCTTGGGTAACATCCATTAGAGAAGCAATCGTCATGTCACTTCCTCCATCATAGAATCTTTTAAGAAAAAGACTCTTAAGGTCGTTAAACGACAAGATGCAGTATCTTGTAGGCTGCAAAACAAGTCGAATGCTACCCCGGATAATTCCCCCATAAAGATCTTGGTGAGGAGTACGTCACTGCGAGGTAGGTACCCTGTAGCAGTCTCAAAATAACTCCTGTATTGATTGGGGGGAGGTCTTCTCGTCGAATGGGTTCAAATTAAAGGGCTTTTACTTGGGCGGGTATGGAACATCCCGACATTCGCGGGAGTATGGTTGTCGTATCCCGAGCTCGTGAAGTGAGTCTCGGCTGCCCATGGAATCTAGGAGAGCCCGAAGCTCCCGGACTTCCTTCATTGCTTCTCTGGCTTTGTCTCCGGCAGAAAGGGCAGATGAGCCAGCAGAGGGTGATTACCGCCTATGGGCGGAGCAGTTGCATCGGAGTCTGCGTTGGTCCCAGGGTCCAAGCTTGCTTGTCCATAAGCCCTTGCTGGTTGGAAAGCCATGTTTGCTTTAATTTCTAACATTTCTTGGGTTAGGGCTTGCATTAATGAACTCACCGTCTGCATCATGGCCTCAAGATCTAGCCTTGAGACGCTATCGGTCGCTAGGGCCTTCATGATCGTCCCCTGCCATGTATACAGTCCTCACATGGGGAGAGATAGACGGGTCATTGGATGTCGTACTTTCTGTCTCGGATTCTTGGCGGGAGTAGTCATCAGGTAGCGTCGCCTCCTCCTCGGATTCGGATGGAATTCTACCCCAACGTAGGAGGCTACATCATCTTGACGAGGGTGGCCACTGTCATGCCCCAGTCCCAAAGTACGTAGGACTAGGAATACGTAAGCATGCTAGCAGTATGTATATGGCAAATCCAATATATAAAAACCATGCAAATATGTACGTTGTTTTATAAATAATAATTCATAAGTGGTATATAATTTCATAAGTCACATACAATACTAATCTAATCCACAAAACCAAATAGAAATGTATAACCCAATATCGTAATGTACCAAGTAGGAAACAATCGAGAAAAACTAATAGCTTGGTGGAGACAAATCTACTACCAAACTAGAATATGAAAGACAACAAAATAAGTACACCTTCTAGTGATTAAGAAGCTCAAAGGAAAGACCTCATCGAAAGAGAAAGAAGTAGCAAGTCTTTATTCGTGCTCCTGCAAACAGTCATGATATTCTATACCTGGAAAGCGTGCCAGGTCCTCAGAGAGACATAACAAGTACATAAGAAATCGACATGCATGAAGGTAAAGCAGTAACAATAAATAGGGTAACGAAACCACCTATGTGATATACACTTGAGACATCTCTAATGGCGCATGAGGGGGAAGAAATAGAAGAACAGTCGTCCCACCAGGCGTTCCGTATAACTCGGGGGTTACACAGTTGAACCATTTTTACAGTACAGTAAGAAACAAAAATTCCATAAGCTCACTAGTGGATTCTACTCTCCCAATGAACTATCAGAACCGTATACGCGGTGCAGACATAATACAACAACGCCAATAAAAATCTAGAACTCAAACTAAGACCAACTACTAACACAAGACTCGAACTCACGTACCGATGGCCAGTCAACACACCAGTCCATGCACTCACTCACTCAGTGAATGTGTTTGAAACAGTATCAGGTCAAAAGATACCTCGTACCTTCACAATCCCATAACCAAACAAGGACAAGGGTTGGACAACCATATCATGTGTCAGGTCAGAAGATACCTCGTATCTTCACAATATACTGAGTAAGTCTTCTACTCTACGACGCGTTCACACAACTAACAAATAAAAACTCGACATAATGTAAACTGATAATACAATCAAGCAAGGTATACTTGCCTTCCAAGCCAAGCTGTGAGCACAATAAGTCTGGTCCAGAGCTATCCACAGGAACGTCTCGAACACCTACCAATTAATTATTACACTAATTAGACTCTTATTCTACCAGTCAAATTAAGTTATTATCTAGTTATTAATCCTACGTTTGTTGCACATACAAGTAACTACACGCCAAAATATTACTAACCATTAACATTGCCAAAAAATATTTTTAAATCATTAATTATTAAAACAATTAATTCTAGAATTTTATTAGAAAATAGGGTTTTTGTGATAGGGTCATCTCCTATAAATTCTACGAGTTCAAAACTAAGTAGAAACCAAAACTAGGTCACAACGGGGTGTCTACTAGTCACCAAAAATCAATATTTAAAAAATAATTAAATCTAGAATAAATACTCATAAATAAGAATTAAAATATAATAATATAATTTTTAAATGCTAAATAAGAGTTTTTTGTCGGACTTTAAGTCTAACATTGACGGGGTCATATTTTGTCAAAACTATGTCAACTTGCTACATAAAACACCTATAATTCTAATTTTTATAAACAAAAATAAATATGAATATTTTTGATAAAAATCAGTAATAAATACAATAAATACTATTTCTTTTATCTATACAAAAATAATTAGGATTTTACCATCTACAAGTTGATCGTATTAGGATTGGCAACCAAACTTGCTAGTATGCATGCAAAAGGGGTAGGTACGTGGGTGTTGTGACAATAAAATAATATTTATTTAATCAGAATATATAATTTCTAGAAAAATAATAGTTTATCAAGAAAATTTTAGGGTTTTTTATCTATGATGAAGTCCTAACAAGATCCAAGGGTCTCCAACATGCATACATCAAAACTAGGTCAAAACTATCCATAAAACATGCTTAAACTCAAAGTTAATAAAAACTAATAAATCTGGAATTTATTATAAAACCTGAATATATTCCCTATTATTAACATCTATATGAATATATTAACAAGAATTAAAGAGGGTTTTGAAGGAGATTTCATGCATGCACAAAAGTGTTGAGTTGAACCTCAAAATTAGGGTTCAGGAATTGCATGAGTTCTTCAAAATAAAATAATAGAGTTTACATCATCACACATATATATAATCTATATATATTCATAAATCAAGAAGGGATTGAAGAAGGAAGGAGAGAAGGATTAAAGAAACTTATTAGAAGAAGAATGAAGGAGATGATAGGGTTCTTGGATGGAGGAGGTGGTGTGGTGTCCACGGGAAGAGGGGGGCGGCGGCTTGGAGGTGGTAGGAGAAGAAAGTAAGGGTTTTTGTGGAGGAGATTGGGTTAGGGTTTGTGGGGAAAAGATAAGAAAGATATATATATATATATATATATATATATATATATATATATATATATATATATATATATATATATATATATATATATATATATATATATATATAGAGAGAGAGAGAGAGAGGGGGGTCGGATTAGGGGGTGTGCAGGGGTTTTGGGAGAGGGGTCGTGGGTTTTAGGAGAGGGGGTAGGATTATGATGTGTAGTTATTTATTAGGAGATTTTTTAATTAGGTTGTTAGTTATTAAATAGTCAACAACTAATAAATAACTAACTAATGAATAAGATTTAATTTGATTCTAAGAAAATAAAATAATGGACAATTAATATGCAAATCTAAGATAAATCTTTGGTAGTTGGAATTTGATCGGGCTTCTAAGGAAATAATTAATAGACAATTAATATACAAATATAAGATAAATCTTTGGTAGTTAGGATTTGATTGGACTTCTAAGAGAATAATTAATAAATAAATCCTACAAAAGAGGAAAGTAGCCTAATTTGGCATGGAGAAATTATGTGTAGCTTATTGAAGAAGGTTGATTGTAAAATAATGACAAATGAATTATATATATATATATATATATATATTAAATATAATAAACTATGGTTGTTACACTAGCGCCATACTAATGCTAAATGATCGAATTCTGAGTCATGGAAATATCCTACAAGTACTGTCTCTCATGTAGGCTACTTCCTACAAAGGACGATATAGATTTTGGGGTCGTCTATATCATTAATGTCCAAACTACGGTGAATTATCCTAATAAAATAATTATATTTTAATTGATTTTAAAATAATCTAAAATAAATACAATAAATATAAAATATACACAAAATACCTATTTTAGGTGAGGGATTTTACAATCTACCAAACTTACAAGAATTTTGTCCTTGAAATTAAAAAAATAAAGCACGATTTTTTAAATCCTCCAAATTCGTATCTAAGCAAAGTCAACCACAATTTTCTCAAAAATGTAAATGACAAAATATATTCAAATCCATTGCAATCTCTTCAAAATTAAAATAATCACTGTTTAAATCAAAATTCAATCGTAATCTCTTCTTGAATTTAAATAATCAAGGTTTAAATTAAATCTATATTATGTCTTCAAATTTAAATAACCCACATCAAAATTTAAATCATGATTCCAACTATCATAATCTCCTTTAAATTTTTAAATATTAACAACTTTAATCAAATCTTATTCCTAGTTTCAAACTTAAGAATTTTGTACTCATCAAATTTTAAATTCAATTTTCATACTCAATATTTCAAATAGGTGATCCAACAATCAAAATTTAACTCTTAATTCAAATCATCAAATTTTAAATTTTAAATCCAATCCATCTATGTTCAAGTTTAAAATTCTATATTTGTCCTCAAAATTTAAATCGATGATTTAATCTCCAATATTCAAAATTTAAATCATGTGCTCAAATTATAAATACTTGGTTCGCAATATCAAAATTTTAAAATCTATTCTATAAGGCATTCTTATCTTTAAAGTTAAATCCTCAACATCATAATCATCAAAATAAAATTCTCAAAATTAATTGACTTAAATCTCTCAATCTTATCTTACTTGATCACGGTGTAAGATTTTCACCTTCAAATAACATTCGGCTCAAGTTGACAATACAACTTCTACCCAAATCATAATTTATCCATCTCTCATAAACACCAGGCTATACAAAAAAAATTTCTCAATAATTCAATAGTGCTTACTAATCCTCAAAATCTTAACACAAAATCTGTCACATGTGATATGCCCTTAATTACAAAATGTAGTCACAAAGTAATATGATTGGCCTATGGTGTAAATCCCCTAATTTTTTAAGGATTTTTAAAAATAATTTTACATAATTTTCTGTAATTTTTTGGAATTAAAACTAATATATTTTGTGATTAAAAGATTTTTAAATAATGTTAATTAATATTAAAATATTATGGAAATAATATTTTCTAGTGTAAAATGGAAAACTAGACATAGGGTAATTTTCCGAAAATTTATTGGACTCCGAAAATATTTTTAAAGCCCTAGAAACTAAGTTGTAATTAAATCAAAATAAACCCTGATTGAACCCGGTTTATTTTGAAATAAACCAAACCAAACCGACCCAACCCGCTGTCAACCCAAACCGAACCAAACCCGCTCTTAACGGGTCGGGTCGGATCGGATCCGAAGTGAACCCGACCTGAACCCGAAACCCGGCCTGAATCCTAATCCTAATTCTAACGGGAATACTGTTCCGGCGCCCTATTTATGTCCTCGAAACCCTCGCCCCGCCGCCGAAAAACTTGCTCTCTCTCCTCTATCAACATCTCTCCGCCGCTCCGGTCGCCGCCCTAGCCCAAACCCTAACTCCTCTCCGTCATCTTCCCCCTCCATTTCTCCCCGCAGCCAGCCGACGACCCCGCTCGAGCCCTCGCCACCATCTCTCCCATGGACCACCGCCCAGTTCCATCCTCCGCCGACCCGAACCCCCAGCCGACAATCTCCTCCGCCCGCTGCTCATCTCCTTCCCCTACTCTCCCTGTCGGCGCCATCACCGGAGCAGCCCCGTCACCACGACTGACTCAACCCATTCCTGTCGACCTCCTCCCACCGTTCTCCCCCGACCCCCCCAAGCCAGCCGACGACCCCGACTGCAGCCACCCTCTTCCCTGAGCCCGACCTCCACGACGACCCACAGCCCGCCGCAGCCGCCCTCTCCCTCCCGGAGCCGACGAGCCGTCCCCGCCTCGCCGTCCTCCGCCTACCCCAGTGGCAGCCCCGGCCAGCTCCGGCAGTCTCCGGCCACAGATCCAAAACCCTAGATCTGAACAGCACCTGGACACAGCCCGGACACGGCACAGCCCCGTGTCGGTGTGTCAAAATGACTCGCGGGCACAAAGAATCCAGTTTCACGGAGCCCTGTTCAGGTAGCATTTTCTCTCTCCTCGTTGCTCTGTTTTCCATTTCGTCAGTTGTGTCGCATAGACTGTGTAACCCTCTCGATGCCCGTGCAACCCGCTCGGTGCGTCGCGTCCTGTGGTGATCGCAAACCGTGATCCAAATACAGAAAAACCAACGCCCTGTTTTACCCCGGAACTGAGTGCGCCCCGCTAAACGGGATGACTTGGTGGCGTGCCGTCTTCACCGAAACATGCGCGCCATTGATACGGATGTGTGAAATTTCACAGAAGTTGATTTGGATGTGCGTGCACAGCGAAATTAACGCGTATCCGCCAACAAAGTCCCGTATCTGTCTGTTCTGGAACATGTTGTAACTATATGTACACACGTCGGATCGAGACAAAACTTGCGTCATCGGACTCGTAGCAATACGCTGGTCCTGTGACCCAAGTTTGGTTCGATTCTGAAAACATCGACAAAATCGCGTATCGTGGGCCCCACGGCTCCACTTGACGGACGATTTTGTGATCGACTCATCAGAATCCAATTATGCAAGTTTCGTTGGGTTCGTATCATCGTTCCTGACTTGTTGACACTAAGTTTGATAAATTTGGAGACCTTGGACCTTGACACGCTTTTCGGTGCAAAGTGGGCCACACGTGGACCCCACTTTGACACGAAATTATGGTTTTGCCCCTGTGTCCAAATTGGATGAAAGGGAAGTGCTTTCTAGCTATTTTGCTTATTCTGGGAATGTTGGCGATATCTATTTCAGCATCCGGAGACATTTGTTCTGAGGCCATAGCTTTTGGTCCTGTGTATTGGACATCTGGACGTGACATTTTACAGCTTCTTGCCAGGCAAGTATACCTTGTCATTATACTATTATTTATATTCCATATGTTGCATGCATCTTTATTTTCTGTCTTTAGTTCATATATTTTTACTGTTATATAAAATGCACACGAAGGTGTTGTCGCGATATGTTTTTATTTATGTATTTGCATTGACCTTGTTTATGAGACTACCCCATTATCATGTAGCATCATTAGGTTCATTGGCCGGGACACAATTGTTACACGAGTGTGAGTCTCATATAGATCACGGACTGCGTGACAGGTCTGGCCTCCTGTACGTATGGGCCGTGCGTTAGGAATAACTACTATTAGAAACTTTGCATGCTAGTAGACTTGGCAGTTATTAGAGGTATTATCGTGTCATGGATGTGACATGCTTAGAGCATGGGGTAGGGAGAACAACAAGTAAGGTGTGTGGGCTCCGTTGCACTTTCCTTGTGTAACCCGTACGCTCCGCCGGAGATGCGCGGTCATGATGACCACTATATATTATATATTATCATGCGGGCCTCCGGTGTACGAAAGACGATGTGCCTTTGTAGGCCCCTGGATCTCCAAGAGAACCATGCCAATCCTATTTTAGCCAGATAACCCACGCGTTGGGAAAGTTGTTCTTAACTGCATTCACTTAGATGGTTAGGCGATCCCATTGGATATTTATTTCAGTACTTTATTGGCATGTGTTTAAGTATCTTGTTATGTCCCTCTGAGGACCTGGTCCCCTGCCAGGTGTATCTGTTCTTGAGTATTCGCAGGAGCGCAGATTCGGATGGTTACTTATGCTTCGAGGATGTCTTCTCTTCGAGCCGTGATTGATAGCGGGTATTCTTATATAGTGTTTATTGTGTTGTACTCATATTGTATTTGCTCTTATATTCGAGTTGGTAGTGGATTTGTTTCCATCCAACTATCATCCTTAGATACTTCTTATTGAGAGCTAGTTTCATAGATATTGGTTGTTTAATTATATTTGATTTTGGTGGATGAGATTTAGATTATACCCTGTGACTTGTGACGTATGTTTTATAACACTTGTGGATTTGATATTCATATTACAGCGTACGTGTGGATTTGGTTTCCATATATTGGAGTTGCCATATCCATACGGCTGGCATGCTTACGTGTTCTAGTCCTACGTATTTTTGGGACTGGGGCGTGACATATGGTGTATACCTAGTACTATCCGTATGTCAACTTTATACCAAGCACGAGCATTCGTCTTTGTGAAATAGAGAAAGACGAAAAATATCAATAAAGAGTTCAAGGAGAAGGTGATAGAATATAAGTACGGGATTCAAGGGCGATTAAAGAATTCAAAAGAGAGTTGTCAAGACAGTTGTGGATTAAAATCTTATTTTTGGTAATTTCTATCCGCATGCTCATATCAGTACAGTTATGTAACCGATACAATATGCTCTGATATGTCTAGAGGGCAAGTATATTTGTCTAACAAATTAAGTCAACTATATCTCAATCCATATAAAGTAGTTATGCGAAGAATGAACCAAGTGCACTAAGGTTAACTAGACCGTAATACAGTGTGTCTAATTAGACAATGTATTAGTGTGGCGCCCTAGTAATACATGTCATGAACAAGATTGATAAAGATTAAGCTTGCAAAACTAGACTGTAATAACAGCATGAGTCAAGATGGCCCAAATAATATAAGTATGTGAGGTTATGATGAATGAAAGTACAATAGTTCGAGTTCGTCAAGAATCGAAGATTCGTCCGGTGTTTGCCTCTATAGTTGCCACGGTAACTTTTTCTAAGTCTCTGTTCGACCAAATGGGGGTATGGGCCTCTAAAGTTCTACAGTCTAGATAAACACTATCTTCTTATGCTAGCATATATCAGGTGTCATTCTATTATACTTCATTAATGGGTCAAAAAGACTATGTGATACTAGGTTGTGAGGTATACTACCCAACTTATAAGAATCAACTATTATTGTAACTTAAGAATGGAGAAGTTATTGGCTCTCATGTGAGAGAAGATATAACCTGTATTGAGATATGTGGAACAAATTACTTGATTTGAAACTAAAGGATAATCATAAAGTCATAATCTAAATGAATAATTCACACTATCAAGTTCTAACTACTAAGAACAAAAATTTTAAATTCAAGATTAACAAACTATAATCCTACCAAATTATATATCCTAACATAAAAGGAATCACTTGGCCTATTGTTAGAAGGGTAAGGTGGCACGATCTGATTTCTATCATCGTTTAAGGTCAACGATTATGGAATGAGATTACGACAGCCACGTAGAAGAATAATGAGTATGCCTCAAGGAGCAAGCAAAATGATTGGAAGAAGAAAATACTAAATAGTATTGGATTCAGTGAACGTGACACGATTTGAAAGATGAAGGATAATTTTTGTTATCGCATAAATAATGAGCGTTAAGGTTCCAGAAAAATAAGATATAAAAGTAAATAGAAAGACTCTTGATAATATCATGGTTTCCTAAGGGGAGGTGGTATGCTAGTCTTTGTGTTCGAGGTGTGATCAAGGAAAAGGTTCTAATCATTCAATAGGTTTTAATTGGGTAAAGAGCTATAACAATTGTTCCATGATGGAGGGAGGGATTAACTCAAGATGGAAAAGTATATATGTAGTTGGATGAGATGGCACGATCGGTGACTCATGAAGACTTAAGTATGACTCAATGATGATCATAGGTTCTAGGGGATCTACTAAGCTGATGGTAGGCTACCCTTGCTTCTACTAAGGTATTGGTTTATTCCTCTTGGTTTTCTAGGGTGTTGCTCTACTAATATCAAGACAAAAATTTAAATTTATAGTCCTCTTATATTATCTCACCATGGAGGTTAATGATAATACAATCAAGCAATATGTACTTGCCTTCCAAGCCAAGCTGCGAGCACAACAAGTCTGGTCCGGAGCTATCCACATGAACGTCTCAAACACCTACCAATTAATTATTACACTAATTAGACTCTTATTTTACTAGTCAAATTAAGTTATTATCTAGTTATTAATCCTACGTTGGTTGCACATGCAAGTAACTATACGCCAAAATATTACTAACCATTAATATTGCCAAAAAATAATTTTAAATCATTAAATATTAAGACTATTAATTTTGAGATTTTATTAGAAAATAGGATTTTTAGTGATAGGGTCATGTCCTATAAATTTTATGAGTCCAAAACTAAGTAGAAACCAAAACTAGGTCACAACGGGTTGCCTACTAGTCACCAAACATTAATTTTCAACAAATAATTAAATCTATAATAAATACTCATAAATCAGAATGAAAATATAATAATATAATTTTTAAATGCTAAATAAGGGTTTTTGGTCACGGTTTAAGTCTAACATTGACGGGGTCATATTTTGTCAAAACTATGTCAACTTGCTATATAAAACACCTATAATTCTAATTTTTATAAATAGAAATAAATCTGAATATATTTGGTAAAATTCTGTAATAAATACAATAAATTATATTTCTTTTATCTATACAAAAATAATTAGGGTTTTATCATCTACAAGTTGATCCTATTATGATTGACAACCAAACTTGGTAGTATGCATGCAAAAGGGGTAGTACATGGATATTGTGACAATAAAATAATATTTATTAAATAAAATTTTAGAATATGGAATTTTTGAAAAATTAATAGTTCATCAAAAAAAAATTAGGGTTTTCTATCTATGATCAAGTCCTAACAAGGTCCAAGGTTCTCCAACATGCATACATCAAAACTAGGTCAAAACTACCCAAAAAATATGCTCAAACTCAAATTTAATAAAAACTAATAAATCTGGAATTTATTATAAAAACTAAATATATTCCCTATTATTAACATCTATATGAATATATTAAAAAGAATTAAAGAGAATTTTGAAGGAGATTTCATGCATGCACAAAAGTATTGAGTTGAACCTCAAAATTAGGGTTCAGGAGTTGCATTAGTTCATTAAAATAAAATAATAGAGTTTACATCATCACATATATATATAATCTATATATATTCATAAATCAAGAAGATATTGAAATAGGAAGGAGAGAAGGATTAAATAAACTTACTAGAAGAAGAATGAAGGAGATGCTAGGGTTCTTGGATGGAGGAGGTGGTATGGTGTCCACGTGAAGAGGGGGGGTCGGCAACTTGGAGGTGGTAGGAGGAGAAAGTAAGGATTTTGGTGGAGGAGATTGGGTTAGGGTTTGTAGAGAAAATATGATATATATATATATATATATATATATATATATATATATATATATATATATATATATATATAGAGAGAGAGAGAGAGAGAGAGAGAGAGGGGGGGTCAGATTATTTGGGTGTGCGTGGGTTTTAGGAGAGGGGTCGTCAGTTTTGGGAGAGGGGATAGGATTAGGATGTGTAGTTATTTATTAGGAGATCTTTTAATTAGGTTGTTAGTTATTAAATAGTCAACAACTAATCAATAACTAACTAATGAATAATATTTGATTTGATTTTAAGGGAATAAAATAATGGATAATTAATATGCAAATCTAAGATATATCTTTGGTAGTTGGGATTTGATTGGGCTTCTAAGAAAATAATTAATGGACAATTAATATACAAATCTAAGATAAATCTTTTGTAGTTGTGATTTGATTGGGATTCTAAGAGAATAATTAATAAATAAATAAATAAATCCTACAAAAGAGGAAAGTGGTCTAATTTGGCATAGAAGATTATGGGTTGCTTATTGAAGAAGGTTGATTGAAAAATAATCACAAATAAATTATATATATATAAATATCTATATATTAAATATAATAAACTAAGGTTGTTACACTCGTGCCATACTAATGCTAAATGATATAATTTTGAGTCACGAAAAGATTCTACAAGTAGTGTCTTCCGTGTAGGCTACTTCCTATGAAGGACGATATAGATTTTGGAGTCGTTCGATATCATTAATATCCAAACTACGGTGAATTATCCTAATAAAATAATTAGTTTTTAATTAATTTTAAAATAATCTAAAATAAATATAAAATACACACAAAATATCTATTTTGGTTTAGTGGTTTTACATCCACCCCCAGGGAAATCGGAGTCTGTTCCTTGGAAATTACCGCCTTCTCGGAATACCGGGTTGTTGTATAGGTCCGGGGGATCACTACCCCCAGCTTGTGCAACACCTAGGGGTCATGAGAAAGAACTACCCCCAGTGGTTGATAGCTTTTTCTTCGAGCGGGTACCTTGGAAAATACCTTTCATAGGTCCCGCTGTTGGTCCTCCTGGTAGTCACCTTCTCAATGTGCTGGTTAAGAGTGACGGACTGGAGGTACTGGACTTCCTTCCTTGCATAATAGAAGGGTCCTTCTGAGTAGATTAACATAAGGCGAATGGTAGTTCATTCTCCGCCGGTGTTTGCACCTAATTTTTGGGTTGTTGCCGGCTAGGTGCCTTCTGATGCAGTCGTTGGAATGTCGATTACCTGTTTGTTGGCACTGTTGCTTTAGCACAGCAGCAGTTGATGATAATATTGGCACAGGGGTATCCTGGAGGGGATATCTCATATGCCGTGGTTGCTTCCCTCGCTTTGCGCTTATCGTTGATCATGTTGTGTAAATCAAGCGAGGACTGATCCACCTTTACACCCTTCTTATGAGCTTGGGAAGACCGAGCACATGGGTGTGTAGGTGTTGCTTTTGCTCCATGATATAGGGTTCATACAAGAACTTTTCCTAGATCATCAGTGGAATACTTTTGAGATGAACCCTACCCATTTGCCGCTGAGGGCTGGACGCACGGGGTGGTCTTATATAACTTTCCATCATGGGCCAGCATAACAGTTAGCGGTGTCTGCTGACGGTCAGCCAGCCATAGATTTCTTCTACTTAGCACGTGCGAGCGTATAGTACAAAGAGTCCAAGTCTTGATTTTCCTCAAAGCGGTGCATGGAAGCACGACCGGATAAGATTCTGTCAAAGACAGAGCTTCTAGGGTTGTCAGAGACGCATGCGGCTGAGCTGGAAGCCGTATACTGCTTTCTTCTCTGCATCCTTCGTTGGGGCCGCATGGACTGTGCATCAAACCCGAAACTCTTGGTATTGTATTATTTTCCTCTGCCAAAGTTCAGGTGCTGAGCATTCTCCTTTTTGGGCAAGGAGGCTGTATGAGCAGGGACAGCCTAAGTGGACGCATGTTGTGTGTCTTCAGTATCAGAGAGAGAAAGAGATAGGGAGCGCATGCTCCACAGTTGGGTGAGATGCAGCGGCCTTTGCTACCCACATCCTATGGGTCTTCTGGTGCTGAGTATTCTTCTTATTGGAAGGGGCTGTCGCATGAGCAGTGGACGCATGATGTGTGGTCCCTGGGGTAGAGAGAGACGGGGAGCGCATGCTCTGCAGTTGGGTGAGGCATAGTGGCCTTTGCTAGCCACGTCCTGCGGGTCTTTTTGGGCTTTGCTAGCCTTGACGAAGAACTAACACTTCCTTTCGAGAGTATCTCCTCGAAAGCCTGCTGGTCGAAGTGGACCACCAACATTCTTTGAGTTGATCCTAACTTGGCTGCATCGGATTGTGTCACAACTTTCTCATCATAGTAGAAAGAAGTCCCCAACATTGTTGCCATCTTGTTCATCATTAAATGAGTTCTTGTAAACTTTATATTTAAGGAACAAAAAAAGAGTACAAAGAATCCTAAACAGAATTGTCTAAGTACAATATTTTGATATGGATATGACGATGGACAAAGAGCGATGTGGCAACTCCTTTACTCCGTTGATGATTCGATGCAGGATGAAGAAGCTTACTTTCTCTCTTTTCTCGTCTATGTATGCTCTCTCTCTCTCTCTCTCTCTCTCTGTGTGTTGGCGACCCCTGTGTGTGCTCCCTCTCTGTCCTTCCTGTGTTTAGGCAGGTCACCCGGGTATATATAGTCATCCTTGGGCGAACATGTGTTGGGCTGCATGGATGTTAGGGGGTTCCAAGTGTGCCCCCTTAACATGGTCACGTGGGTGCTTGTTAGGATTTTCTGTTGCTGAAGATCTGGGTGGTTCTCGTCCTTTGTGGGCATGACTTGGTTGGAGAGAATCGCTCATGTTGTAACAACAATATTTGGTCCTTATGGAGTCTGAAACACACGTGGCTAGAGACACATGGGACGCATGGAGTCTGGAATTCATGGTGCCAGAGACGCATGAAATGCATAAAGCCTGGGACACATGGGGCCAAGGATATATAGGACGCATGGAGTCTGGAACATATGGGGCCAGAGACGCATGGAACACAAGGAGCCTGAGACGCATGGGGCCAGGGACGTATATGACGCATGAAGTATGGGATGCATGGGGCCAGAGACGCATTGGACCAAATAAAGTCTGGAACGCATGGGGCCAGGGACGCATAAGACGCATAAATTCTGGAACACCTGGGGCCAGAGATACATGGGATCACATGGAGTCTGGGACGCATGGGGCCAGTTGTGATGTACACGTAGCGTTGCACATCCATCGAGAGTAAAATTTTGTGCTGGCGTGAGACTTTTGTCGTTTAGTGTGTTCACGTCTTTTGAGGCATTCAGAATCCTTCTTGTTAGGATTCTGTGTCAGGGACAATCCTGTTGCTAGAATTCTGTATCAAGTCCCTCTACGGCCAAAGTTGTTTCGGCTTATTGGGACGCATGGATGTCGTCTTTCTGGGTCACAGTGTGACTCTACGGCCCGATCCCTTCTGAGCTTGACTTTGGGATGCATGGTTGTTGGATGCGTGGATGCGTATTTTTTATGCTTCTAAAGCTCATAGTTTTCTAGGGTTGGCAGGATATTACAGGAGGTTTATGGCATATTTTATAAGGATTTTTGCACCTTTGACGAGGCTGAAACCTAAGGAGGTGGAGTTTGTTTGGCCTACTAAGTGTTAGACGTCGTTCGAAGAATTGAAGATGAGTTTGATCTCAACACCAATTCTGACGCTTCCGACATGATTTGGAGGTTATACCATATATTACGACGCATCCGGGAAGGGACTTGGGTGCATACTGATTCAATACGGCAATGTGATAGATTATGCATCTCGGAAACTACAGGATCATGAAAAAAATTATCCAACGCACCACTTAGAGTTAGCAACGATGGTATTTGCTCTTAAGTTATGGAGGCACTACTTGTATGGACACCGATTAGAGATATTCATAGATTATAAGAGCTTGAAGTACATATTCACCCAAAAGGACCTGAACATGAGGCAGAGGAGGTGGTTAGAGTTGTTGGGAGACTACGATGCGGAACTTTAGTATCATCCAGGGAAAGCAAATGTGGTAGAAGATGCCCTTAGTAGAAGAGGTAGTGCATTCGTCTTGACGACTCTGAGGCACATTTTGGAGGATATTCAGAAGATGGGTATAGAAGTGGTTCTCCCAAAGGATACCAAAACTTTATCCAATTTACAGATTTGGTCTACTTTAGTACAGAGGATCAGAGAAGAGGTAGAGGATCCGCAGATTCAAAATCTTCGGTCAGAGTATGAGTCCGACCTTAGAAAATATTTGATAATTCATAAAGATGGGACACTTAGGTTCGGGAATCGTCTTTGTGTGCCGAGCGGAGATATTCGACAGAAAGTTATGGGTGAAGCATATATTTCCCCATATTCTATTCACCCAGGAGGCACGAAGATTTATCGGGATATCAAGAAATATTTTCGGTGGAACAGGATAAAGAGGGAGATAGCAAGGTTCGTGTCTCGATATTTGGTATGTCAGCAAGTAAAAAGCGAGCAGTAGAGACCATCATGTTTGTTATAGCCACTCCCTATTCCAGAGTGGAATTGGGACCACATTACGATGGACTTCTTGACTGGTCTACCTAGCTATCCGACTAGACGAGATGCAGTTTGGGTAATAGTGGATTGGCTCACAAAAGTCATATATTTTCTTCCCTTTAGAGTAGGGTTGTCCACTGAGCAACTAGCAAAAATGTATATGAAGCAAATAGTGAAGCAACATGGGATTCTAGCCAGTCGAGATATCTGATTTACTTCTCTGTTTTGACAGAGTCTATATCAGAGACTGGGCACCAAGTTAAGATTCAGTACGGCTTACTATCCACAGACAGATGGGCAGTCAGAAAGGACTATATAGACTTTGGAGGATATATTATGACTTGTACCATGGATTTTGGAGGGTCTTGGGATGATCATCTTCATCTAGTTGAGTTCTCATATAATAATAGTTATAAGGCTAGTATTAAGATGGCTCTGGATAACATTAGTGAGTGAAAGATGTTAGGACCGGAGATGATTACTCAGGAAGTAGAGGTAGTCAGATTGATTAGAAAGCTGCTTTGAGTTGCACAAGATAGGCAACATCACACGACAAATCAACTTTGTAGGCCGTTAGACTTTAGTGCCGGTGACCACGTGTTCTTGCAAATTTTGCCTACCCTTGGAGTCATTAGATTTGGAACCTGGGGAAAGCTTAGTCCGTGATATTTCGGCCCCTTTGATATATCCTTGAGCGGGTGAGCAATGTTGCTTTTCACCTTGCCCTTCCGCCTTCGCTACGTGATCTACATGATGTTATAATAGTTATAATAGTTTGGTAGATGTGTGCATGTTTACCTTAATTATTTTCTTGATTTCTTTTGCCTAGTCTAAGAGAAATTTCGAGGAAGGAAATTTTTTAAGGTGGAGAGAGATGTCACATTCGTTCCTTAATTTTGTATTCCTGTACTTGGTTGTGTAATGTATTTCTGTATTTTATAATTTGGATTTTTAGAGAGACTACCCGGGACCAGTAAAAATTTATTTGGCAATTTCTATAGACCCTTATTAGGAACCGAACATAGATGGAATCCCTAAAAGTGGTTCATTATTGAACCACTAGACTTGTGTTTTCTTTGACGGTTGAGATGAGTTGGGGTCATAGATTTATGAGATGGATGGGTGATATTAAATTCCATCATAAATTTAAGCCTTCACATTTTCTCTCTTTTTTATTCCTTTCATTTATCTTTTTTTTTTCCTCTCATCCTTCCCAAATTTTAAGCCCAAAACCCCCAAACCCTAGATCTAGCCTAGGAGTTTTAGTTTTCTTCCTTCTCTTTGGAATAGATTAGAGCTAGGGTTACCTAACATTTAAGGCAAGTACAACTTGCACAAAGTGGAGAAACCATAATTTTTGGCATATTTTATTTCTTTAATTTTTCTTGCATATTTTTAGCTTATAATGTGTATCTAATGATCCTTTAAACTTTAGTATTTGGTATTTTCAGTTTTGATGAACGACTTGGAGTAGATCTAAGTTTTAAAGTTAGGATTTTAAGCATTTCATGGATTTGATCTCTTAAAACTTGGAATTTCTGAAAATTAATTATTCCATGTTGTAGGGAATTCATTTTTATTAGATTTTGGCTTTTGAAACGTCGAATTTCAACTAAAAATAAAGATTTTATGGCCAAAATAAGTTCTTAGAATTTTTTATGTCGGCTGAAGAAGAAGAAGAATATTGTTATACGTACATTTTACGCAGAAGCCCTTTCCTTTGCGTATAATTATGCAGAATTCAATTCTGGACGTAAAACGTACGCATAAGCCCTCCCCTTTGCGTATAATTATGCATAATTTAATTCTGGACATAAAAATATACAGAAGCCCTCCCATTTTCGTATAATTATGTAGAATTCAATTCTGGACATAAAAAGTACCACTACCAGAATAAGTCAAATTAGCGACGTAAAGAAATGCCGCTAAATGGCCAAAAAATGTCGCTAAATAATTTTAGCGACGTAATTAGCGACGTTTTGTTGAAGTCGCCTTTAAACTAGTCGCTGACAGAAAAAACGTCGTCAAACGTCGGTATTTCGACGTTTTCTAAAGACGTATATGCGTCGCTATATTGGCGACGTTTAGCGATGCAACGTTGCTAAATTAGCGACGTGTATTTTTGTCGATATATGTCGCTAAATTAGCGACATAGATAGCGATGTTTATAGCGACGTAAATAGCGACTTTTATAGCGACGTATGTGCGACTCATTTAGCGACGTTGTGCGACTCATTTAGCGACGTTATTATGACCTGGCAATACTGCCATGTCAGCAATTTACGACGGACAGCGACTTGTTTAGCGACGTGTGTAGCGACGGATTTAGCGACGTATATAGCAATGTATTCAGCGACGTATTTAGCGACGTGAGTAGACGTCGCTAAACGTCATAAAACGTCTCTAAAAATGTCGCTAAAGATACTAAAAAAATAAAAAAAATGAATACTGAATTGTTTCCAAACTATTCTTCCTACAGTTTATGAATTCACAATTTGTACAAATAGACCCGGAGCAACCCTCCATTGAATTTGCTGGGTTCGTCGACCCCCTTCGGTTGAACACTCAACACCGGTAAATTAACATATATTCAATATAAATAATATAATAAAATTTAAAGAAAACAAAATATTGAGATTACAAACTGAATCAGGAGAAAATATCGTCGTAAAGAATACAACAAATATCCACACAACTGAGTCTGAAAGCCTCGTTCTAAAGAATACAAGAAATAATGTCTGAATGCCTCAAAAATAAAAAATATTCATAAATGACCAAATATCATAGGTCTGAAACACAAACAATCAATAAATGGTCCTAACTAGAACTACTGCGGATCTGCAGGAGTATGACCAACGGAGCGCATGAGGGATAAGAACATATCATACTACTCCCGTGAAATCGATACCGATATCGATGGAGAAGGCAGTGATGTCGGTGGAGTCTGTGTCGATGTAGGCGCACCAGGAGGACGTATCCGCTCCAACTCTTCTAATCGCTGGTGGTATGAATCCATGGTAGATAACAGCCTCGTACTGCTATGAACCATTAAATTCTGCATCATCGTCAGCCTCTCGCCCATGGACAGCTGTGATGCATGCAGCTCCGTCATGCTGCGCTCTGTCGATGCTCTAAGATCAACTGTCAAATCCCGGAGCTCCATGATGCTGCGCTCGAGCATATCAAATCGTGCAATGAGGGTCGCATCGTCTGCTAGCGGTTGGGATAGGGGCTGCTCCTCCATCCTTCGCAGCAACTCATCACGTAGAGACGCAATCTGACGGTCAATGGCCTCCTGGAGTTCCAGGCCTGCCGAACCCTCCGCGTCATCCTGTCATACCTGATAACAACATATGATGAATAAAGAAATACACAAATATATAACCCATTCTACAGTCAAAATATTATGCATATCTCACAGCATTCATAGAATTGTACAGTAAATAACTAGTGGTGTCACAAGTCTAAATGGATAGTACATTCTACAGTCAAAATATAATATATGTCTTCGTCAAAATAGTATATTCTACAGTCAAAATAAAGTACATTCTACAGGCAAAATATTTTATTTTCAATCATCTTCAGAAAATTTATCTTGTTCGCCTTCCTCGTCCTCATCTTCCTCTTCCTCTTCCTCTTCCTCTTCCTCTTCCTCTTCATTTTTGGAAATATCGTACATGTTGGCACCTACTTTCCACAGCTGATTCAACTCATCTATCAAAGACTGTAAATATACATCGATATTTCTCTTCGGATTGTTCGGACCCGAGATAATAACGGTTAGGAACATATACGGAGTCTTCATGCACATCCAAGGTAGTAGATTATACGGAGTGACGATCATAGGCCAACACGAATTCTGGGAGCTCGAAAGTCCGAATGGGGTAAAACTGTCGGAGGAGAGCCCCAATATGATATTACGCGGATCCGAAGCAAAATCTGGATACTCTCGATCAAAGTGCTTCCATGCTTCTCCATCGGATGGATGATCCAATACTCCTTCGATCTGTTTTTGCCTGTGCCAACTCGTGTTTTCTGCAGTCTCATTCACTATAAACAACCTCTGCAACCGTGGCGTCAAAGGCAAGTAGTGTATCGAATCGGTAGGCTTCTTTGCACCGACAGACTTTCCTCTTCCAGTAGCATTGTAGCGATCAGCACCACAGAATCTGCATGCATCTTCATCCTTGTCGTATTTGTAGTACAACATGCACCTGTTGCGATATGCATCGATTTTCTCATATCACATCCAGAGCAATCTCACCATCCTCTTAGATCGGTAGAAGTCTTTAGGAAACTTTGTATCCTCTGGTAAGATCTATATAATCAAATCTATCAGTCGGTTATAGCATTCTTGCGACATGTTAAAATCGGACTTGATGCTCAACAATCTTGTAATAACCTCCAACGATGAATGATCTTCACAACCAAGATATAATGGAGTCCTTGCATTCTCCAGCAACTCCATAAACGTTGCAGCATCGGTATTCGGTGCCTCCTCAGCTGCATCATGATTGTCAGGATCAAAATTAGGCCCCGTCGCATCAAAAACTATGTTCATCCACCCGTCGTCGTAAGCAGCGTGGTCGTGGACATCCATATACGGCTCCACATAAGGCTCCGACTCCGATGCTAAAGACACAAGTTCTCCATGCGCGGTTCACTGATAGTAATTCAGCGAGAAACCCTTCGAGTACAAATGATATGTGACTTCCACTTCTAGATGATATTTTAAGTTGCGATATCTTACACACGGATACTTAATTTTGGTACCGTCCATGTACTGAGGGAACAGCTTGGCGAACTGCAGGAACTGCTGTACACCCTCAATAAATTTATCCCGCACACTGTACATGTCATCAGGATGACGGTTGTGTCATGCCCCGGCCCCCGAGAACCGAGGGGCCACCCGTATAGCCGAACAACCACCTCGCCCCCGTAGCCGGATTGAACTGGACGTGAATAACCGCACCTCGGCGCCTGTCCCGCGGGTGCGAGGAAGGGATGGCCCATTGGGATGTATCGGAACGTGATACCGTGCGAACCTGGGGTTGCGCCCGCACAAGGCTTTATCGTTTAAGTTGTTTGTTGGCTATCATCGCATCAATCGAGTAAGCAGCGAAAAGGGACATTGTTGCAATGCAATAAATTTAACCAACTGAGTATTTGGGATAAATCGAGGGACTTGGGTTCTCTTATGCAAAGGCATTCGTTCCATACATTATGTCCCCTTATACGATAGCATCTCAGGGCAACAATCGAAACCAGGATTCCGGGTCTTAGGGACTGAGGCACGCCTATCGCTCCCTCGGACGATCCAGTACCTGCAAGCAAGTAAACTGTTGGTGGGTCAGCACTTTTATAAGTACTGGTGAGATAAAACAACTGAATAGAAACAAGCATTCACTAAAACCAACAATAAGTAATCATGTTGTAAAATATTATATTACTAGTGATCTTTCTAGTTTTACCTAGGTTTATTTCATGCAGCAGAAGAACGGAGTCATATTACATTATTTTGGAAACATCTTTTAAAACAGAGTTTCATATGCGATATAAAGCAAGCAAGCCGTTCATTCTGTTTCAGGGTGTACGCAGCATGTCTCGTGGGACTCGAGGGACAAATGCATAGCTAGGCACACATGCACATCTTAGGGGCAGTCCATCTATCCAAGCCAACATAATGAACTTAGCTATATGCAGGGCGGTCCTCGAGTATCTCAGGATCGGCAGCGGTTGATCCAGCATGCCAATGACTCTTTATCTGATGCTAAGGGCAGTTGTGACTCATGGTTGCTTTTCACTATCATGGTAGCAGCCGTGACACATGTAGTTCAGCTCTCCACCAATAGCCATTGTCCGACCAATGCGAATGCATAGAAATACTATCAAATAAACTTTAGTATGCAAACGAGACGAACCATCAGAACAGTTATCATTGTTGCGGGGCAATCTGACATATCATTTGAACACATTCAGGCATAATATGGTTCTCTCGAAGCATAGACGATAGTGAACATATTCATGCACTCTTAGACAAGCGATTCAGGATTCTCGTTAAGCAGACATATTTGTTTCAAAGACAAGCTAGGTGAGTTCGTTCATTAACATGCAAGGCAGGTTCTATCATTCTCTTATGAAAATATTGCAAGCAAAAACTCAAATTATTATTAAGGCGTGCAAGAATCAGAGAATAAATTTCTGCCCACTCACCTTGATACATAATGCCGACGTGGAGCGGGGCATTACATACTTACCAACCAATAAAAAGTTTCATCCTCAAAACTTCAAGGATAAACTTCTCGATATTCCGAGCAGCGATAGTGTCATCCCTCGCCGTACTCAATCGAAACAATCAAGCAATTCAAGTTCAGAAAACATTTGTACTTTGAGGATATCTATGGACTTATTGTATGGAATGCTCTATTGCAATACCACTATCGATAATATCTCAGAGTCATAGCAACGGATTGGACCAAGAGATCGATTCTGCTCTGATACCATTCTTTTATGCCCCGGCCCGCGAGAACCGAGGGGCCGCCCGTATAGCCGGACCACCGCCTCGCCCCCGTAGCCGGATTGAACCGGACGCGAATCACCGTGCCTCGGCGCCTGTCCCACGGGTGCGAGGAAGGGATGGCCCGTTGGGATATATCGGGATGTGATGTCGTGTGAGCCTGGGGTTACACCCGCACGAGACTTTATCGTTTAAGTTGTTTGTTGGCTATCATCGCATCAATCGAGTAAGCAGCGAAAAGGAATATTGTTGTAATGCAATGCATTTAGCCAACTGAGTATTCGGGACAAATAGAGGGACTTGGGTTCTCTTATGCAAAGGCATTCATTCCATACATTATGCCCCCTTATACGATAGCATCTCGAGGCAACAATTGAAACCAGGATTCCGGGTCTTAGGGACTGAGGCACGCCTATCGCTCCCTCGGACGATCCAGTACCTGCAAGCAAGTAAATTGTTGGTGGGTCAGCACTTTTATAAGTACTGGTGAGATAAAACAACTGAACAGAAATAAGCATTCACTAAAACCAATACTAAGTAATCATGTTGTAAAATATTATATTTCTAGTAATCTTTCTAGTTTTACCTAGGTTCGTTTCATGCAGCAGAAGAACGGAGTCATATTACATTATTTTGGAAACATCTTTTAAAACAGAGTTTCATATGCGATATAAAGCAACCAAGCCGTTCATTCTGTTTCAGAGTATGCGCAGCGTGTCTCGTGGGACTCGAGGGACAAATACATAGCTAGACACACATGCGCATCTTAGGGGCAGTCCATCAATCCAAGATAATATAATGAACTTAGCTATATGCAAGGCGGTCCCCGAGTATCTCAGGATCGGCAGCGGTTGATCCAGCATGCCAATGACTCTTTATCTGATGCTAAGGGCAGTTATGACTCATGGTTACTTTTTACTATCATGGTAGCAGCCGTGACACATGCAGTTCAGCTCTCCACCAATAGCCATTGTCCGACCGATGCGAATGCATGAAAACACTATCAAATAAACTTTAGTATGCAGACGAGACGAACCATTAGAACAGTTATCGTTGTTGTGGGGCAATCTGACTTATCATTTGAACACATTCAGGCACAATATGGTTCTTTCGAAGCATAGACGATAGTAAACATGTCCATGCACTCTTAGACAAGCAATTCAGGATTCTCGTTAAGCAGACATGTTTGTTTCAAAGACAAGCTAGGTTAGTTCATTCATTAACATGCAAGGCAGGTTCTACCATTCTCTTATGAAAATATTGCAAGCAAAAACTCAGATTATTATTAAGGCGTACAAGAATCAGAGAAAAAAGTTCTGCCCACTCACCTTAATACATAATGCCGACGTTGAGCGGGGCATTACAGGTTGTACATCCATGAACGATGATGCAGATAGTAATTTATATCCATTTCTTGATACTTTCACAGCAAAAATGAATATACAATTACCTTCAAGTATATACTCATCGTTAAATATAGTACATGCACTGATACTCCTAGTCCTAGCATATATACTCATCGTTAAATACAGTACATGCACTGATACTCACTGCTACCTTCAAGTATGGTTATTTGAGTGATTGAGTGAGCTCAGGTCACTAGGGAGAGCAATTCACAGTTTTCAGTGTGCATCATTTGGCAGTGATCAACTGAAGGGAGAGCAGTGTGCAGATCTGTGCTAGCACAACAAAGGGGAGCACAAATGAGCAGTGTGCAACTTTGTGCTACCACAGTACAAGGGGAAGCATACAACAGTTTATAGCAGTAGCAGCTAGTTGTACTGCACAGTACAGCAGTGAGGAATCAGTGTGCAGCAACACTGTGCAGTGCATATATAGCAGAAAGGATGCACAACAGCAAGTAAACTCAGCAAGTAACAGCAGAGCCAGTGCACTGCAGAGCCTTCAACAGCAGGTTTAGTAGTCTGCAGTAGCCAATGCAACAGCTCGTGCAGCAAGAAGAATCAGCCCAAGTTGGATACAAGTTCTAGAAGAAGCCAATACTGTATATTGTGTCTCGGCTTTGAAGAGTCATTCCCGTGTCCATGTATACGACTCTCCATGAGTCGAGATCTATATCGTATTATATATGTTGCAGATACGCAAGGTTGCGTCTAAACTCAGACAGCTAACTAGAAGGGAGATAGGGTTAGGGTCTGTGTCTAAAATAATGGAGTGCACCAATGGAGTGCACCCTTAAATATGATAAATAAAGTGAAGGACAAGTCAAAGCAGTGATGTCTATCTTTTCTAACTTTCGAGTTTTCCTAGCTGCAGATTAGGTGAATAGTAATTTATTGCTTCCATATTTTTGGACGAAACCATTGAATGCTGGCGGCTTCCTAGTGGAAGCTGCAGAATCTCATTTCAGGATTTTTCTTTCCAAAAAATCCCTTAGTTAATTACTGCACTTGTTCCCATTATACGCATGCAAGACCATTGACTGTTTTCAAATCTTTTTCCCTCCCTCCTTGTACGCGTCTCTCATGCATGTGTGTGTGTGTGTGTTCTTATTCTGGTTTTTGAATTTTTTTCTTTGAGGTTAGGTTTATGTAATTTCTTGGATTATATAGTTTGTTGTTTTTTTCATAATTATTGGCGAGACACTACTAGCTAGCAAGCTACTCTCTCTTCTTCTACACTCAACTTGACTAGGGTTACTTAGCTTGTTGCAGGAGAGATCAGGAGAGAGGAGAACTTATGTCAGCTATTCACAAGGAAGGCATAAAGCTGGCTGATCATGACAAAAAGGATGGTACTCGCAGTCGCATAGAGCCCAAAATATGTGGGCAGGTTCTACTCTTTCTACTTGGTTAAAATCTCTGGTAATAAAGTAGAATTTATTTATTTTGGGTCACCCATTATAAATACCTCTATGACATATGGGCCTAAATGCCATATAGATGGGAGTCCAATGTATGTGTCTATGTCGTATCTTATGTCATGTCTATGTCTGTGTCTTATTTGTGTCCGTGTGTTCGTGGCATGTCATGTCTTGTCTATGTTTGTGTGTATCCGTGTGTCCGTGTCAGTATTAGGGTTAGTGTTCGCATGTGTTTGTGTGTCTGCATGCGTGTGTGTGTGTCCGAGTTAGGGTTAGGGTTAGTGTGTGTCATGTCGTGTCATGTCATGTTGTGTTATGTCGTATTAGAGAGAGAGAGAGAGACAGACAGACAAACAGAGAAAGGAGACATAGAGAGGAGCTCACCGAGTGAGAAGGAGGGGAGCTGGAGAGAGGAGAACGCCGAAAGGAGGAGGAGCCGTCGGAGGGGGGAGGACGCCGGATGGAGGAGGGGAGACGGAGGAAGGAGGAGCAGGCGGAGGGGGGAGGACGCCGGAAGGAGGAGGGGAGTCGGAGGAAGGAGGAGCTGACGGAGGGAGGAGCACCCAGGACGGGGGAGGACGCGGCCGGAGGGGGGTCGCCGAGGTGGGGCGCCGGGATGGGGGGTGTTTAAAATTTTTAAGATTTCGAAGGAAATGGGGGGAAGAGAAATTCGTCAAACCCTATATGAAATAAATTAGCGACGTCGGTCTATACGTCACTAAACGTCACGGATATAATAATATACTACGACTTAAATACATAAACATCGCTAAACATCACTAAAATTAAAAAATTAGCGACGTTTAGCGACTACCTAGCAACATATTATTTATTTATAATAATTATAGTCGCTAAACGTTGCTCCACGTCGCTATCACCGACGTATTACGACGTTTTATATGGACGTCGCTAAATACCTATAATTCAGCGACATTTTATTTGGACGTCGCTAAAAATATCGCTAATCCTGTAATTTTTAGTAGTGTACGTAGAAGTCCTCCCCTTTGCGTATATTTACGCAGAATTCAATTCTGGATTAAAAATGTGCATAAGCCCTTCTCTTGCGTACTTTTTGCATATAATCCTATTTTTTTATGTAAAAAGTACATAAAAAGCTATTTTAAGCTAATTTAAGCTATTTTGACTGCTTTGTACGCAAAAAAGATGTTTTTGCCTATTTTTGACTATTTTTACCTATTTTTGGCTAATTATGCTTATTTTTGTCATTTTTTTCAATTAGTTTAATTTTTTTATCAAATCTCGTGACCTTGTATGTGATAATGAATTAAGACTTATATGTTTCCTTATCATCTGAATAATACACAAATGCTTGATATACACTATGATAGAATTATAGGCCCAACTAGAACTTTATAGTAAAAGCACTGTCCGTATACCTGACCCGATATCCATGCTACGATATGAGCAGAGTAATTTTACTTGATTAACTAATTGATCCTAGATCTTGACTTGACAACTTGTATCCGTGTTGATACTTCTCAATATCGCACTAAGGTGATACAACTTGTATTACGCACTAAGTGTGCCATCTTGCTCGTGCACTGATGTGCTACATATACACTATGGTGTTATATTATAAGTATATTCTTGTTATATGCTCGTTAGTACAAAAATGAGAATTATAGCTAGTCAGAATAACATGTTAGATTACTTGATTGATTGTTGTATTACGCTCAGAATGTGTCCAGATTAGAACCGTAAGAACGAATGCGGATTCATCCCTAGCTTATATGTACCAAGGTACAACATCTAGGAGAATAATTGTGTAACTACGACACAAGATTCCAGATAATTGTAGGGTTAATTAGGTAACTAAAAGTTGTAGCAACATTGGGAGGGAACGGATCCAGAGATCGTATATGCCGGCCATGTCATAGATATTAATCTTAGGGTGCAAGGCTGGCCACCAGGATACTGTATAGCATCTGCACTAGTGGAGTGCAGTATCCGGCTACTAATATTATTGTAACAAGCTAGTATCCTACTATAGATGAGAACTAAAACTGGAATTATTACTGATTATTTAGCACAGTAGCATTGTGAGGTACTGGTGCATTATATTTATTCATATTGTATATTATTGGTTCGGCTAGTCCTGCTTGGACATAGCATGATTTGAGGATCCTATTATATTGCATTACTGGATTTGCCTAGATATCACCTAGCAAGCCGTAAGATTGATTGCCCGTTTAATTAAATTTTGTTTGATTGTGTATTGCTATATACTAAGTACCTTAGGGACATAGACTATTGTGCCATGATGATTCAACCCTTGTCATTGTTTGGTTATGGGATTGGACCGTTGTGTTATGATAAGCTATGGACCGAAACTATGACGCAGATCCCTTTGGTTTGAACAAATGCATGGACTTTACTCTGTCTCGATATAGTTAGACACCGCTTGTCCTTGTTTGCTTGTAGAGATGTCCTATTATTTCGATAACAGAATGCATGCCTCTGATTTGGCACACGCCTTGCTATCTTTTCTTATATTTTATTCAGTTATTGGTTTTGTTACTTCTCTTGTACTTTCTTGTGGTACTTGTTATTCGGGGCCTGACCCCGCTGGTTTTTTTGGCCATATTTCATAGCGGAGCCTGAGGACTCTACCTTCTACTTGACCGATGGTGCATACCAGGAGCATGGTCGATGGGAGACTTGAGTAGAGTTTTTTCTTCCATACTTTAGTATTTTGTATTATTTTGGGCATTTGGCCACCGTCATTCTTTAGCCGGCAAGTTCTGTACATATTTGTGTAAATTCAGACTGCAGTTGATAACGATATGTACTATTAACCTTTTACTAGTTCTACATTTTGTAGTAGATACTTCTTAACAATTTTGATAGAGCGTCGGGGATGCCTTATTACTTTATCATATATGTTCATCTCTTATTGCTAACTATTTGACTGATTGAGACATATATGTTCTTTGAAACCTTAGGAAGACTTTATTGTAGTATGCACCCCCTGGTCTAGTACATCCGTGATCGCCGTACGACGTATTGTACCTTATACGGGGTAGCTGGCCATGTCTATCTCTGTATTTCGGTACTAGGGCATGATAGTAACCGCAGATCTTTCTTTTAATCTCTTTAACTTCTGGTCTAATTAGAAAAATAGATTAGGAATCACTAAATTTTTGGCTAAATTCTACTAAAGGAAGCTTGGTGTAATTATAAATCGATTTCGATGTTAATTAGTGAGCATTGTAATTGTTTAGATTCTATAACCTAATATTATTGAATTGATAGATATGTATTGAGATTATAATTTGGAGTATAAGTGGTAATTTTGGAACTATAACAACATTTTTTTATAGTGATATATTTTGTTGGACTATAACAATACTGGTTTATGATTTTGAATAGTAACACTGCTAGAATTTGGTGTATATACAGGGACAATTACTATACATAGACAATTGTGTGTGTAATCTACTGATTATGTGAGTATGTAACCCTTAGGGGTAGGGCACAATGTGTATCATTGAACATATGTGTCAAAGGAAATTTGTAGCTGTGTGTAGGACTTTGAGTAGTAACTCTGCATGAATACTGCTCGATCAATTACTATGCATGAATTGACATCCTAGTTAGTACCAATAGTAAGCTACTGCTAGGGTAAATGATAACTGAAGTATTCTGGGTCCATAAGGTTGTAATGCAAGATTATATGTGTATCACTGATACATTCTACTTGTCAGCAATGTGTATAATCAATACGCAATCATGTTTATAATAGTTTAGATTTCAATAGAAGAGAGTGTCGAATACTAGTGGTAAATTTCTTGTACACATTGTTGTGTATCCAGATTCTTAGGTACTTAAGGTTTATCTTGAAAACTTTATACTACAAGATATGTCATGTATCATGTGGCTTCTTTTTCATTTCTATATCATTTTTTGAATATTATAAAATCTATGTTTCTAGAATGTTGTGCATGTCGTCTCATGATTAGTATGATTCATGCCATAAAATATTAACTAAAAACATACTTATAAAATATCAGTTTTATAGAATAAAATTAGTACTAAATCCAAAACTTTAAATATTAATTCAATAAATTTATTTTTACGTTGAAACATGAAATTCCAGCAGATAAAAGAACCCACTACCTATGATGAACCTTGAATATGATCACCATAAAAGTCAGGGGTTTGGATTAAAACTGAGATGCATAGAAGGGGATTTAGTTTCTAATTCTTAGTGTTAATATTAGATTTATCATCATCCTTCGATGTATTTCCTTATTTATCAATATTCTATGTTTCAATTATCGAATAGTCGGTCCCCAAATACCTTGGTTTAGCTCTCTCTTAGAAAATGTATCTTGATTCTCCATTACTAGTGCTAGTATTGCGTATTTAACCTCTATATTATGTTTGAGTTCTAGGTATATAGATTGCCTTGGATTTGTATACAAGAGTACATCAAAGTAGTTCTTTTTTACACTAAGCTGACAAATAGCTTATTCAATCTTTTGTTGCTGGCTTTTAAAATCTAAAGTTGGAACCACTTTCTTAATTGATTTACACATAATTTAATTCTGCTCTTTTCTTTACAAATATCTAATGGTAGAGAACCAATGACTACTTCTCTAGTGTTATATGATAGGTTTGTTTCTTTGATAGTTTCCAACTAATTATACTCAATCATTATTATTTGTGCAAATTTGACATTATCAAGCTTCATTAACCATGAATGTGATAGCAACAGTAGTAGTTGAGGCAGTGCCAGTGTGGTGTCAATATTAGTATTATACAGTTAATTAGGTGTAGAGCATGACCTCTCTGTGTGTGTATTATTGCATGTATTAGATTGTAGTGTAAACTAGAGTAATAATACACTAATGATAGTGTTAATTGAATATATATGTAGCCTAGTGTTCAATATTAGTGATGTGTGTATGTGTCATGTTAATTATCAGATTGTGTATGCTGGAAAGTATTAGATGTATAGGAATTTTTTTATATAGAGAAGTGAACTTCTAATTATATTAGCTACAGTTTATTCAGTGAGTCTATGCAGAAGACTGTGTGCAGTAGGATATTATAACAATAGCTTCTATATGGAGTTACAGAAGGAATAGAACTAGTATAGGAAAATAATTAGGTTGAAAGGAATCCTTAGCTACAATAAATTTGTAGTAGCTAAAACATTATTATAATCCATGGGTTCCCATATGCAAGAACATCAAAGTGCTACAATATTTACGTTTTTAGTTAAGATTAAAAATATTCCTAAGGATTGTAAACCTAAGTGTATTATTTTGGACTCAAGAATAATGTTAGAAGAGCGAATACGAAATAATGAATAGAAGAAGAAGGTAAGTGTGCAGTAGAACCTAAGTGTGTGTGCGTGTGTATGTGTGTGTATATATATATATATATATATATATATATATATATATATATATATATATATAATGTTTGTGTGTGTGTGTGTGTGTGTGTGTGTGTGTCTGTGTGTCTGTTAGAGAATGGTAAGTGTGCAGTAGAACAGTGAGACCGGAATGGAAACTCAGTCTCAATAGTCAATAATGAGTGTAACCTAGTTTAAAGAATTCTGGTATAGAATCGATAAGAATCGCCCCTACAAATATATAGGTATATGTAGGGCATATAAGTTTAAACACTTAGAGTATACATAACATAAGAGGAAATTGTGTTTGTATATATATAAAAATTGAATCTTAGTTAACAAACTTTATCTATTAATTTATTTTAACTTATAATTTAGGCCTATGGATTTGGAGTCAGGGCAAGACCCATATTCTCAACACAGGATCCCAGACAAGTACTTGCTCTCATTTTTACTTTACTTTATGCATGATGTATGTATATCTTGTTCTCGCATTGAAATACTTGTCACACCATACTTGTCATTTAGATCATGTTTCTTTACATCATGATTTTATACTTTCCATATATATATATCCTTGATTATGTCTAGTTCGGTTGGGAGAATACAAAGAATGTCATGTAGTTTACCTAACTCTTGGATAATACATGAATGCTGGCCGTCATCAACTGACATGCCTTATGTCCAAAACACATGAATGCTAGCCGTCATCAACTGATGTGCCATATTACTTGCATAGCCCCTATATTATTAATTAGTATTCTAAATGCACATGTCATACTTAATTTGGTTTATACTAGCATATTTTCTTGTTTGAATCATTAGTTCATATCTTTATACTATCAATTATTAATATTTATATTCCATACTTTTTCCTTACTACTTCATCTTATTGTTTAGTAAAACTGAGTTGCACTGTATTTTTCTCAATTTCTGCATGGAAACGTTGATATATTAGGGATGTTGATGAGGATATTGGACCTACTTTTTATGGACCACAGGATGATGGCCCAGCAGAGTTTGGTCCTGATACCTAGGTGGACCAGGCACTACCAAAATATGATAAAATAGCGATATTTTTAGCGATGTCATAATAAAACGTGGCTAATATTAACGATTTCAGCGACTCCAAAAATAAACGTCGCTATACGTCGTTGTTGGCGACATATAGCAACGTTTAACGACAGTAATTACGTTTTTTTTTAAAGAATAGTCGCTATAAGCTTCTTTAAGGTTGCTAAATATCGCTAAGTTTTTTAATTTAGCAACGTATTTAGCGACGTTTATTTTTTTGATTTTTAGCGACGTTTTTAGCGACGTCTATAATGTCGTAAACTAAATTTATTAGCGACGTCATAAGTTGACGTCGCTAAACGTCTCTAAAATTTTAATATAGGTTTCGATTCCCCCCTTCTGTCGAAGACTTTTCCCAAATTTTTAAAAACTCCCCCCTCTTCCCCCCCCCCCCTCCGGCAAAGTGCACCCTCCGGCGTCCTCCACAGCCACCTACTCCGGCGTCCCCCTCCTCCTCCTTCTCCTCCTCCTCCTCTTCTAGGTAAACCCTAACTCTCTTTCTCTCTCTCTCTCTCTCTCTCTCTTTCTCTCTCTCACACACACACACACACACACACACACACAGATGCACACGATATGACACTAATACAGACACGACAAATATATACTGATACAAACATGACACAGACTGTAAGAGAGGGTGTAAACCCTAACCCTAACCCGATCTCTCTCTCTCTCTCTCTCTCTCTCTCAGATGCATACGACATGACACTGACACAGACACGACACACACACACACTGACACAGACACGACACAGACTGTCACAGAGGGTGTAAACCCTAACCCGTTCTCTCTCTCTCTCTCTCTCTCTCTCACACACACAGATGCACACGACATGACACTGACACAGACACACACACACACACATACACTGACACAGACACGACACAGACTGTCACAGAGGGTATAAACCCTAACCCTAACCCGATCTTTCTCTCTCTCACACAGATGCAGACACAACATAACACTGACACAGACACGACACACACACACTGACACATACACGACACAGACACTGTCACAGAGGGTGTAAACCCTAACCCTAACCCTAACCCTCTCTCTCTCTCTCTCTCTCTCTCTCTGACATATGTTTAATACTATACAATTAGTACATAATTTATACTATCATCACTTACTAACTTACAATAACTGCTACTAACTTAATATAATTGATACTAACTTAATATCAATACTAATGCTAGATGACACTAGACAAACTTAGCTTACTCTAACTGATGTCTGATATTCTAACTTGATATTTAACTCAAATAACTAAAATCTAAACTTTACCCTAGCTGATAATTACTAACTAGCATTCACTAACAAAGCATCTAACTGATACATTCATTAGTCAGTGATACACACATAGTAATACATAAATATAGTGGACTGAAAACTAATGCCACCACTACTGATATTCCCTATAATATATACATCAATACCTTCCTACTGAAGGCACTAACCGAAGGCCCATCAGTGTACTACTAATACCAAACTAGACTGACATCAAGCCCTTAGTTGTAATGTGATCAACTCGAGTGAATCTTACTCGTAACTTATACCTATATCCATTCCTCACCTACACACAACCACAGTTGATACACATAAGATACACAAAGATTCTCCCAATCTTTTAATGCCAGTTGTGATACTTAAGTTTAAAATGCAACTTCAAATTGCTGCTGCCTAATGTTGCACCCTGCTTTGTACGATGGTGTGCACATACCCTATGAAGTCTGCCACAACACTCATGTGTACATCAAATGTGCACTATCGGGTATGTGTAGATGGTGTGTGCAACAACCTCTCCCCATTTCAATGCTCACTGTGTTGCTCCCCAAATCTACAGTTAATATGACATATACTCCTATGGACAGGCACTCCCCTATAACCAGATGACTAATACTTAAAGCTGTACACAAATCTAAACCCTAACCCTAACCCAAATATGCTCAGTTGACACTAACTGATACACTATAATATGAGTATCCAGGATACAGAGTTTAATGAAGAAGTATCAATGCTAGGACTAGATATATCAGTGCATGTACTGTATTCCTGAGTATTCTTATATGTGTATAGACGAGTAGGTGTATAACATAATTGGATATTCCTGTGTATATATGTTAGGACTAGGAGTATCAGTACATGTACTGTATTTAACGATGAGTATATACTTGAACGATGTCTATTTATTTTTGGAGAAGTATCTAGAAATGGATATGAATTATGATCTGCGTCATCGTTCATGGATGTACAACCGTTATCCTGATGACATGTGCGGTGTGCGGGATGAATTCATTGAGGATGTACAGCAGTTTCTGCAGTTTCCAAGGCGTTCCCTCAGTACATGGACGATAACAAAATTAAGTGTCTGTGTGTGAGATATCACAACTTGAAATATCATCCAGAAGTGAAAGTCATATATCATTTGTACTAGAAGGGTTTTACGCTGAATTACTATCAATGGATCGCACACGGAGAACTTGTGTCTTTAGCATCGGAGTCAGAGCCTTATGTATAGCATCGGAGTCAGAGCCTTATGTAGAGCCGTATATGGATGTCCACGACCACGTTGCTTACGACGATGGGTGGGTGAACATGGTTTTTGATGCGGTAGGGCCTAGTTTTGATCCGGACAATCATGATGCAGCTGAGGAGGCACCGAATGCCGATGCTGTAAAGTTCATGGAGTTGCTGGAGAAAATAAGGACTCCATTATATCCTGGTTGTGAGGATCATTCACCGTTGGAGGAGGTTACAAGATTGTTGAGCATCAAGTCCGATTTTAACATATCGCAAGAATGCTATAACCGACTGATGGATTTGATTATAAAGATCTTACCAGAGGGTGTAAAGTTGCCTAAAGACTTCTACCGATCTAAGAGTATGGTAATATCGCTCTGGATGGGATACGAGAAAATTGATGCATGTCACAACGGGTGCATGTTGTACTACAAAGACGACAAGGATGAAGATGCGTGCAGATTCTGTGGTGCTGATCGCTACAAGGCCACTGGAAGAGAAAAGTCTGTCGGTACAAAGAAGCCTACCGATTCGATGCACTATTGCCTTTGATGCCGCAGTTGCAGAGGTTGTTTATGGTAAAGGAGACTGCAAAAAATATGAGTTGGCACAGGCGAAAACAGATCGAAGAAGTATTGGATCATCCATCCGATGGAGAATCATAGAAGCACTTTGATCGAGAGTATCCAAATTTTGCTTCGGATCCACGTAATGTCAGATTGGGGCTCTCCTCTGATAGTTTTACCCCATTAAGACTTTCGGGCTCCCAGTATTCGTGTTGGCCTGTGATCGTCACTCCGTACAATCTACCGCCTTTGATGTGCATGAAGACTCAGTATATGCTCCTAACCGTTATCATCCCGGGTCCGAACAATCCGAAGAGAAACATCGATGTATATTTACAGCCTTTGATAGATGAGTTGAATCAACTGTGAGAAGTAGGTGCCAACACATACGATATTTCTAGAAAGAAAAATTTTCAGATAAGGGCAGCACTTATGTGGACCATCAATGACTTTCTGGCCTATAGAATGTTATCGGGATGGAGCACTCATGGTCGTCTCTCATGTTCGTATTGCATGGACCGCACTAAGGCTTTTCGTTTGAAATATGGAGGCAAACCGTGCTTCTTCGATTGTCATCGATAATTTCTGCCGAAGGATCATCGGTACTAGAGGAACATGAATGCTTTTCGTGCGGACGTTGTGGAGATGGCCAATCCACCGCCAAGGTGGCCTGGATACACGATATGGGAAAAGGTAAAAGATTTACCAAGTGCTATCGAAGAGCCTGCTAAGGGGTACAAGTGTGACGGATTTGGTCTCACCCATAACTGGACGAAGAAGAGTATATTATGGGATCTACCATATTGGAGCACCAATCTGATCATACATAACCTTGATATCATGCATATCAAGAAGAATGTATTTGATAACATAATTAATACTGTAATAAAGGTAAAGAGAAAGACGAAAGACAACCCAAATGCCAGGTTGGACTTAGAAGAAATATGTAGACGTCCTGCGTTTCATTTGATAGAGAAGAGGAATAGAAAGTTAAAGCAGCCTAAGTCAATTTTCTCATGGGAGAATGAGGATAAAGGAAGACTTTGTAGGTGGATTTAGTATCTAAAATTTTTAGACGGGTACGTGTCGAACTTGAGAAGATACGTCGACCTCAAGGAGAACAAACTGGCGGGTATGAAAAGCCACGATTGTCACGTATTCATAGAGAGGTTAATTCTGATTGTATTTCAAAAATTCTTACCGCAGTTCATTTGGGATCCATTGACAGAGCTCAGCATATTCTTCAGAGATCTTTGTTCTACTAAGTTGCTCATCGATCGTCTAGAAAAGCAAGAGAAGGACATTACGGTAATACTGTGCAAGCTCGAGAAGGTGTTTCCTCCTGGATTCTTTGACTCTATGGAGCATTTGCCAATTCATCTTTCCTATGAGGCACGTGTTTGTGGTCTTGTTGGTTATCGGTGGATGTACCCCTTCGAGCGGCATCTGAATCACCTAAAAAGAAAGGTAAAAAATAAGGCACGGGTTGAGGGCTCTATTTGTGAAGCTTATGTTCTCGAGGAGATTACAAACTTTTGCTCGATGTATTTCAAACCTCATATTGCTACTAATAGAACGAGAACTCCGAGAAATGACGACGGATATCAGGAATCTAATGAAGCAATACTGAAAGTATTCAATGCGTCCGGAAAGCCTTCGAAAAAAATAAAGAAGAGATATTTGAATGACGATGAGCTAAGGGCTGCTCAGTTGTATTTATTACTTAATTGAGAAAAGGATGAAGTGGAGAAGCTAGAGGGATAAGTAATTAATGTCCATATTTACGTTATCTCAATGTAATAGTATAAGCTACTATTATGCTACTAATCAGCGGTTGCTTCGTTCTTTTTCAGCACATATAATGATGAGCTGAGGTTGGTTAGACCCTACATAACAGACGAAGAAGTAGACCAAGAAATGAGACACCATTTTTCTTCTTGGTTGAGCATATATGTAAGGAGCTTGGTAATTACTTTTTCTGTATGCACTTGCACAATAAATAACTTACTATCGCTACTTTGGTATTTAGGTCGATAGTCTAATAACACCCGAGACTGGATCTATTAGAACTCTAGCCAAGGGACCAATTACTGTCGTCAAAATATGCAAAGTCACTGTGTGAATGGGTATAGGTTCAAGTCAATAAATGCTCCGATCAGAGATAGCTTTCTGGATCTTGATTCCACGAAAAATAGTTGTTTGTGTATCAAATCTTCGAACTACAAAGACGTTAATCCAGGCAATGATTTCTTTGGCATCTTACGAGAGATTGTGGAGTTGAAATATAATTATGGCATAGAACCTACTAAGATCCTGCTATTCAAGTGTGAATGGTTCGATCGGATTTAAGATCAAGGTTAAAAAATTGACAAGCACGGTCTTGTGGATATAAACTACAAGCGTAGATATCAAGGCTACGAACCATTTGTCCTATCAAGTCAAGCTCAGCTCATGTACTTCATAACTTATCCTAGACGGGGATAGCAAGGTCGGATTGGTAGACAGTATGCAAGACTAAAGCTAAAAATACCTTTGACGTTGACGAAATAGCTTATCAGGAGGACGAGCTACCTCTTGTAACAAATATTGTAGATGTGGACTCAACAAAAGTTACTCATTACACGACTAATAATGTAGAAGATGTAAAATTATTCGAAGAGGAAGACGAAGACAAAGATGAAGTAGATGAAAGTGAAGATGAGGAGGACGAGGAAGGCGAACAAGATAAATTTTCTGAAGATGATTGAAAATAAAATATTTTGCCCGAAGATATGTACTATATTTTGACTGTAGAATTTACTATTTTGACAAAAATATGTATTATATTTTGACTGCAGAATGTACTATCCAATTAGACTTTTGACACCACTAGTTATTTACTGTATAATTCTATTAATACTGTGAGATATGCATAACATTTTGACTGTAGAATGTACTATATATTTGTGTATTTCTTTATTCATCAGATATTGTTATCAGGTATGATAGGACGACGAGGAGCGTTCGGCAGGTCCCGAGGTAGATAGAGTGCTCCTTCGGTACTGCCTATTGTTGGTTCTGGATCCTCGGCGCCTAGTACTCCAGTATATCGACCAGTCACATCTCCGACTGCGACGATGTTACGTGGTAGCACTCCTAGGACGAGTAGTTCCAGGCCTGATAGTACTCCCTCGTCCAGTGTTCCCCTGCTGACGGAACCATGGATACAGATGACCATATGGCGGAGGTTGAGCCGACGTCGTCCCAGCATCAGCTAGATCCTCCATATGTACCTCCGAACGAGACGAGGACGGACATTTTGGGCCGACGGTACAAAGTAAGTCAATTAAATGGTTTTGCATCATATATATCATGTATTTCTTTATCCATCAAATATTAACTTCTTCGATAAAAATAATTATCTTTGTATAGATATCGTCCGTCGTTGGTACCGAGATGCCTGGGCCACTTTTTGAGGTAAAACTATGGTGGCCCTTGGATCAACTACTCTGATGCTCCAGAGGAGAGAAAGGCATTCTGGTTTGCGTACTTCAAGATAAAAGTATATTATATCAATCATCTAATTTATGCATATTATATATCTTACTAAATTACTTATTATAGCAAACATATTTTTATCCACCACACCGGGCCGAGTTGATCGAGCAGATATTTCCTGCCGTTGCCGCCAAGCTGATCTGTGATGCTCTGGATGACCAGACGGCTCATGATTGTACAGGAAAACCGATCCAAGGTTGGATCACGCTTGAGCAGTGGACTGCGATGAGAGCTAAATTCGACAATCCGAGGTACAAGGAAAAGTATAAGAAGGCCAAGGCGGCTAGGCAGAAGGCAACAAAGTGGTGTAGTGGCTTAATTCCGATGACAGAATATTTTTGTCGTTTGCTATTTTTTTATTTAAGATATTATTTGAATACAAGTACAATAAAATGGTAGTAGGATAAATATTTAATTTTAGTACTAAATAATACTTTTTTAACAGGTACAGATGGGTGAGGATGCAAACATGGTGACCGTCTTCCTGGCCACCCATCCAAAGGCCGGGAATCTCATTGATGAGAGGGCCTTGCATATTTAAGTATTACTATACTTTGTGTTATTTTAATATAACTTAGGCAATTATCGAGTATCCAAACTTTTTTAGGCCGAGTATCTTAGGCTGCGTGAGCGGGCGACTGCTAGTGTACCTACAGCGGGAGAGGCTGGTACTTTCTCGTAGCCCTCTCCAACTCCGTCGACGGACGAGCTGTGGGTGACCGTCACTGGTGGTCTCCAGAGGGGTACGTACTTCGGTACAGGATCCTATGGCTCCTTTATTGTGATGCAGTTATCTAGGGCCTCCATGGCAAGTGCACATTCCCTACAGCCCTCGCAGTCGTCGGCCCGAGTCCAGGAGACCATTGACCGTTATATTGCTTCTCTCTGTGACGAGTTGCTGCGAAGGATGGAGGAGCAGCCCCTGTCCCAACCGCAGGCAGACGATGCAACGCTCATTGCACGATTTGATATGCTCGAGCGCAGCATCATGGAGATCCGGGATATGACAGCTGATCTTAGAGCGTCGACAGAGCGCAGCATGATGGAGCTACAGGCATCACAGCTGTCCATGGGCGAGAGGCTGACGATGATACAGAATTCAATGGTTCATAGCAGTACGAGGTTGTTATCTACCATGGATTCATACAACCATCGACTAGCAGAGTTGGAGCAGATACGTCCTCCTGGTGCGCTTTTATCGACACAGACTCAACCGACGTCACTGCCTTCTCCATCAACATCGGTGTTGATTTCATGGGAGCAGTATGATCTGTTCTTATCCCTAATGCGCGCCGGTGGTCATCCTCCTATAGATCTGCAGTAGTCCTAGTTATGATAGTTTATTGATTGTTTGTGTTTCAGACCTATGATATTTGGTCATTTATGAATATTCTTTATTTTTGAGACTTTCAGACTTTATTTTTTGTATTCTTTACGACGAGATTTTCTCCTGACTCAGTTTGTAATCTCAATATTTTATTTTCTTCAAATTTTACTATATTATTTATATTAAATGTATGTTAATTTATCGGTGTTGAGTGTTCAACCGAATGGGGTCGGTGAACACAGCAAATTTAACGGAGGGTTTATCCGGGTCTATTTGTACAAATTATGAATTCATAAACTTCAAAAAGAATGGTTTGGAAACAATTCAATATTCTTTTTTTATTTTTTTACTGTATCTTTAGCGACGTTTATAGCGACGTTTAGCGACGTTTATATACGTCGCTACAAACATCGCTATAAAAGTTGTTATACACGTTATGCCCTATAAGTACTATCATGAGCTTCATGAAGTACTTATCCTGCCTCGATGTTGGAGAGACATCACAACAAGGGTCCATCGTATGAACGTCGATATAACATCTTAGATAGGCATCATAATAGAACCAAAGCGAGCGTCTTTTAACATATGTAGCTTATTTTGGACCATCTAGAAGAATTTCATAGGCTGCATAGTCTATAAAGGGGTATCTCTAATCGTCATCATTAGGAGTTGACTTTGTGGTGAAGCTATGCTCTATTTACAAATTATTCTTGGCACAGAATAGATCTCAACCTGTTACTGTGAATGAATATTATCTTTTCAGAGGAATATCCAGCAGAGCTGCTAGACTGGCGAGAGCATTCGCTTCCATGTTATGTAACCGAGGCACATGCTCAATATAGAATTCGATAAAAGTTGAAGCTAGCTCGATTGTAGCTTGATGATAGGGAATACAATCTTCATGCCAAACTTCATATTCCCCTCTAACTTGATTAACTTTCAATTTAGAGTCTCCATAGTCTTTAAGGTATTGTATGTCCAATTGTTTGGCTAATTGGAGACCAATCAGTAGAGCATCGTTCTCTGAGAGAGTATGCACGATGTACCAGCAGTATGTCAGGAGAAATAAAGACTATCCCAATACCAGTAACGATATTGCCATTAGGCCCTGTTCTTGATGCACCGTCGAAGAATAGTTGTCAAGTATCATCTTCCATTGCCATATTAGACTCTAATACTTTATCTATAATATCTTCATATAGCTTTGAGGTTTCTGGTACTATATGAGCTACTAAGAAATCGGCCAATTCTTGGCCTTTTACTGCCTTTTGTGGGACATATACCATGTCATACGGGGATAGCAATATTGCCCACATAGCTAGGCAAGAATTGAGCATACTGGATTTAGTCATCAGCACCAGGAGGGGATTCACTCTGGATATAACATGGATTGTTTGGCCGGTCACATAATGGTCTATCTTTTGGATGGCGAAGAGTAAGACGAGGCATTCTTTCTCCACCAAATTTTATATGTGCTCGACACCGATCATCATACGGCTAAGATAGTAGATAGCCTGTTTGTGGCCTTCATCACTCTTTTGTACAAGAAGAGCTCCTAAGGAAGGATCCATTGCTCAAACATACAGCAAGAAGGGTCTACCTATAATCGGAGCCACCAAAACTAGATGATTGGTGAGATACTATTTGATATCATCGAACGCCTGCTGGCATGCTTCATTCCATACAAACATTACTCTTTTATTCATGAGGTGGGTAAATAGATGGCATCGACCTGAAAGGTTTGAGATGAACCTTTTGATATATGTCAATCGACCTTACAATCTGTAAAGCTCCTTAACGCTACGTGGAGGTTATATCTCGAGGATAGCCTTGACCTTATCAGGGTAAAGATGAATACCCTTAGAGGTTAAAATAAATCTGAGGAATTTACCACTAGAGACTTCAGAAAAGACCTTATCAGATTCATCTTGAACTGATATTAACGCATCAAGTTGAACACCGTCTTCAAATCTTATAAGTGATCATAATTAGAATGACTCTTGACAGCAATACCATCCACATAGTTTTCTACTGTCTTCCATAAGTTCTCACAAAAGATTGTACGCATGGCCTGGTAGTATGTTCCTCCTGCATTCTTTAAGCTAAAAGGCATAACTGTGTAATAGTACACTCCTAACGGTGTCCGAAATAAGGTGTGCTTTTCGTTGTCGAAAAATATCTTGATCATTATTATACCCGAGTACCCGTCCATGAATGACGCTGGAAGCCACAGGTATTGTCAATCATGGCATTTGTGATGGGGAGAGAGAATTTATCTTTTGGACAAGCAAAGTTTAGATCCCGACAATCAATGTGGACTCGGATCTTTCTATTTTTTCATGAATGGGACTACATTAGCTACCCAGTCATGATGTTCTTCTTCTAAAACAAAGCTGCATGATATCAGCTTCTTGACTTCAGCTTTGATTGCATCCATCATATTAGGACAAATTTGTCGTTATTGCTTCTTTACTGGTTTAACATTAGGAAGGATATTGAGCTTGTGTGTAGCTATTTGAGGATCCAGACCAGCATATCCTCGTAGCTCCAGGTAAAGACGTCAATGTACTCCTTGATAAGTTGTACAAGTGGTTGTTTATCCTCATCAAAGAGACTTTTGCTGATGAAGATTGATTTTGGAGAAGACTTTCCTCTAACATCAATCTGAATGATTTCATCTTCTGTGGGTGGTTCGCATTGTTCGAATCATAGCGCCCATTATGAATGCATCAGTTGTTCCTATAATCATTTTCAAAGGGTTCTAGATTGATCATCTTCATCGACTAAGTCGGCTAACTCCATGTTGACAAACAGAGCATGCTTAAATACATCACCTATGCTTCCATCAGAATCCCAGGAAGATGATTCAGAGGAGTGAGAAGGTATTTTTTCGTCTGACTCTGAGATTTCCGGAGTCGTTGGAGGAGTGACATAACCCAAACCACTATGTGTTCAGTGGTAGTAAGTTTTTGATTTACCTTTCAGAAAAAAGTGACGTATAGGAGTATGTCGATCTTTCCCATAATTGAGACCTTTATTAGACTTCAAATTATAGTTCATTCTCTGGATGATATTTTTGGCAGGACGACTGTATCTGTGGAGTTGCATTTTCCCCATGTTTTTATCCGAGTCATCATCATATGTGATCTTCTTAATCCTAGCTTTCCCAAAGAGTATTTGATGCTCTCTATTCCACCTTGCTGGGACCACCAAGCAGGCACCATCACATGAACTATATGATGTTCCTATTCAGAATGGTGATGCTACTAGTATGGATAGGGGTTCGTAAGCATACATAGTTTCTAAAAATTCCCTAGCAAAAGGGTCAATATCAGTGTAGTGTGAAGGAGTGTCATCTTCATTCATAAAGTACAAGATTTTTTCCTCCTCTATAAAATTAACAGAAGTTTCAGCCTTAACAGGGGACTTGGTAAGATTAATGACCAAAGGCTGACTTATTGGAATTAGCTATTTATTGCGACTGAGGTTGATGACAAGTGGAAGCTTGTCACGACCCGCACCCGGATTTTGGGGCACGAGTACGTGGGTACGTCCAGCCTACGTCGCAGCATCGGTGGTAGAACGTTGTCTAGGTTAATACACTATCTAAACAATCTCACACGAGCATCCAACTCCATAAGGAGTCACAGATATCATAATATAATATGGACAATACTCAATCACATAGCTAAAGCACGATGAGATATCGAAGAAATAAATAAATCAAAATACAACACAAGCCTAAAATAAAAATAATCTAACTCAGCAATAATATCCAAGTCTCAACTAAATATGCCGAAGACAAATCCGGTACCAAAAACTGCTAAAAAAAACTAACTAAATGACTAGTGATCCCGGCTAGACCTCCCGGGAATCACACCTGCTACAAAGTCCAAGGCTGCAGCTACTCTCCCTGTGGTCCATAAAATGTCGAACACCAGTCCTCTAAGGCGCAGTCTGGAAAAATATTTTCAGTCAGGATGGAGCAAAGTACATCTCAAATAACAGTTCCAGTTAATTGATAAGGATTATAAAACAATAAATAGATGATGCTATATGCTGAGAGAAGACAATAAATAAATACAATAGCAAAATAAAGAGACAGACAATATAGGCAATATGGTACAGTCAGTGCATATATGAAATAAATGAAAAGAGGTACAATATCATATACAAGTGATGTAGTATATGAACTAAAATAGAGAACTATAACTATTCTAAGTGTTTGAAATCGTAGTTTTGAAATGTGATCGGCTTAGGAACTTGTTCGATGACTACATGGCCTGGCTAATCATACGTGAGGTGTATGATTAACACCGTTCAATGTCTACACTTGTACGATAGGTATTTTGATCACATCTCTCACTAGCAATTTTTTCGCCCCCAACTAGTACTGTGGATCCAATCATGACACGTCACGATACACGATCAATGTCCAATATATCATGTATGATGTCTAATATCAATGTCTAATATCAATATCATGTATAATGTCAATACGATAATAATGTAACATCTTATGACTAAAGATCCAATCTATATACTAGTCCGTGTAGCACAGTGTCAAGAATCAGATGTAACATTTCTAAATACTTGAATTATAAAAATTATCAAATAACGGAAATTATCAGAGAATGTACTCGCCTGGGGTCCTTAGCTGGAAATACCAATGTCCTGCTCCTGAAGTCTCACAGAACAATCTAATAGTCCTATAGATATATCATATAATACAATACAACATCAGACATTACTCTAACACACAATTATAAATACACTGGACTCAGGGCTACGCTAGGTATGACATTGGTCAACTAGGGTCAAGTGTGCGTCAATTTGCACGGGTGTCGCGTCTGCAAATGTTGTGCAAAATAGACAGTCAATGATACGGTCTTGCCAGTATGTCGGTGTACATATGGCAGTCTGCTAACATACTACATGGTCATGGTCAATGTAACTACGGGGTATCTATAGTCACATTCAAGACATCTAGTACATATAATACATAGTATATAATATGAACTAACGTATCTCATAATACTAATTAATTACACATATAATAGATATACATATATACATACTTAATCAAATTTATACTATGCATATATAGATATATACATATTTTAAACATGTACTAGGGATGCACGTATAATATATATACGTATGTTTTATACTAATTAAGAATTATATGGTTCATATGCATAGTTATTAATATTCATTAGTTACAATTATAATAGATATATGTATATATACTTAATAGAGTTTATGCTACGTATATATATATATATATACTAAACATGTACTAGGGATACATATACTATATATATGTATATATATATATATATATATACCAATATTAATATTAACAAATACTAATACTAATACATTAATACGTACATACCGACACCCATAAAATATGTATAAGCGTACGTATACGCAAGGGAAGAACGCGAACCTGTGTACATGTACGAGGTCGGCGATGACGACGGTGTCCACGATGTTGAGGACGACGATGACGACGACAAAGGTGATGATGATGACGAAGATGAAGGTGACAACAACGATGGTTAAGGCGATCGTGATAAAGATAATGGTGAAGGTGATGGTGTTGATAATGGTGATGGTATTGATGACGATAACGACGACCAGGGGTGGCCGACGCTGTCCAGGCGAGGTGCTCAGGGTGCTTAGTCGAGGAGAGGACGGCGAGGGGGATGGTGTATGGTCGGGTCATTCGCAGCACGGCTGAGGAGAGAAGAGGGTGGTGTTAGTAGCGGTCGAGATGAGAAGTCCAGCGGGTCGAGGGGTCGGCAGGCGATCGTGGTGGGAGTTCAGCGAGTTGGAAGTCGGCTCAGGCAGAGATGGTGAGTTCTCCAGCGGGCTTGGGGAGGCTCGGGCTGCTCAGTGAAGTTGGGTCGACGAGGAGGAGGCTTATATGGTCGACGGAGATGGAAGACGATGGTGGAGGAGGAAGGAGAAGCGGACTGGAAGAGGGGGTGGTCGGGCTTCAGGCTCGAGCGCGGCGAGACTCGACGTGGAGGCGGGGACGAGCGGGTCAGGTAGAGGATCTGGTCGAACTCCGGTTGTGGGCGAGTTTGGGTTATTTGCTGTGGAGGAGTCGACGAGCAGACAGCGGCTCGTGCAGCAGTTTCGGCGTCAGGCGGAGAAGGCCGGCGAGGGTGCGTTCGCGTTCAGTCAGGAGGAGGACGGTGAGGGCAGTGGGTCTCCGGCGAGGGGTTCGTTCGGCGGGGAGTCTCCGGCCGGAAGGTTGGGGATGATCGGTGAACAGGAAAGGGGATGGGGAATACGGTTGAACTTGGGTTTAGGAATAGGAAAATAAAGGAAAAGTAATGAAAGGGATATTTATATACACATGGTGTTTTGGTTTGACCTAGAATTAGTTTAGTGGTCAACCCCTCTTGGGATTGGGCCTCTCATGTAGGATTTCAATAGGCTAGGGTTTGAATGGGTTCAAAAGAATGGCTCGGATTACATCGGTTCAAGGTTTGGAGGGCCTGGGTCTTAAGGAGGTTGGTGTTGAATTACACACTCCCAAAAATTATAGAAAAAATACACATGAAAGAGAAATAGGTTTCTACATGTGTTATGTCCAATGGGGTGGACACCTTAATGCACTTTTGCATAAAAGTGCCCAATAATTGGAAAATTGCACAAGTTTGGGTTTATGGTTTAATTAATTAAAAATAAATGCAATTGGTGTTCTAAAATAAATTAGAAGTATAAGGGGCTGAAATTAAGTGGGACACAAGTGTCATGAATGAAGTAGACTCAGAATAGAATATTTCTCTAAATTGGGTTGTTCAAAATGGGTCGAGATTGTGTCTACAATTTTGATTGGAACGCACAAGGATACAAAATTGGATTTATATCGAATTAAATAAAAAAATTTGCGAAGAAAATTGTGCGACTAAAATGAAGCACAAGAGAACATAATTATGAGTTACACAAAGATCAGAATAGAAGGCAGGCATGACTAGGACAAGGTTGTGATATTTGTTGAAAGGCAAAGGCTAGGGTAGCGCTCCAAATATCGAAGCAACGGTAAGGCGCAACAATAAAATAAAAATCACAGCAATTTAAATATAATTAATTAGCATGCAATCATTTATACATTAATTTATAAAAAGACGAAAATACTCCTAATCTGAAATGTGGGGGTGACAAGTCTACCCTTCTTAAAAGAATTTTGTCCTCGAAATTTAAAATCCTCAATAGTTGTACTTACTCATTTATTTTCCATCAAAATTTAAATTCATCAAATCATACAATCATGAAGTAATCCCTATTGTTGTTTCACAAAATTTCCAAATTTCTATAGATATCATATTCCTGAAAATCTTCGAACTTAAATCAAATCTTATTCTTATCACAATCTCCTCTAAAATTTTAAGTAAATCACTAAATACAAAATTTACTATCCAATCCTTTAATTGACATCTAATCAATGCATATAAAAATAAATCTCATCCGAAAAGTTTAAATTTCAAACACTAATCCATTAATGATCTTATTCCTCGATTTCTTTTTCCACACAATACTCAAACAATGTAATAGTTATGAAATCTTTAAATACCACGTTCAATTTATATCTTAATATCTTGCAGTCCAATAAATATAATGATAATCTGCTTAAACTCCTCAAATTAATGACAATTTCAATTGTATCATAATCTTCCTAAAACTTATGATTTAACAAAATTGCCAATTCTGTCATTTTAAAATCTCATCTCTTTATTTAAATTAATGTTTGTCCTCAAAATTTAAGGCACCTTTTCTCTCTTTGTCAAGTCATAACCTCTTCATTAATCTTCACTATGGTCAATCCCCCAAAAATCAAAGTCTAAGAAAATCCTACCTACAGTCATTCAATATGCAATCTAAGGAAAACATATATGGTTATTGTATCTTTTGTCATGGTATTGCATTCTCTGTCAGGGTGTACTACTAACTAAATTCTACCAAGAAAATCACTAACACAAACTAAGGTGCTAAGGAATCAATCAATCAAATAGAAATGAACAGAAGGAAGAAAAGAACAGAACCTGCTAACACATCACCTGCAGTATTGGTCTCCTCGACCGTCATCGCAAATGCCCCACCCTACTGGGGTGGCTCCCTTCGTGGGTGCTGAGCAATTTGCAGTTCCACAGGTGGCCTAACTAGATCTTTATGGTTTAGAGCTGCTCGCTGGCTGAAAAGATAAGGGGCTCGACTACAATCCTTCATTCTATGTCCCGCAGCGCCACAGTGCAAACAAAGTCCTAGCCTCATCCTACAGCTCTTCCAAAGGTGACATGGCTTCTTACAAAAATAACAAGCCAGCTGGGTCTGCCTTGGACGCTGTTGCTGATCCTGCGATCTGGTCTTCGGTGGCATCCTGAAGACGGATCAAAACCAGGAGAAGTCATTAAGGCACAAGAATACGATATCACCAAGGATCGAAGGACAGTAAAATTCTAAGGAAGCAATATTTAGAAGGAATAAGGATAACGAGACAGATAGATTAGAAAATGTTCCTAGTTGTGATTGAGTATTCGCTCTCAACCTAGTATGCTATATCCAAGATCCTATCGCAGGCACATAGTAGTACAACTAAGACGTCGCACTACCACGATATCACTCTAATTGCGAATTCTGACCTGCATGGGCCACCACTAAAAATATGTCACGACCCGCACCCAGAATTTGGGGCACGAGTACGTGGGTACGTCCAGCCTAAGCCGCAACATCGGCGGTAGAACGTTGTCTAGGTCACAATGCTATCTAATCATTCCCACACGAGCATCCAACTCCATAAGGAGTCACAGATATTACAATATAATATAGAATACTCAATCACATAAACTAAAGCACGATAAGATATCGAAGAAATAAATAAATCAAAATGCAACACAAGTCTAAAATAGAAATAATCTAACTCAAGGGGTTCGCTAGATTTATCACCAGTGGAATCTCTACCTTTTTGGTGAGATTTATCACCAATGGTTTGCTAGATTTCTCCTCATGTGATGGCTTACGGAGGTTAATAACAAGAGGTTCTGAAGGATTTTGAAAAGTAATACGCCCCTTGACTCAGATCATGAGAGGTTCCTCCAGAAGACTTTAGTGAGTGACACGCCCTTTGACCCGGATCATGAGGGGTTCCTCGCTTGGAGTAATTTTAGCTTCATCATCAGCTTTATTAGCCTCTTTTTCCATATACTCTGGTGTATAGAGGACAGAGTCGGAGTAATATGCTTCAATACCCTTGAACGGGTTGATATCGACAAACTCTGTCTTGACTTCTCCCTGATTGTCTACGTACTTAAAGCACTGGTGCAGGGTAGAAGGTACAATCTTATTCTCATGTATCCATGGACGTCCAAGCAAAAAGTTGTAGGATACTTCTGTGTCAATCACATAGCATATAACTTCTGTTAGAAGATCACACATTTAAATCTTGAGGCAAATCTTCCCAAGAGGACGGATCCTTCCAGCATTGAAGCCCAAGATTGTAGTATTGGTGGTTGACAAGTTATGCGTCGGGATCTCTAGAGCTCGCAGCAGACTCTTGGGGATAATGCTGAGTGACGAGCCTGGGTCTATATGAATCTAATTTACCTTGATAGAACCTACATACCCAGTGTAGTACAGCGGTCTATCATGACAGTTATCATTTAGCAATATGTCATCTTATGTGAAGGTGATGTTAGGAATCTTCTCCATCATACTGTGGCAATGAGGACATATCACTGGTTCTTCATCTGGAGACTTGAGCTTAGTTAGATATGAGTCAGTGTGTGTCAGTGCTTCACTGAGCATATCACGAGTTTCTTTTGAGAGCAGAAGTAACTCAAAGATAGAAAGCTGAACCGGAGTATTGGCAAGTTGTGCCAATATGTCAAAGTTGTATGTCTTCTCAAATCCCTGAGGTAGATTTTTCTTCAAAGACTTGCCGAACCAAACCTTTTTTTGCTTTTTTTTTGCTGTTGTGGGATTTGATGGGCAAGGTTCAGCAACTGTTAGGGCATTGGGAGGAGCATGAGTTTGAGAGGTGGAAAGAGTATCCTCCTGAACCTGCTCATATTTTTTCAGATAGTTTTTGTCAAATCTTGTTTCTCTAGTAATTGCTTCCTCTATTATAGGAGAAAGAAAGACTATGTGGCATGATTTGGTCTTCCTCTTCATATGGTTCCTTTTGGCTTTGTTGGAACGATTCTGCATACTAGCATCTTCGTATCCCTACCCACTACGAGATTTGCCAGGATAACCTTACGGATGTAGAGGAACACGGCAACCTTTGACAAAGTTCAGGCCTTCAAAGTTTTGGAAGTCTTACCCCATCTTCTGCATGAGAGTGATTAATTGCTAGCTATAATGATAAAACTGAGACTTTTTGTCATTAGGTATTACTGATGAGCCAGGTGATGAAGACTTATGGATAATAGGTCCGTCATCTCTGTTGTGGCTTGCATTTAAGATGTATTATGCCCAATATAAAGGAACACTACCTAACCAACACCATTGTTGATGAGTCATGCGGGGCTCATCTACAAAAGCTCTTGGAGATAAGTTCAAATTTCAGAGTCTAGATTCAAGGAGAGTTCTACCTCTGGGTCGATCTTGATCCTCGTTTAAACCACGCTCTAAGGAAATCATATGGCATGCCTTGTTCTTTTAGCCCTTCTTCTTGGATTTAGAACTTGAAGATGTTGTTTCTTGTTCCATATCTTATAATAAGTCAGGATAGACCCACATGACTTTACCCCGTTGAGTGGTAAGGGGCACTAGTCCAGCTTGATCGCGGACTGGAGTAAGGTTGACAATCTCTATTATAGCTCTTGATATCGGTACAAAACCATCAGAGACTTTCTGCACTGGAAAGTCATAAAATTGAAAATACACCAAGTTGGCAAAGACCTTCTTCTCATCATTATGAAGGGTGATTACCTTGGAGTCTATTAACTATTGTATTTTTCTTTTTAATACATAGCACGCTTTTGTGGGGTGGTGTATATATCGGTGATACAAACAATATTTTGGATCATCTGTTTTGCCAGCTTTATCGGGCCGTTTAATACCAAGCAACTGAATTTTGTTGCTCTTTATCAGGTAGTCAAAGATACTGATGATGTCACTTTCATCAAAAGAGTACTCCTCATCGGGCTTTAAAGACTTCGGAGGCTTTTGTGCTGGTGGAGAGGTTGGTTGCTTGGACACATTTATGGTAAGAGATTCCTTCCCTTTATTATTGCGAACGTTATTGTTATTGTTGAAAGTGTGTTTACCTTTATCTCCTGCGTCAGGTATCTTAAGCCCCAATAAGCTCAGGTTGGCTTCTTTCGTATTTTGCTCAGCAAGATCAGCATTCATAACGAACAAAGTAGAGTCTTCAAATCGAGCAGTGTCAATGCAAAATTTTATTTTTGGTAACAATTTTTTCCTGCAGGTGTCCATAAATGCGGTCACGGGAATACCGGAGGACAATTTCAGAGTTGCTTGCCTGAAGCGCTCTATGAATTCACGAATAAGCTCTTTCTCTTATTGTCATGCCCCGATTCCGTAGAATCGATAGACGTCCCCTGGGCGTGACGCCGTGCATGCCTAGGTTACATATCGTACAAGGCCAAGGTATTTTTTCATAATGAGCACATATTCAGAGTACGCGGATAATTGAAATACAAAGTTGAAACATAGAAAAGTTCTCTTTATTGATAATAAACATCTTTTACAAACTCTTGAACGAGTCAGATAATTGTTGCACGGACTTACAAAAATGGACTCAAAATGAGATAGCCGTCATGTACATTACATCCTTTACTAAAGCTTTAAAGTGTTAAAGGCCTCCTAGCAAAGCTGTCGCCTTCCCACGGAGCTGCATAAGTTTGTGCACGAGCTCCTAGAAACTTGTAGACACTTCTTCGAGGCACGATCAGGGCGCATCGATTTATGGACTAAATTAGGAAGTAGCTTTAGCTCCTCGCAGGATCTCCTTGGTGCGGGGAACATGTTGCAACGAGGGCCAGTACATCAAAATGTACTGGTGAAGGTGAGCTAACCCAACTATACCAAATCACAAGTTGTTTATATAAAGCATGCAAGTTATTTGGGGTCTTTCTATCTTGCCTTAGTTTATTTTACAAGCAAGCATTGATGTACAAATTTACTAAAATAAATATGCTACCGTTCGGTGACTTTTACCTGCCCATCTGAACTACCTGCACAATACTTACCATGTTCTTCCCTGTCACGAAGACACGAGTTAGCTTGCACATTTTAAATATACGTGGGGATCACTAGCATGATGCCATAATAGACGAGTTATAGTTATAGACGATGATGGTGTACAACGTAAAGGAACATGAAGCGCTACATGCTATCCCGTCTTGTACATGAGACTTATCGTAAAGTTTCGTCCGGATCGGATCAGTGCCAGTACCCTAGCGACCGTCCGCAAGAACCATTGACCTTGTGCACAAGTTGTTCGTGATCAACGGCATTCATACTAAGTTATCAATTGATGCAGTTTAAGGCAACACGAGTACGAGACAAGTAGCATGCATGATTTATTTTGCATAGTCTCCATGATCAGTTTATTGCATAGCAAGGGATGTTCTATACATAGCATAATTTATAGAAGAAGTATACATTCTAACTAAAATTAAAGCATAGGAAGAACATTCTAAATGAACTAGTAGGCAATAAGTTAACTGTTCACAAGTTGATTGACAAGCACAAATAATCCAAGTCTATTCCTTTTTATCTTGACATCTTTTAGTTATTTTGGTATCGTTTGATCGAAACAAGCAAGAATGCAAGATTTTAGATGTGAAGACTTGGAAAAAGGGTCAATTAAATCGAATATAGACACTCACAAGTTGGTTGGAGAAAGGAAAGAAAAGAGGTGCTTCAAGACTCCGCTCGTACGATGTCTACTACACGATCACCTGCATTGCCACGAACAGCTGATCAATACCTCTTCTACTCTTTCCAAGCTCGGAATAGAATGCAATTCAACGAACGAAAGCAATAAAATACAACAAAACTGTTTAAGAAAATGCAAATCCAAAAATTAAGTCCAAAGCACGAAAGCAACAAAACGACAACGAAAACTAGGCAAGAAAGCTTGCAGCGGAGAGGTCCCTATTGACTCTGCCGCTAAGTCCATCGGCAGGGCACGGTCTACTGAATATGGAAATCAATTCCGAAGAAGCAAATCCATAAGGATAAGATCTTGTTTCAATCTATCCCGATCGAACGATACCAATTTGTATTTCTTAGCCGCTCTCCCCGAATAATGGGAACGGGGCACCACATCCTAACCAACTAATAGGAAGTTTCGTCTACGAAACTTAGGAATAGAACCTCCCACTATGAAACGATGAAGGAAACATTTCCTTTATCTCAAACTCAAGCTCCCATGTTAATTCTTCAACCGAATAATTTCTCCAAAGCACGCACACGAGAGGAACCGAGCGACTTCGAAGCAGCTTCTCCTTGTAATCCAAGATCTGTACAGGATGTTCAAAATAAGTCAAGTCTGCCTTTAGGTCTAGTTGATCAAGATCCACCACATGACTCAGGTCATACACGTACTTCCTAAGCTGTGAAACGTGGAAGATATCATGCACTTTAGATAGTGACGGTGGCAGGGCAATCTGATATGCGACTGGGGCGACTCGCTTTAATATCTCGAACGGGCCGACGAATCTTGGACTTAGCTTCCCCTTAGCTCAAAATCTGGTTACTCCTCACATAGACGAGACTTTTAGAAATACTTGATCACCTGCTAAGAACTCAAGAGGTCGTCGATGCGTGTCTGAATAGCTTTTCTGACGACTCTGTGCTACCTTCAGTCGTTCACAGATCAAGCGGATCTTCTGGACGGTTTGCTCCACAAGTTTTGGGCCAAGAATTTATCGTTCAACAACTTCATCCCAACAGATCGGGGATCTGAACTTCTTCCCATACAATGCCATATATGACATCATATGTATGCTGGACTGATAGCTATTGTTGTATGCAAATTCGGCTAACGGTAGATGCATGTCCCAACTTATTTTCAAGTCCAAGGCACAAAGTCGTAGCATGTCTTCAAGGATTTGGTTGACCCATTCTGTCTGGACGTATGTCTGAGGATGGTAGGCGGAGCTAAACTTTAACTTTGTCCCCATTACTTACTGAAGGCTCTCCCAAAAGCATGATAAGAATCGACCATCACGATTGAAGACAATGGATACTGGCACACCGTGGAGTCGAACGATCTTGTTGAGGTAGATCTGGACCAGGCAGTCAGCACTCCAAGTAACTTTGATAGGCAGAAAGTGAGCTGACTTGGTGAGTCAATCAACAATGACCCAGATGGCATCATTCTTCCGTTGCGTCTTTAGCAAACCAATAATAAAGTCCATCGTTATGTGCTCCCATTTCTACTCCGGTATAGCAAGGTTCTGCATCTCTCCGCCCGGCTTCTGGTGCTCGGCCTTTAATCTCTGACAAGCCATGCATTGTGACACAAACAGCGCCACATCACTTTTTATGCCGTGCCACCAAAATATCGTACGGAGGTCTCGATACATCTTTGTGCTTCCTGGATGTGAAGTGTAACTCGCATAGTGGGCTTTGGTGAGTATCTTCTTTCTGAGGTTTGCATCGTTAGGAACACACAATCTTCCCTTCACCCGCATCATTCCATCCGTGCTTACCGCAAAGTTGGTTGCCTTTCATGCTGAGATAAGACTTCGCATCTTTTCCAGGAATAGGTCGTCATTCTGAGCGGACTTAACTTTTTATAATAAGTCTGGTTCGAGGCACAGCTGAGCCACTTGCGCCCCCTTTTTTATCTGATTCGGAGTATAATGTCCAAATATTCAAGATTTTGTCACAGCCTGTCATCGATAGCCAAGCTCCCAATGAGCACTCGACTCAGCACATCAGCTACAATGTTACCCTTGCCCGGTGTGTACCTGATCATAAAGTCAAAGTCGCTAAGGAGTTTAAGCCAGCGCCGTTGTCGTAGATTCAGATCATTTTGAGTATAGAGATATTTTAAGCTTTTATGATCCGTAAAGATCTCGTACGGCACACCATAGAGGTAATGCTGCCACAACTTCAGCGCGAATACCACCACTGCGAGCTCCAGGTCGTGCGTTAGATAGTTCCTTTCATGAGGCTTCAACTGCCTCGACGCAAAGGCTATAACCTTGGCCCTCTGTATAAGGACAGATCCTAAGCCCTTTTCTGAGGTGTTGTTATAGATCTTAAAATCATTGGGTCCGTCCGGAAGGGTAAGAATTGGTGCTGAGACAAGTCGCTACTTTAACTCCATAAATGAAGCTTCACGGTCGTCCGTCCACGTGAATATTACTCCCTAATGAGTGAGATGGGTCAGAGGCAAGGTGATCCTTGCAAAATCTTTTATAAATCTCCTGTAGTAGCCTGCTAGACCAAGGAAGCTCCGAATGTCGCTAGCTGACTCAGGCCTTTTCCACTTCACGATGGCTTCTACTTTCTTTGGGTCAACTAAGATGTCCTCTGCAGAAATGATGTGCCCAAGGAAATATATGCTTTCTAACCAGAACTCGTACTTACTTAGCTTCGCATACAACTTATTATCTCAAAGAGTTTGAAGCACCATCCGCAGGTGTCCTGCATGTTCATCCTTATTCTTCGAGTACACTAAGATGTCATCTATAAAAACTACCACAAATTTGTCGAGAAAGGGTCGGAACACATGGTTCATTAAATCTATGAAAGCGGTAGGGGCATTTATCAGTCCAAATGGCATAACAGAAAACTCATAATGGCCATAGCGGGTTTGGAATGCTGACTTCGGCATATCCTCTGGCTTAATCTTTAATTGGTGGTAGCCAGAGCAAAGATAGATTTTTGAAAACACATATGCTACTTGCAACTGATCAAAGAGGTCGTCTATCCTGGGCAGGGGATACTTGTTTCAGATAGTGACCTTGTTTAGCTCCCGATAGTTTATACATAGTCGTAACGTTCCATCCTTCTTATTTACAAAGAGTACAGGCGTGCCCCAAGGAGACACGTTCGGACGAATGTACCCACGGTCTAGCAGTTCTTGAAGTTGGCACTTTAACTTGTTTAGTTCAGCAAGGGCCATTCTGTACGGAGCTTTGGAAATTGGTTGAGTATTTAGGAATGTATCAATCGTGAACTCGATCTCTCGGTCAGGTGGCATACCGGGTAGTTCGCTTGAAAATACATCAGGGAACTCTGCCATAGCGGAAGAAAACTCAACGTTTGTGTAATCCAGCTACATGTCCCAAACCGACGCTAAGTATCCCTCGCATCCAGAGTGTAGCATCCACCGAGCAAACATCACAGAAATCACCATACAGGCCCTGGACGCATCTGTTGCAGAACTACTTGACCTCTCCAGGTAGACGGAAGATGACTCATTTCTCTGCATATTCAATAGTTTTCGAGCAAGCGCTGAGCCAATCTATCCCCAAAATGATGTCATAATCCCGAACATCTAGGACTAACACATCGAGCGAGAGTTTTCTTCCCCTAATACAGACGTGACCACCTTAACATACTGAACAAGCAGGTATTTTTGTGCCCGATGGGGTGCTAACACTAAGGCCTAGATATAATGGTGTCATTTCAATCATATTTTCCATGATAAAATTTGTGGATATAAAGCTATACGTTGCACCAGAATCAAATAGCACATGTGCAGGTATATTATTGAACGGTGTCCGAGGCTAGGGCTTCTTCCCATGTCATAGTGTACACCCGGCCTTGAGCTTGACGACGCTCTTGCTGCAGCGCAGCTCGGTTAGCTTGGGGTACTGTGGAAGGATTTGGATGTTGAGGATGGCGTTTAGAATAGCGCGAACAGTCATGAATTCCATGGTTTGGATTACCACAAATGAGGCATAAGCCGTTCCTCGAACGACAGTTTTTGAAGGCGTGCCCAGTCTTCTTACAGTAGTTGCAGTATGGCCCTGGGTTCTCTTTCTGTTGACCACCATTATTTGGATCCTTTGTAGCGTTACTTTTTCTTTCTCGTTGCTATGGCACATGTGATTGGAAGTATGCACAGTGTCGGCAACAACTGGAGGATACTGCCGTTCAAAAGAAAGGAAATAATTCAGAACTCCTTGCATAGTCTGGTATTGGGGAATGACCATGTGCGCATGGATGGCAAGTCATAGGCTGCCTTCAAATCGTCTGGCGTGACTCACCGCATCAGGTAAATATGAGCTTACAAATTTGGTGAGTCGGTTGAATTCGGCGGAGTACTACTTCACGGTCATGTTGCCTTGCCAAAGCTGCATGAACTCATTCTCCTTTTGCTGATATACAGGAGGGGGTATGAACTCCTCTTTGAACGTGCTATGGAAGGTAGCCCACGTGATCGTCTCGCCTTCTTCATCTACGAAGAGAGACCATCGGTGCACGTCCCATCAATCGTATGCGTTCAAGTGAAGCTGTAGTTGGGCACACGTGACACACTTCTCCTCGGGTACCTCTAGCAGTTTGAAGTGATCCTCAAGCTCTGATAGCCAATCTAGAGCCACGATCAGATCCTCAATTCCCTTAAATGGCATATTGCAGACCTTCTTGAAGTCGGCAAAGTCGAAGGTAGTCACTTTCTTCTTCTTTAGAGTTTGAGGTATTTTAATTTCAGGCACGGTTGCTACACCGGTGTCACTGCTGTTATCACAGAATGGTTGGAAGCCAAGGCCTGAACGATCTGTTGCAGATATCTACCTGCTTCTGTTGGACTGCAAATCGGGCTTCTAGATTGCCTACAAACTTGCTTTGTTGTTCTTTCGCTCGCTTCTTGGCTCGCTTATAACGAGCCTCGTCTCTCTGTTAGCTAGCCTCAAGCATCCGCATCATTTGCTCAATCGGGTCAACACGAGGCATGGCTCGATGGCTTCTAGAACTTGTCGAGGTGTCGGAACTACTTTCCAGGGCTTGTACTACTCTTTGTGCTAGCGCTGATGCTTGCGCTTGAGTTATTCCTTCAAAAGAAGGTAACTTATATTAGGCTCATAATGTATTATGGACTCATTATGTGGAACGTATCTTATTTTGGCCAAATGAGTTCAAGAGTTCGCATAGGGATTAGATCGTTAAAGGAACTTTTTTGACACGAGGGTCTAAGGAACTTGAAGTTGTGCTCTGATACCAATATGTCACGTCCCGATTTCATAGAATCGATAGTCGTCCCCTGGGCATAACACCGTGCATGCCTAGGTTGCGCATCGTACAAGGCCAAGGTATTTTTGCATAATGAGCACATATTCAGAGTACGCAGATAATTAAAACACAAAGTTTAAATAGGGAAAATTCTCTTTATTGATAATGAACATCTTTTATAAACTCTTGAACGAGTCAGATAATTCTCGCACGGGCTTACAAAAATAGACTCAAAATGATATAGCCATCATGTACATTACATCCTTTACTAAAGCTTTAAAATGTTAAAGACCTTCTGGTGAAGCTATCGTCTTCCCACAGAGCTGCATAAGTTTGTGCATGAGCTCTTGGAAACTTGTAAACACTTCTTCGAGGCACGATCAGGGTGCGTCAGTTTATGGACTGGATTGGGAAGTAGCTTTAGCTCCTCACGGGATCTTCTTGGTACGGGGAACCTATTGCAAGAGGGTCAATACATCAAAATGCACTGGTGAAGGCGAGCTAACCAAACTATACCAAATCATAAGTTGTTTATATGAAGCATGCAAGTTATTTGGGGTCTTTCTATCTTGCCTTATTTCATGTTACAAGCAAGCATTGATATAGAAATTTACTGAAATAAATATGCCACCGTTCGGTGACTTTTACCTGCCCGTCTGAACCACCTGCACAATACTTACCATGTCCTTCTCTGCCACGAAGACACAAGTTAGCTTGCACAGTTTAAATATATATGGGGATCACTGACATGATATCATAATGGATGAGTTATAGTCATAGACGAGGATGTTGTGCAATACAAGGAATATGAAGTGCTACATGCCATCCCGTCTTGTACGTGAGACTTATCGTAAAGTTTCGTCCGGATCGGATTGGTGTCAGTGCCCCAGCGACCGTCCATAGGAACCATTGACCTTGTACACAAGTTGTCCGTGATCAACGGCATTCATACTAAGTTATCAATTGATGCAGTTTAAGGCAACACGAGTATGAGACAAGTAGCATGGAATAATTTATTTTGCATAGTCTCCCTGATCAGTTTATTGCATAGCAAGGGATGTTTTATACATAGCACAATTTATAGAAGAAGTATACATTCTAACTAAAATTAAAGCATAGTAAGAACATTCTAAATGAACTAGCATGCAATAAGATAACCGTTCATAAGTTGATTGACAAGAACAAATAATCCAAGTCTATTCCTTTTTATCTTGACATCTTTTAGTTATTTTGGTATCGTTTGATCGGAACAAGCAAGAATACAAGATTTTAGATGTGAAAACTTGGAAGAAGGGTTAACTGAATCGAATATAGCCACTCACAAGTTGGTTGGAGAAAGAAAAGGAAAGAGGTGCTTCAAGACTCCGCTCGCACGACGTCTACTGCATAATCACCTGCATTGCACGAACAGCTGATAAATACCTCTTCTACTCTTTCCAAGCTCGAAATAAAATGCAATTTAACGAACGAATGCAATAAAATCCATCTAAACCATTCAAGAAAACACAAATCCAAAAACTAACTCAAAAGCACGAAAGCAACAAGGCGACAACGAAAACTAGACAAGAAAGCTTGCAGCGAAAAGGTCCCTCTTGACTCTGTTGCTAAGTCCATCCTTGAGGCACGGTCCACTGAATATGGGAATTGATTCTGAAAAAGCAAATCTATAACGTGGATAAGATCTTGTTTCAATCTATCCCGATCGAACGATACCGATTTGTATTTCTTAGTCGCGCTCCCCTGATAGGGGGAATGAGGCACCATACTTATTGTTTGATGTCAATGAGTGAATGTATAGTCATATCCATCCCTCCATCATAGAATTGGGAGAGGAAGAGACTTCTTAGGTCATCAAATGATGATATGAAGTTGTCAAGAAGGCTACATAACCAATCATAAGCCATACCGGCCAAAGCTCCGGCAAAGATCTTAGTAAGGAAAGCATCATCTCATAGCAGATGTATTGTCACCATGTCAAAATAGTTCATATATTGACGAGGTCTTTTCTTCAAACAAGATTATTGCTTGGGTTTTGTACTTAGGTGGAAAGACAACATTATTCTAGTAACATGGATAAGGTTGCCTTATTCCCAGCTTTTGGAGTTTGTTCCAGTTATTCATAGAATTGAATCGGGCATGCAACTCACGAATAACCTCTTGTGTGTCTTTCGTCTGCGGTGGTACATCTTACTAGAGTGACGTTGGTTAAACTTATACAACTACCGGTACAGGTACACCCCCAGCAATGAGGGAGTTAAGAGTTGGTTCTCCTGACTCTTGATTACCACTGACATCTGGGTTTGTATTTCCCATAGGTAGTGTTACACCCAAAGATGACTATACAGGAATAGATGCAGCAACCTACACAGGTGTTGTTGTAGTAGCATATTAAGCCATCATTATCGTATGCATATTATGCATCATAGCATGCATATCTTTGAATGCAACCTCCAACGAATTGAGGCGTTGTTCAGTACTTCCTGGCGGAGAAGCATCTTGCTATTCACCGATAGTATATACACTAACCTTCATGTGGACGACAGAAGGGCTTGTGGATTGCATTGTGTAGTTGGAGTCTATACTGTCTGTTTCAGACCCAGGGGGATTTCTACCCCTAGGAAGGTCAACTTCAGATTTTGAGGAATAGCCATTCCTCATTATAGCAAGTTCCTGCCTTCGAGAATGGGTGTTCTGGTATAACCCTTCAAAAGACTCGACGAGCTGATCGAACTTTCTCTGGCTGGGTGTCCTCGAAGTACTTTATTTTGAATATCTTCTACCATGGGGACGGCGTGAGGCCATGTATACTGGAGCCAAAAGTAGCTCATCATCACTTCTTCGATTGTCAGTTTGCTTTCCAGATCGTTGTCTAGTAGGTAAAGTGTAATTCAACTGGTCACACACAGATCGTTTAAATGATTCAACTGCTTTAGCACGCAATAGTTGATTACAATTTTGTGGCAACTTCAATTATGCTTATTTGGAAGCACCATTGCAGTCATAGAGGGTTCCCTCCCTTTACGCTTATGTATATGAATTTCACGTAAGTTAGAATAAGGGAAGGAAGTATAAGGAGGAGCCAGACTCTGCATTTTTATATTGTGTGCACGTTATTTTGTGTGACATTTTTGAGTACCTTGCTTATAAAGCAGGGCACTGAATTGGGTAGCATCCACTTTTGTCGCATTTTAAGGGATTGAAGAGAAAGCAAGCACACCCCATCTTTGTGTGCATAACTTTGTACGCAAGCCAGGCATACTATGCATGTTATCAGCCACTTCAGGATAAGAGGAGCATAATTTTCCATCTGTTGTGCGCACAATTTTGAGACATGGCGAAAGAGTCTTTTCTGTCGACTTCTTTTGTGTATGTGGGAAGTCTTTCTTCCAATGGCATGGTTGTTGAACAACTTCCTTGCCACAAGCTCTAAATAAGGTAGAAAGCGCGCCTACACTCTTTTGTGCTTGTAGCGTGGTTTGGATAGCAAAGCACTTGATGGGTTTGCTTTGCATGTTGTACTGAACATGCAAGGATTTGGCAAAACGAGGATGAACAATCCCCTTGGCATTATAGTGTATTCCTCTGCCAAGGACAAATTAGTTCACCCATGCTCATCTTTGCTAGAGCTTCGCGATTTATTCCCCTTAGTTAGCACACTGGCATGGCTAAGGAGAATATCCACCAAGTCACAGACCGAGGATAGTGAAACAGAGTCCATAACGAGAGAATCTTCGTTAGCAGACGTCACCACACCCTTCCCTTTATTCACAGCAACTTCAGGATAGGAGGAACGAGGCTTAGGCAGCCAAGTCTTATGGTTCTTCCTTGACTTGGACGCAGCTGAGGGACTAGCACTACCCCAGAAAGCATCTCTTTATAGACTTGCTGGTCAAATTGAATAAACAAATTCTTCTGTGTTGTTCCAACCAACACGATGTCGTGTTGAGCTATCACATTCTTATCGGAGGAGAAGGTCATCCCCAGCAGAGTCGCCATTTTATTTGCCATAAAAAAAAGTTAGACAAACTTTTGTTTTACAAACTATTAAAGAAAGAAAAAGGGTACAATAATATTATACAAGAATCTAAAGTACAATGACTCTGGGGAAGTATAGCTATGGAGATCTGATCTGTGGTCGATCACTTTACTCCTTGGACTACTCGACACAAAGAAGAGATGCAAGAACACTCAAACACTTGGAGAACTTGGTAGCAAGAAAGCTTTGGCAGCACGGGCATGAAGAGCTTCTGTCCTTATCTCCCTCTGTCCGTCCATGTGTTTGAAGCATACACTGGCCCTCTATTTAAGACTTCAAGAACGGTTATAGGGTATGTGCGCACTAATGGGTAATATGTATTGTATTTTCCATTGTGCACACAAATTGAAGCAAATAACATCTCACGTTCTGCTTAGTGGATGCACAACTTACTGCCTGCATGACACATGGCTTTCCTATACGAGAAAAGCCTAGGTCGTGGGGACAATTATTTATGTACATTTTATGAGAAATATGGTATAAAAAACACATAATCATAACCGCTTACAGTCAGTTAGGATCATAGGAGCATAATTGGAGAAGTTCAGCAATACTGGCACACTTCAGTAGAATTAGGAGATAGTAGCCATGCTGGTGTGCTTTGAAAGAGTTTGGTACACTGGCGCACTCTGATTAAGTTTTGTCATACTAGCGCACTTTGATAGAGTTTGGCACATTAACGCACTTTGATTTAGTTTTGGCACACTAGCATACTCTGATTGAGTTTTGGCACACTGGCACACTCTGTTAAGGTTTGGCACATTGGCGCACTCTATTAAGGTTTGGTAAGATTTGTCCACTAAACGACAACCTGGGTCTGCGTACTAAAGATCTTCTGCATTAATGACTATGATCTTCTCGTGTTCTACATCTATCAGTTCTCAGATTCATTGCATTAAATGATGAGGGGAGGATGTGAAGTTTGTACCTTCGACTGTGTTGAGTTGAACAAAATGGCACAAGAATGTGCCTCTATTCTGCTCTTTAAGAAAGTGCGCCATACTCTGAAACTTTAAGAAAGTATGCCACTCTTCTTTTGTGCTTGTTCTGTGAAGGAGTACGCCACTTCTCTCTTTGGATCCAGTATTCTTTGGAGGCATACTTTTTATGCTTCTACAACCTAAACTTGGATTTTTTTGAAACTTGTGAGTATCTTTGGATTTCTATATATTTTCTTCTTATATCTATCTTTCTTAGCATCTTGTGATTGAGAATATCTGATTCATATCTTTACAAACTGCAATATTGAGATAAATTTTGAATATAATAATTGCATGGATTATTGGATGATATTATATTGGAGAATTAAACGACGCTCTACCACTAATACTACGGCATAGGCTAGACATACCCAACCCGTGCCTCAATATCCGGGTATGGGTTGTGAATTTTCCTCTGGATTTGGCTTCATCTTCTTGTCACACATATAATGAGTATCGATATCAGGAAGATCCTGATATCCATAGCATGTGAGCATATACTCTATGTTGTAATCTTATGTTAGAGCAAGTCCAGATTCTGTCCGGATGATCTTTATCCATAGGATAACATCAGCATCTCTTATGTCCTTCATACTGAACTTGGATGAGATAAACTTCTTCATCTTTGTGATGCATTCTACATCTTTACCCAGGATTAGTATGTCGTCCGCATAAAGACATACTATCATACCTATGACATTATATAACTTAGCATGCACACTCTTATTTGTCTCGTTGACCCTGTAGCTATTTGATTTAATGACCTTAACAAACTTCCCATACTTCATATTAGGATCTTGCTTCAGACTGTACAGAGATTTTACCAACTTGTAAACTTTGTATTCAAGATCCTAGATGACAAAACCTTTTGTTTGTTGCATATAAATATTTTTGGTCAAATCTCCATTCAGGAATGTTGTTTTAATATCTATTTGATGAATCACCAACATGTAAATAGAACCCAGAGCAATCTACATACTGATATTGTCATCCACGCAACTGGAGCATATGTATCAAAGTAATCGATCCCCTGCTTCTAAGAAATCCCTTTGTCTACTAGCCTAGAACTTATCAACAATTATGTCGGCCTTTATCTCCTTCTTGAAGATCCATTTGCATCCAATGGATTTTGTTCCTTCAGGCAGATTGACCAACACCCAAGTGTTATTGGATGTTATGGAGTCAATCCCGTCATTGATAGCCTTATTTCAGAAGACAGCATCTCTGGTCTTCATCGTCTCACCATAGGTAAGCAGATCAGCTTCTACATGATAGATGATAAAATCTTCTCCGAAGTCCTTGGGCCTCCTCACTCGCTTTGATGATGGCTTAGTGAGTACTGGTTCAAACATTGCCTCTTCAACGACTAATTTTTCTTGAATTACGTCTTCTTTGGAAGTACTAGCCTTGTTAGGGTAATGACAATCACCGTTGCTCAAAGCAAGATTCGCCTCTTATTGACGATCTGCTCCTAGGAACCAGCAAGTTCAATAGATTAAACTTCTGGAATGCTCCTTGTCACCTTCATGTAGAACTAGAATCTCTCTAACTTAATGAATATCACTTCATGGATCTAGTGGCTACTGTGAAAATCCTCATGTAGCAATCTCTCTCTCTCTCTCTCTCTCTCTCTCTCTCTCTCTCTCTAATGAGTAGAGAAGAGCGGCAAAGCCAACCTTAATCATATATTGCCCTCCTAATTTGGAGATAATCCTAACTAATTAGGAGTGGTTATAAACCATTATATTTGAATCCTAAAAGATAAGGAGTGGTTTAAACCAAATATCTACAAAGTCTGCCACACAACCAATTTTTGCGCAAACTGCAGCATTATATGCATGGTTCTCACACGTAATTCTCACGCATAATATCTGCGTGACCACGAGAGCAACAAAGTGTTATCTCGCTCCTGGTGTAAAGTGCAATGTGTGTCATCAAAGCGTCACTTTGCGCTTTTTAACCGAGTTCGAGTCTGAGTCTTGGGGCTTAGCTCCTTAGAAAAATTTCAAAGAATGAGTGACAAAAAACAAGATCATTTCCATGGTGTCATGATTGTTTTCCTCTAGGAAAATACTCTACCATCTCACCCACATGGGCTACCACACTCCATGTGCACAAGTCAATACCAAGACAAGTCTTATATTGAAATACACACTTGGGGTTCAATCTGATGTGAGATAGAGTTCAAGATCAAAAAATCCAACAAAACCTAAGAACTAAAACCTTAAGGATTGGCCTTAGGGATAGTAGCAACATTGGCTAGTGAAGGATTAATAATCTCAATTGGTGGAGCAAGGGTGATTTCAGGATCATCTACATCCTTATTTTCATTGCGATACGTGTTAAGATACGTGTTAACGCCAAAAATGTTAACATGGTCGATAAAAAGTTGGATCTCTCAAGAAAGAAATGCAGATGGCATCATATCATCATGAAAGGGATCAGGTATGTGGTATAATTTGGCTACAATTTCGGTCATGAACCTAGTGAATACTTATTCTTCCAGGTAAGACTAAGTGTTACCTATCTAACTCTAGAGATCTTCCAACTTATTCTTAACGTCAAAATCCCGTTAGGGAGTAGTCATTACCATAGCATAACCAAGATAAATTAGAGTAATTCTTGCTCCACAAGATGCATGAGGAGTTGGAGCAAGTTTGGGGGTGAGTTTTGGAAGCTAAAAATAAATCAGGGGTCTGGCCTTCTGGAAATTTATCATTTTGGTAGTGACGGAACATATCCATCGCTAGTCCATCGCTACCTATATTCTGATGTTTAAGCAAGGGACTAGCGACAAAAATATGGACATATGTTTCAAATATATATATTTTTTTTTGGTGCCTATCAGTTGCCTATCCGTCGCTACTTCAGCGACAGTTTGTCTTCAGCCGTTGTAGTCAGTTGCTATTTTACAGTATTTTTGTAGTGAGGCTTAATGTATCTGTGCACTCTATCTCCTCACCAGGATGAATGTTGCCATGGTTGTCATGTTCTAGCTAGCCGAGGAGTTGTTCGTCTCCAAGATTATTGAACACATAGTGGCCTAAGGAAGACAGGTCTTTGTCACAGAAAGAGAAAAGATTTAAGATGGTTTTCATCTTTTAAGGAAGATTTGGCCAAATATTTTGTGTGAGTAGAAAATGGAAAAGGTAGCCTTATTTATAAGGGCTAAAAGACATAACCTGGAGCACTAAGGGACGCATATACATTCAAGCGCCATAACTATAGGGCATAGTGGAAATCATGAGGCATGTTACTAAGGAGTTCTTGTTGATGATGTGCCATAGATAGATGTGAAAAGGCGATGGTAATTCTAAAAGTCCCATCAAAGATAATAATGACAAAATCTCAAGAGATGTAATGATTAACAGGGTAATGTCGATTGTTGGAATGCCTTAGACAAATGAGTACATTGATAAGATTGACAATAACAAAGACTCGGGGGCAAAAGTTTACACTCATTTTTAATTTAATGATCGAGGGTATATCAATGGGCTTTTAGGGTTTGGCCTTAGAGAAAAGCGACCATGTCTAGCCCAATAGGCTTATTTAACCCAAACTGAACAGCCTGAGATGAATCACCATGTTCGTTGGTAACCACAATGGGTCATAAACCCACCACCAAGTATTATATGTCATAGCCTCCGATAATAGCAAGGAGTGGTCGTAGATACTAGGAACACACCCCCTACCGTAGTTACTAGTGAGGGGGTGTGAAAGTACGAAAGTAGGGTACATCATGAAGAATAGTTTTCTTACGAGTACCTGGTAATGGATAAATGTTGGATGGTTATAAATAGCTGCAAGCTCAAAGAAGAAGGGACCCTCGATCAATCAAACAATTTATCCTTTATCATCTAATAATCGTTCTCTCTACTATACTAAGAATTGACGAGTATCGAAGCTCTTTGGTTGAATGTGGCTCTCACTCGTTATGATTCCCATGCATGCATCCTTATCCTTTCGAGGATTCCCATGGACATTGAAGGAATAGGAGAAGTGGACTGAACGGTGGATAATACAATACTCCATTCCTTGAGAGTAGAGGTGTCTCACAGTATATGACACGATACTCCTTGTCTATCAAAGTTATATACTATAAAAGTTTGGAGTGGAGATTTCATGATGGCTAATGACACAATGCTCCCCATCTATAGAAGTTCAAACATAAGTGTTGTCAAGTACCACCAGAGGCTATGACACATTGCTTCACAAGACATCTTATTTTAGTACAACATTTCAAACGGTCTGAAAGTCCTCTCCTTATTGTTGTACTGCATCTAGCAATATTCTCCAAGAATGTATTGGTAATCGACCCCAGAATGATCGAGTATTCTCTTGTTATCAATCATATTTTGGAGCCAATATGAGGTGATATAGTTGTAACATTATGTTGTTTGTTCAATTCAAACGAATTGTCATCCCAGAACCACAAAAACACAACTTTATATTTTTACAATCGCAAACCAAAATGATTTCCCCAAAACCAAACAAAATAGCCTAATCCAGTTTAATTGGGTTTGGTTTGCATTTTACAACATATTGCACACCCCTACTACAAGGTGGAAATAGAAATAATAATAAAATGTTGTGGAAGTTTATTCTTATATAACTGATGAATTTTGTCACATCTACCAGTATGAATCTAACTCGAGAAATGACTTTTGAATGGACATATTTGAAGCTAGTAAGGCAACATGCCATTGAGGCAACCGAAGGGAGGTGACCATGCAGGCACGTAATAGAAGGATGAGGAAAAATGCAGGCGACCGAAGGGAGGTTAACGAATATATATAAGTATAAATATGATTGAAATGAAATGAAATGAAATAGTCCAAGATTTTCTTGATTGTGAGATCGAAATTTCAATTTGAAAGAACATATCATCTCGACCAGGCAGTCTATCCCCCTTTCTTTGTCCAAAAGACACCTAGTATGTTATACTTTAGGATCTGGATAGAGTCTCGTTTGGAGCAGGAAGCATGGATTCTCCATATCCACAGGATCCGTGCAGCAATCAAGCATGGGTTATAAGGCCATCTCCAATGGGGATTTCTAAAATTGAGTTTTTATAAGAAAATTTCTATCCTAATCGGTATTTTTTTTCTACATAGAAATTGCACACATAAAAAAATACTCTCCAATGGTTCTCCACTCCATTTCGATTCTATAGGGCAAAAATGAAAGGATCAATTTAATTTTTTAGCGTCCACTATTAATTGCTATGAGAGAGAAAAAAAATTATATGAGAATTTCTACATGTATAAGCCCTCATAGAAATTCTCCATCCTACATCACCGCCACATAGGATAAAAATTGGAATATAAATCATGGTTGGGAGAATTTTTTTTTTTTTTTTAAATGGTTTCTATCATAGAAGCAGGAGAGATAGAAATCCCCATTGGAGATGGCCTAACAAAAACATAAACATGCTTCTCTTATGTGGTATTCAAGATCCTTGGTTATAACTCATGTACTCTTTTTTCCCTAACTAGTTGACTATTTTAGACCAATGTTAAGGACACTACACATTTTACTAGGAGGCAATACAAATGTTAAAAAATTTAGTTATTAAAATATCCTTAAAAATTGTTAGGGAGCTTCACAAACTAAAGTATAAAATATAAAAAAATTGCCATTTCCTTATCCATGTTTCTTGAATAGTTTCTTGGTAGACATATAGTCTTATTTGGGACTATTTCTATAGAATTCCATTAATGGAGTTTCTAAGCTTCAAAATTGAAACATACCCATTTGGGACGATGAATGACTGTCAAAATTTTGACACTCGTCGATATGCACAGAACTACCAAAATTTTGATAGTCCTGATGACAGATAAATATGTTTTCATGACTGGATTTTGATAGTCTTATGTATTACTTGGACTGCCAAAATTGTGGTTGTCCTACAAAAAATTAGTATTGTTAAAATTTTGGCAGTCTAACCATCATGTCTTTCGCTTCTCGGTTGTATAGTATTCCAAAATCACCTGATATCCCATGTCATTTATATATATTTTTTAGTAATTTGCCATCCTTGAGCTCTCTTTGTCAATGAGAAAGAGAGGAAAAGATTGGGAGTTAGTGTTTCTGTTTTATCAAATTTTGTTGGTCAGGATTATTTCTACTCCTTACACCCCCCCCCCCCCCACCCCACCCCCCCACCCCTCCTCCACACACACACATTCTATAGGTGTTTTTTTTCAAATTAACTCCAGATTCCATGTGTGTGGTTTTTGTTTTTGTTTTCTGTCAAGTGGTTTTTACATGATACGTAGAGGACATAAACATAATAGTTAACTTAAAATTTTCTTCAAACTAATATGTTTGTTCTTTAGTTTGTAAATCAGGCAATGTTAGCTCAGATGTTTCCTTTGTATCTACAGTAAACTTAGTAGTATACTGGAGCATGCATTTATTACAGTTGAGGACTGTCAAAATTCTATCAATCCTGACTACGGTGATGATTGTCAAGATTTTGATAATCCTCAGTCATCTCCAACGAGCCTATGTAGAAATCTTAAGTTCAAAACACCAAAAATTGGATTTGAAACTTCATAAAAATACTCATTGGCGAATCATAACCTAATATTAGGATTGGAAGAGAATGATGAAGTTGGAAGAAAGAAGAAACTCAAATTTTGATGTGTGTTGCTCCTATCAAATTTTGATGTGCCCTTAACATAAAATTGATGTAAAGTGTGTTGCCCTCTATTCTATGTCGTCTCCTAACAAATTGTGTAGTGCTCTTAATATTAACCCTTATTTTATAGCATACTATGGTCCGCTTATAGTCCTCTTATAGAAATCTATAAGAAAGGCCCTCTTAATAATCCCTCTCCTTGATAGAGTTTCTAGGTACCTTTTAATTTCAGCAACTTAATATTTAATACCATTTTCTCTCTATTTGAATATCAGAATTATTAAGTCATGTTAACAACCACATTATTGATTTTTGGTTGGATTATAAGTCAGTTAATTTTTTTTTTTAAATGATTGATAGTTTAGATTAGTTTTCTGGTGTTTAATAAAAGATTACATGATTATATTGAGATTTTAGGCTTAAAATAGAGTGATATTTTTTAGAGAGGCAAGAGAGAACATATAAGCCTTTTTTAAGTTTTGAAAGATTAGTAAAGATTATTAAAATTTGTAATCTATGTTCATGAATATTATTTTATAGTACTTTGTGATTGTTTTTTTCCTGTGTCACAGCATCTCTTTATTGAAAGAGCCAAATATTTTTATTCGCCCATGTATATATCTAAAATACAACACTATTAATATTAGAGGTTATGATGGTATTGAGAGTAGGAGTAGATTTATTCGGTTTTAACCAAATCGAAATAATCAAAATCGAATAAACCAAAATTCTAAAAAATCAAAATTAAAATTGAACCAAAATTAGCCATAACCAAAATCGAACCGAATAATCGATCCGGTTTATTCGATTTGGCTATTTCTATTGTTTAATGGTCCGAAGCCAAAGTTGAAATCGTGTTTAAATTATATAAAAATTATAATTTTTATACACACATTTGTTGTATTTTAAAGTTGCGCTCAAAAGTGGACTAATTGTTATCAAAATTGGACTTCAAAACACATATATAGCATTATTGTTTTCAATATATACACATTTTTAATCATACAATACACATAGAATTGAGGGTATTTAGGGGTGAGAATTATTCGATTTTGGACCGAAAATTAAACTGAACCAAATAGGAGATTCAGTTCGGTCTAGAAAAAAAAATTGGTTCAGTTTCGGTTTTGGGTTTCAGTCCAAGACCGAAAACCGAATAAGACTTATACAATTATGTAAATACTCTTAATTATATGCATATTTTGTGATTAAAAATGTATATATTTTAAAAACAACAATTTTATGTATGTGTTTTGAAACCCAACTTTGATAATTTAATAATTAGTCCAACTTTGAAATACAACAAATATGTGTATAAAAATTATAACTTTTAATATAATTTAACCATGATTCCAACTTTGTGCCCAATCTTTTAAACAATAGCAATATTTTAAACAATAGCAATAGCCAAACCGAATAGATTATTCGGATTTTTTCATTTTAAGTAATAAAAAATTATATATTTATATAAAACGGGAAATGTTTTGGGAATTTGCGGATGGGGGGACCACTCGCCAACTCAGTTGGCGAGGTGCTGAGTTGGCGAGTATCTCGCCAACTGAGTTGGCGGGGCGCTCTCATCGAGAGGCCGCTCGCCAACTCAGTTGGCGAGCCATGCAACGTTGGTATCCATTGGCCAACGGCTATATTCCAACGTTCTCCTACTCCAAAATTTCTATAAACCCTCCCCCACCCAACACTCCTCACACTACATTCTCCTCCTACCCCAAACACTCCTCACTCCCCATTCTCCTCCTCTTGATATTTACTAGCGATGGCTACCCGCAATGATGGTCGTATTCCTGGCGGACCGACAACCGCGCTTATTATGAAGCAACGTGAAGAGCACATTTCTACTCAGATTTTTACTGGCGAGGTAATTTTTGAAATTACAAGTTGCCAACTTTATTAATGTATATGTTTTTTATAATGCCTATGTTTACTTTATTAATGCATAGAATTTTTATAGTTATTCGACCATGATAATGCTTTACGAACCCGGATCCACGTACATTGGCGGTCTGAAAGGAATTATCGTACGTGGGAGCTTAATCCAGCTCAAAAGGCTTTGGTGGAATCCTTTGGATTCCACTATATAGATCGTGTTAGATATTTAATTCACGATCTTCATTTAGTTGTAAGCCTTGCGGAGCGTTGGTGGCCAGAACGCAACACTTTTCAACTCCCATTCGGCGAGATGACGATCACCCTTTTTGATGTGGCGAATATACTAGGGTTACCTATTAAAGGTAACGCTATATATTTTGATCCGCACTTAAAGGGATCTGATCTGATCCGGAGTTATCTTGGTGTTAGCCCTCCATCAGGTCTAAAAGACGGCAATTATGTAAAAATTTTATGGCTCCGTGGCAACTTTATAGACCTACATCAAACTATTGATGGGGTGGTTGATGTAGATGAAAATCGGGTATGTATTTTTTTTAGTAAATTTGTTTATTACTTAATTTAGTGGTACAATTCTATATAACACTTAATAAATGCAGGTCATTCGTTGCACTAGAGCGTATCTGCTCTGTTTATGTGGTGCAATTCTATTTCCCGATGCATCAGGAAATATGGTAAATGTGCAGCTTTTACCATTCTTGGATGATCTGACCAAACCTACTGAGCATGCGTGGGGAGCTGCTACTCTTGCATTTTTGTACGCCAATCTGACAGAATTTGTCAGATCCAATCGCAAGAGTATTTGTGGATATATTTCACTGATACAGGTATGAATTAAAGACCTTAAAAACTAATAGTAATTTATAACGCAAATTATGTTTGTACTAATGTCATTTTTTTGTTTTATAGTTTTGGTCCTACGAGCACTTTTATATTGGTAGGCCTGTTACCAGCATTCTCAGTAATGTTGGAGTATTTCCAGTTGCTATGCGCTGGCCTACAGACGTAGTGGATTATCAACACTACCAATACAGGACTGTATCACTATATCGTAGCCAATTTGATACACTGCGGTATAATCAGGTAATTTTTAAATATGCAATAAATATCTTTAAATTATTTAAGTTTTGATCGTAGATAAACATCACATCATATTGATACAATCTCTTTAAATAGGTAACCTGGTTACCGTACTCATATGAACCTGATGCTCCAGAAATCAAGATGACATCCTATGCATTTAGTTTACACAGATGTCATATTATATATGATCGGTTCACCATGTACCATCCGGCAGACCGTGTTCTTCGACAATTCGCAATGGCCCCAATAATTCCCGATGATCCACCGACAGTCGGTTATCAGACATCAAATGCATTACAACGAATCATTGGTCTCGTTGCTGACTGGAATAATCGGTTCGAGAATTATAGTGTCAGGGACATGTCTCCCATACTAAATTCTGCTGAGGAATGTAAGTTATAAGTTACTCATTATTCGTATTGATTAAGTTACTCATTATTCGTATTGATTTAGTGTAAATAGTTTGCTAAAATTTTGTTTACATTTTGCAGACATAGGTAGCCTCGACTACAGGCGATGGTGGGGATGTCCTCTTATGAGCAACCGAGTATACCACTACGAGGAGCCCAGGTTCAAGACTAGATCTGTAGACGATTCTACTCTGCGTGATTTTGCCGATGGAATACATGATTTGGTATGACTTCATTAAACTTTCAAAAATACATATACATAGATATGATAAATATATTAATTTACGTGTTCTTCAAATTTCAGAGTGTTGCATACCAACAATATTTGCAACAACCTGAGGTAAACCTTCCCCCACAAGGTCGACTTCTTATGGAGGAACTTGTGACTCGTGTTGAGCATCTGGGTATTGGACGGGAACCGGAAATGCCTCCATTACAATCCCGTCTTCCACCGGACTATCCGACCGGCTTAGTACGACAGAGACACTCTCGTCGTCGTCGGCGTCGGGATACTGCTGAAGCGGGCCCTAGTGACCAGTATGCTGGAGTGGGCCCTAGTGAGCAGTATGCTGAAGCGGGCCCTAGTTACCAGTCTGCAGGAGTGGATCCGAGTTACCAAACTGCTGGAGATGAAAGCTACCAGATATTCACACAATTTTTTTCGACTCCATCAGCACCGCTGGCTACCCAAACTCAACAAGACGAGGACGAGGATTAGTAGAAAATTTGAAACATTGTATCATTAAAAATTTTGTATGATTTGTAATGGTTTTTTATTACAATATTTGGGTATTGAACAATTCTATTTTATTCTTTCGGTTGACTAGTACATCTTCTTCGGTTGTGTCCCATAGCACCACAATTACTGCAACGTAGATCTCTGGTCGATGAATCCCGGGGTCTGATGCGGTTCTTCTTTGGTCTTCCGGCTTTGCGTCTTACATCTGGCACCCCAATTTGTCCTCTTACCAAAGGACCTTGGATTTCGTAGGGAACTGGAATTGGCTCCATTTTATGCGCGTATACAGCTTTCAAGTTTTGCGTCGAAAATACTGCAGGATAAAAAGTATTAATACTAATATTGCAATATCTACAAACAAAACATGCATGTATACATGGTATATAAGTATGGTACCATCTAAAACATGTACAAGTTCTGTCAGTTATATGAACAATATAGGTTCTACCTGATGCCCGGTCTATTATTTCAAACTTATAACTATCAATAGCTAATATTTCTAGGTGGTTCTTCTCTTTGATAATAGAAGCCATATTTTTTAACATCTTCGGACAATAATCTGTGTCTATATTTTCAGCAAACTTTCTACGATTGTCATGAAGTGTAATAATCTTGGCTCTAATACCATCGAGAAGTGTTGTTATTGGCTTATCTCGTAATTTCTTAATCCAGCTGTTGAAACATTCAGCAAGATTAGAAGTGTTAATATCTAATCTAGGACAAGTAGCATACACTGTTATCCAATGTTCAAATCGACGACTTTCATCGTTTACACCAATAAGCCAATCGTACAACACTATGTTCTCGGCTTTAATTATATCAAACACACTCTCTGCATCCGTTTTATTATATGATCTAGCAAGCGAGTCTAACAAGCGTTGAAATACTGGTTCTTTTGTAACTTTTTTCATGTTTTGTTTAAAATGTTGAATACAAAAAAAATGAGGAGATGCAGAAAAAATAGCACGAACAGCATTTATTAATCCCTTTTGCTTGTCAGATATAAATGAAATTGAACTCCAATCATTAAAACAACTTTCAAAAGATATTTTAAGAGAATTTAAAAACCAAGACCAAGAATCACTATTCTCACCTTCAGCAACAGCATAAGCTATAGGATATAATTGATAGTTAGGATCGTGAGCACAAGCAATAAATAAGATACCTTGATATTTAGACGAAAGAAATGTAGCATCAGTACTAATAATTGGTAAACATCCACTTAAAAATCCATCAATACATGACTTAAAACAAATAAAAATTCGTTGGAAGCTATTATTTTCGGTAGTTTTAATAAAACATGTACTACCTGGATTTGTCTCCATAATTCTATAACAATACTCCTCAAGACTAGCGTATGCCTCATCATAACTACCATTAATTTCAGCTAATGCTGTCTCTCGGGCTCTCCATGCTTTGGAATAACTAACTTGTATACGGTGCTCCCTATATATATCTTTAACAATTTGTGATGGACTGTATGACTGGTTATCTCTAATAATGTCAATTATCATGGTCTTAATCCATGAAGCGGTAGCTAGTCGATGACGTCCTGTACTAAGTCTTCCTAAACAAGAATGACGATTTTCTAACGTACTAACTTTAACTATATCGCCATTTCCAATAGATTTGACATATACTCTCCAATTACAATTCGGTTGATCACAACTATATATAATTCCACGAGCATTATTCATAAGACTAGCTGAACAACTAAAATTATATTTAATTGCTAAATTACTTATAAAGCTTCTAAAGTGAGAACGACTAGGAAATGATTGTCCCTTAAATAATTCATCAGTGATAGCTTTTACAACATCATCATCTACCGTATAATCTACATTTTCAACTAAATCATCACTATTTCCATCGTCGTTGTCACTATCATCATCATGGTTAGATTCATCTGATGAATGACCTTCTTGGATAAATGAAACTATTTGTTGAGAAGAACTAGCACCCGAACTAACATGCTGATATTCAGAAAAATATTCATTATTTCTACTATCTAAGGTTGCTGCTACTTTAATAACATATATTTTTATATACCGTGATTGTGAATTAATCTCAAGAATATAATTCCATGCATCTTCACTATCTATCAAAAAACAATTAGAACCAAAAATAGACTTCAGAATAAAATCATAATGAATAGAACAACGTTCAATAATATGATTACGTATATTTTCAAAACTAATATTCGGATAAGTTAAAAAAATAATACTTTCTCCTCCTTCGTAATTTAACCCATTTACTGTACCGCCGTGCGAGCATACAATTCTTACGCTACGATCCATGACGGTTGAGAACTTTTGCTACAGAAAACAGGAGGAGGAAGCTGTGAAAATAGGAGGAGGAAGCTGTGAAAATTTGAGGAGGAGGAGAATGTGTTGTGTGAGGAGTGTTTGGGGGGGGTGGGGGTGTTTATAGGAGTTGGAGGGAGCCGTTGGAGGGAGTCGTTGCCTAAAGGGTGAAAAACCAACGTTCACTGGCCCGCCAACTGAGTTGGCGAGCGGGCCTCTCGAGGAGAGTGCCCCGCCAACTCAGTTGGCGAGATGCTCGCCAACTCAGCACCTCGCCAACTGAGTTGGCGAGTGGTCCCCCCATCCGCAAATTCACGAAACTTTTTTCGTTTTTTATAAATATATAATTTTTTATTACTTTTAATGAAAAAATCCGTAGATTATTTGATTCGGTTTCGGCTAATTTCGGTTCGATTTCGATTTTTAGAATTTTTTTTTATTCATTTTTGACTATGTCGGCTCGGTTGAAACTGAATACTCACCCCTAACAGTATTTACAAAATTGTATAAACCTTCGGTTTAATTTTGGACCGAAATCGAAATCCAAAGCCGAATTAATACTTTTTAAATCGAAACCAATTCAGAATATTATTTTTTTTTCAAGCCGAACCTAATCTCTTATCCTATTTTATTCAGTTTTTGGTCCAACTCCGAATAATACTGACCCTTCGAAAGTAGGTCTCTCTGGAATAGTAGTAGATGGTCATTGACTCATTTGTCTATTCTCCACCAACTAATTCATTTGCCGGCACAATTCTCCTTGGATGCTCACAGATCAAGTGGTATGGTGGCTGAGAATATTCCAGGCCTTTTTCTTTAGCTTCTTTTTTGTGTGCCGAAAGAGAGCAGTAGGAAATAATCCTCCACTCGTCGATGCTTTCATGGTCTTTGACTTTACACAAAGCACAGCTTGGCCGAACACTTGTTTGCTTCCAACTATATATAAATAATTTATTTGCAGTAAATATTTACAGCCTGTCTAGCTCAGTTGGACAGGCAAACAAACCTCTTAACCGTGTCTTGTGGTCGTGGATTTGACACTTAGAAAGCTCTACTACAATTGTAATATGTTCGAAACAATTAAAATCAACAATGTCGTAGCACTTCTATATTTGGATAGTACCTATTCTAATGAATACTTATATAACAAAATAGAAAAAGAAGAAAAAAAAAATGTTATTTTGGTATATTGTCCCCATGTATACTTATATAACAAAACATAGTATAACATAACCCCCACAAAAAAAAAGCCACGTTTCCCCTCAAAACAACATGATGAGATTAAAAATAGTAAAAACATGTGATTTAAAATATTGAGTGAATTTGTACATTAAAAGCTAGAAGAGTGAAGAGTGTACATTAAAAAGCTAAGCTAAGTGTAAATGCAAAAAATTCTAACAACAAAATGTAGTTTCATGCTTCTAACGCAGTGAGCTTTTGCGGAAATATACAGTGCCCATCAGTTTGAGGTCTTATACATCGAGTACCCCAGCTCCTCAATCAAAGTTGAGCTAAAGGGGGTTAAAAATGATCAAAATTCACAATTACGTGGGAATATCTTCATTGTACTCACACTAAATATGATTCATCTCAAGAAGTCTCCAGGCGGAAGCAATGCCAACTGTAGCAAGAAGAAGATGAGATCTTAGGTAATGCAGAGCAACAATATTAACTGAAATATAATTTCTAGGCATCAAGATCTAACGAATAAAAGGGTGTAGTAAAGTACTTGACATAATATGTAGAGGTAGATAATATGCATGTTACAAACAGTTGCAGCACAGTTATTCAAGGTCAAAACCTTACAGCCAACAAAGAAAAATAATTATTGTGAAAATTGAGCTCAGCATGTGGTGAAATCATATAATTTATTCAACTTTTTACGACAATACATCAAGATTGTTCTGAAGACCAAGGGAAAGTATGGATAAAGGGGCAGATAAGGGTCCTAGAACATAACACTAGCGTGCCCGTGCCCGTGTCCGTGCCCGTGCCATGTCTTGCAACTTTACAAGGTACACCTTACAGGAGGGATATGGACCAAGGTTCAAAGTATCGGTATCGGAATCGGTATCGGACCATTCCTATGAGTATCGGGATCGGCGGTATCGGTAGTATCGGCAGTTTCGGATCGGAGTATCGAATTTTTTGGTATCGGAAAGCAAACAACTATTAGTAAATTATTAACATTTTAGAGAATATATTTTATACATTTATGCATAATTTAAAGTATTTTCAGTATTGTTTTTTAGTATTTTTGATATTGAATGAAATAGTAGTCATCCTTGTCGATTGATTTATATGCGATAGATAAGTTTTCATCTTTTATATGTTTTTACATCCTTACTATGCTTTTACATCCTTTCTAATTGGTCTTTTTAATTCAAATTTTTTTGCCGAATTGACTGGAAAAAAGACCTCTAATGTCGGTATCGGTCAATATCGGGTATCGGTCGGTATCAGATCGGGACATGCCAAACTGTATCGGTATCGGCCGTATCAGATCGGTATCGGCCGATACTTTAAACTATGATATGGACATCAGTTTGGATCTAATGACACGAAACAATGTAGAAGAGTAAACTACAGAACAAGAAATATGCCATCAGTTTTCCTTGTTTGGTATGATTAGCTCACAAACAATCTACATTTGGTTCATAAGCTCTACCTCTGTATGCACTGTACATTTAAGCCCAGGATGATGTCTTATGACCAGCATGTATGATCATCTAGGATGCACAAACTATCCATATATGATGTCATGTTTGAGTCGGGAGATTCTGACACCTTGCCAATATCCATTGCTTAATCATTAACTCTTTTACATATCATAGGGTTCAATATCAATAACCGTTGGGCATAAGGACCTTATTTATGACTGCTGCTTCAATGTTGGGGTCTAGAATCATTAAACAAGTGATTGTACGACTCACATCTTCCATTCTTAATTGAAGGCATAAAATGAAATTTCCTTAATGAGATAGCTTAACTAAATAAGAAAAACATTCCAAGTATTTCATGCAACAGATTTAACCATCTTGGAAACACCACTGCATTCCCAAGGTAAGAATTGATGAGATATCCTATAAAAGTAAAAAGATGGTAGCTACCTTTTTGACATGTGCAGTCAACAAACCCTCAACCTCCTTAGATCAGCAACCAAGTTTGTCAATCAATGAGATGGACCAGATGGACCAGGAGAAGATTAAAGAAAGGAAGATGCATTAAGTGTTACATGTGGCTGCCAAAGTGTGTATTTGTGTATTGTAAGCTACAATTTTTACTCAGTGGAAAGAGAAAGAGGCGACTGTTAGGCTCTGTGTGTGTGCAATATAGCTTCTAGTATTCAAATTATTTTACAAGTCTCCAACAGGTTTATCCCAGCTAGCCATTTCCGCAATAAATGGGGACAAGACGACGAAAAGAGAATAAAAACATGAGCTGTTAAATTTTAGTAGAACAAGAATTAGGGGTTCTTGAAAGATGTAATTGAGGAGAAAAAAAGTTTAAAAGAAAGAAAAGACAATGAAGCCTTCGGTTTTAAGTTCCCAGGGAACGATAATGAGAGTTCCAAAGGGATGTCAAACTTGAAGACAAGACAAGGCTGCAGGAATACTTGAAAAGGGTTGGACGAGAGGAAAACCCAAGAATGAGAGGAAAACCCAAGAAAGATGCAAGAAGATACAGAGAACATGATATATTACCTAGATCGGATATGAACACAATAAGGATTCAGAATACGGCATTTCTAAAAAAATTTGGGTAGGATACGGTATGGAAACAGTTATATATACACATGAAAGCATATCTATTTACATGGTTTATACACTACATCTTAACAATATGTAATGTTATGCATATCTTGACGAGTAATTAGGTTCCAAAAAGTTCTAGAAATTATACTATATACAAGGCAATGTTACCCTCTCATCAAGTATGCTTGCCACGATAACTATGCAAAATCACTTGCAACCATGTTTTCGGTCTCTTTCGAGCATAGACACGGGTGAGCCATATCTGACATGACATGAATGTCAAAAAAGTCTGGTGTCGGATACGTGTGAGATACGACACGATACGGGCACATATACGGTCCTTTGGAGGAGTATCCGTCCAACATATTATATGAAACTTTTCAAGACCTAAAAATTTCATTCATTTATCAAATATTACTTTTTCGGATGGGATAACCTCTACCCTGCATATAAAAGCCACCTTACAGATTCCCAGGATAACTGAAGAATATGAAACATCCACTTTTATCCCTAGTCATGACACAACACTTTATGCTACTATAGATCGACATAAACTTTGTAAATCTAACATTCAGAGAATACTGCACGTCAAGGGACCTCAAAAGCCTACTTGTCATATCAGCCAGAATTGGATACTTCAGCTCCAGTTACAGCTCTCTGAAGATATCTGTTAATGTTTTGAAACTTGAAAGTTGACTAAAACTGTAAACCATAATAAAATGATTCCATCTAATATGGGAAGACTCTAATTGACTCAGATTGTAACAAATGATCGCATCAAAACCATATCAGGAAGTGTGTGCATGTGGCGTGCATGCAAATGTACGTTGAGGAAGTAAAGCATGCATTAATATACATAATCAAGGCTCAAGATGAAGTATGTATTGCTATGAGATAGGTATCAGCAGATTTGACGAATTTGAACTGTATCATTTGTGTATTTGGTTTAGATACTTAAAACAGTTACCTTTTTCATATATTAAGTAGTTTTATGTTTATTTCTATGATTAACTAAATAACTGCATGATATCAATGTAACTTATAACATGCTCACTAAATGATTCAGTTGTCAATTCACCATATATGGATTTTTTTTTAAAGCATAAAATAAGAAGAAAGCCAATTAAGTGCATATTTTTTAGCCAGCTCTGACACATCAGAAAACATTATTATTCAGGAGTTTCAGCTAGTTCTGGGTCAGTTTTGGAAGAGAAATCTCAAAAATGCTTCTTCCTTACTTTCCAAACTTCAACAGAAAAAAGGGACCATTTTTTAGAGCTTCTAACTAGTTTTGGGAAGTTTCTACTACTTTTGGCCATGTTCAGGAAGGTTGGTCACTTTCGGACTTAACAGACCTGAAACTGTCGAGTTTCAGGTATTAAGCTGTATAGTAGAGGAGGTTATCGGCCAAAACTGATTGTATCCTGCATTTCCCGTTCCATTTGATTCAAAATCTATTCAGCCAAATTTGTAACATTTTCCTCAATCCATTCTGATATTAGCTTAACAGCGGAGGTTATTGACCAACACAGATTATATCCAGCACTTCCAGATCAATTTGGATCAAATTCCATCCGGTCAAATTTTTAAATATGTTCCTCAATCCTTTCATGACACTTTCAAGCTGTGAAACTTCACATGACTTAAAATGTCTCTGACTAGTGAGAATACGTCCCCTGTAACTTTGGCATTTTATTTATTTTAAAATGTCTCCAACTCATATATCAACTCATATATTCTAGTATAGTAGGAAAAAATATCCCACAATGAACAAAGTGAAGATAGACAAAGTAACAAACCATGGAGAGATGTCACTAGGTAACCTTCAATCAAGATCCTTTTCACCTCCTTGAACGAGATCCAAGTTGGGTAGCATGGACCGGCCTACACAATTCATGGCCTACACAATTCATATATTTATACAGGCTACGATAACATGGGCCCTCCCACAACTTAATGATACGCCAAAATGGAGGCACATAGACCAAGGACCCACCCATAAGAGATCAAAGAAAACCAACTATATGGCTTTATTGAATGCAAATTGCAAGCATAATTGGAATGAGTACAATCAAGAAAAGTCAAAAAAACTCTCCCTGACCGTCACAAACTCCACATAATAATAAGGCTATTGGCATTAAAATACTCTCAACTTTCACTCATTTGCAAATGACTACACTAAACAATTATAATTAGCATTTTGTTACCTTGAACTTTTTTGTAGTTTGGTTACTTGACGCCTTTAACACCATTAGCATAAATTTAAAAAAACGGTTTACCCTCCTCTTCAAAATGAGAATATAATTTAATTTTAATGAAAATTTTGACAGAAGATTCAAGGAGGGTAATTAACATACTTTAAAGTATCGGCCGATACCGATCCGATACGGCCGATACCGATACAGTTTGGCATGTCCCGATCCGATACCGACCGATTTCCGATACTGACCGATACCGACATTAGAGGTCTCTTTTCCGGTCAATTCGGCAAAAAATATTGAATTAAAAAACCAATTAGCAAGGGTGTAAAAGCATAGTAAGGTTGTAAAAACATATAAAAGAGGAAAATTTATCTATCGCATATAAATCAATCGACAATGATGACTACTATTTCATTCAATATCAAAAATACTAAGAAACAATACTGGAAATACTTTAAATTATGCATAAATGTATAAAATATATTCTCTAAAATGTTAATAATTTAGTAATAGTTGTTTGCTTTCCGATACCAAAAAATCCGATACTCCGATCCAAAACCGCCGATACTACCGATACCGCCGATCCCGATACTCATAGGAATGGTCCGATACCGATTCCGATACCGATACTTTGAACCTTGGTAATTAAGTCCAAACGCCCAACCATCACTTATCTACAAAGGACTGATGGTTAAGGTATTTTAATGCAAATTCAGCATAACAATAATTTGGTTACAGTTCACATGAACAACACCCCTTCTTTAATTCCTCCTAATATACTTCAAATAGTTACTAGGTAATATAGGACCTTCACAGTGGTGAGCTATTTGGAGATTTGAGTCCAGTTTAGTCAATTTTGAGTCAGTGTTACTCAGTAGCTTTGACTTTTATTTAGTTGAGTCATGGTTTGGTTTATTATGATTAGTTATACTTGGAAACTTGTGAGTTGGCACATTTTAATTTTGAATACGATTTGTTTTCTTGATGGCCAAAGTCTTTTACGCTATAAATAAGGTGGTTGAATGAAACTTCTATTCTCAAAGAAGAGTTTGAACAATCTTTGTGATTTTGCATCTTTAATCATTGTGATTTTGCATCTTTGATTGTAATTAGTGCAACTGCACTCAAACCCTAAACCCTAAATTAATTTTCCCCCTTCTTTGTGTTTGTTATTACTCCAACAAACCAAAACCCTCTTCTTTCTGTTGTTGCTACATTGCCCAACTCCCTTCTGCCTCTCAGTTTGTTGTGTTGTTGCTACATTGCCGAACCCCCTTCTCCCTCTCAGTTTGTTGATGTGCCTGCAACCCATCCTTGTTCTGCTACTCGGCCTTAATTCAGTAGACTTAGCAGTCCTTCCCTCCCCCCCACTTGCAAACCTAAACAAATATCATCTCTTCTACTTCCATACTACTGAAATTTCAAATCCCTACATCGTGTAAGAAGATTGATATTGTAAGACATAGAATCGTTGGCTCTTGGAACAAAGCCTTCAAGGAGGAATCGTTGCTCGATTTGGAAGTTCCAGTTGATGTCCAATTTCACAATCAAGTAAACCCTAACTTTTCCCGGTAATTAATTGCAAAGCTTGTGATATTTATGGTTGTTTACTGTTATATCTATAATAATCTTTGATTCATCGCCATCTTTATTCTGATTTCATTATTTGTCGTTGCATTGACCCATCTACGTTTCTCTTTAGTTCTTGTCTCACATCATTAGGACCTACTATTCTATTCTTTAGACAGACTATTAAACTCTCCTATTTTGCAAATAAATCCTTCAAAATACGAAATGAGATAACACAGTTTTTACAAGGACCTTAAAACATTTAAATGATTATATATTCCATTAACGTTTTAAGTGTCTCCCGTGTACTTCCATGCAAACACAATTCCAAATCCCTACATCATGTAAGAGCGAGATCCTAAGAGCTAAGACACCAAATCGAGATCCTAAGACACCAAATCGTGTTTGATTGTTGGATCTTGGAATGAAGGCTTCGAGGTGGAATCATCTTTTGGGCTCGATTTGGGAAGTTCCGGTTGCATGTCCAACTTCACAATCATCAGGTAAAGAATAATATTACCAGGTAATTGCAAATCTTGTAATATTTAGGTTGTTTACTGTTAGATCTGTAATATTCTTTGATTTGTCATCTTTATTCAGAAATTCAGATCTCATCATGTGTCGTTGCATTGGCACATTTAGGTTTCTCTTTAGTTCGTCTTGTGTTATTAGGACTTCTATTCTACTTTAGACAGACTATCGAACTTATTTAATTTCCTATTTTGCAAATAAATCCTCCAAAATATGAAATGAGATGATATGGTATGGTATTTGCATAACCTTAAAACCTCAACTGATTCTATATTTCATTCGCGCTTTGGCTGCCTTCTGTGTAATTAATGGGATTGAAGGTTTCAACACAAACCTGGATTAAACTGAGAGATTGGCCATACTCCTTAAATTTGTGTTCAAACAAATATGTCATCAAACCTTTTCAAATAGGGGTCTGAAACAGTTACATCAAGAATCCAAATGATTGAAAGATATCAGTACTTAAATTATTCTTTACATCTTCATAGTAACAGTAATCCAATTACCATATATGGTTCATGCCTCATTTGTGTAACAATAGCTCCAAGTGATGCCATAAAGGTGGCGTTTGGTTCAAGTTTTTTAGGCTTGGGAATGGGTTTTAGATTCCTTATCCTTGTTTAGTATGTGTAGGATTGAGAATTAGGGGAGAATAGGAGGGGCTTCATATTCCCATGGTTGTGGGAAAGTAATTCCCAAGGCCCCCCTTGGTAATAGTTTTGCTTTCCTAGAAATGTTGCTTGAATATTTTGTTTGGACAATAACACCCTCACTTTACTTTCAAAATTTTAACTTCTATCCCAAACATGTAAATTAAGATAATAAAAGCATGAAAGGTTATTTATGAAAAACTTAATAAATTAATATTCCTTTTCCATATTTCCAACCTAATATAACCAAACATGGGTATGGGAATGTTGAATTCATTTCCCATGGGAAAGGAATGAAAAACGAATTCCTAGTAATACAAAACCTTGATCCAAACGAGCCCAAAGAGTTTTGCTAACAGTTATTAAGCTCTAGTTCACCTTTATTTCTTTATACCATGTCCTTTAGGTTATAGGGACCTCCTTTCCACAAAAAGCTCTTTAGAAGTCAAAACGCAAACAGTACTATTCAAAACAATTATACAACTCTTTCACTCATGACCAATATACACCCGATGGAGAACATTTTCCTTAATCAGTCTTGTCTAGAAAAAAGGCATTGGAACCAAAACTAGTTAATGTTGGATCTCCATTAAATGAGTATACAGTAATCATTTGAGGTGATGTTCACAAATTCTTCTAGCTAATAACTCAAGTTTTTTTGCTTGCTCTTGCAGTGTCTTCTTAGTAAGTATCCTGGGAGATATCCCCCTTTTCCTTGCTAGAGGTGCCACTTCCAGATTGATCATGCATATGGCATATGTTTCTCGTGGCTATCTTGCATAACCATTTTATGATAGTGATAAGGCAGCTTCAAAGAGAGACAGGTAATATGCCATACTTCATGCAAGGTTCAAAGTATCGGTATCGGAATCGGTATCGAACCATTCCAATGAGTATCGGGATCGGCGGTATCGGTAGTATCGGCGGTTTCGGATCGGAGTATCGGATTTTTTGGTATCGGAAAGCAAACAACTATTAGTAAATTATTAACATTTTAGAAAATATATTTTATACATTTATGCATAATTTAAAGTATTTTTAGTGTTGTTTCTTAGTATTTTTGAAATTGAATGAAATAGTAGTCACCATTGTCGATTGATTTATATGCGATAGATAAGTTTTCCTCATTTATATGCTTTTACAACCTTACTATGCTTTTACGCCCTTGCTAATTGGTCTTTTTAATTCAATTTTCTTTGCCGAATTGACCGGAAAAGAGACCTCTAATGTCGGTAACGGTCAGTATCGGGTATCGGTCGGTATCGGATCGGGACATGCCAAACTGTATCGGTATCGGCCGTATCGGATCGGTATCGGCCGATACTTCAAACTATGACTTCATGCTTATAATTTATAATTTATGCACATGAAGAAAGAAACTGAAAGGGTATATATTAATATATTGAAATTCTAAACCTTGGGAGAAAATATGGGTTTGGATATGGTTTGCTTTCAATATTAGCTTATCCACCATGACTTGTGAGGCTATTCTCACTTCTCTACAACAAGTGAAGTACAAGTGTCTTGGTTATGGTTACAGTCATAAAAAATCTCCAGTAGTCTATTATGAGAATATTTCCCCTTTCTGCCATTTCGTAGAATGCGAAGATTTCACATAAGTAAATCTTTGTAGAGATCCACATTAAAGGAGACCAAAGGATTGATAATTTTGAGCTCCCTCCTCTAACTGAGTCCCATTATTCCACATCAGCTTTGGCCATAATGCATTTACGCATGTGGAAAGAAACACTTAACCAATGAGCCCATCCAAGTTCTGATAGACTACCATATGGTTCATAGAGTAACAATGGGCATGTGTAAAGCCCTTGCATGCATTAAGATCATTCATTTGGCGCATCTTGATATTGTATTAACACAATTGTTCGGGTACATCTTGATTAGATAATTTGATGTAGGACTCTATATTGGAATTTACTGTAACCCCACCCCCACCCCCACCCCCGCGAATCAACTCCTTCCCTTCTGATGGAGATCCAGTTCGAGTTTAAGACTACCCAATTTGCTCATTTTGAGTTTACATTGTTTTCCATCTAGGTTTCAATCTAGTCGAGACTTCTTAGGCTCTATTTGGTGAGTCAAGTGTATCATGTTTTAGTTTATTTATTTCTTGATCCAGTTCTAAGAGTCTATAAACAGAGTTACAAAGTTGTAATCAGACATTTAATGTGGACATGCAGTAAATAGTTTATAACCGAACGATTTGAGAGTGCATGTGAATTGCAAATTAGTGTGAAATCCAAATCCAAGGTGCAAAGCCTAGAAAGCCCTCCTAGGTGTGAAGCCTAGAATCCTAATTCTACTTCTTATTTCTGCCGCTAGCCATCAGGCACCTTCCCTCATATTCCAGCCCAAATCAGCCACCCATCCATCTACACAATTCAAAACAAGTTCATCGCGAAAGAGAGGAAGTTATGATCCATGGAATCGTTATTGGTCGTCATATCTTGGAAATTAAGACTTCCAAGTGGAGCACTACTTCCAAGAGGAAGATTTGGGCGCATTTCAATTGCATGGATCTACTCCATCAATCCTCGGGTAAACCCTAATCTTGCTTTGTTAATGCTATTTCGAAGTTATGTGATTTGTTAAGATATTATTGCTACATTAGTAATAATAAATAATTATTTGCTTGATTTGAGCAGAGTTTGGTGTGCCTATTGTATCATTTTAGGGTTGCATTGACACTTTGTTTTGCTCACATCATGATAGTTATATACATATATTATCTTGTCTAGAGTTATTGCATGAATTTCTGATCATATGCATCATTCCATCTAGGGTTTCCTTTAGTAGTGTCCAGCTTCACCTTCTTCTCCGACATCCATTCTTTTCATATGTAGTGTACAAAACAGATTAGTGTTTCTACTTTCTATACTCTCATCCATTTGAATAAATCACCATGTGTACACAATCGAGTATACACAGTTGTGCTTTCTTAAATAAATAATAATGCATAAATACTTCACAGAAAACATTCAAATTCTTATTTCCATGTGCATTACTCAAATTTACATTCCATAATCTCAATGTTCATTCACTGTTAAGTGCATCTTTTATTGGATACCTAGAGACCTGAATATAATCTCCTTCATACAGTGAAACACCAAGATAAAAAAATTTTATAATACTTCCACATCTCCTATAAAAGATTCCTAGTACACAATGTTGATGCAGCATGCCAAGTGTACCTATCAGCCTATGGTAAAGACCATATATCTACAGCCAAAATGGAAATCACAAATGAAACAAAACAGATAGTAAAAACATTTAATCATCAGGCAGATATAATGCAATGTATAGAGATGAGAACAGTAGCAATACCAGGAACACTACGTCTGGCCTTGAAGAATTCTTCCCAGAGTCCTGCTCTTGCTGATTCCATGGAGGACTGCAAAAGAGTTGCTAACATAATCTATGTTTTGTGTCCTGAAGGAGAATGTACTGTAATAAAATCGAAACAGTCCTACCACCTACTAAAGTAATAAGCTTATCCTCTTTATTGTCAACATAAAACTCTATAGTCAGGCATATCCGACATGGCTATCAGACGAAGTTATTATGTTCGTTAATCAAGAGAGAGACTATTTTTCATTGTCTCATAAACTAGATAAGTAATACTTGCTGATGGCACAACTTTGAGAAGATTTGGGAAAATCCCTTTATAGCATCCTGAAAAGCCTTCATGTTGAAGTGTTCTCCAGAACACATCCGACATTCCTTTGTAAGCAGTGCTTGAATTGGTCTGTTGGGCCTGCATTCTGCAAGTCATCAACAGTCACCCTTTGATGCACGGTCACAAAAGTAATGGGAAAAAAATTAAGCATGTAATTACAAGCCACTAGTATTGTGACGATGGTCCACAATAACAGCTGCTCACCTCGTTCTTATAACCTGTAGGGGATAAACACATGTTGCTCCAAGAGCTCCTGAAATTGTCCCACAACCCAGCTGCACAAGGGGACCAGGTTCTGCAGAATGGGTAACACTTTGGCTGCTATTAATTATTAAATGAAATTATAGGGACAAATATATAGAAAATGGTAAATGAAAAAATTAATCGAAGCATAAAGCACTTACCACTATCTTTGAGAATATATGTTCTGGACATATCTTTTAAGGTCTCATATGCCGCAAGATCTATGCCTGCGTAAGGTATGATGCCAAGAAGGGAAGGGACAAGACCTCTATAAAAGGCTCGGGGACCTTCCTGTACCCATATATCTTTAAACAATGAGCCAAGGCTAGGAACTTTCCCACCAGGACAAGCATAAGTCTGCAGTCGTGTTTTCACAAGATCCATAGGATAAATTGTAGTCTGTGCCACAGCACCTGCCAATCCGCCAGCAACAAGACGTCCAGAAGCACCAATGTCACTCTTGTCTTCACCTCTGACATCACCAATGGCAGTTTTTAGCATTTCATACACATAAAATCTTATTGCGCTTTCAGGTGCGACCTTCATCACGTTTAACCCATTCCCTCTGAAAAATCCAAGTAAACGGCCTTCTTTCCATATATCTTTTATGGCTGGTATAACGCGTGCTTGCGTCGTCTGTACTTGCAGCACCACTTTAAGCCGATCAAGTGGAGCAGTAGCTGTACGAGATGTTGCTCCAGCAACACCACCAGCAATCAAGTATTTGCTTGCATTTACATGTTTACTTACACCCTCTGGTATAACAGCCTGTTCACCAATATCTACGAGGCAAACTCTTTCCCAGTACTGATAGATGTTCTCAATGGTTGCCTCATGGGGGTATAAAAGAAGAAAATCTCTCCATTCTTCAAACGTTATAATTCCGTTATTATCCTTGTCCACATGCTCTACAAAGCGAGCAAGCTCCTCGTCATCAATTTCAATTCCTGCAGGACACGAACTGGCATGACTTATGAGAATACCATAGGCAAGGCAAGGCAAGCTATCACTTAAAGAACAAAACTAACTCATGCTTTATATATATATATATATATATATATATATAATGAAAACTAAACTGTCATGTTAGAAGAGCCATGAACTCGAATTTACATGTGTATATGACTGAGCGTGTATACGTTAGAGATGCTATGCATGCTTGTTATGTGTCAGTAAACACCTCCAATGCCATATCTACATTACAAATTCAAAATTTGTAACCAGTCCCATGAGGCCACATAAAATGTCATCCAATAAACATATTCCTTTTCCCAACCTTAATAGAAAGTATAAGGGACACGGATAACAGAATGTTAATTATCAGGGATCAAAAAAGGAAATTTTTTAGTCCACTTTTTCTTCCCTATTTTCAGGGAAGGGGGAAGGGAGGAGATCCTGGCTGGACTATAGTTATAGGTTTCTACTTATTTAGAATAAAAAATAATAATAAACTCAAACATCTGTTCCGAAAGGAACCAAATTTTAGTTAAACGTAGTAGAGTTAGGGCAGGGCATAAACAAATAAAAAAACACAATATGGAAAGAGTTGGATTTCTTGGGGTGTTCCCCCAATCCTATCAAACATATAGGATATTCACACAAAGGCTCCTTGGCCCAAGGTTCACAGTATCGGATTTGGGATCTGTTTTGGCCCCTTCTTATAAGTATTGCTTTCGGTGGTATGAATTGCTTTCGGTGGTATGGAATCAGAGTTTTGGAGTTCTTGGTTTCGGAAAGTGGGTTCGGAAAGCCAAATAGTAATAAGAAATTATTTTTAAGACTAGAAAAATATGGGTATCAAGCGGTATCGGTGGAGGTTAGTATCGGATCTCACATGCCAAAACCAATACGATACAGCCAATAAGTATTTGTATGGGTTGATACTCGAACCATGGCCCAAACATAAGCATGTACACACTATTTATTGATTCCTCCCCTTCAAGATGGAGCATACCTATTGTATGTCCCAAGATTGTCACAAATAAAGTTCATTGTGGATCTACCGAAAGGCTTGGTAAACAGATCAGTTAACTCGTGTGCTGATTTTGCATAAGAGGTAACAACTATCCTATTACACTCTCACAAACAGTGTCGGTCTCCCTTTGCAGCAACTTAGAGATCCTAACCAGCTATGGAGGTAATGGAGTTTACCTATATGTATAAATGTGTGTGTGTGTGTGTGTGTGTGTGTGTGTGTGTGTGAAGAGAGAGAGAGAGAGAGAGCACATGTATCTCCAAGATAAATACCAAATTGAAATCAAGGACTCGCACAAGATTCTAAGCAAATATAAGAAGGGGACAGGAGCTCTCCACTCTTTTCCTTTTTCTTCGCTTCTTAGTTCTTGGTGGATAGGGGAGTTTCGATTTGATTCTAACTTTGTGATTAATAGCTTGGAGGATATTTAAATTGATGACAAATTCTCAAACGGAATTTGAAAGAATAATCATCCTATGAATAACCATGTGCAACGAAGTTTATGACATCTTGAAGATTTAACATAGTACTTTGCCTAATATTTTGGCAATTATCTTTTAATTCTAACATTAAGAGTTTACTTTATTAGAGTTCTCGTAAATCCTCAATACCTAAAGGCTAATTGGGTATCAGGGAAGACACTTGATTAATTGATTATGAGTTCATACAAGTTCTGGGTTTAGCTTTTGAAACCATTGGTCTTGTATTACAGAAATTCAATCGCGCCTCTATTACATTATCCTTTAGTGAATATCTAAATTTCTTTGTTAGTTCACTGTATGATCTCTGTATTGTAGAACAATCCGCATCATTTGGTCTAGAGCCAGGGGTTGTCTTCATGCTCTTGATCATCAAATTCCAGATGAGATCCATATGCACGATTATGAATATCCAACTCGAGTAGGATCTGTATGAGGATGATGCCTAGGGAGCCCATCATAATAGATGAGGAAATATATCTTTTATTAATGTCATGATAAAGGCAGTCTGTGGCTCAAGACCACAGTGTGAGGCAGATGAACAGGGGAAAAATCTGGGTGACACAATGAAAGCACGATATACTCTACAACTGTTGCGGTCAAAACTTGTTCAAAGATCCAAAGGAATATTAATGCAAGCTCAACTAGCCTATTAGGTAATTCTTGGACAACTTTCTTCCTGCCAACTATTGACAAAGATTTGTTTCAAGAATTTCAATACTTCACCTACTTATGATCAGAGTCACAACTTCATTCATTGTGAAAGTTTTGGTGGGACTAAAAGGTTTTGAGTGCTAGAAAGAACCTAAAGTTTCAGTAAGGAATAAAACTTCCCATGTTGTTGAACTCTTTAATACGCAACTTCAATCTTGTCAATTCTCATCTTTACCCACAAATTGGCTACAGTAGCTAGTCATCTATGCATCCTCTCCTATATATGGCCGGCCCTAAGCCTTCATAAAAGAATTCCAACATTATTCGGAAATGCAGTCTCTCACATGGTATCAAAGCAAGGGTGATACTCGCCCAAACCCTAGCATCCATCTTCTTCGTAACCAGTGTTCTAAAATTCGCTAGGCGGATTCGGTGCGACGTAGGACCGTCTAGGCGCCGAACTGATTTTTTTTTAAAATTTAAATTTTGAAATTTGGAATCCATAATACAAATTTGAAATCCAAACATGTTCTAAATTTATAATACAATTCATAATTTTTTTTAAAAATTAAAATTTGAAATCCATATTACAAATTTAAAATTTTAATGTTCTAAATCTAAATTCAATCTTAAAATCCAAACAACATATCAACAATACAACTAAGCATCAAAAAAAATCAAAAGAAAATCCCAGAAGCATTTTGGAAGACCCGCAGTCAACATTATAGATTTTATCATCTATGTCAGCGTCCTCTTCTTCCATTCTGCACCTCCATAGGATGAGAGAGAATACGGAGCAGTCATTTCATTGACAATTCTATGTTCTTTGCAGAACGATACAAATTCAAGAGAACGATACTCTCCATACTGATCATCTCTATGTCTCTTGAGTTGTTTGACCGGTCTGACGCTCAACTTCAGCCTTGAGGTCCTTGAACTTCTCGAACGCTTCATCTTCCGATACATGAATGCGTACTGCGAGAAGTCATTGATGAAAACATTATCCCGGTCTTGTGAAGAATTGCTAGAAGTCACAGATATCTGAGTGTTTCAACTCCAGAAGATCTGTACTTCAGTTCAATCGTCTGAGCAGCTTCTTGACAGTCTTCGTATGTACACAGACTTCACATTCCTCCACCTCCTTACCCCCACATTTTGAGATAAGACCTAAACTAGACATTATTTTAATGTTATTATATTTCACATGTCATATTCTACTATGCAACAACTCAATAAAGAAATTACATTGACATTATCAGAAGGAGTTACATGGGGTTGTTTGGTTGCACGAAAGTGTAGGAAAGTGTGAAAGTGGAAAAACGAAGTTTACGTACGCATAAATTTTGACTTTTAAAAAGTTGTTTGGTTGGTGAAATTGAAAGACATGAAAGTGGAGAAAAAAATAGTTCGATTGTTTGGATGGTTGTTAAATGTGGAAAAAAATGAGTTCGATTGTTTGGATGGTTGTTGAAAGTGGATGTTGATTGAAGATGTGGTAACCTGTATAGACCTACCTACAATTATATTTTTTTTAACACATAATTGTCATAAATGGTAACCTAGAAATTATAATATAAAATTTATCAAATAATTATTGATTATTTTAAATGCCATATGGATGTTAATTTTCTAAAAAACTAAAATTTTCGTAATTTTTAATTCATTACAATATCCTCACAAAGTCCTAATAAAACTAAAATTTTCATTACAGTATCCTCATAAATAATGAATAATATTAGCTGTAAATGTATAAATAATGGTTGTTATTTGGTTGCTAATAAAGTAAATGTATAAATAATGGTTGCTAATTTGGTAATATTTGGAACCAGTAAATGTGGTTTACAAAAGTAAGTGGGAACCAATGAAAATAAATCATATTGGTAATATTTGCTAACAATGCTAATATTTGGTACTGTAAATGACCATTATCTTCCCATTGAAAACAAAAACCTCTCCGCCCTCATCCACATTCTTCTCCTTCTTCCTTCCCAAACCATCACCACAAAATTTCATCCTCATACCCATCGCTCCGCAAAAACCTAGGCGAGTGGCACTGCAGCTCTTTCTCCCCCTCTAATCTCGCCTGTATTCTCGACTTCGTCGCCGGCGCCGACGATACCGGAGACTCCTTCACCTCCTCCCAAACCCGCCACCAGACGACACCCCTTCTTCTCCGGCACCGACGAAACTAGAGACTCCTCCCAACAAACCCGCCACCCGACGACCTCTTCTTCGTCGGCGCCGACGACACCAACGGCTACAGCGAGTGCCTCCACAACTACGCATCCACCCTCGACGCCTACGTCGTCGACGGCTGCGGTGAGTTCATGCCATCAGACCCCATGGATCCCCTCAGGTGCGCAGTCACAGCTTCTGTTCTCTCCTGAGTTCACAGTTATCTCTCTCTCGTTGGAGTTCTGGACGAGTTTCATCTAAAAATGTATAGATATGAAAAGTGTAAAAAGTGCGGAGGATAGGAACTGCCTCCGGTCACTTCATGAAAAAAATGACTTTCACAAGGATGCTTACCAAAGAGCTTAACTCCCTCCAATGAGTTCAGCTAATTTTCAAAGTTTTGGACAGTTTCAGGTCAGTTTCGGCCAACCAAACAGGCCCTAAGCAAAAGTTTGAACATCTCTTCGATGTTGAAAGCCTTTTCAAAGTATGTTCCTTGCCATGACATCCCCATCTGTTCAACGTGGATGTCCATCCTCAAACCTGCATGGAATAGCAGACTTCCTGAGATCAGGTCCACGAAAATCACTGGTACGTGCTACATGCACTATAGTGTTAGTGACTTCATGGAAGTCAATTCCAGCACTATTGGCCCGCTCTCCTGATCTTCTGCTTGATACTTGTTCGTCATCGAGATCTTCTTTAAAGATAGGCTCGTCCTTGGTAAACAGCTCCTTCTTAGAGCACACGTGGCCAGATGCACTAGTATCCACCGGTTAGCAATCACGCTAGATGACTCAACCTACGCAATCATAACAACCAAGTTAAGCTATATCTTAGTCTTTTGGTTAGGAATTGGATCTGCAATCCTCCTTCAAATGGTCATTCATGTCATAGTTGTAACAAACCCCGTAGGCTTGAATAAAGCTGACTTCAGTCTGGACGGTTACATTGTTGGAGCATTTGAATAGACATGCACAAAGATGCACAGAACCCCACGCACATATACTGATCGCACATCGATCATGCTCAGAAACTATCATATGCCATGCGTAGAAATCTGCCATGCTTAGAGACTGTCATGCGTAGAGATCTGCCATGCACAGAGACTACCATGCGCAGAGACTACCATGCACAGAAAATGCAATGCGCAGAGACCTACTATGCACAGAGACTGTCATGCACAGCAACTACCATGCGCATATAGTTGATCTGCAAATGCCTTAGACATCTTCCATGCAGCAACTCACACAAGTTGAAATCTTCATCCAATATTGCTACTAGATCACAGCGTCTGCCAGCTTCTGTGCAACATATGGATGAGTTGGCCCAAACACACATCCAACACTTGACAAAGAACTTCTTCCTCATCCAAATGTTAGAAGTGTTGTTCGTCAAGCTTCTCAAGTTTGTTAAAACTTGTATCGAGAAGACTTAAATGATTGTTTTCCATCTTATTCGAATCTTTCTTTGAGATTGTTAGTCCCGAGGTAGATCAAAGATGGATCACAAGAGTCAGGAATAGAGATTCACGCAAGACTTTATAGTCTTCTCTCTATTTGATCCTGATGTTGTTGTCGAGGTCCAAAGATTCACGCAAGAAACTTGCTCCCTAGAAGAACTCGATCACATTCTTTCTTGCAAACACAGGTTACAAACTGACAATAATCAATCACAGGTTACAAACTGACAATAATCAATCACATTCTTTCTTGCAAACGCAGTTGCAATTGAGATAGAACGTATAACAAAAATAGAACTTGTTCTTCCTTGCAAACGCAGTTGCAATTGAGATAGAACGTTTACAACTAGAAGAAGGAAGGAGAAGAGATAGAATAAAAATTATTCTTGCTGTGGTAGTTAAGACCATCGTTGCACAAAACAAAATCCGTACTCTTTGGACGATCTGCTTCCAGAAGCCAGCAAGTTCACAAAAGAACTTTTGGAACGCGCGTAGTCACCTCTATGTGTGACTCGAACAGACTCCCTGGAACTCATTTTTCCATTTTTTCTTATTTCTCCAAAAGGAGACAAGAGGACTATTTATAGAGAAGGTTGGCAACCCCATCTCCAATCCTGGCCGATGTGGAACTAACTCCCAAAAAAATAGGATTGATACTCCAAATCCGCAGATAAGCACAATCTGCGCAGCCCGCACATGAGCACAACAGCACAGCGGTGCAGCAGCGCATTCGCGCAGACTCACAAACACGCAGATGCGCATAGGCGCATATGTCGCGCATGCACGCATATGCGCATATCGCCTATACGAGCAACCACGCAGCAACCTACGCTTGCAACCCGCACAGCAACCGCACGCAGCACCCGTGCATGTACCTGCACTAGCTACCGCGCATGCAACTCACGCATAAAACTAGCGCACGAGAGCAACATATGCGCACAAGCGTCATGCGACGATGTTGACGTGCTAAGTGCAAAATGCACCATCAAAGCGCCACTTTGCGCCCTTCAGCCCGAGTCTGAGTCGTCCTAAGAAGAATTTTCCATGAGAGTGACAAAAAACATAAATACTTTCTTGAGGAATTTAAACTTAATCCTACTAGAAAAACATCCAACATATCACCCACTTGGACTACCATCCCATGTGCATCTCTCAACTCCAAGCATGGTATTATATTAAGATATCCACTTGAAATGTTTTTCAATGCAGGACTATCTTTCTAGTCTTGCAAAAGAAAATTCTCCCACGAGCATAAGAAAAACTCCAACAAGCCTCGTCCATGTTGGCATCCTCATCCGCATACTGACACTATATATTACTCTCCAGTATAGTGGCAATTTCCTTTTCTTAGCTAACTCTCTCTAGTAGAACCATCTTGAGTTCAAGGGACAAAAGTATCATGATATATAGAGTAGCTATCCTTCTATGTATCCTCTCCGATGAAAGTATTCCGACATTATTACAAAATGTGGTCTCCAACATTCCTTTTATCTTTTTGGCAAGATCTAACCAATATTTTGTTTGTTGGAAAGTAGAACAAATAGGTTTAATGTCTATAGGTGAAATATATTTCTCTTTCGTGGGAATTTCTTCAAATATACATTTTGTGGTAAAATGAACATGAGGTTTATTTCGAAGGGACAAACATGTTCTTTTCGAGTTTGTAAACTTATAGACTTATAGTAGATTATGAGTTTTATTGATACCATTTGTGACACTAAGGTAGGTAAACTAAATGGGAGTGAAAGGAGTATCTTAGTGCACAAGTACATGACTCTGATGTAAATAGCACACAGTTCACAATCTCGATGTATAGGGAGGCTACTTGATCTTCTCCAAGTTCAGAATGTGAACCATCCTTGAAACTGGGATAAAACAACTTGTGAAGGAACAAGGCTGGAGGATTATATGTTCGTACTTCTCATATGAAACCATAGCTTCTAGTGCTAGTAGATAATGGTTTTACCCACTTCTCATATGAGACCATAGCTTCATATGAAACCACAGCTTAGAATGCTAGTAGAAAACGGTTTTACGCACTTCTCATATGAAACCATTATGAAACCATAGCTTCATAATGCTAGTAGATAATGGTTTTACCCCTTTACTTGCTAACAATTAAATTTCTACAAATCCTACTTGCTAAGATTTGTGTCTTCCACATAACATCCCAAAATCCAACTAATGGACACTTGTTGGAGTCAGGTTGACCAACATGTTACCCTACAATCCTTTATCCTACTTGCTCTCCACAAATATCTTCCTCCCGAGTATAAGGCTGCTTCACTTTGTGGACCTGAAGGAAACTCACGTAATCCCTTTCTAAGTTGAGACGGTGGAGCAAGTCCGATCCACATTAGGCCATCAACTTGTATCATCGCCACTAACCGTTATATCCGTTTAGCTTATGTAGTTTAGTATCACCAAAGAAAGATTCCCAATTTTTAGATTTTCTAAAAGAATGCATTTTTCATCAGAAGAAGAAGCCATTGTACCGTAAGCAAGGAAAGCTATGATATGGTAGAATTTCCTAAAGAAATGTCCGAGAAAAAAAAATTTGCCACCAATGAGCAATAACTTTTTGGCCAAGCGATGTTGTACGGAGTCCTGCACGGAGTTGCATTGTTGGCAAATTTTAATTGGATATGCTTGTGAACTTGTCAACAACTTTTTCCAATTGAAATTTGCCAACAGTGCAAATCTGTATGAAACTCGGTTCATGACTTTGTAGCCATAGCTACTCAACCAAGAAAAGGTGAAGAAATGGAAACCAAGCTCCTTTGCTCAACCAGAGGAAGCCCAAGGCAAACTGAATGCAGCAAGCCCAACAAGAGTCGACTGTCCAGAGAGCCATAGTAAAACCAAAATGCTAAACGTAGCATCCAATCCCGAGGTGAACATAAAGCCCGAGGAGTCCGATATCGGGTCAATTCCAACATGCATAAAGCCATGCATCCGGAGATCATTATTATGAGTTTTTATCAGATTAAATAATCGAGTAATTATGTTTCTTTTTCTACAATGTCAATGATGATAGGAAAATAAACAATTCCAAAATTTGGTAATTGATCGAGGCACTACAAAACTTACTCGGGGCTAGCCCAGTATCGGAACTAACCCATTTTTGTGGAACTTTTACTCAGGACAGCCAAAAAACTTACTCTGGGCTGTCCACCCCACCCCCTCCCCCAAACCCCCTCAAACCCAAACATTCCAACTTTTACACTCTTTTCAAAATTCTTTTCCTCCTTCCTTCACATCAAAATCCTAAACTTCTTCCCAATCCTTTTTAATGCCCAAATATAATAGTGTAGTAACATAAAATAGGTTTATGATAAACTTTCGACAAATTTCTAGAGTTTTGAACCCATTTTACGGTTTCGAACTTCAGATTTCCGCCGATAGTCGCGACTCATGACTGTAAAAATCTCTACAGTCTTGACAACATACAGTACTATAGAAAATTTCTACAGTCCTGACTGAATCCTAAAAATTTCTACCTATTGTAAGGACTGAACAGCCCTAGCTATTGGAAGGACTGTTAGAAATTAGGTAGGACTGTCAAAAAACTAAATAAATAGCATAATTTTTTAGAACTGTCCGGACTGTCAAAAAACAGTCCTAAAAAAATTTTTGGGACAGCTCCGGGTAAAAAATTTCATTGACAAACTTGTAAATGAAAAAAAGGACCGACTGAGTAAGTTTTTTAGTGCCTTTATAAATTATCCGAGAATTTCCTAATTTACTCACTGACAATAGTTGAGTAGTTCTTCCCTACCAGCCTTCACGAGCGCGTCCCAGAGCTCCTCCGGGAGTATGCAGCCGTTGTGCTCCACGTCGATCGCCTGGAAGATCCGGTACAGCTCCAGCTCCTTGGCGTCCATGTACTTCCTGAACTCCTCGTACCCGACCCTCCCGTCGCGATCGGCGTCGCAGACCTTGAGCAGGTCCCTCGCGTACTTGTACTCCGCCGGGATGCGCAGCGACGACAGCCCTGCCTCGATCTGGGCGCAGTCGAGGAACCCCTTCCCCGCCGCGTCGAAGAAAGCGAAGAGGCTCCGGATCCGCATCTCCCTCTCCTCCGGAGTCTCCCGGAGGGCCAGAAGCACGTGCTCCATCGCCACGGGTCCCGGCTTCTTCACCGGGTTGCACCCGCTGCCCGGCCTCGACGGTGGCCCCATGGGAAAGTGTAGAGGTGGGGAGGGTGAGAGGTTCAGGCGGATCCGGGTCCGGATCCGAAACCCATGAAAGGAATGTGGATGGATTGACGGATTTGGGGATTTTTGGTGTGGTCTTCTAACAAAGGGGATGGGGGGAGGGATATTCGTATGAGGCGTCTGGTTGTGGTTGTGTTGTGGCTGCTCCGACCGGACGGTTTTTTTTCTTTTTCATTTAGCGGGTTTTTTCTGTATGTAAAGGCGAGATTCTTTACATTGTGATAGGTGGGCCATGCTCTCCTGTAGCTTCGTGGTATGCTATGTCTTTTTTACATTTTAGTACTTGGAAGATGTTTGGCACTGCATACAGTATCTGACTTGACTTCAAGTTGACTAATCAAGTTTAAAGATTCAAACTTCCTTTCTCAATTGACAGGGTTTCCATTGCATCCATGTCAAATTGTTAGTTGGTGAGATCAATGTCAATTGTGGGTTCCTTGACCCATTTCATTAGTCAAATGTACGATGTATTGTTTGACTCTCTTTTTCATGACAGTAAATTAAAATTTTGTACTAAAGGATGGTTTAACCGAATATTCCTGCAACAAAAATGTGTAGTAACTAATGTTACATCAGGTCAGGAGCAGATTCATAGCAATTAGATCCGGTGCAAAAAATATATACAAATCTATTCTCATATAAAAAATATATTATAATAGAAAATTAGAAATTAAATTATCCAAAATTTATCTCCAAAAAAAAATCCAAAATTAACATCGAATAAGAAAAATCATTCAATTACGGTATCATTAAATTGAGATAGAAACTATCATTTATCATATAATTATATTTTTAAGATTTCTACAATGGTTGGACCTGCTGCGGAATAGTGATTGTAATAAAGACTTAACTGAATATGGATCAAAAGTTTAATTTTACTAAAAAAAATTATATGTAGTTATATATAAATAAATGTAAAAATATATAATATATACATATAATTTTTTTGGAGGCATATCTATTCGAGAGGCCTAGTGCGGTTGAATCCATGGCACACCCTCAAAATCAGTCCTAGTTGCATCCATCTTGGTTATAACAAATGTCACGATAGTGGAGATAACTAATATAATATTTATTGTACCAAGTTACATTATTTATATCAAAACAAATTTTAGAAATGATATAATGTTGTTGGATTTGTTGAATTAGGTACATTTACAGCGAACCAAACAACCTCTACACTTAGTTAGGTGAGTAAGTCTCCAAAAATAAAGAAGTAGTAATATAGTATCAATATACATAAACAAGGAAGATATGCATAGTCCTAATAACTACCATAAAATAATGAGAGATCAATTGAGTGTAGATTAAGAAAAGAAACTAGAATTTTATGTAGTAAATTTGATTTTTGCTGGAGATATTTGATATGGAAGTCATTTATTTATTTATTAAGAAGATTGATGGAAAAAAAAAATTAAGAGAGGTTAGTCAGCATGAACTTTTTAATCAAAATTATAATATTTTAAATTAAAAGTTAGTTAATTGGTATTATGAAGAGAATTTTAAATATTTTCGTTAGTAAAAATGTGTGAATTTGAATTTTGGAATCCTACGAGATCTTTAAAACATAGAACTTCTTACCATATATTATAGAAGCATAAAAAAATATCATGACTCACAAAAGACTATCTTCAAAAAAAGTTCGCACAGACCACGAAGAAGAGCTATCTTCACAAAAAACTGCTAAGGGAAACCTATCTCGGAAAACCTTCGCATGGCAGTGACCTATGCAGGGTTAAGCAGTCCACCAATGTTTAAGAGAAATCAATATAAATGAGACCATACGTAGGAATTCAACATACTCGATAACTTACACAAAGGATCAGTAGAACGGCTCCCCTATGCCAGTTTGGCGCCTACACGGCCTGAGAAGATGACGAAATGATTCAAAAGATCTATCCATTTAATGTTGTCAAAGCATTAAAAGACGTACTTGGCGTCAACACGTATTTTTGTACTATGCGCTGCATATCGTTACAAAGAAGGAGGCGTTGTCAATGCTAAGACGTCAACGTAATATTGGCTTTCCACCAACTAGCCGCCAAAGCAAAGCCACGTGGCTGACCGCGTAGGCCGCCAACTGTCTTTCTTTGCGAACAAAGCTCTGCGCATATCGCACACATTAAATATACATATCTCCTCTAACTCCGTGAACACATGACAGTTACAGAAAGCGAGGCGTGCTGAAGTTAGCATAATGATGTCCTTCCATTAATTAGCCGACGTGATGTGCCACGTGGCTGCCTGCGTAGGCCGCCAGCTATCTCTCTTGGGCAAAGATTATGGACAAGATATAACACAGATCATGTGCATTAAATGCTAGCTTGGATATGGCACGCATTTCAAGACAATATCTGCTATAGTAAAAGTATATTCCTTATAACGGTTTCTACATGTCATATTGTCCATACGCGGCACAGGCAGTCAAATATGCTCCCCACACATAGTAAATAAACTGATTATAGTGCAAAACGTTGATTTCCTATGCAGGTAGGCAAAAATATTGTTTCTGCTTTATTCTCACGCAGAATTTCGAAATTGGCCATTGTATTTCTAATGGCTATAAATACTCTGGGATTGTCACTATTTCAAAGGATCGAAAGCTTAGATCCCATGTCTACTTGCCCTCCTTTCCATGCTCATGAGTTTGAAAAGTTGTAAGTGGTTCCCATCATCGCATTAGATAGTCAACGGAACAAAGCGATCGCGCGGACGGACTTCCACCTTTACTCACCCCCAGATTTTATTCTTGCACTTGTACCTAGAACTTCTTCGCATAAGAATTATTTGTACTCCTATAGCAATAAACAAACATTTTTGCAATAAAAAGTTAGCCAAAAATGGTTTTTTTGTTTTCCCACCGAAGACAAGATGGTGACTCTACTAGGGAACGTCTTCTCCATCGATGAGAAGATTGTAGCGTAATCTGACATTGTTGTGATATTGAGAACAATCCAAGACACGTTGGTCGTTGAGCGTGACCAACAAACTTTCGAAGGGATGCTCTCTGAGGGACACTCAAGTCCTTTGCTTGTGACACGAGCCACGACAAAGCTCCACGTCCATGTCTTTGTGGATGATATCCTTAGTCACGCTCGTGTGTCCGCCAAGGGAAGAAGGTTATGACACTCTCGTAACCAGGCACGTGCAAGCCAAGTTGACTTCGGTAAGAGAAACCACTACAAGGCCAAAAAGTCAAATGACGAGCACCCAATCAAGCCCTTGCGCGTAGAATGCTTAAATTTTGGAGTTAGGGATATTTCTCCTTTCAACTCCAGAAATCAGTTATGTCGGAACAAGGTGCCAAACAAAAGTGTTGTTCAGCATGGCCTACGCGCAAAATACTTAAATTTTGGAGTTAGGGATATTTCTTCTTTCAACTCCAGAAATCAGTTTGGTCATGGCAAGGTGTCAAACGAAAGTGTTGTTCAACACGGCATGTCGTAGAATGCTTAAATTTTGGAGTTGGGAATATTTCTCCTTTCAACTCCATAAATCAATTCGGTCGCGACAAGGTGTCAAACAAAAGTACTACTCAGCACAACCTGCGCGCATAATGCTTAAATTTTGGATTTAGGGATATTTCTCCTTTGAACTTCAGAAATTAATTTTGTCACATCAAAGTGCCAAACAAGAGTGATGTTTAGCACAATTTGTGCAAACAGCAATCCCTGCATGCAGAAACGAGAGCTACCTCCAAACACAGTAATAGTTATATAGAACACATATATTAAGGAATTGGAGATAATTCTCCTTTGAACTCCAGTAATCTATTTTGTCAATACGAGCACCACATCTTTCAATGTGCAAAACTACCCGCACAAAGGCAAACAACAATTCGAGCGCTGCACAAACCAGACAAAAGCAGTATGCACCTGCACATGAATCAAATGTATGCACCTCCATAGGAATCAATCGTTACTTCAACCCCCAATGAGGATACTCAGCATAAAGGATGTCAAGCTCTATATAGAAAATAAAACTATACTTATCGAAACCCATCTATGCACAGAAGCCCATCCTGCAAAAAAACTAGGACAATGCCAAGACGTGCCTTCGTCGTCTTCGGACTTGCGGGATATGCTAAATCAAAAGCATAAAGGAGAAGCCTCTACTTCACCAGTAGGAACTCCTTATCATTGCCACCATATTGTAACCAACTGGAGGTGTACCAAGTGTCACCACCCCATTTCCAGAGTCGGGTATTTTTTTTTATTTTTAATTTAGTTAATTATGCATTATTTTGAATTAATTGTATTTATAATTAATTAGTGATTGCATTATTTTTTATTTGATTGTTTTAGGGTTTTGGCTAGCCTGGACCCATGTCAGACCCTAGTGGACCCATGATCGACCCAGCCCACACCCCTGTGAGACTTATTTTGGGTTTTAGAATATTTATTATATTTTTAGAAGGTTAGTGGGAGAGATTTGGAGTTAGTTTGAGTGTTTTTGGACCCCGAAACCCAAAACCGAGTTACGGGAGGGCATTTTGGGTATTTTGGAACTTGTAAACCCTTTAATTAGGTGCTTGGCCGGATTCCCACAGCCCCCACACCCGAACACAGCAGCTCCCACTCCCCCATTTTCATTTTCCTCTTCTTCTTCACTTCTCCTTATTCTCCACTTCTTCTTTCTTCTTTCTTCCTTCTTCCAAAGTAAGTTTTCTTATTTTTCTTCCTTCCTCTTTCCATTTCTTCTTCTTACTTGAACCCTAACCTTACATTCTTCCCCAACCTAGGTGGGTAGAGCCTAGATTTGGTGTTGGAGCTTGGATTTGAGGCTTGGAAGCTTGTATTGGAGGATTTGGAGCATTTTTGAGACTTTGGCTTGGGATTCCAACTTCCAAGAGGTAAACCCTAAATTTTCCCTTGTAATTACTCTTATATAGTATAATTAATAGTTTAGAACCTTCCTAGACCCTTAGGCTACCCGTGGGAGGAAGTTGGAACTAGTTGGGTAGTGTTTGGAGACTTTAACACTAGGTTTTGTGTCAATTTCGGGTGAAATCCGAATTTGGCCCAATTTTGGGTGATGCCCTAGGTTAGAAGGACCTAGGTAGACGTTGTCGGGTGTCTAGAGGATGAGTGCGTGTCTCCGTTCGGACACAGGAAGTCGTGTCGCGGAGAAACGGGCGTTTCGGGCAAAATTGGGACTTTTCGTCGTCGCCGATTCTAAGTGCGTACGCGTTTCCGCCACGGACCTAGAATCGACGCAAGAGCACATTTTCTAGGATCTAGACATCGTTTAGAGCGCGTGGGTAAATTTTGGGCCGATTCCGAGTTCGTTTGATGTGCGTTTCAGGAGGTTTTCCGAGCCGCGCACCACGTGTTCGTCGAAATGACCGAACGACCATTTTGACTTGGTTTCCTCGTTTTGGGCTTGTGCGCGCATTGGGTTAGTATCGGGGAGTGTGTGCTAGAGTTTTCGAGTTATACTTTATATATTTTAGGGTGTTGGTGAGTGTCGGGGTCGTTGGGCGTGAGTGGGGCGTGTGGTTTGTGTGTTGTTGTGTGTTGTGTTGTGTTAGTGTATATGTGTCTATATATATATATATGTATATATTTATATGTATGTGTGTTGTATATATATATATATATATATGTGTGTGTGTATTTATATCTATGTGCTAGTGTATGTGTGTAGGTGAGTGTGTGTGAGTGAGTGCTTGTGTGAGTGTGTAGGTGAGTGTGTGTGAGTGTGAGTGAGTGTTTATAGGTATATATATATGAGTTTATGTATATATGTATATATATTTATATATATATATATATATATATATATATGTATGAGAGTTTGTGTGTGAGGTTGTGTGTTTGTGAGAGTGTGTGAGTGTGTGTGTGTATATATATATATATATATATATATATATATATATATATATATATATATATATATATATATATATATATATATAGATATATGTGTGTATGAATATATAGATATGTGTTTGTGTATATAATTATGTGTGTGTGTTGATTTGTGTTTGAGTGTGTGTGTGTGTTAGAATGTATATAAGTTAGTGTATATATATCTATAGAGTTATATATATATAGTGATATATATATGTGTATATGTATATAGGAGTGTGTGTGTGTGTGTGTGTGTTTGAGAAAGGGGGGGGTGCTTGGGGCTGGAACTGCAGCTGCAGCAGCAGCCTTGCTGCACCAGCAGCAGGTGCAGCAGCAGTATTCAGCAGCAGTAGCAGCATAGGCAGCAGCCTATGCAGCAGCAGCAGCTGCTAGCTTCAGCAGCAGCATGTGCAGCAGTGTATAGCAGCAAGAGCAGCAGCAAATGCGAGGTAGAGAGGGGTATATATATATATATATATATATATATATATATATATATATATATATATATATATATATATATATATATATATAGATAGATAGATAGATTAGTAGATATATAGATTGATAGGTAGTTAGATAGATACGTATATAGATAGATAGATTAATAGGTAGATGGATAGATAGACGGATTGATAAATAGTTTGATAGATAAGATAGGTAAATGGATAGATAACTAGATAGTTAGATAGTTAACTAAGATAAATAGATAGATAACTAGATAGGTAAATATTAGATAGATAGTTAGGTAGATAGATGATAGTTAGGTAGTTAGCTAGGTTGATAGATAGATGGATAATAGATAGATTAATACATAGATGGTTAGATAGATACCTAGGTAACTAGATACCTAGTTAGTTAGAGATAGATAGATATATGCTATATAGATATTAGATGGATAGTTAAATAGTTTAATAGATAGATACATAGATACATAGGTAAGTAGATAGCTAGATATAAATAGATAAATAGATACGTAGATAGATTGATAGATAGACCTATAGATAAATAGATAATAAGATAGATAGATAGATATATACATAGCTAGATAGATAGTTAGATATCTAGATCTAGATATATATATATGTATATGTAAGGTATGTGTAAGATAAGGTAAGGTAAGGTAAGGTATATGGGTTTTAAGTGTATGTGTGTATGTGCTATGTATATATATATATATATAGATACTTAGATATGTATAAATATATGATAGTTATATATTTTCTAGCCTAAATTAATAACTAGGTATATATCTATTAGCCTAGATAGCTAACTGGAGGGGTAGTTAGAGGGGTATTGGAGAGTATCCCAATACCTTGAGATATCAAGGTATCTCACCAAGGTATTGAGTTTCGAGCGGGATTTTTGAGCAATAGCCTAGGAATAGTATTAGAGTGATTTTTATATGCTTATGTGTATATATTTACGCGTGCTAGCATAGGTTTTAGCGGATTTAGGCGGGGTGCGTAGCCTAGGTTGAGGTATCGGATACCGAGGGTATCCCGGTATCTCAAGGAGGCGAGTTTGTGAGTTTTCTAGCTTAATGAGCTCGGTTTGACCAAGAATTTCAGGAGCACCCTAGTTTGACCCAGACTTGACCGTAGTTGACTCGGTTGACCGCTAAAGTCAACTTTTGATCTAGTTTTGACCTAGAGTTGACTTTTTGGACCCAGAGTTGACTTTTTGACCCAGATTTTACCGGTTTGGCCCGTTTGACCTAGAACGACCCTAGAAGCCTATTTTTAGTTATTTTATATCTGTTTAACTCTTTAGAACCCTGTTTAATCTTGTTTTTCATATTAGGTCCTTGCGATACCAGTTCGGATCGCCAGTTGCTCAGGACGTCAGGCGAGTACATTCTCTGATAGTTTTCATTATTTGATGATTATTATGATTCAGCTTCTAGTATAGTATCATCTGATTATTCTGGCACAACACGGGACACTGATTGATATTTCTGGATTCATTTACTTGCGATACGTATATTTCATGTTTCTGGCCTCTATTCTGGAATCACTACTGGCATCACTACAGGCATCATTCATGTTCAGGCTGGACTCATCTTGATTTACGTGTCGGGTCTTGGATCCACTTGTATTAGTCGGGGCGGGAAAATACTCGAGTAGACATGTAAACATTCCTATCTGGCATCATCAGGAATCACTCCCTCTGGTCTAATCTGGAATGATAGCAGCCGCGCATCCAGTGCGCGGTGAGCCGTACTTACCCCTAGCCGTTTACATGTCGAAATAAGTATTTCAAAGACACCGAGTTCATTCTTTATAGTCTGGACTCTCATGCATTTCTTGACTTGTCTCACTTACATGTTTCTGGACTTGACTCACTACATATTTTTTATGCTGGACTCACTACACGTTCATGTGCACGGACTTGATCTTAGTTTGGATTTTTGTATCTTACAGTTACTACTATCTTGTTTCTGATATTCCATGCATCTTTACCTTTATGCACCAGTTATATATATTTCCTTGTTTCATACTTGCTTCATTTTTCTTGCTACTTGCTATAACTGTTTTATAGTTTTTATCATTTAAATGGAACTGCTGTTAGAGGTGTACTTGCTCCAGTCCTGACTGGACATATTTTTCAGAGTATCCGGAGGAGTGGTGTCCGATGTTTTATGGACCTGAGCCTGTCAACGGTGCAGACAGGGACCCTCTAGTTTAGGAGTGATTTCCGGGTTGGTAGCCGGGATCACTAGGACCTTGTTGTTTTTATTAGCTTTAGCACCGGATTTGTCTCCGGTTTTGGATTGAGACCTTGTTTGTATATTATTTTGGATGATGTATTATTATTATGGATGTTGTGGTTGTTGTAGTAGTTGGTGATGGTTAGACTTTATAGCTGTTAGTCTTCTTGTTATCTTATCGTGCTTAGATTCGTGATTGAGTACTTGATTATCATTATGATATTGCTCCTCCGTTTGGAGTTGAGATCTTGGCAGATTTATATATACTTGTTTGTGTGGTTGCCCTCCTTTTGGAGAGGTCATGGCCGATTTTTGTGTGAGATTATTATCTAGATAGTTGACCTAGACAGCGTTCTACCGCCGATGCTGCGGCGTAGGCTGGACGTACCCACGACTCATGCCCGATTTTCCGGGTGCGGGTCGTGACACGTTTTTGGTGGCGGCCCCATGCAGGTCTCGATTCGCAATTAGTGCGCTGTCGTGGTGGTACAACAACTTAGTTGTACTGCTGCGAGCCTGCTCTAGGATCTAGGATCTAGGATGAGAGTGTACTCAATCACGACTAGGAACAATTCCAATCTAATTATTCTGAAATTGCTTTCTTTTGAAATATTACTGTCCTTCTTTGATGATATCATATCTTGCACCGTATTGACTTCTTTTGATTTGTGTTCAGGATGCCTCCGAAGACACGATCTCATCGTACCGTTCCAGCAGTTGCCACTGAGAGGTCTGCTACCTCTCGTCCAGCTCGTATTCAGGCAGCTGCTACCGCTCCACTCACCACTCCTGCGGTTGAGGGAGCATCTGCTTCTTTCGGGGATCCTCCTTCACCTGTCGATCCGAGGACTACCCCAGTCGTTCCGGTGGTTCCTCCACCACTTCCTGCTCCAGTAGATGCCGCACAGTTGTTTGCGTTCTTCAGGGAGGTGATGGACACACAGCACCGTCAGGTGGATGTGATGAGGCTGGGCATTGAGAACGCCCACCAGGTGGCCATGACGGCAGTGGATAGGGTGGCACAGATTCAGCCACAGGCAGATGAGATTCAGCATCCAAGGCCGGATAGTATTATCGACTTCCAGAGGATGCGGCCCAAGGAGTTCCGTGGTACAGAAGGGATCCTATACGCGGATGACTGGATAGAGCAGATCGAGGGGATCTTCAGGCTGGTACAGATTCCAGACAGCATGCAGATAGAGGCAGCGGGCAGTCAGATGTTCGACCTCGCCTTGACATGGTATCGTACAGATACGAGGATTGCGGCGCCAGGGCTTACTTGGGAGGCTTTCAAGAGGCTTTTTAAGGAGAAGTTTTTCCCTGATGTGGCGCTCAGTACTTTGGAGAGCCAGTTCGAGGCACTCGTCCAGGGGAGCATGACGGTGGACGAGTACGCAGCGAAGTTCTGTCGTCTGGGCAGATTTGTGGAGGGCTTGAGTGAGGCAGCCAAGGCGAGGAAGTTTCGCAAGGGCTTGGTCATGGCAGTCAAGTCCTTGACCAGGAGCGACCGTGAGGCGACTTTTGAGCAGATAGTAGGAGATGCTCAGAGAGCAGAGGATGACTTGGAGCTCAAGTCTAAGAGAGGCAGGGATGATTCAGGCAGTGCCAGTGGTAGTGCGGGACCAGCTAAGCGTCCCTATGTGCAGAAGGCAGCACAGCAGGGTCAGGATCAGAGGGTGCCCACTTGTGCCTACTGCAGGAAGGCAGGACACACTTGGGATATTTGTAGGAGGAGGCTGAAGGTGTGTTTGTTCTGTGGATCCGCTGCTCACTAGATGCGGGATTGCCCTACTGCACCTCCATTGGGTGGAGCACAGGATCAGAGAGTTGGAGCTAGGCCATCTGTGGCACAGCATCATGCCCCGCACCAGCAGAGGGATACACCCCAGCAGGGCAGGGCTTATGCGTTGACGGTCGAGGAGGCCGATGCTACGGATGTCGGGTTAGCAGGTCTGTCTCTTGTTTCTTCTTCCTGTCCTTTTCCATTCCTGTGGTGTGCTTCATTAGTACCTGTTAGATTTTCTTTGTGCTGTGGTAGATAGTGTAGTGACCACGATTGAGACTGTAATAACACGACCAGTAGGACCCTGATCTTGTATGTTGTTTAGGTAGAATTTCTTGACTGTGATTGTTGGGGGTTTGACCTAGAGAGAGTGTGATTGACTTTAAATTTCGAGGACGAAATTTTCTAAGGAGGATAGGCTTGTCACCACCCCATTTCCAGAGCCGAATATTTTTTTTATTTTTAATTTAGTTAATTGTGCATTATTTTTAATTAATTGTATTTATAATTAATTAGTGATTGCATTATTTTTTATTTGATTGTTTTAGGGTTTTGGCTAGCCTGGACCCATGTCAGACCCTAGTGGACCCATGTCCGACCCAGCCCACACCCCTGTGAGACTTATTTTGGGTTTTAGAATATTTATTATATTTTTAGAAGGTTAGTGGGAGAGATTTGGAGTTAGTTTGAGTGTTTTTGGACCCCGAAACCCAAAACCGAGTTACGGGAGGGCATTTTGGGTATTTTGGAACTTGTAAACCCTTTAATTAGGTGCTTGGCCGGATTCCCACAGCCCCTACACCCGAACACAGCAGCTCCCACTCCCCCATTTTCATTTTCCTCTTCTTCTTCACTTCTCCTTCTTCTCCACTTCTTCTTTCTTCTTTCTTCCTTCTTCCAAAGTAAGTTTTCTTATTTTTCTTCCTTCCTCTTTCTATTTCTTCTTCTTACTTGAACCCTAACCTTACATTCTTCCCCAACCTAGGTGGGTAGAGCCTAGATTTGGTGTTGGAGCTTGGATTGAGGCTTGGAAGCTTGGATTGGAGGATTTGGAGCATTTTTGAGACTTTGGCTTGGGATTCCAACTTCCAAGAGGTAAACCCTAAATTTCCTCTTATAATTACTCTTATATAGTATAATTAATAGTTTAGAACCTTCCTAGACCCTTAGGCTACCCGTGGGAGGAAGTTGGAACTAGTTGGGTAGTGTTTGGAGACTTTAACACTAGGTTTTGTGTCAATTTCGGGTGAAATCCGAATTTGGCCCAATTTTGGGTGATACCCTAGGTTAGAAGGACCTAGATAGACGTTGTCGGGTGTCTAGAGGGTGAGTGCGTATCTCAATTCGGACACGGGAAGTCGTGTCGCGGAGAAACGGGCATTTCGGGCAAAATTGGGACTTTTTGTCGTCGCCGATTCTAAGTGCGTGCGCGTTTCCGCCACGGACCTAGAATCGATGCGGGAGCATATTTTCTAGGATCTAGACATCGTTTAGAGCGCGTGGGTAAATTTTGGGCCGATTTTGAGTTCGTTTGATGTGCGTTTTCGGAGGTTTTTCGAGCCGCGCACCACGTGTTCGTCGAAATGACCGAACGGCCATTTTGACTTGGTTTTCTCGTTTCGGGCTTGTGCGCACGTTGGGTTAGTATCGGAGAGTGTGTGCTAGAGTTTTCGAGTTATATTTTATATATTTTAGGGTGTTGGTGAGTGTCGGGGTCGTTGGGCGTGAGTGGGGCGTGTGGTTTGTGTGTTGTTGTGTGTTGTGTTGTGTTAGTGTATATGTGTCTATATATATATATATGTATATATTTATATGTATGTGTGTTGTATATATATATATATATGTGTGTGTGTGTGTATTTATATCTATGTGCTAGTGTATGTGTGTAGGTGAGTGTGTGTGAGTGAGTGCTTGTGTGAGTGTGTAGGTGAGTGTGTGTGAGTGTGAGTGAGTGTTTATAGGTATATATATATGAGTTTATGTATATATGTATATATATTTATATATATATATGTATGAGAGTTTGTGTGTGAGGTTGTGTGTTTGTGAGAGTGTGTGAGTGTGTGTGTGTATATATATATATATATATATATATATATATATTAGTGTATATATATATATATATATATAGATATATGTGTGTATGAATATATAGATATGTGTTTGTGTATATAATTATGTGTGTGTGTGTTGATTTGTGTTTGAGTGTGTGTGTGTGTTAGAATATATATAAGTTAGTGTATATATATCTATAGAGTTATATATATATATAGTGATATATATATATGTGTATATGTATATAGGAGTGTGTGTGTGTGTGTGTGTTTGAGAGAGGGGGGGGGGTGCTTGGGGCTGGAACTGCAGCTGCAGCAGCAGCCTTGCTGCACCAGCAGCAGGTGCAGCAGCAGTATTCAGCAGCAGTAGCAGCATAGGCAGCAGCCTATGCAGCAGCAGCAGCTGCTAGCTTCAGCAGCAGCATGTGCAGCAGTGTATAGCAGCAAGAGCAGCAGCAAATGCGAGGTAGAGAGGGGTATATATATATATATATATATATATATATATATATATATATATATATATATATATATAGATAGATAGATAGATAGATTAGTAGAAATATAGATTGATAGGTAGTTAGATAGATACGTATATAGATAGATAGATTAATAGGTAGATGGATAGATAGACGGATTGATAAATAGTTTGATAGATAAGATAGGTAAATGGATAGATAACTAGATAGTTAGATAGTTAACTAAGATAAATAGATAGATAACTAGATAGGTAAATATTAGATAGATAGTTAGGTAGATAGATGATAGTTAGGTAGTTAGCTAGGTTGATAGATAGATGGATAATAGATAGATTAATACATAGATGGTTAGATAGATACCTAGGTAACTAGATACCTAGTTAGTTAGAGATAAATAGATAGATGCTATATAGATATTAGATGGATAGGTAAATAGTTTAATAGATAGATACATAGGTAAGTAGATAGCTAGATATAAATAGATAAATAGATACGTAGATAGATTGATAGATAGACCTATAGATAAATAGATAATAAGATAGATAGATAGATATATACATAGCTAGATAGATAGTTAGATATCTAGATCTAGATATATATATATGTATATGTAAGGTATGTGTAAGATAAGGTAAGGTAAGGTATATGGGTTTTAAGTGTATGTGTGTATGTGCTATGTATATATATATATATAGATACTTAGATATGTATAAATATATGATAGTTATATATTTTCTAGCCTAAATTAATAACTAGGTATATATCTATTAGCCTAGATAGCTAACTGGAGGGGTAGTTAGAGGGGTATTGGAGAGTATCCCAATACCTTGAGATATCAAGGTATCTCACCAAGGTATTGAGTTTCGAGCGGGATTTTTGAGCAATAGCCTAGGAATAGTATTGGAGTAATTTTTATATGCTTATGTGTATATATTTACGCGTGCTAGCATAGGTTTTAGCGGGTTTAGGCGGGGTGCGTAGCCTAGGTTGAGGTATCGGATACCGAGGGTATCCCGGTATCTCAAGGAGGCGAGTTTGTGAGTTTTCTAGCTTAATGAGCTCGGTTTGACCTAGAATTTCAGGAGCACCCTAGTTTGACCCAGACTTGACCGTAGTTGACTCGGTTGACCGCCAAAGTCAACTTTTGACCTAGTTTTGACCTAGAGTCGACTTTTTGGACCCAGAGTTGACTTTTTGACCCAGATTTTATCGGTTTGACCCGTTTGACCTAGAACGACCCTAGAAGCCTATTTTTAGTTATTTTATATCTGTTTAACTCTTTAGAACCCTGTTTAACCTTGCTTTTCACATTAGGTCCTTGCGACACCAGTTCGGATCGCCAGTTGCTCAGGACGTCAGGCGAGTACATTCTCTGATAGTTTTCATTATTTGATGATTATTATGATTCAGCTTCTAGTATAGTATCATCTGATTATTCTGGCACAACACGGGATACTGATTGATATTTCTGGATTCATTTACTTGCGATACGTACATTTCATGTTTCTGACCTCTATTCTGGAATCACTACTGGCATCACTACAGGCATCATTCATGTTCAGGCTGGACTCATCTTGATTTGCGTGTCGGGTCTTGGATCCACTTGTATTAGTCGGGGCAGAGAAATACTCGAGTAGACATGTAAACATTCCTATCTGGCATCATCAGGAATCACTCCCTCTGGTCTCATCTGGAATGATAGCAGCCGCGTACCCAGTGCGCGGTGAGCCGTACTTACCCCTAGCCGTTTACATGTCGAAACAAGTATTTCAAAGACACCGAGTTCATTCTTTATAGTCTGGACTCTCATGCATTTCTTGACTTGTCTCACTTACATATTTCTGGACTTGACTCACTACATGTTTTTCATGCTGGACTCACTACACGTTCATGTGCACGGACTTGATCTTAGTTTGGATTTTTGTATCTTACAGTTACTACTATCTTGTTTCTGATATTCCATGCATCTTTACCTTTATGCACCAGTTATATATATTTTCTTGTTTCATACTTGCTTCATTTTTCTTGCTACTTGCTATAACTGTTTTATAGTTTTTATCATTTAAATGGAACTGCTGTTAGAGGTGTACTTGCTCCAGTCCTGACTGGACATATTTTTCAGAGTATCCGGAGGAGTGGTGTCCGACGTTTTATGGACCTGAGCCTGTCAACGGTGCAGACAGGGACCCTCTAGTTTAGGAGTGATTTCCGGGTTGGTAGCCGGGATCACTAGGACCTTGTTATTTTTATTAGCTTTAGCACCGGATTTGTCTCCGGTTTTGGATTGAGACCTTGTTTTTATATTATTTTGGATGATGTATTATTATTATGGATGTTGTGGTTGTTGTAGTAGTTGGTGATGGTTAGACTTTATAGCTGTTAGTCTTCTTATCTTATCGTGCTTAGATTCGTGATTGAGTACTTGATTATCATTATGATATTGCCCCTCCGTTTGGAGTTGAGATCTTGGCAGATTTATATATACTTGTTTGTGTGGTTGCCCTCCTTTTGGAGAGGTCATGGCCGATTTTTGTGTGAGATTATTATCTAGATAGTTGACCTAGACAGCGTTCTACCGCCGATGCTGCGGTGTAGGCTGGACGTACCCACGACTCATGCCCAATTTTTCGGGTGCGGGTCGTGACACCAAGGCAGCTGATACTCCAGTTAAGCAATTTATGTTCCAAAGGCTACGAGTTACTTCGTCGACATGACAACATTCCCGAAGATAAAAGCCTACTTGTCACGAAGAAGACTTTATCTTTGCCTCCGTTGCATGATACGGGGATTTTCTCACACAAGTAGTGGCAGGAGGGGAGGAGTAGCCAATCATTCTCTAGCTACCCTATCGGGCTCATCCGATGCTGAGTACAGACCAAGGGTTGAATCATCGAACATTCCCATGGAGGGAGTTTATCGGAAAACCTGTTCAAGGATAAACTCTTCACAGGATAGTGGCATACCTTCAACTGGGGTGGCATCCCATCGGATTCTGAAATCGATAGTGTGGGCTCTAGCTACACGGCCCAATCTACTGTCCCCATTTTTGACAATTGTATGATCAGTGCATACATGGATGTCAATGATCCAGAAGGTAGCGGTGCCATTCACACCGACCAACATTTTGAAATACTTGAAGTTGCAGCCCGAGACATGCAAGCCATGATGGAGCAGATGGTGGGCATACAAAGAACCGTCGTACCATAGTCACCAGTGCCTCCACGTCATCCAACGTCGGAGACAGATGACGACCATGCCTCAGTTTCTCCCATCTCCAATCTCCCAAATGTTGGAGACAAATTTTACGTACCACACCACACACTCATATTTATCATGTTGTACCAAGCACAAATATTCATGTTATATGTCATTATTGTGGTATGAAAGGTCATATTTCTCATCAATTTAAATTAGAAAGTAGGATGATATAAAATTATATATATGGGTTTCCATGACTAACAGTGAATGACCCTCAAAGAAATGGGTACCAAATGTCACATATTCAACTTGTGTTATAGGTGGAGCAACCTTCATATGCTAGAAGAAAGTGGATTCTCGAAAACGAGTACCCACGACATATTGTTTGCAACGCTATCAATGAAGAAAAAAAAGATATATCTCCTTCGATAACTATCTGAAATGTTATATTATTAGTAATGGTGACATTGATCTCTCATTTCCCTATAATTAAGAATGTTTATTTAGTGATCGAATTAAAACATAAACTATTAAGCATTAGTTACCTGGCTGACAACGATTATGGCATTAATTTCGTCAAAAAAAATATTCTATTTATGATAGATTTACTGGTAAAGTTATTTATGAAGAGTATTAGAGAAGATAAAATTTATGTTTTCTATCTATCAGAGGATACTAACAATATAGGTAGGTGTCTATATGCCAAGAAAGATAAAAGCTAGCTATGGCATTTGCAACTAGGACACGCAAATATGAACACTATTATAAGACTTTCAACGAAGAAATTGATAAGAGGTATACTGCAAATTTCTTTTAGGAAGGTTATGGTTTGCGTTGATTATGAGAAGAATAAACAAATTAAATCATCTTTTAAATCCATCAAGGCTAGCTATAAGTACTTCTAGGCCTCTTCAACTTTTGTATATGAATTTATTTGTACCAAGTAGAGTCGCCAGTCTTGACGGTAAACTCTATGCCTTTGTGATTATCAAAGATTTTTCTTGATTTACTTGTGTTATTTTTCTAGCAAACAAAAATGATGCATTTTTTGAATTTGTGACTTTTTGTATAATAGTCCAAAATGAAAAAGGCTTCATGATAATCCGTATCATGAGTAATCATAGAGGCAAATTCGAAAATACTAATTTTAAAAGTTTTTGTGATAAAAATGGATTTGTTCATGGATTTTCTAATCCTAGAACTCCTCAAAAAATGGTGTTGTGGAGCGGAAGAATAGAACTCTCAGCGATATGGCTAGAGGGATGTTAAATCAGTATAATCTTTTAAAAAAAATTTGGGCAAAGGTTATCAATGCAGCATGCCATATTTTGAATAGGATTATTATTCGACCTATTTCAAAGAAAATCCCCTATGAACTATGGTTTAATAGAGTAACTTCTATTTATTATTTCAAAAAAATTGGTTGTAATTGCTCTATTTTGAATACCAAGTATAACTTGGGTAAATTTGATAAAAAAAAGCTGATGAAGGCATTTTTCTTGGTTATGCTTCCAAAAGTAAGGGTTTTCGTATTTTTAATAAATGCACTATTATTGTTGGTAATATTATATTTGATGAGATTAATCCTTAGTTATTTGGTGTCAGTGACAATGAAGATGTCAATATCATTCCAAACAAGGAATCAACTCCAGAAAAAGCAATACCTAGTGCAACTGATACAATTTCTTCAGATAGTCTTCCTAAGGAATGACGTTTCTCAATTCATCATACCAAGTATTTGATTATAGGTGATGTATCAAATGGAGTGAGCACTCATTCTTCAAGTAAGGATATTATTGCAGATGTTGCTTTAATTTTGCAAATTGAGCCTAAAAATATAAAAGAAGCTTTTACTGATGAATTTTGGATTTATGCTATGCAAGAGGAACTGAATCAATTTAAAAGAAATCAAGTTTGAAAACTGTTCCTAGACCAAATGATTATTCGATAATTGTGTCACGCCCCAGTCCCAAAATATCTAGGGACTAGACACGTGGCAATGGCCAGCAGCACACACCGATGGACAAACCCAATTTAATGGATCCATCGGGGCATACTTAAGCTGTAAAACAATAGTCAAGATTTACTACAACAAGTCAGAACTAATCTCATCCACACAAAAGATGATAAGATCAACAGCAATAAGAAATAAATCAAAACATCCAGTCTCAGCAAAGTAATTCGGGGAAACAACCCGATATAAAGTCTGTTACAATGTTCATTTAAACAGGAATAAAAGAGTTCATTTGCCATAAAGACTGAGCATGGAAGAAGCAGTTGTTCAGGAGAAGTCCTCAGCGGTCACCTCGTCCTCAGGTACTGGTACTGTTCCGTGAAGTGCTCATGTTCCGTACACCTCAGGATAAACCTCGTCTGCTAATCCTGGGGACATAATCCGGATCCAGGTCCTCAGGGGACATAACAAGGTACAAGAAAGCTCAAGCCAAAATAAATACAGTACAACAAATAATGAAACAATAGGGTAAACTATATAACCATCTATGTGAAATGCAAGTTGAGAGCATCACTAGAACATAGGCTGATACCACTACAAGCTCTGTGTCGGGAAGCCGGTAGCAGTTATACTATGTATTTACTATGTGTTTACTATGGATTTTATATATATATAATCAGCCTGTAGCCTGTGTGTCTCTCCCCACCCAATGTAATCATACGTCTCATGTCCACGATGCCTCATGTCCACGTCATGTAAGATTATATCTAATGCAGTGAGTCATACTATATCTATGAATATAATGTCTAATGTCTATGTCATAAATCCTGCAACCTACACAGAATCACCTTGAATATTTCAGGAAGATTCTGATCATGATCTGTGTCAGGTGTCCTGGGTATAAAGTACTTGATATGGCAAGTACGAGAATGTAAATGTCACGATATCCATCTCTATTTGACCTTACACAACCTCGCGTACGGTGTTGGCACCCGACTATTAATCGGAAGCTAAGTAAGTCAAACGGCCCTAGGTTTAAGCATGTACAACAGTTAATTAAGTCAAGTAATTAAGTAACAATACTGCAGGATATTGGCAAGGTACACTTGCCTGGGTTTTCGGTTCCAATTGCGGCTCTGACTTCAGCGAAATTTGCAGGCAGTACTCCGGTTACTGAAATAAATATCACCATCAGATCCAGAAAATATAAATCAGCTAGAAACGCCTGTCCTTGAGTCCAATTTGGAGACAAGGGCAAAAATAACATTTTCGGGTCAAGGCGGGGTCCACATGTAGGCCGCTTTGCACCAAAAAACGCGTCAGGGTCAAAGGTCTCCAAAATAGTCCAACTTAGTGTCAACAGGTCAGGAACGATGATACGAATCCAATGAAACTTCCAGAATTGGATTCCGATGAGCCGTTCTCAGAATCGCCCGTCGAGTGGAGCCTGTGGGCCCACGACACGCGATTTTGTCAACGTTCTCAGAATCGAACCAAACTTGGCTCACAGGACCAGCGTATTGCTAAGAGTCCGATGGCGCAAGTTTTGTCTCGATCCGACGTGTGTACACTAAGTTACAACGAGATTCAGAATGGTCAGATACGGGACGGTGTTTGCGGATACGCACTGATTTCGGTGTGCACGCACATCCGAATCAGCTTCTGCGAAATCCTGCATGTCCGTATCAACGACGCGCACGTATCTGTGAAGACCGTGCGCGACCAAGTCGTCCCGTTTGGCGGGGCGCACTCGGTTCCGAGGTGAAATAGGGCGTTGGTTTTACTGTTTTTGGATCGCGGTTCACGATTACCACAGGACGCGATGTACCGAGCGAGTTGTACGGGCATCGAGGGGGTCATGCAGGCTATGCGATGCAACTGACGGAATCAAAAACAGAGCTACGAGGAGAAAGATATGGGTACCTGAACATGGCTCAAAAAACTAAACTTCTCCGTGTCCGATACGAGTCCTACACGAGTCCGAGGGCTGTGTCCGTGTCTGCCCTAGGGTTTAGGGCTTGGGGACACTGCCAGAGCTTGGCGGCCGGAGGGAGGCTGGGGTCGGAGGCGTGCTGGCCGGAGGCGGACTGCTGCGGGGGCTCGGCGTCGGAGGCTCGGGGACGGCCGGAGTTCGAGCGGAGAGAGGCCAGAGGCAGCGGGGCCTGGGCTCGGGTTGCGGTGGCTCAGGCGAAGCCGGCTGCGCTGGGGCTGAGGTGGCGCTCGTCGGCAGAGCTACGACGAGGCGGGGTCTAGAGGAGGCGAGAAGGAGGAAGACGCAGCGGCGAGGCGGCGTTGCGGGCAGGGAGCCGAGGCGGAGCCAGAGAAATTAGGGCGGACGGAGTTCTGAGGAGAAGGGGAGGGAATGAATGAGTCAGATTTTTAAAGGGGAGAAGGGAGGCGGATGGTCGTCCGGTGAGGGGGAGCCGGAGGGGTCGTCGGTTGCGGGGAGAAGAAGAGGAAGAGACGGCCGGCGGCGGGCGTCGAAGGGGCAGTCGGGGCTGAGCGGTTTGGGGAAGATGAGGGTTCGGGTCGGGTTCAACGGGTCGGGTCATGGGTTTGACCCGGATCCGACCCGTTAAGGTAGGGTTGGTTTGGTCAGACTGCCCGGTTCGGTTTAATTTGGTTTGGTTTAATTAAATAAACCTGGTTTATTTGGTTTAATTAAAATAATTAGTATTTAGGGCTTTAAAAATCCATCTGGGGTCCAATAAATTCCCGAAAAATTACCCTATGTCCGATTTTTAATTTTATACTAGAAAATATAATTTTTATCACATTTTTATATTATTTAATATTATCTACAAATCCTTTAATTACAAAATACCCTGATTTTAATTCCAGAAAATCTCAGAAAATTACAGTAAATTGGGGGAAAATTCTAAATTATGCATTTTTAAAAATCAGGGGGATTACAATCTACCCCCCTAAGAGGATTGCGTTCTCGCAATCAAAGAATAATCGGTCAACAGAGATGACACGGTTGCAAAATTTATTCGAGTCAGAAAATCAAGGTTGAGGGTTTAAACACATAGGGAAAGTCATTTCCCTACGCAATAGAATTTCCCAATTATAGGAAATCTAAAATTTTTTACAGTTTTTTGGAAAAATAGGTTTATTCTTTTAAAAACATACCAGGTTAACATTTATAAAATATTCTAGGTTATAAGTTCAAAATTACTAGGTTAACACTAGGTTATCAATTATTAGCAAGTTAAAATGATCAGGTTAAGTCTAGGGTCACGAACCAGTAGGCACGAAGTAAAGCAATACTAGAAACAGAAAACTATAAAAACTTACGCGCATTAGCTACTCCTTGGTTCTGCGCGTCTTCCAAGGTCATCGCGAAGGCTTGTCCGCGTCCTTGTGGTGGATTCCTCTGCTGCTGCTGCTGGGCTTGTTGGAAGAGTGCTGCTTGTGGTGCCAATGGTGGCCTTGGTTGATACCCTCCTGGTGCTGGTAGAGCTTGTTGGTTTGCCCTTGGTGCTCCTCCTCGATGATAAGGACAATCATTGGCTAAGTGTTGATTGGTTCCGCAAATCAAGCATAATCCTAACTTGCGTCTGCAGTCCTTCTCAGTATGGCCTACCTTGCCACAGTATTGACATATAGGTAATGTCTGCGGAGAGGCTCTGGGTGGCTGGTGTATATGAGGCCTCTTTGCAGCTTCTTCTTGTGGTGCTTTGGCTGATATGGAAGACTGTTTCAGACTGGTCTCTCTCCTGGTGACGCGTTCCATGCGTCGGGCTGCAGCGAGAACGTCCGAGTAAGAGGTAGGTGCAACAGATCCGATGAGTCTCTGCAGCTCGAAGTTTAGTCCGTCGAAGAACTTTTCAGCCTTCTCTTCTTCCGTCGGGATCAAAGTAGGGGCGAAGCAACTTAGACGAATGAATTCGGCGTTGTACTCCTCCACTGTCATGCTGCTCTGAGTGAGACGATTGAACTTGTCCCGAAGTTCTGATCGAGCGATAGCCGGAATGTACATCTCCTGAAAGAGTCTGAAGAACTCTTCCCAAGTGACTCAGTCTGGTCCGAGCCTGGTCTCTTCAGATAGCCACCATTGATGAGCATTGTCCGTCAACTGCATTCTGACGGCGGTCATCCAACGTTCTCTTGGAAGTTTAGCTGCTTCCAACTGGTGTTGTATGTTGGTGAGCCACTCATGAACTTCGGTTGGTCCTTCTTTGCCCGAAAAGGTACGGGGCTTGAGTTGACGAAAATCGGTGATAGACCCCGTTGCTAGTCGCCTAGCTTGTGGGTTCACTTGCTCCAATGCGGTTACTAGGCTGGTCCTCAAGTACTCTGCCTCGTGACGCTGAGTCTCTTGATGAATTTGCTGCTGGGCTTGCATTATTGCGTAGATCATTTGAAATATCTGTTGTCCGTCTATAGGTTGCCCTTGTGGAAATACAGGCATCGGTGGAACGAACTGCGGAGGCGGCGGGATGTCATCACGCCGGAACCTTGAATTTTGCTGGGCTGCTTGATTGCTTTGAGAAGTTTATCCTCGGTCTTCGGGTGTCACTCCTTCATCATAAGTGACCACAGTATCGTGTGGTGTACTCAAGGGATTCTCGTCTCCGCTTCTTGGATCCATTACTCTACATCAAAAATAAAATATAAGAAGTGCACAGGATTCAAGGCAAGATGCAAGTCAAAAATTAATTCGAATACGATACAGATATCAAGAACGTTTTCAAGCAAGTAGATGAGATCCTAAAAACTTATCCTATCTTATTGCAAGCCTGTTCGGTCCCTAAGTTGAAACCGAACAATTTAGTCGTCGACCTGCATGGGCCACCACAAAAACTATGTCATACGCCAGTCCCAAAATATCTAGGGACTAGACACGTGGCAATGGCCAGCAGCACACACCGATAGACAAACCCAATTTAATGGATCCATCGGGGCATACTTAAGCTGTAAAACAATAGTCAGGATTTACTATAACAAGTCAGAACTAATCTCATCCACATAAAAGATGATAAGATCAACAACAATAAGAAATAAATCAAAACATCCAGTCTCAGCAAAGTAATTCGGGGAAACAACCCGATATAAAGTCTGTTACAATGTTCATTTAAACAGGAATAAAAGAGTTCATTTGCCATAAAGACTGAGCATGGAAGAAGCAGTTGTTCAGGAGAAGTCCTCAGCGGTCACCTCGTCCTCAGGTACTGGTACTGTTCCGTGAAGTGCTCATGTTCCGTACACCTCAGGATAAACCTCGTCTGCTAATCCTGGGGACATAATCCGGATCCAGGTCCTCAGGGGACATAGCAAGGTACAAGAAAGCTCAAGCCAAAATAAATGCAGTACAACAAATAATGAAACAATAGGATAAACTATACAACCATCTATGTGAAATGCAAGTTGAGAGCATCACTAGAACATAGGCTGATACTACTACAAGCTCTGTGTCGGGGAGCCGGTAGCAGTTATACTATGTGTTTACTATATGTTTACTATGGATTTTATATATATATAATCAGCCTGTAGCCTGTATGTCTCTTCCCACCCAATGTAATCATACGTCTCATGTCCACGATGCCTCATGTCCACGTCACGTAAGATTATATCTAATGCAGTGAGTCATACTATATCTATGAATATAATGTTTAATGTCTATGTCATAAATCTTGCAACCTACACAGAATTACCTTGAATATTTCAGGAAGATTCTGATCATGATCTGTGTCAGGTGTCCTGGGTATAAAGTACTTGATATGGCAAGTACGAGAATGTAAATATCACGATATCCATCTCTATTTGACCTTACACAACCCCGCGTACGGTGTTGGCACCCGACTATTAATCGGAAGCTAAGTAAGTCAAACGGCCCTAGGTTTAAGCATGTACAACAGTTAATTAAGTCAAGTAATTAAGTAACAATACTGCAGGATATTGGCAAGGTACACTTGCCTGGGTTTCTGGTTCTAATTGCGGCTCTGACTTCAGCGGGATTTGCAGGCAGTACTCCTGTTGCTGAAATAAATATCACCATCAGATCCAGAAAATATAAATCAGCTAGAAATGCCTGTCCTTGAGTTCAATTTGAAGATAAGGGCAAAAATGATATTTTCGGGTCAAGGCGGGGTCCACATGTAGGCCGCTTTGCACCAAAAAATGTGTCAGGGTCAAAGGTCTCCAAAATAGTCCAACTTAGTGTCAACAGGTCAGGAACGATGATACGAATCCAACAGAACTTCCAGAATTGGATTCCGATGAGCCGTTCTCAAAATCGCCCGTCGAGTGGAGCCTGTGGGCCCACGACACGCAATTTTGTCAACGTTCTCAGAATCGAACCAAACTTGGCTCACAGGACCAGCGTATTGCTATGAGTCCGATGGCGCAAGTTTTGTCTCGATCCGACGTGTGTACACTAAGTTACAACGAGATTCAGAATGGTCGGATACGGGACGGTGTCCGCGGATACGCACTGATTCCGGTATGCACGCACATCCGAATCAGCTTCTGCGAAATCCCGCACGTCCGTATCAACGACGCGCACGTATCTGTGAAGACCGTGTGCGACCAAGTCATCCCGTTTGGCGGAGCGCACTCGGTTCCGAGGTGAAATAGGGCGTTGGTTTTCCTGTTTTTGGATCGCGGTTCACGATCACCACAGGACGCGATGCACCGAGCGAGTTTTACGGGCACCGAGGGGGTCATACAGGCTACGCGATGCAACTGACGGAATCAAAAATAGAGCTACGAGGAGAAAGATATGGGTACCTGAACAAGGCTCGAAAAACTAAACTTCTCCGTGTCCGACACGAGTCCTACACGAGTCCGAGGGTTGTGTCCGTGTCTGCCCTAGGGTTTAGGGCTTGGGGACACTGCCGGAGCTTGGCGGCCAGAGGGAGGCTGGGGTCGGAGGCGTGCTGGCCGGAGGTGGGCTGCTGCGGGGGCTCGGCGTCGGAGGCTCGGGGACGGCCGGAGTTCGAGCGGAGAGAGGCCAGAGGCAGCGGGACCTGGGCTCGGGTTACGGTGGCTCAGGCGAAGCCGGCTGCGCTGGGGCTGAGGTGGCGCTCGTTGGCAGAGCTGCGGCGAGGCGGGGTCTGGAGGAGGCGAGGAGGAGGAAGACGCAGCGGCGAGGCGGCGTTGCGGGCAGGGAGCCGAGGCGGAGCAGGAGAAATTAGGACGGACGGAGTTCTGAGGAGAGGGGGAGGGAATGAAGGAGTCGGGTTTTTAAAGGGGAGGAGGGAGGCAGATGGTCGTCCGGTGAGGGGGAGCCGGAGCGGAGGGGTCGTCAGTTGCGGGGAGAAGAAGAGGAAGAGACGGCCGGTGGCGGGCGTCGAAGGGGCAGTCGGGGCTGAGCGGTTTGGGGAAGATGAGGGTTCGGGTCGGGTTCAACGGGTCGGGTCATGGGTTTGACCCGGATCCGACCCGTTAAGGTGGGGTTGGGTTGGTTTGGTCAGACCGTCCGGTTCGGTTTAATTTGGTTTGGTTTAATTAAATAAACTCGGTTTATTTGGTTTAATTAAAATAATTAGTATTTAGGGCTTTAAAAATCCATCCGGGGTCCAATAAATTCCCGGAAAATTACCCTATGTCTGATTTTTAATTTTACACTAAAAAATATAATTTTCATCACATTTTTATATTATTTAATATTATCTACAAATCCTTTAATTACAAAATACCCTAATTTTAATTCCAGAAAATCTCAGAAAATTACAGTAAATTGGGGGAAAATTCTAAATTATGAATTTTTAAAAATCAGGGGGATTACAAATTGAAACAAAATGGGTTTTATGAAATAACTTAGTGAAGATGGACAAGTCACACGTAACAAAGCACGTCTCGTAGCTTAAGATTTCAACAAAAAAGAAGGCATTGACTATGATGAGGTATATACGCTAGAGACTTGTGTCCATTCACATGCTTTGCGTATTTACTAGTTTTCATGATTTTAAATTTTTTTCAAATGGATGTAAAAAACATGTTTTTTCGAATGACTTTATAAAAGAAGAGGTTTATGTAGAGCAACCTCCTGGTTTTGAAAATTTTAAATTTTCAAATTGCGTAAGGCTCTATATAGCCTCAAATATGCTCCCGTGCTTAGTATGAGTGCCTTAGTTCTTTTCCGCTTGAAAATAATTTTTTAAAAGGGAAGGTTGATACAATATTGTTCATTAAATCTCACAATGACAATCTTCTTTTGGTGCAAATTTATGTGGACGATATTATATTTGGTTCTACTAATAAATTATTATGTGAGGAGTTTGCTAAGTGTATGAAGAGTGAGTTTGAGATAAGCATTGTAACGACTCGTTCCGCTCAAGCGGACTACCGATTCAAACGACAAAAGTGTAATGTCCCGACCCGCTTTGCTCAGCGAAAATACTCGTTTTAGGCACCATATTTCTAGACTTAGTTCTTCGGGAGTTTTGGCTTAGGCTTTCATAGGCTCGCTCGGAGTATCGCTCGACCGAGGCGAATTATCGCTAAGGTGGGTGGCTACGATAAACTTGTCTTTGCTTAGCCAGCACTCTTAAAATATAGATGTTTCATGCTAGTCGCTAGGTGAATCACCCCCTGCATGCTAATAAGAATATAATGCACCTAGCTAAGGGAATAATCCTAACTTGTATTGCTTGTGTTAGAACATGTAAATGAAACATTGCTTATATTCAGGCCCTCACATGCTACCTTTGCCTTGTGCAACTAGACCCCTCTATGCCTCGAGTAGAACGATATACATATGCTCTGTAGTGCACTATTCACTTGCTACACTGTACGACCCTAGATCATGTCGCTCGGTAAGTCCCTTTACGGTTTCACTCCTTGGCCTATCCTTAGACCCGAGATAGCGTAAATGCTTATGTTTGCATAAATATGCATGCTTGCCTGCTTATATGTTAACTTGTGATGTTGTCTCGACTCATTGTTTGCTACACGAGATCATGCCACAATCAAGTAAACGCTATATATATAATGCATGCATCGAGTCAGCCAAAAGACTATCGAATAGTCCTTCTGTGCAATTGAACCTGCAAGTATCCAAGACCATTAGGTCACCAAGGCAATCCTCGAACCAGGGGGCATGCATCAAGGCAAGTTGAACACTAAACTGGAATCATGTCAAGTTTATGTCTGAATGATAACCATATCAAGTTTACCTCTGAACGAGAATCATGTCAAGCAAATCAAGAATCACATCTCGTGGAGCAATTGCTCAGTTCAGAACAAAAATCATGGATTATCATGTCAATGTGTGAATTTGGAAGACCCTGACCTGTATATCGCGGACAACTTAGAAACAAGGTACATTTCCATGGACGGTCACCTGGGCACTGGGGCCGATCCGGTCCGGATGGTGTCGTGCCCCGATCCCGTAGGAGGCCGATCGTCCTCGCTTGGTCCCTACGGAACCGTTCGTCCTCGCTTGGGCGCGATACCGTGCAAGCCTAAGTTGCGCTTGCACCAGGCAACGTACCTGCACAAGATAGACGAAGATATAAATATATAGGTACAGAGTAAAATGCAGAGAACCAAGTTGAACACATTTGATAGGCATACAAAATACTTTCATTTTATTGAATACTGAAGATTTGGATTACAAAGTGCTTGCTTGGCTGAGTTACAAAATATGCCTTAGAAGGCTTACAACTCTTTTTACATTCCCAAAATTAGCCACAACGCCCATTATATTACATCCTTGTAGTAGGACCAAAATAACCAAAACATCTAGCAGAAGAGGAGTAGCCCACTGGAGAGAAAAGTAACGGAGGAAGCAGCACGAACACAGTCCTATGGAAGGGTGTGCATACGCTGATTCAGATTCAAGATGCTTGCCAAACTCTAGCTTTCAGTACCTGGATATTTGCCCACAAACATGGGTCAGTACTACCACATGTACTGGTGAGCGACCGTGGCCAAACTCACCTTAGAAATCCACACTAAGTAAGCAGATGAAGCTAGCATTATTAGGTGATCTTTCTTGTTGTCTAGTTTCTTTTTAATAATACGTGTAAGGAAACATAGACGATATATAGCATATACATATGATAATTCTTACCCACGCCCGAGCGGTTATCCCTGCAGCAGATGCACAAGTTAGCCACAATTTGCATATATGCATAAACTTATGTATCAATCTTTTGGTGTCAAAAATGATAGGTATGCAAGAAGGTAAACTAGTATGCGCCCTATCTATATGACGGTCCATGAGTTTCCCCATTATTGGACAACAATACCCCCCAAGATCCCGTAGGACCGGAACATCAGGGTGCTCTCACAATTCCTGCTCTCACAATTCCTTCCAGATCGACCGATTCCCAGTGCCCCAGAAACCGATCGAGAGACTATCACCTTGTGCACAAGTTGTCCGAGACCCATGCACGACAAGCAACATTTATAAATCAACTCTTAGGATGCACAACATTAGCAAGCATATAATAATCTAATAGCCACATCCCCCAAGAACCCGTAGGACCGGAACATCAGGGCGGACTACTAGACTCATCTCATTCATTCTTTTACACTTGACACAAACACTAACCATGAAGGTTCAATGCACGATATAGTGATGCAACAAGTAAGTAAGGGGAAACATTCAATTAAAGTAAAGCAGAACTCTATTTATAGTAGCATGCAGTTTATTTCTTTAGCTTATCTTTTAGTGAGGCAACATTTAGTGAACTAGAGATCATTTTATTAGGCATGTGAACTGAAAGATTCATCGAAGGGCCTAAGCCACTCACCGAATGAATCGAACGAGAGGATGGGGAAGCCATAAGCGACGTTTACTCTTTGGTTATGCGTCCTAAAAATGCAACAATACTTGGTTAGCATACTTCGATCTCTTTCCCTTACGATTCGAAAAGAACGCGCAAGCAAGAAAGCGAAATCATGAAAACCAAGTCATTAAAAATAACTCAAAACACAAAGCAACACAAAACCAAGAAGCAAAGCAACCAACAAAAAATCTTGGACTTATTTCAATAGAAGTCGTTCGATCAATTCGAATGGTTCATTGCACTTCATCCGTGTTGATTTGGCGGTAAGGTTTTCCCGAGACTCGATTCTCAACCGAGTCGAAGCAGCTTAGTGTTCCATAAGTAACTGTTCGGAGTGGGGCGTTACAGATGGAACTTTATGTGTAGTCCTCATGTGCTGGGCGAGATGGTTTATAGCGCCTCTTGTACTTTTGTTGCATTCCATCATCGTCATGGACTAGGTCCTTTATGGCTATGCCAGCGACCTCCTGTTCATATAGATAAGTCATCCTCGCTTAGCGATAATCTGCGTGAGAGTCATTGCATCGTATTGAGAATATCTGAAATACCTGAATGATCACGGTGTAACACACTTGTACATATGGAGTACTTGAACATCTTATGCAATACACCCGATAATCCGTGTAACTTGTGCACCCGATATATATATAATCTCGCACTGAAATGCTTGTGTTTGCATATGTTAATGCCCTGATTCATTGTATATATACTCGTGCTTGAATTAACTTAGTTTGCCTTGGACAGGGAAGGACAAATGGTAAATTGGTAAGTCTCGCCGTGTTTCCTCCTATATCGCACGGCGCACTTGTAAGACCCCTAATTCAAAATTTCGTATTAATTTATTTATAATAGTTATGAGCTAAATAGAGGGAATAGATTTTATTTGATTTTTATTTGAGATGTTTGTGCATTTAGGGGATTTATGGAGCCATTATAATTTTTTTTAATTTATTCCATGTAGGAGACCATTTGGACAGCTGCTAGCTTAATGGTATGCACCAATATAATTCTTAGAATTTTTTGTGAATAGATATGTGTATATATATATAGTTCCTATTGGATCTCAAACCCAAACCCAAACCCACTAAACCGTTCAGCCCTACCCGGACCCGTTAGGAGAAGAAAATATCAACAACAGCAGTAGCAAAAACCAACTTTGCTTTCCCTACTCCGCGCGTGTGAAGAAAAATATCAGCAGCAACACCACCGCCTCATTCCACCTCTTAACTCTATTATTACTAAACTCTCCTCAACCGAAATCCAAAAACAAACAAAGAAAGAAAGAAACAGCAGCAGCAGTGGCTTTTAAGACCACTAAATATTCTCCACCACCTCTTGATCTCTATATATATTGCAAACTCTCCCAAACCCTAACTACAATTCTTCTTACACCAAACATAACACTGTTTTGGACGCCTTTACTATATCGAAGTCTTGCTCGGCCAGTATACCTTGCCATTATACTATTATTTACATTCCAGCTGATGCATGCATATTTATTTCTGCTTATTTAGTTCAATTATTGCTAAATAAATTGTGCGTCCAAGGAAACTTGGGTGCAACGACGATGTCGTCGTATCATGTTTTATTTATATTTTGGACCTACTTTATGAGACCACCCTAATATTATGGAGCATCATTAGATTCATTGGCCGTGACACAGTTGTTACACGAATTGTGAGTCTCATATAGATCATGGACTGCGTGACAGGTCTGGCCTCCTGTACGCATGGACCGTGCGTTAGGGATGACTGCTAATAAAAACTTTGTATGCTAGAGGACTTAGCAGTTATTAGTGGTCCATGGACATAGCCTATTGTAGTATGATGATACAATCCTTGTCCTTGTTTGATTGTAGGATTGGGCCGTTGTACTAAAGATAGGCTATGAACCAAATCGTGTCATAGATATGACATGCTTAGAGCATGGGATGGGGAGAACAATAAGTAAGACATTTGGGCTCCTTTGCACTTTCCTTTTATGTCACCCGTATGCTCCACCGGAGATATGCGGTCATGATGACCCCTATACTACTTGGCGGCCTCTGCCGTTCAAAAGACGATACGCTTGGTAGCCCCTGATTCTCCGAGAGAATCATGCCAATTCCACTATATGGCCAGATAGCCCACTTGTGGAAAGTTGTTCTCAAACTGCATTCACTTAGACGGTTAGGCGACCTATTAGATATTTATATTTTAGTACCTTATTGGCATGTTATTATGTATCTTGTTACGTCCCTCTGAGGACCTGGTCCCTTTCCAGATATGGACGAGCTGGAGTATCCACAGGAGTACGGACCTGGACCTGACTCTACTTGCCAGACTGAGGAGGACTTACCCTCAGAGTATTTGTGATTTATTTCCACTGATTAGAGATTTTGTTGCTAGTACAGTATAGTCGTTTTGTAGTGGATTTGTTTTCACCCGATTATCAGACTTGATACTCATCTTGGATATCCAGTTATTATTCAGCTATTTATTCCTACTTATTATTTGTGCTGTGGATGAGATATAGATTGTGTGTGACTTATTGTGACAGTATATTACCACTGGTGGATTAAATATTCATATACATCGTACGTGTGTATATGATTTCCATATATTGGAGTTCGTATACATACGGCTAGGCGTGTTACGTATTCCTAGTCCTAAGTATTTTGGGACTGGGGCGTAACAGCACTGCCACACAAGTTAGGCTATTTAATATTGCCATAAAACTGATCATAAGGCAATACTAGAAAGACAACCTAATAGATGGTGCACGAAACCTATTGAACATGTTTGGATTTGTCGAGCGGGCGAGTAGCCTCCCCACTAGTCCATTCATGTAATGATAACCCACCAGATTGCTTGCAGAGTACAGAAGAACTTCGTTCGGTGCAGATGCCTCCATCGTGCGTGCTAAGGCGTGGAGTTCACTCTGGAGCCTTGGAACGTTGCGTCCGAAACTGAAGCACATATACAAGACATAATGTTGGAACATTGCCTATACATCATTCCACAAATGTAGCCACTTGGCACGCTTTTACTGTTTCAGAGAGAGAGAAGCTTGAGCGACTTGTAATCTCGGCTATGTGCCGCTTGTAATACTTGTTCAATATCAATAAAAGAGTTTATTTTTACTTCTACTTGTGTTATTCAATGCTTCCGCTATTGACGACTCAGTGAACTTGTTACCAATCGCCTATGCGTTTATAATTTTGCTGCACTCGGACAATCTGTGCGACTCTGTGGCTTAGACCTCTTATTGCCAGAAATGAACCTCGGCCTTGCATGGGCGCGGCTCACGCTTCGTGCGGCATCATGCCCAAATGGGTCAAGTGATCGTCCCACGGGAGCGCTGGTGCGATGATTCTCGCCTAGCGGGGACGGCCGATTAGCTTGCGAAAGATCAGGGCATGACAGATTGGTATCAGAGCTTGGTTATATGCCTTTGGACTTTGTTTCGATTTTCTCAGTTTCGAAAGCTCGTTCGTGGGTTATATGCATACGCTCTCTCTCAATGTCCCAAACGAAATATTCCAAATAATAAGTCTAAATACTTTCAAAATATGCATGTGAATGATGTGATTGCTTGTACAAATTATGATGTGATAGGCCTTTGTGCCGACCTGTGCTAGACCCTTTGGGATTAGACTCGTGCTAGAATCGCGACTTATGTGCAAACCCGAGATGCCTGTAAACCCCCTCAACCAAATTTAGGCCTACTTAGCTTAGATAGAGAGACTAAGGCTAGTTTGAATCCAATTAGAAATAGAACACGATATTTTAGATGAATTTGTAATATTTATATCACTTAGTGCACCTTACCGTTGCTTCGATAATTAGAGCACTACACTAACCATTGTCTTCCTACAAATTTTATACCCTTATCCTAGACGTGACCATCTTCTATTTTGACCTTTGTGTAACTTATAATTATGCTCTCTTGTGCTATATTTTAGTCGCACAATATTCGTCGCGGACGTTATTATTTAATTCTAAATAAATTTAATTTTTGTATCCTTGTGCGTTCCAATCGAAATTGGAGACACAATCTTGACCTATTTTGTGCAACCCAATTTATGATAATATTCTATCCTGAGTCCCCTATGTCCATGATACTTGTGTCCCACCTAATTTTAGTCCCATGAACTTCTAATTAATTCAAGAACACCTTGTGCATTAATTTTAATTAATTTAATCCAATTTCTATCTTTGTGTAATTTTTTAATTGTTGGGTGCTTTTATGTAAAAGTGCATTGAGGTGTCCACACCATTGGACACAACACATGAAAAACCCCATTTTTGCCTTCATGTAAATTTTTCCCATAATTTTTGGAGTGTGTAGCACTCAATATCACCCCCTCATCAATTCCTAGCCATGCATTTGAAACAATGCGATCCAAGCCCTCTAAATATCCCCATATGAAGCCAAGCCCACTCCAAGTAGGATGTTGACCAACCCAACCCCCTAGGTCAACATCAAACCCTACTTTTTCTACCTATTTATACAATTTTTCCTTTTTTTATTCATTCAACAAAACCCAAAACCAACTTTATTTCAATTGACCCATCTCCCCTCTACTATTCACTTTCTTCCTCCTCCTCCTCTCGAGCCGCCGGAGCAGCTCCCAACCGCCGTGGCACCACCGCATCACCATCTCCCCAGCCTCATCCCTCTGCCATCCCGATGTCACGCCCAGATCTCCCGCAGGCAAATCGGCCGTTCCCGCTAGGCGGGAATCACCCTCGCCAGCACTCCCGTGGAACGATCGCTTGACCCATCCGGGCGTGATGTCGCACGAGCGTGAGCCACGCCCGTGCAAGGCCGGGGTTCATTGGCTGGCGGTAAGAGTTCTAAGCCACAGAGTCATACAGATTGTCCGAATGCAGCAGAGTCATGAACGCATAGGCGATCGGTAACAAGTTCTCTAAGTTGACAATATAGCGGAAGCATTGAAACACAAGTTGAAGTAAAGCAAGCTCTTTTATTGATATGAACATGTGTTACAGGCGGCGTATAGCCGAGATTACAAGTCGCTCAAGCCTCTCTCTCTGAAACAGAAAAAGCGTGCCAAGTGGCTATAATTGTGGATTGATTGTACAGGCGATGTTCAGGCAAGTTCACAACATTATGTCTTGTATATGTGCTTCTGTTCCGGATGCACCGTTGCTTCGGAGTGATGTCCACGCCTTAGCACATACGAAGGAGGCATCCGCACCGAACAAGGTTCTCCCGCACCCTGCATACAAACTGGTGGATTATCAGTACATTGAATGCACTGGTGGGGAAGCTACTCGCCCGCTCAACAAATCCAAACACGTAATATAAGTTCCGTGAACCAACTATTTAGTTGTCTTTCTAGTTGACTTAGGATCAGTTTCATGCAAATATTGAATAGCCTAACCCGTGTGGCAGTGCGCCGTGCAACATAAGAGGAAACACGGCGAGACTTACCAACTTACCATCTCCTTCCCTATCCAAGGCAAACATTGAGGCAAACATCGTTAATTCAAGCACGGGCAAGTATAACATTCAGGAGGCATAGCATATGTAAACATGAGGGTCGTTTTAACATGATCGTTCAGGTGTTCAGTTGTTTCTTGATGCGATACAATGACTCGCACGCGGATAGCCGCTAAGCGAGGATGACTTATCTATATGAACGTTTGTCGCTGGCATAGCCATAAAGGACCGTTTAGTCTTTGAACAAGGATGGTATGCAACGAAGCACGTGAGGTGCTACACACCATCCTGTCCGCACGTGAGACTATCATAAAGTTCCATCCGGATCGGATCGGTCCCAGTGCCCCGGTGACCGCCCGTGGAACAAGATCCGAAGATCACCTTTTTACAAGTTGTCCGCGACATGCAGGTCAGGGTCAGTTTCAAATCCACAACTTGAATGATAATCCATGATTCGTGATCTGAATGAGCGTTTGCTCCAAGAGCTGAGATTCGTTCGTTACATGACGTGATTCTCGTTCAAATATAAACTTGATGTGATTATCATTCAGTTGTCACGTTATAGGATTCACGTTCAGTATTTATTACCCGGATGCGTGCCCCTGGTTCGGGGATTGCCTTGGAGACCCAACGGTCCCGGATACTTGCAGGTTCATTCAGGCACGGAACGACTACGTAGTAGTCTTCCGGGGTTTGGATAAAAACATGGCAATATTACAAGCAGACAAGCATGCGTTTATAAGGAACATAAGCAGCACGTTTGCTCGGGCCCGAAGGTAAGCCGAGAGATAAAACCGTTAGGGGACTTAGCATGCGAGGGTCTGAATATAATCAATATTTCAATTTCCAAGTTCTAGCATAAGCAATACAAGTTGGGATTATTCCCTTAGCTAGGTGCGTTGGATTCTTATTAGCATGCAGGGGTTATTCACCTAGCGACTAGCATGAACATTCTAGATTTTATGTGTGCTGGCTAAGCAAAGACAAGTTCATCGTAGCCACCCACCTTAGTGATGATTCGCCTCGGTAGAGCGATACGTCAAGCGAGCCTCTGAAAGCCTAATCCGGATTCCTGTATGGACAAGTTTGGATATCCTTTGCTTCTCGTTTGAGACAAAGTGGGTCGGGACAGTTGCACTATTGCAGTTTGAAACGGCAGTCCGCTTGAGCGGAACGGGGTGTTACATCCTACCCAACTCATAAAAAGTCTCATCCTCGAGACTTACTGAGGAAAAGCAGTAATCTAGGGTTGAGGCAATCCTAGACAAGTTATTGTACTTGTTTATTTGGATATTCACTTGCACAAGCGTCAAAATCAGCATATCGCTTAGTCTGGATCGTGCGCACTTTCGAAGTGCACTTCTAGCGTGAGCACGTCAACCAGCTTAGTGATAGCGAAGTCTTAGCACTCGAGTTTCACCTTTTCTTAAGTCTTGGATGGTGCACTAGTTCAAGGCGTCCCTCGAATAGATGCATTCAACCAAACTTACAGTTAGTAAAATCGGACAAGCTACTAGCCAAACTCTCAAGGGTTCGCATAGGTTGGCACAAAGGCCACTCGCAGCACAACAACATACAAGCAAACATATCATTCAAAACGCATTTTGAAAGTATTTAGACATATTGTTGGAACATCCCATATAACCCACGAACGAGCTTTTGAAACAGAGATATTCGAAATGAATTCCAAAGGCGTAGAAGCCAGGCTCTGATACCACTATGTCATGCCCAGATCTCCCGCAAGCAAATCGGCCGTTCCCGCTAGGCGGAATCACCCTCGCCAGCGCTCCCACGGAACGATCGCTTGACCCATCCGGGCGTGATGCCGCACAAGCGTGAGCCACACCCGTGCAAGGGCGGGGTTCATTTGCTGGCGGTAAGAGTTCTAAGCCACAGAGTCGCACAGATTGTCCGAGTGCAGCGGAGTCATAAACGCATAGGCGATCGGTAACAAGTTCTCTAAGTTGACAATATAGCGGAAGCATTGAAACACAAGTTGAAGTAAAGCAAGCTCTTTTATTGATATGAACATATGTTACAGGCGGCGTATAGCCAAGATTATAAGTCGCTCAAACCTCTCTCTCTAAAACAGTAAAAGTGTGCCAAGTGGCTACAATTATGGATTGATTGTACAGGCGATGTTCAGGCAAGTTCACAACATTATGTCTTGTATATGTGCTTCTGTTCCGGATGCACCGTTGCTTCGGAGTGATGTCCACGCCTTAGCACTTACGAAGGAGGCATCCACACCGAACGAGGTTCTCCCGCACCCTGCATACAAACTGGTGGATTATCAGTACACAAACTGGTGGATTATCAGTACATTGAATGCACTGGTGGGGAAGCTACTCGCCCGCTCAACAAATTCAAACACGTAATATAAGTTTCGTGCACCAACTATTTAGTTGTCTTTCTAGTTGACTTAGGATCAGTTTTATGCAAATATTGAATAGCCTAACCCGTGTGGCAGTGCGTCGTGCAACATGAGAGGAAATACGGCGAGACTTACCAACTTACTATCTCCTTCCCTGTCCAAGGCAAACATTGAGACAAACATCGTTAATTCAAGCACGGGCAAGTATAACATTCAGGAGGCATAGCATATGCAAATATGAGGGTCATTTTAACATGATCGTTCAGGTGTTTAGTTGTTTCTTGATGCGATACAATGCTGCAGACACTCCCACATGTACTGGAGATGTAGGAGGTGCTGCTGATGTCTGTTCGGCAGCGCGAGAGGTGGCAGACCTCTCTGAATCTGCTGCTCCTAGTCTCTGGGACCTTCTCGGCGGCATCCTGAAGACAGATCGAAAGATTTAATTAAGGCAATAGACACGATATCATCAAGGGAGGACAGTAAAAATTTCTAAAAGAATTAATCATTAAGAGTAGTATTATAAGAATCAGAAATTTCCTAATTGTGATTGAGCATATCTCGGCCTAATTCCTATTTCCTAAAACAGCCTCGTAGTAATACTCTAAGCGAGCACCACTACGATATCACTTTAATCTGAATCTAAGACTACTGACTACAGACCTGCATGGGCCACCACTAAAAACGTGTCACGACCCGCACCCGGAATTTGGGCATGAGTCATGGGTACGTCCAGCCTACGCCGCAGCATCGGTGGTAGAACGCTGTCTAGGACACAAACATAGTATATCCTGCCAATAGTCTCAACTCCGTACGGAGGACAAAGATAAATAGCTACAGTTCTATAATATACTCAATCACAACTATAAACATAATGGCACGATGAGAATTAAAAAGAGTTCTAAATAAAAAAAACCCACCACAATAAGTCCAACTCAAATCCTGGGTCTAAATGACCTCACAAAGTCACAAATAAAAATAAATACGTCTCAGTCTCAGTCTAAAATAATAATGCAGAAAAGTAATCTAAGAACAGGCTGGTAAGTTCTCCTCTAGGATGGGCACCTCCTTTGGGATTTCTGGAGTGAAATCTCCCTCTATTCCTGGGCCGTAATGAGTAGGGCAAAAGTCCTCCAGGTCCTCTGAAAATGTTGTTATCCAGTCAGAATTGGAGCGAAGCACAAGCACTAACAGCAGTTTCATTAAATTGACAAAAACTATAAACAGTGTAAGAGATACAAGATGGAAATAAAAGCTGAACATGTGAAGTACTGGAGAAATGAAATAGACAATAGAGCATCTAGCAATGAGAAATAAATAGTGAATGCTAGAACAAGTAAATCTGAATAAAGATAAAACATCTAGCTAAGTGGTTGAAATATTAGTTTATTATGTGATCGGCTTGGGACTAGATCAGGCTGGTTATATATGATTAGCTATGATTCTTTTAGGTCAGACTAACCGCATGGTTAGCTATGGTGCATATAGTGGTCAGGCTAATCATATATAATAGCTATGGAGCATATAAATGGTCAGGCTGCACCCGACGTGAGAAGTGGGGTGAGCTATGGTACATATAATGTTTGGATATGATCACATAATCTACTAATAGTTCCCCATCCCTCAGCTAGCACGATGGATTCCAATCACGACTCCTCATGATGGGGATCTAGGGTGCTAACCCGTGTATCCACAGTGTCGGAATCAAGTATGTAATACACTACAATTTATAGAAGTAATCAACCATAAAAACTGTCAGAGAATGTACTCGCCTGTGGTCCTGAGCAAAGTGTGAGGGTCGATGTCCGAGATGAAATCAAAATGACCTAATATGGAAATTCAATGTTAAATTAATGAATTAAAAGAATAACATGTTTAACAATTTAAAATACGAGGTTTCTAGGTCATATCTAAGGTTTACTGTTCAGTACTAGGTTATCCTAGATAAATTAGGTCCACCCTAAGGTTTAGGTCCAAAACTAGTTAATTGGTCTAAATTGGCCACTAACTAGCTAACACTAGCTATTCTAGGTATTTACCTAAGTTTCTAAGTGATACTAGCTATTAATTAGCTAATATCTTCATTAACTAGTAACTTATTTTATCATATTAACATATATACTCAATTAACTAACAAGCTACTATATAACTAACATTCCCTATTAACTACTAATACAAACTGACATTCTAATTTGCTAACTGATACTTAATATTCAACACACTAACCAATTAATCACTCTACTGATACTGGAATCACTAGTTGATACTAATTTCTACATCTATTGACTCATTGTATCAACTGAGTCACTGATACTTATGAGTATCAGACATAATACTCTAGTATACATGTGTACTCTAGGTTTACTACTTCTTAGTCCCCTGTGCTGAACCTAGTTCCCTTCCCCAAACCTGGGTGTACTGCACAGTTACACATAGGGAAAAATACTAGTTATACTGATCTGGGATTTATGGGACACACCACACTAATATATACTGATATCCATATTCTACACACACAGCCACTCATAAAATTAAACTGACACAAAACACTCACCTAAATCTACACACTGACAGGAACTCCAAAACTGTCTGATACTGCTCTCAGACCTTACCTCTCCTATCCACTGCACTGTGGAACCAACACTAATACACACATAGTCACACTGAGATACCTGGTACACACCCTCTACTCACCTGTGCTCGAGTACCCCTGGAGTTACCTACACACACAGATCTCACACTCCTTACAACTAATGCATCTCCATACACAGGTAAACATATAACCACATACACAATACATCTCTCCCTCACTGAGGCATAGTTCATAGAGAGTACACCAATACTAACAAATGCATCAGTCCAAGATATAGATTTAATGAGCCATTCACAGTTTCACAGTCTGGAATTTGTTCAGACTTGCACATACATGGCTTAAGCTTTGAGACAAGCAATATGGCTACTGGCAGGATCCATAGGCACTATGATCCTTGATCACTCACACAGAAATCATATGGATACACTCACAGACACCTATAACCCTGAAGAACTCAGCTGTGCACACACACAAAACTGCTACACTGAACACACATATACCCACAGTTATTAGGATACTCAAAGTATCATCTACCCACACACTGATTTCTGAGATACTACACAGGTATTCATCACCCAAATACTGATGTACACATTAACTGAGACACACAGTTTGAACAGGGATGCACACACTAGGAAAAATACACAGTTTCACTACACCTTGATTCACCTAGGTAAGTCACACACTGTGAACTCTAGGATTTAAGTTCACTCTCACATAAACATCTACACACACATAAATCTACTCACACACACAGAATATAATTTCTGCACACAGACCTATCTAGGTTCACACAACCACCCTACCCAGGTACTGATACACATTGTACACACAGTCACACCCAAGTTCACAGTTTCTAAAACATACACACACACTGTTTTGGGGTACTCACACGAACACATGCCTATTCCCTACTCTGCTACACAGCCACAGTTTACTGATGTACATTGGCATCTAACACATAGGAAATTATCACTTCACAATATACACAGGCACTTAGATAATACCTAGACACAGGGACACTATGGTTCACTCACACAGCCAATTAACCCCTATTCCCTGATACCAAAACTCCACACTGATACACAAAACTCCCTAGAACTAATCACTGAGGAACATACTGGTAATCCCCCAAAACCCGACTATCAGACCCCCAATACACACTGCTCACAGTGCACAGTTCTGAGCCAAAACCCGACTGTGCACAGTTCACTCACTGCACATCCCCCACAGTGCATTCTTCCCCCAAACACAACACATCTGCAAACATATGTATAAATATATATATATACACATCATACATCAATTTAGATTATTATTAGGATAAATTAGATAGGTATTCATCCTGTGAAGCATTTCCCCAAACACATGATGTGCACAAACGAAAACCACACTAAGATCTCCTAAAAACCCAAAGCAAAACCTTAAATCAATATCTAACCTACACATAAGAGGGTGAAATCAGTCTATAAACAACCACCTAGGGTTAGGGTTCCTGATAATTGGGGAAAACCCCATATTGGTCACCAAACCCAATCCAAAACCCTAAAAATCGAACTACACAGCAAGGGTGGGTTCCTAATGGCCATTACCATCTGAAAACAGAAATTAAAGGAATAAAAACTAGGGTTTTACCTGCAGGGATGGTTTCTTCAATGAGGTTCTTCTTCTCCAAGGCTTCCTGACCCACGTTCCTTGCTTTGGAGAAGGAGAAAATGGAACCTAGGGTTTGATCTCGAAAATTGGGTGGGGAGATGGTTTATCTTGTGGAGGCTAGGGTTTCCTTTTTCTCTACGTGAAGAATAGCTTAGAAAGAGGCTTCCTTTTTATATTAAAGCAATTCTAGGGTTTCCATGCATAGTTTTTAGACTAAACCCCCCTGGCCCTCTCATGTAGAACCGAATAAACTTAGGTTAAGTCAGTCTAGGGTTTCACTAGAACTGGGTTTAAAATTAGGGTTTCTCATTAGGGTTTGTCCTAATGAGTTCTAGGGTTTTGACCTAAACACAAAACATACTAATAATAATATAATTAGTTACAAAACTCAGCAATTTATTAAATTCATAATTATTTAAAAATGGTGAAATTATACAAATGCCCTTATTTGGAAAAGTGGTAGTGACATAGCATGCAGGGGTTATTCACCTAGCGACTAGCATGAACATTCCAGATTTTATGTGTGCTGGCTAAGCAAAGATAAGTCATCGTAGCCACCCACCTTAGCGATGATTCACCTCGGTAGAGCGATACGTCAAGCGAGCCTTTGAAAGCCTAAGCCGAATTCCTGTAGGGACAAGTCTGGATATCCTTTGCTTCTCGTTTGAGACAAAGCGGGTCGGGACAGTTGTACTATTGCCGTTTGAAACGGCAGTCCGCTTGAGCGGAACGGGGTGTTACATCCTACCCAACTCAGAAAAAGTCTCGTCCTCGAGACTTACTGAGGAAAAGCAGTAATCTAGGGTTGAGGCAATCCTAGACAAGTCGTTGTACTTGTTCATTTGGATATTCACTTGCACAAGCGTCGAAATCAGCATATCGCTTAGTCTAGATCGTGCGCACTTTCAAAGTGCACTTCTAGCGTGAGCACGTCAACCAGCTTAGTGATATCAAAGTCTTAGCACTCGAGTTTTACCTTTTCTTAAGTCTTGGATGGTGCACTAGTTCAAGGCGTCCCTCGAATAGATGCATTCAACCAAACTTAGAGTTAGTGAAATTGGACAAGCTACTAGCGATACTCTCAAGGGTTCGCACAGGTTGGCACAAAGGCCACTCGCAGCACAGCAACATACAAGCAAGCATATCATTCAAAACGTATTTTGAAAGTATTTAGACTTATTGTTGGAATATTCCATCGAGGCATTGAGAGAGAGCGTGCATATAACCCACGAACGAGCTTTCGAAACAGAGATATTCGAAATAAATTCCAAAGGCGTAGTAGCCAGGCTCTGATACCACTATGTCACACCCAGATCTCCCGCAGGCAAATCGGCCGTTCCCGCTAGGCGGGAATCACCCTCACCCACGATCGCTTGACCCATCCGGGCGTGATGCCGCACGAGCGTGAGCCACGCTCGTGCAAGGCCGGGGTTCATTGGCTGGCGGTAAGAGTTCTAAGCCACAGAGTCGCACAGATTGTCCGAGTGCAGCGGAGTCATGAACGCATAGGCAATCGGCAACAAGTTCTCTAAGTTGACAATATAGCGGAAGTATTGAAACACAAGTTGAAGTAAAGCAAGCTCTTTTATTACTATGAACATGTGTTACAGGCTGCGTATAGCCAAGATTACAAGTTGCTCAAGCCTCTCTCTCTCTGAAACAGTAAAAGCGTGCTAAGTGGCTACAATTGTGGATTGATTGTACAGGCGATATTCAGGCAAGTTCACAACATTATGTCTTGTATATGTGCTTCTGTTCCGGATGCACCGTTGCTTCGGAGTGATGTCCACGCCTTAGCACGTACGAAGGAGGCATCCACACCGAACGAGGTTCTCCCGCACCCTGCATACAAATTGGTGGATTATCAGTACATTGAAAGTACTGGTGGGGAAGCTACTCGCCCGCTCAATAAATCCAAACACGTAATATAAGTTCCGTACACCAACTATTTAGTTGTCTTTCTAGTTGCCTTAGGATCAGTTTCATGCAAATATTGAATAGCCTAACCCGTATGGCAGTGCACCGTACAACATGAGAGGAAATACGGCGAGACTTACCAACTTACCATCTCCTTCCCTGTCCATGGCAAACATTGAGGCAAACATCGTTAATTCAAGCACGGGCAAGTATAACATTCAGGAGGCATAACATATGCAAACATGAGGATCATTTTAACATGATCGTTCAGGTGTTCAGTTGTTTCTTGATGCGATGCAATGACTCGCACGCGGATAGCCTCTAAGCGAGGATGACTTATCTATATGAACGTTTGTCGCTGGCATAGCCATAAAGGACCGTTTAGTCTTTGAACAAGGATGGTATGCAACGAAGCACGTGAGGCGCTACACGCTATCCTGTTCGCACGTGAGATTATCGTGAAGTTCCATCCTGATCGGATCGGTCCCAGTACCCTGGTGACCGTCCGTGGAACAAGATCCGAAGATCACCTTTTTATAAGTTGTCCGCGACATGCAAGTCAGGGTCAGTTTCAAATCCACAACTTGAATGATAATCCATGATTCGTGATCTGAACGAGCGTTTGCTCCAAGAGCTGAGATTCGTTCGTTACATGACGTGATTCTCGTTCAGATATAAACTTGATGTGATTATCATTCAGTTGTCACGTTATAGGATTCACGTTCAGTATTTATTACCCTGATGCGTGCCCCTGGTTCAGGGATTGCCTTGGAGACCCAACGGTCCCGGATACTTGCAGGTTCATTCAGGCATGGAACGACTACGTAGTAGTCTTCCGGGGTTTGGATGAATACATGGCAATATTACAAGCAGACAAGCATGCGTTTCTAAGGAACATAAGCGGCACGTTTGCTCGGGCCCGAAGGTAAGCCGAGAGATGAAACCGTTAGGGGACTTAGCATACGAGGGTCTGAATATAATCAATATTTTAATTTCCAAGTTCTAGCATATGCAATACAAGTTAGGATTATTCCCTTAGCTAGGTGCGTTAGATTCTTATTAGCTTGCAGGGGTTATTCACCTAGCGACTAGCATGAATATTCCAGATTTTATGTATGCTGGCTAAGCAAAGACAAGTTCATCGTAGCCACCCACCTTAGCGATGATTCGCCTCGGTAGAGCGATACGTCAAGCGAGCCTCTGAAAGCCTAAGTCGAATTCCTATAGGGACAAGTCTGGATATCCTTTGCTTCTCGTTTGAGGTAAAGCGGGTCAGGATAGTTGCACTATTGCCATTTGAAACGGCAGTACGCTTGAGCGGAACGGGGTGTTACATCCTATCCAACTCAGAAAAAGTCTCGTCCTCGAGACTTACTGAGGACAAGCAGCAATCTAGGGTTGAGGCAATCCTAGACAAGTCGTTGTACTTGTTTATTTGGATATTCACTTGCACAAGCATCGAAATCAGCATATCGCTTAGTCTAGATCGTGCGCACTTTCGATGTGCACTTCTAGCGTGAGCACGTCAACCAGCTTAGTGATAGCGAAGTCTTAGCACTCGAGTTTTACCTTTTCTTAAGTCTTGGATGGTACACTAGTTCAAGGCGTCCCTCGAATAGATGCATTCAACCAAACTTAGAGTTAGTAAAATCGGACAAGCTACTAGCGATACTCTCAAGGGTTCACACAGGTTGGCACAAAGACCACTCGCAGCACAGCAATATACAAGCAAGTATATCATTCAAAACGTATTTTGAAAGTATTTAGACTTATTGTTGGAACATCCCATCGAGGCATTGAGAGAGAGCGTGCATTTAACCCATGAACGAGCTTTCGAAACAGAGATATTTGAAATAAATTCCAAAGGCATAGAAGCCAGGCTCTGATACCACTATGTCACGCCCAGATCTCCTGCAGGCAAATCGACCGTTCCCGCTAGGCGGGAATCACCCTCGCCAGTGCTCCCGCGGAACGATCGCTTGACCCATCCGGGCGTGATGCCACACGAGCATGAGCCACGCCCGTGTAAGGCAGGGGTTCATTGGCTGGCGGTAAGAGTTCTAAGCCACAGAGTCGCACAGATTGTCCGAGTGCAGCGGAGTCATGAACGCATAGGCGATCTGTAACAAGTTCTCTAAGTTGACAATATAGTGGAAGCATTGAAACACAAGTTGAAGTAAAGCAAGCTCTTTTATTGATACGAACATGTGTTATAGGCGACGTATAGCCGAGATTATAAGTCGCTCAAGCCTCTCTCTCTGAAACAGTAAAAGCGTGCCAAGTGGCTACAATTGTGGATTGATTGTACAGGCGATGTTCAGGCAAGTTCACAACATTATGTCTTGTATATGTGATTCTGTTCCGGATGCACCGTTGCTTCGAAGTGATGTCCACGCCTTAGCACGTACGAAGGAGGCATCCACACCGAACGAGGTTCTCCCGCACCCTGCATACAAACTGGTGGATTATCAGTACACAAACTGGTGGATTATCAGTACATTGAATGCACTGGTGGGGAAGCTACTCGCCCGCTCAACAAATCCAAACACGTAATATAAGTTCCGTGCACCAACTATTTAGTTCTCTTTCTAGTTGACTTAGGATAAGTTTCATGCAAATATTGAATAGCCTAACCCGTGTGGCAGTGCGTCATGCAACATGAGAGAAAACACGGCGAGACTTACCAACTTACCATCTCCTTCCCTGTCCAAGGCAAACATTGAGGCAAACATCGTTAATTCAAGCACGGGCAAGTATAACATTCAGGAGACATAGCATATGCAAACATGAGGGTCGTTTTAACATGATCGTTCAGGTGTTCAGTTATTTCTTGATGCAATATAATAACTCGTACGCGGATAGCCGCTAAGCGAGGATGACTTATCTATATGAACGTTTGTCGATGGCATAGCCATAAAGGACCGTTTAATCTTTGAACAAGGATGGTATACAACGAAGCACGTGAGGCGCTATACGCCATCCTGTCCGTACGTGAGACTATCGTGAAGTTCCATCCGGATCGGATCGGTCCCAGTGCCCCATTGACCGCCCATGGAACAAGATCCGAAGATCACCTTTTTACAAGTTATCCGCGACATGCAGGTCAGGGTCAGTTTTAAATCCACAACTTAAATGATAATCCATAATTCGTGATCTGAACGAGCATTTGCTCCAAGAGCTGAGATTCGTTCGTTACATGACGTGATTCTCGTTCAGATATAAACTTGATGTGATTATCATCACGTTCAGTATTTATTACCCTGATGCATGCCCCTGGTTCGGGGATTGCCTTGGAGACCCAACGGTTCCGGATACTTGCAGGTTCATTCAGGCACGAAACGACTACGTAGTAGTCTCCCAGGGTTTGGATGAAAATATGGCAATTACAAGCAGACATGCATGCGTTTCTAAGGAACATAAGCAGCACGTTTGCTCGAGCCCGAAGGTAAGCCGAGAGATGAAACCGTTAGGGGACTTAGCATGCGAGGGTCTGAATATAATCAATATTTCAATTTCCAAGTTCTAGCATAAGCAATACAAGTTGGGATTATTTCTTTAGCTAGGTGCGTTGGATTCTTATTAGCATGCAGGGGTTATTCACCTAGCGACTAGCATGAACATTCCAGATTTTATGTGTGATGGCTAAGCAAAGACAAGTTTATCGTAGCCACCCACCTTAGCGATGATTCACCTCGGTAGAGCGATACGTCAAGCGAGCCTCTGAAAGCCTAAGCCGAATTCCTGTAGGGACAAGTCTGGATATCCTTTGCTTCTCGTTTGAGGCAAAGCGGGTCTGGACAGTTGCACTATTACCGTTTGAAACGGCAGTCCGCTTGAGCGGAACGGGATGTTACACCCGACCTCCTGTTCATCTTCTTCTCCTCCATCCGCCGGACTCCCCTCGACCTGCCATCATCTACACCACCCATCACCACCATTAAACCTCTGACCCGTCGAACCTCCGCCATCTTGACCTCCCTGTTCTCCTCCTCGACTCGCCCAGAGCACCACCACCCCTCTCCCTACTATCTTCTTCATCCTCCTTCCTGCCATTGACAGCCACCACAACCCCCGCCATTGCCTGAACTTCCTCGCCACCGACGAACTCCACCCCACGAACCTCGACCGACTCTCCTCGACTTTGCCACGCCATGCCACGTCGGACCTGACTTCCTCTCATTTTCCTCGACTGAGCCCCTCGCCGGATCTCCTCCTCCTTTGCCTGAATCAACCACCACAGCTAGACCCGACTTTATCTCCTCCTTGCACATCGACCACCCCTACTGCCCACTGTCTCCTTCCCTCTGCACTCGCTGGACTCCTCCCATCATCACCACCTTTAACACCTCTCCCTGCTCCCTGTCCTCCTTCCTCTCCCTGCTCAGCCTCCTCCTCCCCGCCGGACTCCAGCAGTAAGCCTCCATCATCAATCATTATCATAATCATCACCATCATCATTATCATCATCATCTCATCATCATCATCACCATCACCTAATCATTATCTCATCATCATCATAACCTCAATTATCATTACAATCGTTGTCACCAATCATCACCCTCGTCATCATCATCAACATCGACATCATCGTATTTATCGTGGACCCGTCACCCGCGATCCTCGATCCTCGTGCCCGTGCCCGCTAACCCCGAGGTTTGAACCCGTCCCTCTCCTTTTATTTTATGCGTATTTGTGTGAATAACATTAAGTTAGCATGTTTCTTCATGACAGTTTAGTTAGTTGTGCGTGTGCGTGTGTGTATAATATTAGTTGTTATATATAAAAATCATGGATATATATATCAGTAATTAAATGCTAAACCTAATTATGACTATATATGTATTTATACTGTGTGACCCTGAATATTGTGAGTCGACTGCCTTGTGTACACTGACGTACTGGATTAGACGTGTTAGTGAGTTGACTGTTTAATTTTATACAGCAGTGAGGATATGACACCCGCATAAATTAGACGCGCATTTGACCATGTTAGTTGACCAGTGACACCCTTAGCGTACCCTCTGAGTCCAGTGTAATTATGGTTGTGTATGTGCTAGTGTAATGACAAATATTGTATTGTATTATATTATATGTATATAGGACTATCGGATTGTTCTGTGAGACTTCTGGAGCAGGTTATTGGTACTACGCAGCTTTCTTGCCAGACAAGTATACCGTGCCATTATACTGTAATTTATATTTCATATGTTGCATGCATCTTATTTCTGCTTATTAATTCATATATTTTAACTGTTATATAAACTGCGCGTCCAAGAAAACTTGGGTGCAATGACGGTGTCGTCGTATTCTGTTTTTATTTATGTATATGCATGTGACCTAGTTTATGAGACCACCCCATTATCATGAGGCATTCTTAGGTCTCATTGGCCGTGACACAGTTCTTACACGAGTGTGAGTCTCATATAGAATACGAACTTGCGTGACATACTGGCCTCCTGTACGTATGGGACGTGCATTAGGGATAACTGCTGTTAGAAATTGCATGCTAGGAGACTTGGCAGTTATTAGAGGTATTATCGTGTCATGGATGTGACATGCTTAGAGCATGGGGTGGGGAGAACAACAAGTAAGGCATTTGGGCTCCTTTGTACTTTTCTTTTGGTAACCCGTACGCTCCGTCGGAGATATGTGGCGGTGATGACCCCTATATTACTGGCGGCCTCTGGCGTTCAAAAGACGACATGCTTTGTAGGCCCCTGATTCTTCGAGAGAATCATGCCAATCCTATTTATGGCCAGATAGCCCACTTGTAGGAAAGTTGTTCTCAACTGCATTCACATAGATGGTTAGGCGACCCATTGGATGTTTATTTTACAGTACTTATTGACATGCTTCTGTGTATCTTGTTATGTCCCTCTGAGGACCTGGTCCCTTTGCAGGTGTAGATGTTCATGAGTATTCGCAGGAGCGCGGATCCGGACTTGCCACAAATATTTCGAGGAGGTCTTCTCTTCGAGTCTCATTGATTGTTAGTTGATGTACTTATATTATGTTTGCTCTTATATTCTAGTTTGGCAGTGGATTTGTTTCCATCCGACTATCATCCTTAGATACTTCATATTGAGATTTAGTTTTATAGTTATTGGTTATTTAATTCTATTTGATTATGTGGATGAGATTTAGTTATACCCTGTGACTTGTGATAGTTTATACCACTTGTGAATTATTGTTCATAATACAGCATACGTATGTGTTATGGTTTCCATATATTGGAGTCTCCATATACATACGGCTGGCATGGTTACGTATTTCTAGTCCTACGTATTTTGGGACTAGAGCGTGACAATGACTATATATGATACTCAACTGGTTAGTACAGAATCGAATATTGTCCCGAACGGTTAGCCATGCACACAGCCTTTCAGCTAAGTTGTGTTAAGTATCGCATGTCAAGACCCTTTGGTGCAAGCTAGTTGCAAACAAGATGGGATATCGTTAAGGAGTAAGACAAGTCAGAACAACAACCGATAAAAACATTCTCGAATTTATCGCTTAAGCGAATATGGAGAATCGTGCTTGGATTTTGGAAAATAGCTTAAAATAGTATTTCGTGTCGAAAGATACAAATCGAATATGGATTTGATTGGATGACTCAATTTCGAGTGGTGTATGGTCATTTAGAAATGTCCGGACAGATTCATAGGTCTCGTACGATAGTCGGATTGAACGGATTTGAGAATGACTTAAATAAATAATAAGGCTTATATCAAATAGGAATTCATGAAAATGGAGAATCGATACCTTGGTTAAGAAAAACTTGTTGGAAACTTAGAGTATCATGCGAGCGACTTCGGATCAAAACAAACGGACTGAACATGAATACAATATCGCTCGAATAGAAATTAGCCTGAAATGAATATTTTGTTTCGATGAAAGAGATGCACGATAATGAATTTTTCTTAGAGTTTGGAAGAACGATCTTGAAATCAAGTTCGGAAAAGATAACCTTCGAAATCAGTCCCAACGAGAACAGTTATCCTGCGGGAGCGCCGGCGTTATGATTTTACGTACGGTGGGGATGATCGAACTCACGGGAATATGTTCGATGATTATTCCAAATGAACTTGATGTATAGAACGTATCAAAATGGAATAGACTTGGGCTTGAATATTTGAAACATAGTTGCTTGAGGAATGAAAGAAGTAGACCATAGATTTACCGAATTATAACAGTGAAGTTGGAAAATTTTACTAGACGAATAATAATCACTGCATGAACGGACTTGACTCGATGGATATATAACTTGGATGGAACAAAGTAAAAATGTAAGGTGTCTCGATCGTTCTGAAGAAAATTATAACATTCAAACGTTCTTGTCTTGTGCGAGCGTAACTCTATGCTCCTACATGCGCTACGTCCGGATTATGACGATTATCCAGCAGGAACGTTGGCATGGTGATCTCACGTCCAACAAGGGTAATCGAACTTGCGGGAGACCGGAGCGTGACAACTAATGGATCGTCTTGACTTTTGGTTCGATACAATAAGAATAATTTGGAAATACAAGTGAATCAAAAATATTCCGAGGATAAGTTAGCCTAGAACCTGAAATAAATCGCGCTTGATGGTTTCGTGAACGATACATGAATCAGGTTGAATGACTTGGATTATAATCTAAGGTTTAGAACTGAATCTTGGCTTGGTGGTCTAGACTTGGAAGGGGTGGAGATTCTATCGAATATACTTGGAGAGATAGACTATGCAAATCACTAGGCTTGTCCTGCAACTTGGATATATCGAGGATTCTACTGAACAAACTCGAACCCCCGTACAAACGAATATGTTATCGAGTGTAAGAAAAATCTGTGCTCGATGTTTAAAAATCTGAGTGAAACGAGCTTGGATAGAATACCCCGTGCAAATGAACAATGGTTTGACCATAAAAAATTAGGGCGAGCATCGTACGACGAATTTGCACGAGGAATCGTGTACTTGAACTTATACCTACAACCTTGTGAGCTGACCTAGGGATTAGGCAGACGATCCTGTGCCGAGTGAATGAACCTGCGTTACCGACTTTTGCATATTGCTTGAACAAGCTATAGAACTGGGGCAGCAAGACTTAGGGTTAGACATAGAACGGTAAACATGTGCTATGTTTGACCCAAACGGATGGACGCTAGTCGGTTAAATCAGATAGATCGTGCTTAACGGTAGTGCAAATACTTAAAATGGGTTGGAATGGAAATGGCTTAATTGGATTGACCCTATTGGGAGTATCCTTGTGAATCATAAAATGAACCATTGAGAATTTTTGCTAGTAGCTTGTCCGATTTTACTATCTCTTAGTTGGTTGAATGCATATGTTTGAGGGACACCTTGAACGTGTGCACGATCCAAGACTAAATGATATTTGAAACTCGAGTGCTAAGACTTCGCTATCGCTAAGTTGGTTGGTGTGCTTATGTTTGAGGTGCACTTCGAATATGTGCACGATCCAGACTCGTGATATGTTGATCTCGATGCTAGTACAAGTGAATATCCAAATGAACAAATATAACAACTTGTATAAGCTTGCCTCAGCCCTAGATCATCATTCACGATGGATTAAAATGTACCCCGCGTTAAGCAATATGTCCTGCGCTAAGGCGCAAATAAGACCGACTCAACATATACGTGACACGGCATAAGGAACGTGTAGGAGATTATGTTCAAATAGATTTAGTGGTACCAATTGCTACGCTTGGAATAGATTCGATAATGCGATAGAATGGCCTGCGCTCAGGAAGTCTCGAGGACGAGACTTTTTTTGAGTGGTGTATAATGTAATGACCCGTTCCGCTCAAGCGGACTGCCGATTCAAACGATAAAAGTGCAATGTCCCGACCCGCTTTGCTCAGCGAAAATACTCGTTTGAGGCAACGAATTTCCAAACTTGGTTCTTCGGGAGTTCCGGCTTAGGCTTTCAGAGGCTCGCTCGATCGAGGCGAATCATCGCTAAGGTGGGTGGCTACGATGAACTTGTCTTTGCTTAACCAGCACACTTAAAATATGGATGTTTCATGCTAGTTGCTAGGTGAATCACCCCCTGCATGCTAATAAGAATACAACGCACCTAGCTAAGGGAATAATCCCAACTTCTATTGCTTGTGTTAGAACATGGAATTGAAATATTGCTTATATTCAGACCCTCGCATGCTACATTTGCCTTATGCAACTAGACCCCGCTATGCCTCAAGTAGAACGATATACATATGCTCTGTAGTGCACTGTTCACTTGCTATACTGCACGGCCCTAGATCATGTCGCTCGGTAAGTCCTTTTACGGTTTTACTCCTCGGCCTGTCCTTAGACCCGAGACAACGTAAATGCTTATGTTTGCATAAATATGCTTGCTTGCCTGCTTATATGTTAACTTGTGATATTGCCTTGACTTATTGTTTGCTACACGAGATCATGCCACAATCAAGTAAACGCTATCCGTATAGTGCATGCATCGAGTCAGCCAGAAGACTATTGAATAGTCCTTCTGTGCAATTGAACCTGCAAGTATCCAGGACCGTTAGGTCACCAAGGCAATCCCCGAACCAGGGGGCATGCATCAAGGCAAGTTGAACACTGAACTAGAATCATGTCAAGTTTATGTTTGAATGATAACCATATCAAGTTTATCTCTGAACAAGAATCATGTCAAGCAAATCAAGAATCACAGCTCATAGAGCAATTGCTCGGTTCAGAACAAAAATCATGTATTATCATGTCAATGTGTGAATTTAAAAGACCCTGACCTGCATATCGCGGACAACTTGGAAACAAGGTACAATTCCACGGACGGTCACCGGGGCACTGGGGCCGATCCGGTCCGAATGGAACTTCATGTATAGTCCTCATGTGCTGGACGAGATGGTTTGTAGTGCCTCTTGTGCTTTCGTTGTATTCCATTCTCGTCATGGACTAGGTCCTTTATTGCTATGTCAGCGACCCCCCGTTCATATAGATAAGTCATCATCGTTTAGCGGCAATCCGCGTGCGAGTCATTGCATCGCATTGAGAATATCTGAAATACCTGAATGATCATGGTGTAATATACTTGTACATATGGAGCACTTGAACATCTTATGCAACACACCTGATAATCCGTGTAACTCATGCACCCGATATATATATATATATATATATATATATATATATATATATATATATATATATATATATATATATATATATATATATATATATATATATATATAATCTCGTACTGAAATACTTGTGTTTGCATATGCTAATGCCTTGATTCATTGTATATATGCTCGTGCTTGAATTAACTTGGTTTGCCTTGGACAGGGAAGGACAAATGGTAAGTTGGTAAGTCTCGCCGTATTTTCTCTTATATCGCACGGTGCACTGCCACACGAGTTAGGTTATTCAGCATTGCCATAAAACTGATCTTAAGGCAATACTAGAAAGACAACCCAATAGATGGTGTACGAAACCTATTAAATATGTTTAGATTTGTCGAACGGACAAGTAGCCTCCCCACCAGTGCATTCATGTACTGATAACCCACCATATTACTTGTAGGGTGCAGGAGAATCTCGTTCGGTGTGGATGCCTCCTTCGTGCATACTAAGGCATGGAGTTCACTCTAGAGCCTTAGATCTTTGCGTCCAGAACTGAAGCACATATACAAGACATAATGTTGGAATATTGCCTATACATCATTCCACAAATATAGCCACTTGACACGCTTTTACTGTTTCAGAGAGAGAGAGGCTTGAGCAACTTGTAATATCGGCTATGCGCTGCATGTAAGACTTATTCAATATCAATAAAAGAGTTTATTTTTACTTCTACTTGTGTTATTCAATGCTTCCGCTATTGATGGCTCAGTGAACTTGTTACCAATCGCCTATACACTTATAATTCTGCTGCACTCGGATAATCTGTGCGACTCTGTGGCTTAGACCTCTTACCGCCAACAATGAACCTCGGCCTTGCACGGGCGCGGCTTACGCTTCATACGGCATCACGCCCAGATGGGTCAAACGATCGTCCCGCAGTAGCACTGGCACGGTGATTCTCGCCTAACGGGGATGGCCGATTAGCCTGCGGGAGATCGGGGCGTGACAGATATGATGGGAAACTCACCTTCTTCCTTGGCCTACAAATTAAATAAAGCTCATAAGACACGTTCATCAATCAAATAAAGTACACAAAAGACTTGCTAAAGCGCTTTGGCATGGACAATGTCAAACCTATTGGTACAATAATGAAAACATCTACTAAGTTTGATCAAGACAAACATGGCAAATCAATTGATATACGTAAGTATGAAGGTATGATTGGTAGTTTGCTTTATATAACTACTAGTCGGCCTGATATTATGTTTGGTATTTGCCTCTGTGCTAGATTTTAAACCAATTCCAAAGAATTATACTTATGCACCATTAAGTAAATCTTCTGATATCTTAAAGGAACATTAACCGTGGGCCTTTGGTATCCCAAAACCACGTCCTTTGACTTAATTGGTTATTCAGATGCTGATTTTATGAGCTGCAAGGTTGACTGTAAAAGTACTAGTGGTACGTATCATTTCTTAGGAAAAGCTCTGGTCTCCTAGTTTAGTAAGAAACAAAATTCAGTAGCTCTTTTAACCACCGAAGTTGAATACATAGCTGCAGGTCGTGGTTGTGCTCAAATTTTATGGATGAAATAAACCCTAGAAGACTATCATCTGATTTTCAAAGAAATTCTGATTTATTATGATAACACTAGCACGATTAATCTCATAAAATATCCAATATGTCATTCTCGCACAAAGTACATAGAAATTAGATATCACTTTATTTGTGATTGATCAACAACAATACATAGATATTTGTTTATACTTTATTGACATTGAACATCAACGAGCGGACATCTTTACTAAGCCTCTAGCCGAGGACCGATTCAATTTTATTCGTCGTGAACTGGGAATTTTGGACTCTTCTACTACTTGACTACTTGTTTATTTCTGTTAAAACTAAACCAAATTCATCCAGAATTCGTCCTTTAATATGCTCAGAACACTGAATTCAGTAAAATGCAATATAACTATTCTGAGTTATTCTGGTCCATAAGGACCGAATTCAAACCAAATTCAATCCCCTAGGTACCGGGTCAAAATGGGTTGAAACCCATTTTCTCACTTAAAGTTTGGGATTTTGTTTGTTTGTTTTCTCTCTTCTAAACCATAAAAAAACCAATTTTGGCTTCCATATTTCATCTCTCTCCCTAAAAACTCTCAAACCCTTAATTTTTAAGCCCTAGAACAATCTTCCAAAACCTAGTTTTCTCATCCAATCTTAGATCTCTTTGGTGGTGCTTTGCTCTTCATCAAAAGCTCTATCTTTTGAGGTATCTCTCTTTCAATCATCTTCTTTCATTTTCCTTATGGCTCCTAGACTCTTCAAAAATATGGAGAAGAGGATAAAGAGGACTCATGATGATCGATCTACTACATCCTCCTCTAATCCTCCTCTTGAAGATGTTCCAGTCTTTAACCCTCCTAGGCTACAAGAAGATATTTTTTACCATTCTTAATTTTGATCCCTAGCAATGTCCCATGAGTGGTTTAAAGATTTCTGCAAAAATAATATAATTTCTAGGCAATCAATCAATTTTACCATGTTTCATGAATATCGTGCAATTTTTGTTGAACTTTGGTTGGATGACCTAGTCAGATCACATATCGTGTCTATGAAAAAGCTATCAGACTTTTCTATTGCAATCTCTCTTATAAGTATATAAAAAATCTTTTCTCTTGTGACTGGACACCAGATTATGTTTGATGCCCAAACCTTATGTACTATTCTAGGTATCCCTACTGAAGGAGATGCCCTGGCTGATAGCAAACATATTGAATATCCCTAAGACATGATTCGAGAATTTTTTCTAGATGCTGTCTTCCAATTCGTCCCGCTCGAATCATGGCTAAAGATCTCAATCCATATTTTTATGACATGCATAGAATGGTTTATTATACCATTCATCCAAAAGCTAGTGGGTTTGATGAAATCACTTCTGAAGAGATTTTATTTCTTTATCACTTGCATTATCGTATCTCTATCAATATTCCTGCTACTCACATTCGTAACATGATTGCAATCAAACCCTTTAAGAGGCACTCTCTTTTATATGCCATGTTCACTCTTGAGATTTTTAAATGGTTTGAGGTTCCCTTGATTTGTTGTTCTTTCAACCAAGAACCTGCATATCTGGGCAAGGCCTATACTAGAGCTGCTCCTGATCATTCTCCTCCTTTATCCCCTACTCATGCCTCACTAGATCCATATACGGGCGCATATAGTACTCTACCTCTAACTCATCCAATTTCCTTGGAGCACTTTATTAGAGGTCAGATGCGTCGGCTTCAGTCTCACGTATTTGCATGCACCAACGTTGTTGCCAACTCTGTCCATGACCTCCATTACTATAATCAAATAATGGCAACAAATTCTGCCTTAGTTATACCTTTTATGTGGGATCCTTCTAATGTAGGTGTAGAAGCATGAAAAAAGTGGATGCGCATACGTACTATGCGCCTAGAAGCCCAATAACGTATGCTAAAATTAGTGTAGTCAACCATGCGGCCTATCTACTAGTGTGTTAGAATCCAGTACTCTGATAATCGCTAGGCACATAGATGTTATGCGGCCATGATAGTAATTTTTTGAGGAGTTAGAAGCTATGCGGCAAAGACAATGATTCTTAGGTCGCAGGCAAAAGTCTATGCGACATGATTTTCATGCGACAATTTGTGCTGAAGATAGTGAGCTTTGGACGTATACAACCTCACCGCATAACCCAGCCTGACACAACATTAAAAGCTGTGTCGCTTAGTAATGCATGCAGATGATGGTTACACATAAAACGTTATCGTTGACGTCAGTATAATAATTATATTTTATCTTTTACAAGAGAGCATCTCCATGTGGCACTATGCGATGGGGACCTATGTGCCTGAGCCAGAAGGCACATACAAATCTTGGAGTAATATGCACTCAGATAATGCTCCTAGATACCTTCTCAAGGCATCAAAAACTATATTGATCGTGGATCATCTTGGAGTAATATGCACCCAGATAATGCTTCTACAACTTCAAGGCAAAGTTCACTGCTGTCAACTCTCCAAATTTACTAGCAAGTGATGATCCATCATTAGATACAAAGCTACTGGATACTTTCTCAAGGCATCAACAACTATATTGGTCGTGGCTCGGCTTGGAGTAATATGCACTCAAATAATGCTTCCACAGCTTTAAGGCAAAGATCGCCGCTGCCAACTCGAAATCATGAGTGGGTAGTTCTTCTCATGTGGCCGTAGCTATCGGGACGCATCCCCACCACCTTTTTGTTCTTCTCTAAAACATATCCCAACCCTTCCCCGAAGCATTGCTATAAATAGCAAATCCTCCTGATCCCGACGACAGCATCAAAATAGGAGTTGTAGTCAACCTCTTCTTCAACTCATCAAACGCAACCTCGTAGTCTTCAATCCATACAAACTCCATATCCTTCCGAGTGTGTCTAGTCATCGACTTTGAGATCCAAGAGAAGTCCTTCACAAACTTCCTATAATATCCAGTCAATCCTAAGACGCTTCTGATCTCTGCAACAGAGCTCGGAGTAGTCCAAGACTCTATGTTAGCAATCTTCTTAGGATCCACTGATATCCCATATTCAGTCACCACATGCCCGAGACACTCCACATTGTCCAAGAAAAACTCGCATTTCGAGAGTTTTCTATAGAGCTTCTCCTTCTTGAGAGTCTCCAGCACCATCCTCAAATGCTCCTAGCGCTCCTCTGGGGTCTTCGAATATATGAGTATGTCATCAATGAACACTACCATAAACTTGTCATGGTATTGATGGAATACCTTATTCATCAAGTTCATAAAAACTATTTGGGCATTAGCCAACCCAAACAACACCACCAAGAAATTATACTGGCCTTATCTCGTCCGAAATATTATCTTCGGAATATCCTCTTTCTTCACTTTCACCTGATGATTGCTACTACAACAAAAATATCTTTTTATGATTTATTATAACGGTTTATACATAAGAGTTATAAAGTTTCATAACTCTCACTTAAGACCCAATTATAACGCTTTACACATTTAAGCGTTATATATAGTTTAAATATATATATATATATATATATATATATAATGATTATTAATACAAACGTTATGAAAGGTCAAAATATCTGTACTCAGCCCACTTTTTTTTTCTTCTCTCCCGCTCTCTTTTTTACTTACCCGAAAAGGAAAAAAAAAAAAAAAAAAAAACCTAATAGCAGTCTGTCCTCTTACCCGCTCTCCTTTTCACTACCGCTCTCATTTTTCCTCTCCCCTTCTCCTACTCCTCCCCCTCTCCCCTTCCAAGCCCAAATACGCCCCCTCCTCGACGACTCCAATCTGAGCCGTGCCCCCTTTCTCTTCGTCTGGACCTCCTCTCCTCTCTACCGCTCGCTCTACTTCTTACTTTTTGTGCTCCCCCTCTTCAAAGCCATTTCCATTTCCTTTCCACCACAAAATTAGGGTTTCCTCCTCTCTTTCCCTCTCCCAAATTAGGGTTCCCGAAACCCTACTCAGAGCTATCTCACGGTGGATGGAGGACTGGAGACAGAAAGTGGTGGAGATCCGAAGCGCGGCTCGTCCGAAGGGAGATCGGGTCAGCTTCAGCAGTGCTGGAGTGTTTGACTAAGTGCCAGCGTCGAAGGCGAGGACACAAAAACAGCGTCAAGGGTGTCGCGGCTGCTCCAGTTCGATGGTGACCTGCTGGAGTGCTGGGAGGAGCAGATCCGAAGCCGACGGGAGACTTTGGGATAGAAGGCGAGCAATTCTCCCTCTCTTCCTTGCTTATTTGCATAGATCCGTCAGTTCTTGATACTCGTCACTTCTTCTGGTTCTTCGCTCATATCATAATCGAGGGCTTCAAGAGCTCCAAGGGGCTGGTTGCCATTGCCAGCGATGGAGAAGTACGAGATGGTATGTAAAATCGGGTCTGAAAACTTCGGCATCCACAAGCTTCGGCACCGCCAATGCTCATGAGGAACAAGGAGATCAAAGTGCTCATCTTCAGGAACTATATCGAGAGAGGGCACAAGGTCAATAATTCGATAAATTTTATAGATTTGATTTTGATTATTCATTTGTTTATTTTTGGAATTTTTTTTTTGAATTTAGGTGGATGAGAATTTGGCGAGATTATCCTCCATACTGCTCCACCATGCCAACGTTAGCTGCTTCAAAGAGGTTGGAATTTTTGAATCTATGAAAAAATGATGTGAAATTTGCAATTTTGTGATTTATTTGGTTGATGTTTTTTTTTTGTCATTTATGTTGCTGCTATTTCCTGCTTATTTTTGTTTGATATTATTGTCGAGGAGCCTCCAGTTTGCATAGAGGAACTAAAGAAGGATGTCAAGGAAGAATAGGTCAAGATCTTTATATGAATTTACTATAAGATTCATTTCACTACCACCACTTCTGAAATTTTGATTCCTGCTCTGCTCTATACTCAGTAATATTTATTCCACTTCTTTGCTTTAGATGTGTGCATGTTATTGTCATCTATCTTTAGATTTAATGCGGTTTAGATTAGACCCTTTTTAGATTTAATGTGTGTGTATATATATATATATATATATATATATATATATATATATATATGTCCACCTCTGTGGAGCTATGGTATTATGAGTTTAGCAAGTAGAGAATCTGGGTGCTCGTCTTGTAAATTATCTTTTTCTTCTGAAAGGTAACATTTAGCCTATACAGGTGTATGTTATGTTATACTTAATCTTTCATAAGTTTTGAGCAAATTCTTACAGATTTAGGCCTGTAGTTCACACATAAACATACACAACATATTAAATGTTGCACAAATAGTAGCTATTATTAAATGTTGCAGCCACGAGTTGTTATTTACTCCCCAATTGTCATACCCTTCTCTAACGGAACCAACTTTTGCTAGAATACGAAAGGAAATCATGTTGGAGTGGATGGAGAGACAAGAGCTTTCTAGTTAGTCTGCTTTGCTTTGGGTGCTCATCCGAGAGAAGCAACAACATTTTCCAAATCTTGTTAATAAGTTATATCATCTAAAAAGGTTGACATGGGCACTCATATATTGTTTTATATGTATGACATTGGATATGAAGCAAAATCTTCGTAACAACGTACTCGAGCTTCTATAACCTTGCTATATATTTCTAAAAGACAAGACAAAATATCGGTGTACAGAATCCGTGTCAGTAGATACAAACTGTATCAACAGATACTATGTTCCTATATATAAAACCTACAGACGTGTCCATCTTCACCTGTATTCGTATATGTATCTTGCACTTTTAGACTCTGGCAATAGTTTGACATTTAAGTGCAAACTCAGTGGAGGTGGTTGGAGTAGTATGCAAATTTAGCATTTTTTCTTTCTACACTTATTATAACCCTGTTATCAGTCTGAATTATTTCAAAGTTGTGTAGGACTTGGTCACAGTTCAGACCATGAAAATTTTAGTATGACACGTCCTTCACTTTAATTAGTGTTTTTCCAAAAACATGTTTTAGTGATTTTATTCCACAAGTTTGATACTACATGTTGAGATTTTGCTAGATGCAGTATGAATTTATACTTCATTCGTAGTTCAATTATATTCCTAGGTTTCTAAAACTTTATTTGTCGGCCTGATACATACATACATAACCGAGGTTTGTTGGTTGGATAAATGAATAGGCTGAATATGGGGAACCGAGGTTTGTTGGCTGGAGTGAGCTCATGGATAACCTTTTCAATTTATCTTATACAGACACCAGAAGCACTTGCTTCAGCATGGGGAACTCTAAAGGTACAACTCTGATGGATAACCTTTTCAATTGTGCGATACTTGTGGCATGTGTTGACATTTCCTCTATATTTAACTCAATACCTTACACATCCAGGCCTCTATATAACTATTTTGACATTATTTAAATTTAGAGTTGTGCAATTTTTTCTGGTTCTTGGTGGATTTGGTGACTATGACGTGCCAGGAATGGTAATGGCAGCGAAGTTTGCTAGAGAGAATACTATACCCTGTCTTGCCATCAAAATGTTGTGAATTTTTTCCTAATTCTATAGTGAAGCCTGATGGTACATGAACTGTTTGGTTTTATTTCTCATATATGGTGTCGTGTCGAACACATATCAGACTGAAACCGACACTCCAAAATACACTTACTAAAGGCAAAATTCATGTTATTTGCCGTTCTCCAATCCTTACGTTTTGGATCCTCAATTTAAGATTCAAACTCTCTATATGTTGGATCCTCAAGAAATATTAGGTCTCTCCTCCTTCATTCATCATTAACAACAACTTTCTAAATACTTTCTTTTTCAGTTTTGTATTGATCATCGTTTGATTGTTCGAGCAGTGTGCGGCAATCTGGTGAAGGGAGCCAAGGACAAGGCTCTGCCAGTGAAGGGGCTTATCAGGATGCCCACCAAGGTCCTCAAGATCACCACCAGGAAGTCTCCCTGCGGCGAAGGTATAATCATAACTTGTGTTCTTCGCATTTGATTTCTTCATTTTGTTATCTAATGATTGACACATACTTGACACGACACAGGACACTCCAAGATACACTACTGATGTGCCTCGAGATATGCCGTGTCGTATCATGTGATGTCTGTGTCCGCTCAACGTAGATAGAATCATTAGTCAATTGAGGTTTTATGGTATTGAGTAGTTTTTTATGTTGGTAGTATTGTTGTGTCACTTGACTGTACATATGATGATGAGAAAACTATGCAACAGTCTGATATTTGTGACTGAAGACCCAAACGTCGAGGTTTTTAAAACTGATGTTCATTCATGTTATTGCCCCTTACCAAATATTTTTATGAAGGTTTTACATTAACTGTGATATCAAGTATCCCAACTATGTAAATTAAACCTTATATTGAGTTTTTGCTACATTTTTCAACCTTTTATTGTTTATATAGAAGTTCCTTTATTGTTTAAAGGTGCTCTGTTTTTTGCTGTTGGTAGTGTTGTTGTTCTACTTGACCGAACAGATGATGAAGGTTCGCTCTTTAATTCACTTTCTGTCACTGCTGCTACACTAATCCATACTTAGGATGAGAAATCACTCAATTACTTGTACTTTCTCGTTCAGAAATTTGGCAGTGCGGGTATGAACCATGTATACATTTTGATCAAAATTCAGCCATAAAAGTTTTCTATGCATCTTCTGATGCCGGTTCTTTGTTATGTCAAAATAAGTACTACTAAATAATTAAAAAATGTCAAATATGAGAAAATTTGCACGAGTATTACTCAGATCAGATATCAGCCGTGCACTTGCATAATTATCTAGTGTCAGCTTGTGTATATGTTATCATTTCTCTCCTATGGACGTGTTTCATATCATTTTTTTTACTAAAGCAACTTACTGATACAAACAGAATTAAAGGAGTATAAAGTAGTATCAAAGCTATATATATATAACTCGAGTATAAAGTAGTATCAAAGCAGAGGTACATTCGCACGATTTGTTCGAGTCAAGGAGTCAAGTAGCTTCAGTCTACTTGACATATATACGGGTAAATTTTTGCATATGAAACTTTTTACCATTCCTTCATAGATGTAGGTACATTCACACTATTTTATACATCAATAGCGGAGGAACAAATTTTAAAAGGTGCCATACGTATCGACACGCCATGGACACTCTGAAATACACTAGGACACCAAAATAGGTAACAAATCCATGTCATCGTGTCTGAAACATGTTCTATCGAATCCGTGTCTGTGCAACATAGAGTGCCAGAGAAGTATCAGAAGTTAAATATTTATATATTCATTATTTGTTTTATATTAAAAATAGAAGCTGAATAAAAATTGAATCTTCTAGTGAAAAAAAAAAATCTGAATGTTAAAATCCAGATTTGCATGAACTATCAAAACTTCTAAAACTGTAAGTTGTGAAGAAGAACATAAACCCAAAAACCAACTTACCAAAGCTGGTTTCTAAGAGGGAACAATATGATGTTGGTTTGTCTTTTCCTATGTCAAAATCTAGTCTTCTCTGAACCATATTGTTTAAAGAATTGCTGATCTATTATAATGAAGCACGGGAAATATTCTTCTCTCAGAGCTGTGATCCGATCTGTTTGACATGATTTCCCAATCCCAGATTGACATGATTTCCCAATCCCAGAAATTGTTTTTGAGGAATAAGTCTTGGTTAGGGCAGTATGCTGCTCATGTTTTAGCTGTCATGGTTTTATCTTTAAGGCCCCATTATTCAGGAAAAAAAACATTCTTTTTTCTTACATATCTCACAGATCATAATTATTTATGATCATATTCCAGTTCACGATCAACTTCAAATTCAATATAGGATGTAAATCTATTGTACTTGAAACATCTATTTTAAAATAAAAATGTCACATGGATGAATACACCTCTCATCATGTCTCTTATTTCTGGGTTATTTAATTGATATGAATGAGCATGAGCTCTCCTAGTTCTCTTACTTTGAACCGTAAGAAGCACTTTATGCTTGACCCACTAATAGTTGAGGGAAACACCATTTGCATGAAACACCCTCCTCCTCAGCCTATCTATCTTATTACGACTATTTTGGAGGGAATTCTAATGTTGGCAACTTTTGCAAAATTGTTCAGAAAATTGAAGTCTCACTTATGTTGGTTATAAGATTATGTAAATGATATAAATTTTCTTCTGCAGAACTTTCTTTTTAAATCAACTAAAAGAGGATTCTCCTCTGAAAGCCACAGATTTTGGCCTATCAGATTTTATAAAGCCAGGTCTGTGTGATACCTGCCCATTGTGTTTTCTTTTATGCATTTATAGAGTATTCTAGATTAAATTTATCAAGGACATTCATTTTATTTCCTCAGTTTAAACTCTAGGAGTGTTGTAATGCAGGGAGAAAATTTCATGACATTGTGGGCAGTGCCTACTATGTTGCTCCAGAAGTACTAAAGCGTAAGTCTGGGCCTGAATCTAATGTTTGGAGCATCGGTGTGATCACCTATACTTTGTTCTGTGGAAGGCATCCCTTTTGGGATAAAATCGAGGATGGAATATTCAAGGAGGTAAAATGAATATAGTTTGTAGACTGTTTTAAGATAACTTGTTTGCATGTTTACTTTTATTTTCTAAGTCGTTTCATCTTTCAAGTAAATGGTCATTCCTTTGTTCTTATAATAGAGTTTTCAGATGAGGTAGCAAATAATGTGACATTATAAGATTATTGGCAATATATGTCGCACTTAATTTCAAATTGGGTATGGTTTATGTAAAGCACTTATAATACCCTTGCTGATAAGAGATGTATATGACAAAACAGAGGTTTTTTTTTCATATGATTTGAAAAATCCAACTAATCATAAAACATTATGTACCTCATAAAATGACTATATTAACTAAAAGCTGACAGGTCTATTTATGGAATGATGTGGATAGTCTGTCTTATTCTTTCCATAAGATTCAATTTACTATTTTGCTTCTTTGCGCCAAAATGACTGGAATTTAAGCAGTTTGTGCACTTTGGTTAAAGTTCTTACATTGAATATGCTCTAGTAATTTAATAGACACACTGATATATTTATTCTGTGCAGTTTTGTTCAGCAACATGCTAAACTTCAGCTATCCTTTTTCATGGTGCTGATTCTCAGGTCTTAAGGAACAACCTGAGTTCCGCAGGAAGTCTTGGTCGAAGTGATGTTGCTAAAGACTTTGTTCAGAAGCTATTAGTTAAAGATCCTGCGAGATTGACTGCTGCTCAAGCTTTGTGTATGTAATATTTTGTGACCTTTTCAGCTGTCTCTATATGAACAAATTCATACGGGATCTTATTTCTGTGGTTGCTTGTGTTTACAGCTCACACATGGGTGAGAGAAGGGGGGAAGCACCAGAAATTCCATTAGATATTTCTGTTTTATCCAACATGCGCCAGTTTGTAAAGTATAGTCGTTTTAAGCAGTTTGCACTTGGGGTAAAAATTGTGTCCATGATATTGTTTACTCGACTTTCAGTTCACTATTTTACTTTACTTTCAGTTCACTATTTTACTTTGGCTCTTCTGATCTCTATGGTTCATGCCCATGAAATCTGTAGGCATTAGCGAGCACACTGAATGAGGATTAACTGGCTGATCTTCGCGATCAATTTGATGCAATTGATGTTGATAAAAATGGTTCAATCAGTCTTGAAGAAATGAGACATGTAAGATTTTGCAATAACAACCTTAATATTGTTTTACTGTATGGCATAACTGGTTATGAGGGCGTCACTTCTTCAGAGTACCCTATCTATGAGTTTACCAATATTTGTTAAGTCCAGTTCCGGTTTTAATTTAGATTGTAGAAAGTACTCGTGTTAATTGAAACTTTCTTTTTAGATTGTAGAAAGAGAATGCCAAATGAACATGCCATGCGTTTTCCTTTGATTGGGAGTGCAATGCTCCTGTTGTTGCTTTTCAAGTTTCTCTCGAAAGACAAGGTAAAAGGCTGTCATCATTTTTCACTCCCATATACAGTTATTATGATATCCTTGCTTACCTCAGTAGTACTTTGTTATGGTGGCATGCTTAATTAATTTCTACATAAACTAATTCTATTCTTAGATTGTCTTTTTTTACTTCCAAGTGTTATTCTGCAAATGTATGTTAAGTTCCTAACCTGAATACTTTGTCAGAAGTGATGGAGCATCTTGCCACAGTTGGAATTGCGTTAAGTAGTGTGCTGCCATATTACACATTTTTCTCGTACTATTATACTTGTTCATGTGGTATCTCAAGGTTGTTACAATGTTGGAGAGTATAATTTGGTGTTTTGCTTTTATTACTGATTTTATCTGTAGATGTAGTAAATACAATCCTGTCAGCAGGTTTCCATAAGAATTAATTCTTCTTCTTCTTCTTCTTCTTCTTCTTCTTCTTCTTCATCTTTGATGATTTACTTCTTTGATGAATTAATTCTTATTCACATCATCAGGTCACCGGCCATATCATCTCCAACACCATCAGAGGAAATAACGGCGAATCGAAGTTGCTTAGTGGATGAGATTTAGTCTAATCTAATTTAGTATATATGTATTTGATCTATTTTGGAAAAATGTAATTAAGATGGTGATATTATGTACTTTTGGAAGTGGATTAAATGAAGCGTTTCTTAAATAGATGTCGTACCTTGTTCAGATTCTTTTGAAATTGAACAGTATTTGAGTATTACTTTTATAACATGTTAAAAAGTGATATATATATATATATATATATATATATATATATATATATATATATATATATATATATATATAGCATGAAAAAATAAGTGTTATATACAGATTTTCTATTTATAATGTTTTGAAAATAAGTGTCATATATATATGAATCTTATTTATAACACATTGATAAATAAGTGTTAAATATGTTTGTCCTATTTATAACGTTTTTAGGAAAAAAAATGTTATATATATATACAAAATATTTATGACGCTTTTAGAAAACATTTATAACATTGGTTTTTATAACGTCCGAAGGCTTACGGAAAAAACGTTATAAAAATCATTTATGACATTTTTTAGCCGTCATAAAATGATATTTTTGTTGTAAACCTCAAGTCAATATTTGAAAATACTCTCGTGCCGCTCAACTTATCGAAGAGATCATCTATCCTCGGCAAGGGTATTTGTTCTTGATGGTGAGGTTGTTCAAGGCTCGATAATCGACGTACATCGGCATCGTCCTATCTTTCTTCGGCATAAATAATACCGGAGCTCCCCAGGACGAAAAACTCGATCGGATGAATCCCTTGTCCTCCAATTCATCAACATGCTTCATCAATTCTACCAGCTTATTGTTATTGAACCGGCTCCGCTCTAGCTACTAAATCAATAGAGAATTCAACATTTCTATCCGGTGGCAATCCTGACAACTCTTCTGGTGAATACATCTAGAAACTCTGCAATGATGGGATGAGGCAGCTCATTCTCCTCTAGCATAGATCCATAAACAATCACATTGCTCTGCTCTATGGCTCCTCTAGCAAACTCGAACTCAGGCTCTCTCGGAGGATGAAACACAACACGACCTCCGCGGTAATCTATGCTAGCATGATTCATACTCAACCAATCCATCCCGAGAACTACGTCAAAACTCGAAAGTGGTCTTATGAGTAAGCTAGCACACAAATCTTGACCTCCCAAGGGTTCGTTGCAAGCATCACTGACTAGGATAATATCTCTACCAGTCGTGATCTTGTAGCTCCTACCCAATGGTTTCACTACTAAACTATGCTTAAGCTAAAAGCTACAAATATGAAACTATGAGATACCCCGTAATCGAATAAAATAATAGCTGGAAATGAATTGATAAGAATAAAACCTGTGATCACATCACCAGTAGGCTCGGTATCCTCGACCGTCAAAGCAAAAACCATACCTTACTGAAGTGCTCCCCTCTGCTGGTGTTGGGCAAAATGCTGCTGCTGAGTAGGAAGTGGTGGTCCCCTTTGCTGTTGAGACACTGGTAGCCTAACTGGTCACTTCTGAGCAGGAGCTATACCCTGAGCTGGACGAGCAGGAGATAAGTGACACTCCGTTATCTGGTATGCAACCTATCCAAAAAATAAGCACACCCCAAGCCTCTTCCTGCAGACATCCCATGAATGTCCTGGCTTCTTGCAATAGTTGCAAAGAGAAGCCTACCGCCTTTATGGTTGCTGCTGCTAGAAAGGAGCTCTAGCTGGAGGGTGGACTGTTGTTTGTGTTAGAAAATCCACCGCTGAAGCTAGGGATGCTTCGCCGGTCCCGAACTACTACCACCTCTAACTGAATTATGATCCCACTTGGGCCTGAAGTCCAACTCCACCTTTACCCCCTGTGCTACTATCACAACCTCAGCAAAAGTCGTGGCTCGGCTTGGAGTAATATGCACTCGGATCTCCTTGGCGAGCCCTAACGGAACCTACGAGCTCGATCCTCGGGATCCCTGACCATGCACTCAGCAAATTGGCTTAGCCTGCCGAACTCTGCGACATACTCGTCCACAGAAAGACTGCCCTGCTATAGGTTCTAGAATTGCTTCTCCAGAACACTCTTGGTTACTGCCAAGGTTGTGAAAAGCGCTAGGCTCTAGTCGGATGGGCACCTGCCGCCTAGCGCTTAATCCGTCTCTGCCTAGGTAGCCGCCTAGTTGTAGGCGGTTCAAAAAATATAAAAAATTCAAAAAATCTAATGAAGATTGCATACAAAGTTCATAAAACCCCATAACATACATAGTCGGACGTCGGGGGACTAGGCGGGCATTAGGCGAACACCATCCGCCTAGCGCCTAGGCGGCCTCCTTTTAGAACAGTGGCCACTGTAGAAAATAGCTTTCTCTTGAAGAGATCCTTGAACTGTGTAGGATCGAATAAGCAACTCTAGAGGGGTGGGGGGTGAATAGAGTGCGTATATATGCAGCGAAATAAATTTACCCAATAAAAATTATCACAGTTAGCTAACAATCTAAATATGAAATGACAGTAAGTAAATAGAGAGAGAGAGAGAGAGAGAGAGAGAGAGAGAGAGAGAGAGATCAGCAGTCGCAAACACAATGATGTATACTGGTTTTTCTTTGAGAGGACTAGTCTAGTCCCGAGAACTCTTGCTCGGAGTTGAAATCCACTATTAAGTGAAACAAAAGTTTTGATCCAAAGGCTTGCAACTTCGTACAAACACGAGCTTTGATTCGAAGGGCTCGAATACTTCTCGAAGTGTTGAAATTCTTGACAAGCTTATTTTACAACTCTTGAAAACTTCTAACCTAGAACACACTGACGCTTAGGGCTTAGGAGTTATGGAAAGCTTGGGATTGGAAAGTGTAAAGGTTCTTGTACTGGAGTAATAGAGAAGAGAAAAGAAAGTGAATTGAGTGAATAAGAATGGTGAATTCCTTCTCTATTATAGTACTTTTTCAAACCGAGTTCGGGGCAAATTCGGATGCCAAACGTTCGGATTTTTGAATGTTGGAGCCGAGTCTGCAGGAAGAACTGGTTGCAAGGGTTTACTGGGTCTGGGAACCGAGTTTGGGCTGAACTCGTGCCAAACTCGCACCGAACTTGCACTGAGTTCGCACGCGTTCGTACCGAGTTCGCAAGAGTTCGTACCGAGTTCGTTTCTCTTGAATCCAGTCATAATCATAATGGGTTTGGGTTGGTTCGGGCTAACTTGGTTCTATAAATATGGGTTGGATTATTTTTAAAACTCGAAAATATTTTGGCTAAGAATAATCTAGGTTTTAGAAAATATTTTGGGTAGCCTCTAAATGCCAAGTGCGACTCGATTTACATATTTTCTATGCTCAATAAATAAACAAATTACATTGACTCGATACTGAAAGCAAGTCGCATCCCATTCTCTGAAATTGTAGTTGTAGCAGTATACGTCTTGAGTCATCGGTTCTCGTAGGTTATGTTACGCCCCAGTTTTGCAGAACCGATTCGTCCTTACATTCGGTTCCGCAGAACCGTTCGTCCTCGCTAGGGCATGATGTCGTACAAGTCTGGGGTTGCACTTGTACAACGCAAGAACGTGCACATGTGTCAAAATTGTTTGTAAACAGTTCCATAACACTGCAGCAGATTATGAAAAACACATTTGTATAGGAAAAAATAATTTTTTTATTGATTCATTGTAACGGAGGATAATTTTTTCAGTACTGAAATGGAATGCTTGAACGACTTACATAGCTTTTGCATAAAAGAAAAGACTGATAGGCTGACATGAAATAATGTTCTTATTCCATACATTATGCCCCTTTATTACATTCTTGAAACTTGAAAGCAGCAACTAGAATCTTTGAATACTTTGAAATAGGAAGAAGCTTGAAAAGACTACAACGAAAGCTTTATCTTCCTTGAGCGGTACCCTGGTCACCTGGGTTGCCCACAGAGACGTTGGTCAGTACTTAACTTGTATTGGTGAGTAGAATTGGCCCACTCACCTAAACCAAAACTTCTGAATTAAAGCAGTAGTTTAATAGGCAATAATATATAAGCATCAGTTTATAGGCAACAATCAAATAGGCAACATTTCAATAGGCAACAGTTTAAGCACTGAAACATATAATCTTTGTAGCATATGTAATCTTACCTCGGCCAATAGCCGTTCATGTATAAAGTACATGATTATTTTTACCGCCCCTGCATAAGACAACATTAGCATGCAACTCTCTCTTAGGGTCATTGGTGTTGTTTTACCATATATGACTTTTACCACGGTACGCAGTGCACCTCCTCAGGAAGGTAGCTAACCTCCTCTGAGAATCCTGCAATACCTCGTGCCTATAGCACGTCTGAATGTTTTCCCCTAGGACGAAGCAGTCCCCGGTGCCCCGGGTCCGGATCGAGGAAACTAATTACCTTGTGCAAAAGTTGTCCATGACCATGCAAATGCATAAATGACTAAGTGATAAACACATTGCATAGTAAAAAAATGATATAATCATAGCCGACATATTCTCAATGGGGACTTCTTAGTCCATACTTTTCTCGCTTGGGGACTTATACAGTCCATATTTTTCTCGCTTGGGAACTTATACAGTCCATAATTTCTTTTCTTTATTTTCTTTCTTGGGACTTGAACAGTCCATACATGCCTGTCTTTATTGATTGTTTACAACATAACATACAATGATAATGAAATAGTGTTCTCTACTTGCGTTGCATAAGATGCAATAGTGGTATTAACTTGTGGCATTAGTGGCTTTATCGATCATTGGACTTAGCAAGGTTACAAGAGAACTTATTAATTATTGGCATGAAGGAGTAGAGAAGAAGGGACCGAACAGCTCACCAAATAGAGAATGCCGAGAGAAAAATGACGTTTGCTCGCTCTGGCTTCGGTCACGCGTCTATCTGCATTGGCACCAACATTTGGTTAGACTACCATCTTTCTTTCTCTCAGAGTTCTCTAGAATGAATGGATGCAATCAATGAAAATGGACTAAACAATCAATTATCGAAAACAAATCACGAAAACGCATTCATCAAAACCAAGCAGCGAAAATCCAAGAAAGCGAACAAAAAATTCAACGAAACTATTGGACTCATTCCAACAAAATCCGATCCATCAATTGTAAATGTTCATTACATTATCCGTAATCGATTCCGCCGTAAAGTTTTCCCATACTCAATTCTGATTGAGTAAATTGAGCCACAAGCCTTATATAGTGAACCGCTAGGAGCAGGGCACTACATAATATACCACTAAATTTTTTTCTTCCTAGAAACTTGAAACAAAGGTTCTACCTCTAGGTTATCAAATAAGGAAGGGTATTGCTTCCACATATCTTCCTCGAGTTTCCACGTTGATTCTTCGACTACATGATTTTGCCACAACATACGGACCAAAGCCACTGATCGATTCCGTAGGGTCTTCTCTTTCCTGTCCAAGATCTGAACAGGTTCTTCCGAGTAAGATAGGTTGGCACTCAACTCAAGCTGATTGAAGTTCACTACGTGACTCGGGTCATGCACGTATCTCCTTAGTTGGAAAACATGGAAGAAATCGTGCACTTCCGCGAAAGCCGGAGGTAGTGCAAGTCGATAAGCCACTGGTGCCACCCTCTCTAGAATCTCGAAGGGTCCAACAAATCACGGACTCAATTTCCCCTTGACGCTGAACCGCATCACACCTCGCATAGGTGTCACCTTTAGGAACACATGATCACCCTCCATGAATTCCAAAGGTTACCGATGTACATTCGCGTAACTTTTCTGATGGCTTTGAGCGACTCGAAGATTCTCTTGAACCATGCAAACTTTCTCGATGGCCTGTTCAATAAGTTCCGGTCCGAGCACTTGCCGTTTGCCGACTTCTTCCCAACATATCGACGATCGACATTTGCGTCCATAAAGTACCTCATACGGGGCCATCTGAATACTCTCTTGATAACTTTTGTTATAAGCGAACTCTGCCAGCGATAAATAGGTATCCTAATTTGCCTTCAAATCTAGCATCCACATGTAGAAGCATAAAAAATTATGCAGGCCGCATAAAGGTCATGCCCTATCAAAAAAATAAAAACAGGCCGTAAATAAGACACATGCGACCTGAAAAACCAAGCCGCAGAGAAGCCATATGCGGCCTGAACAACCAAGTCGCAGAGAAGCCATATGCGGCCTAAACAACCAAACCGTAGAGAAGCCACATGTAGCCTGATCAACCAAAGATCTAGAAGCCGCATAGTACACTCTATGCGGCCTGAACAACCACATAGCATGGAGCCGCATACGACCCCCCTGACATAACATTCGATGACTATCAAACTTTTTGACCCATCACTCATCACACCGAGATGCTTCGAGACTCGTGAAGACGACGGCTCAGGAAAAGACAAAAAGTTATATCAACTCATTGATGGCCTCGACGGACGTGCCATGCCACGTGCTCTCTCATATGCGGCCACATACCCATACGGCCTCATCATCATGCGGCCAGAGTGTCCATCCGACCAAGGCAAAATAAGAGCACGTATGAGGTGACATACCCATGCAGCCTTCTTATCATGCGGCCAGAGTGTCCATCCGACCAAGGCCAAATGAGTGCACGTATGTGGTGACATACCCAAGCGGCCTCGTCATCATGCGACCAGAGTGTCCATCCGACCGAGGCCAAACGAGAGTACGTATGCGGCCACAATGCCATACGACCAGAGTGTCCACCCGACCGAGGCCAAGTAAGAGCACATATGCGGCCACAATGTTATGCGACCATGACGTTATACGTCTTTCAATCTTTCCTTTCCAACCGAAGAAGATTTCTCGCATGATCAGTACTGACTACATGTCTAGCTGACCAAGTCACGCACGCAACGGGTTACAAATAATTCCGAGATCTCATCAACAACAGATCCCAACCGAAGCCACGTGGCAGCTTGCCTATGGCATGCGATGACAGTTGTAACTGCATTCTGTTGGAGGAGCTTCCTGCGGCCACCAAACAGAAGCATATGCGGCACCTATAACCCATCAACATGATGACTATAAATAGGAGCAACTTGGACGTTCCAAAGGGTTGGTTTTTCTGCTTCAGAGACCATACAAGGGGGGAGCTTCGTACTTGCACACAAGCTCAGGAGAGAGAAAACATGAGAGAGCATCCTCATTTCCTCATTAGACCGTCAACGGAGTAAAGAAGATGCTACCGCTCTCGATCTCTATCGTCACTACCCATATCAAAATATTGTACTTAGATACCCTGTCTAGGATCTTTTTGTACTCTTATGTTCGTCGTTAATCCAAAGTTTTCTTAAACTCATATTAATGGCAAACAATATTGTGACTCTGCTGGGGACTTCATTCTCCTCTGATGAGAAGATATTGACGCAGTCTGACGCGGCCAAACTGGGATCCACCAAGAGAATGCTGGTGGTGCGCTTCAACCAATAAGCGTTCGAGGAAATGCTCTCCAGGGACAGCGCGAGTCCTTCTCCAAGGCTAGCAAAGCCTAAGAAGACCCGCAGGACATGGGTTGCAAAGGCCATTGTGCCTCACCCAACTGGGGAGCACGTGCTCCCCGTCTCTCTATCTGCCCCAGGGACCGCACATTATGCGTCCACTACTTATGCGTCAGCCCCTTCCAACAAGAAGGGTGCTCATCACCTGAAGAAACACAGGACATGGGTTACAAAGGTCGCTGTGCCTCACCCAACTGCTGAGCATGATCTTCATGTCTCTCTCTCGGCTGCAGGGACCGTACATCATGCATCCACCTCTCATGCCGCAGCCTCCTCGGACGAGGAATGTGCTCAATGACCAAAATCTGGCAAATAAAAATACTACGACGCCAGAAGTTCGGGTGTTGAGGCATGTTACATGCGGCCACAACAAAAGCTGCATAAGTCGGCAACCGCAGGTAAAAGTCCACATGCAGCACCGATCATCGGTCACATGCAAATGTCCACATGCGTCCAGGACAGCCACAGAAGTTTCATCTTCGACCAAATTTCACGCAGCACTGACTCCACGTGCCTTATTGAAAAAGGAAAATATGTGAGCTTGGGCTCTTCATACTACGCACCGGCGCATGCTAGGACGAAGAAGTCTAAGGCAATACGAGCTCGCCAAGCTCAAGCAATTTCTTATTCTACCGACCGCCAACATGCATCGCTTACTATGCGTGCCCCTGACCAAAAGTTATACAAAATTGGCCCATGAGTCCAGCCCACAGTGGCAATCGGACAGGGTCGATCTAAAAAGTCTTCCGTTGGCAACTTGGGACAAGTTCTTGTAAGAACCCCAGGCCAGGAAGCAAAATCAACACCTGCGCGCTCATGTGCTCGGTCTACCCGAGCCCATAAGAAGGGCGCAAAGGTGAGTCAGCCCTCGTTTGACTTGCGCAACGTGATCAATCATAAACGCAAAGCGAGAGAAACAACCACGACATACGAAGTATCCTCCCTAGGGCATCACTGTGCCAACATTATCATCAACTGCTACTGTAATAAAATAGCAGTACCTACAATAAAGCAGTCGGTATTCCAGCGATTGCAACCAAGGGCGCCCCCCCGGCTACAACCCGGAGAACAGGTGCAAGCACCAGAGGAAGAGGAGCTTCCCTTTGCCTCTATTCTGCTCGGAAGGCCTCCTCCATAATGGAAAGTCAGAGGTCCAACAATTCCAGTTAGACGCTCTCGGCCGACAGGTCAAGGAGATGGGCCCAAGGGGGACAGGCAGCGAAACTCGTGGAAGGTATTTTCTTGGGCACCCGCTCAAAGAAGAAGCTGCCAGCTACTGGGGGGAGTTCTTCCTCAAGACCTTATGTCACTACCACATTTCTAGAATATGAATATTTTTGTCATTTTATATTATTCATATATTGTGCATATTATTTATTTATATATAGTAATTATTATTTAGTTGGAGTATGCACTGGACTATTTATTAGACAACCCTAGTGGACCTAACCAACTTGATATGGCATTTGAACCCAACATTTAGGCTAGTCACTTTTGGACCCAACTTAAGTCACCCCTCTTCTTTAATTAGGAATTTGTTTAAGCTTTCATTAGGATTAGAAGCTTCCATTAGTTAAATAACTTTTTATGACAAACCATAGGAGGAATTATAGACTTTTTGCATTAGCTAACCCTAGGGGAACATAGCCGACCCTAATATAGGGAAAAGATTCTCTCTCCTCTTATTCCTCATCCAATTGTTTTCTAAATTAGTGTTCTTCCCCAAATTAACTCAATCTTCCACCAAATTCTACCAAACCACTTACAATTCCTTCCCTAATCATCATCAAGGAGCACTAGAAGCTTGGATTACTAGGAGCATTGGAGGAGAAGGAGTTTGGCTAGGAGTTCGTGTCCAAATCGTGTCCTATTAAGTTTTTATTGGGAATCTATCTCCCAATAGGTAAAATTATGAAATTACTCTTTAATTAGGTTATAGTTATTTTATTAGACCATTAGGAACCCACTCATGCATTAGGGCTAAATATAGGAAGAAGAACTATGTTCTTTTGACCCCTATTGTGACTTTTACATGGAGTTTTGTGTCCAAATTAGAGCAAATCCGAGAATGTAACACCAAATGTTTGTCATTAAATTTTCTAGACCTATTGGTGTTATATTGGTCATGTGAGGGTAGATATGTGTCCACAATTGGATACGGGTAGGCCGTATCTTGATACAGTATGATACATGGCTTTATTTTGGGAGTTTTGTGCATGATAGTAATTTTTACTCCAATTTTCTTTGTAGCAAGTTACATTAGACATATATAATTGTATTTGATAGGTATATATAGTTCTAATTGAGTATTGTGAGTTTTGACGCCTTAGTTGATAGTGTATCTTGAGTTGTTCACCAAGTGTTTGATAAATTATCTATTACTAGAAGTATATCTAGTTAGATGTTATGTTTATAGTTAGTGTATCTATATTTATATATACGAATGTGTGTATATTAGTAAGTGCATAAATGGGTGTATAGGTGAATGTAAAGTGTGGTGACTGTAACATGGTAGTATTGAGAGATGACTATGTTCACAGCGCAGTAGATGGGGTTGCTGTCAGTGGAGGATCGGTTGTGCACATGAGGGTTAAGGTGTGAATACATGTGCACAAGTGTGCACAGGTGAGGAGGATCGGATGCAACAGGGAGAGTGTGTTGTGTCACAGATAGGTGAGGGATCGGGCTTGTGGCAGTTGGTAAAATTATATACCTATTGTAGGATATATAGGATTCGTGGAAGCATCAGATCTCAGACTGCTTGATGAACCAAACATAAAAGTACTTGGCGCATTATAAATGGGGGTGCAAGTATATGCAATGAAGTAGAAAATAAGGTTTGGCAGTAGGAGTCCTGACCTGTGCTTGCTGTGTGCAACATAACACCTACCTGCATATGGCAACATCAACTATATGTGTGATTTGTTGCACATCTATGTGCAGTCAGGTGTTGCTGACAATGAGGGGTATGATTGCATTATAATAGCCGGGTTTCAATGACAACAAAAGGGGATATACAATGTGCAGACTCAAAGTAAAATGCAGTAGCAGTGGCAGTTAGTGAAGGTCGAGCAAAAGTATGTAGCAGTAGGAAGAGCAATTGCAGCATGTACAGTGCATATAAGCAGCAGCTGTAACTCTACATAGCAATGTGTCGGGTTATATAAACAACAGTAGCAAGCAAATAAGTGTGGTATCAGTAAACCTAGTGTGTGTGTGTGTATATATATATATATATATATATATATATATATATATATATATATATATATATATATATATATATATGTATCTCCTATCTCATCCTACACTCCTCACACACAGACACAATATATATATATATATATATATATATATATATATATATATATATATATATATATATATATATATATATATATATATATATATATATATATATATTGTGTCTGTGTGTGAGTATAGGATATATTGGTGTCAAGTAATTGTGCTTGAGGAGTGTAAGGTGAGATATGAGTGTGTATCAAGTGATACAGAGATATAGGCAAAGGTAGTTGATACCAAGGTAACAAGTAGTGAGGTTTTTGGTATTGGTTAAGGCGTATCAGTGAGTTAAGTTGAGATGATGGGTATTAAGCATATATAGTTAAGGTATAAGTGTTAAGTTAGAGTGTGGTACTAGGATACTATATAAGTATAAGTATATATATGTGATACCAATAGGTTAAGATACTGGGGTATATGCAAGGTAATGAGTATGAAGGCTAGGGTATTGTAATATATTAATATCTATGAATTTATATAGTATAAATATGATACCTAGTATCAAGGTATTTTACCCCTAGGATACCAAGGTATTGGTGTAGTGGCTAGTATAAGGTATTGATAAGGTTTTGGATCTATGTTAAGGTAATTGAGCTATAGCTAAGGTATCAGATAGATATCATGATACATGTTAAGATATTGAAATACGGCTAAAGTATTTGACTAGGATACTAAGGTAATTATTTATAGGCCATGGTATTAATAGGTATTATAGGTAATAGAGTATAATGACCTAGAAATCTAGTGATAACCTAGTATTACCTAGTATTAGCTAGTGTGATTTCATAAACCAACTTTATAGGTATTTATGAACCCATATTAGATATTGGCCTAGTTTTGACCCAATTCACCTAGACATGGACTAGAGACATCATCAATTATTAGTTAATGATGCTTATCCTTCCAATTCACTAATTAACACCATTATTCTATATTTACTTCTTTGTGACTCTATTTTGGATATCGATCCTCACATATTTCTCAGGACCACATATGAGTACATTCTCTGATAGTTTTCATTATTTTGATGATTACTATGATTCTAGTTTGTAGTGTTATACTTGATTTTCGATACTGTGGATATACGGGCTAGTATCATAGATACCTATCATGCGGAGTTGTTATTGGATCCATCGTACTAGCTGGGGGCGGAGAAATATTAGCAAGTTATGTGATCATACCCCACCTTACATGCATCATAGCTCACCCCACAACTCACATAGGGTGTAGCCTGACCATATTATATGCCTCATAGCCTGTTATATATGATTAGCCTGACTCTTGCTCGCATCATAGCTAATCAGATGGTTAGCCTGACCTCACATGTATTATAGCCAATCATATATAACAAGCCTTATCTAGTCCCAAGCCGATCACATAGCAAACTAATATTTTGAGGCACTTAGCCAATATTTCTATTATTCTATTTCCAGTTCATACATTGTTAGTATTCACAGCTATATGTTTTCACTGCTTACTTTTACCAGTGTACTCATTGCTAGTTATTTCTCCATGATATGATTATATGTTTCTTTAGTTCCCTTATTTTCCAGTATTTTATTTCCATCATGTATATTCATAGCTCACTATTTTATAGTTTTTGTCAATATAATTAGAATTACTGCTAGTTTATGTGCTTCACTCCAATCCTGATTGGATATATTTTTCAGAGAATTTAGAGAACTTTTGTCCCACACACTATGAACCGGGGGTAGATGATGGTTACATCCAGGAGTTTCAAGAGGATCCCGTTCCAGTAGAGGATCCATTAGTAGTGACTTAGAGCCTAGCATTTATATTTTATTTGAGATTGTTCCACTTTGAGATATCCTGAGTTGTACTATTTGAGACTTATATTATATTGAGTTAGCTAGACTCTTAGACTTGTGTTTGAACTCTTTTATATTATTTCATATCTTTATCGTGCCATTCATCTTCCTATAGACATTATTGTGATTGAGTATTGGTTCAACATTATATTTATATTCATCTTGTCCTCCTTATGGAGTTGAGATCAATGACAGATTATATATTATTATGAGATGTGATAGATATTATTGTGACCTAGACAGCGTTCTACCGTTGATGTTGTGGCATAGGCTGGACGTACCCACAGCCCATGCCCAATTTTCAGGTACGGGTCGTGATACCTCAGATAGCTATGCAAGCTGGGGGTTAAAATCCCCCAGACCTCTATAGAAATCCTGCGTTCCATAAAGACGATGATTCCCAAGGAATATATGTTGAGGTCCCTGGGGGTAGCCACCCTTGTCAAGTGGATGCAGCCTCCTACGCTGGGGGTAGTGTTCCCTCCGACTCTGAAGATGATATAATGCTTCCAACTTTCCCGGAGGACCATTCACTATAAGAGTCTGAGCTAAAAAGTGTGACGTCCACCGTCCCATCCATTTTTCCCATATGAGAACAACATACATGTCCAAAGATGATCACAAGGGCCCCAACGATCGACAGCGTCTCGAGACCCTCGAGGCCATGATGCAGACCATGAGCGCATTAATACAAGCCTTGACCCAGACAATGCTGAAAATTAAGGAAAATATGGCCCCACTTGGTGGTGGGGGTGGTGGAAGATCCTTCGAAACTATATGTACTATCCTCTGAAATGGAGGTGGAGCACCCTCGAAAGCTGCCACGGTAACGCCCACCTGGACCGGTGAGGCGGCCCTTTGAACTGGAGATAATGGAGCAATGGCTGCTGTTGCTTGCCTCAGAGGTGGAGAAGTAACCGACCTCGCTGAGACTGCACCAGAGCGCTATGATCGGGTCTTCAATGGTATCCTGAAGACATATTAAAACAAAAGGATCAATATTGCGCAAGATACGATATCATCAAAGAAGTAATTTTCAAGGAAAGCAATATTCAGAATGATAAAGATAGCAAGAATTAATAGGTTGGAAATGTTTTCTAGTTGTGATTGAGTATTCTCTCTCTCATCCTAGTATCATATATCTTATCCTATCGCAGGCTCGCAGTAGTACAACTAAGCCGTTGCATTACCACGATATCGTACTATTGCAAAGTTGACCCTGCATGGGCCACCACAAAAATGTGTCACGATCCGCACCCGGTGTAGGGGCACGAGTATGTGGGTACGTCCATCCTACGTCGTAGCATTGACGATAAAATACTGTCTAGGTCAACAATACTATCTGATCATCTCACACAATATATAAGGGTACCTGCCAGTAATATCTCAACTCCAATTGGAGGACAATATGATGGTATAATTATAATTGATAATCAATCATAATATAAACTTGAGGAAGATAAAGACACGATATGGAATATAAGAAGAGTCACAAAAGTCATAATACAATACATCAAAACTAATAGTTTAGCTACAACACAAATCTTAAATAATATATACATGCCAATGCCTAAAACTGAAATATATACAATATGCTAAATGAAATACCTCAGTAGCCGATACTAATCCTCAGTCGGCTCACCATCTTGTGGTCCATAAAAGGTGGGACACATCTCCTCTAACCAATCATCTGAAAAATATATCCAGTCAGGATTAGAGCGAAGTGCAACCTAATATTAGTTCTAATTAATTGATAATAACTATAAACAAAAATAGAGAATGTAATACAAGACGAGAAAAATTGAACAATATCATATTATGGTAGAAAAAACAGATAAACAAGAGCAATATGGTATACACTGATCACGATAAAATAAAATAAGGACAATGTAATAGAACATGGTGAAGAACTGTAACTATACTAAGTGTTTAAAATACTAGTTATATATGTGATCGACTTGGGTTGAACATTGTCTACTTAAACATTGGATAAATATTGTCTAACTTAAATATTGAACATTAAACATTAAACATTGTCTAAGCTTTGATTACATATCTAGCTAACACTTCTTCTTTCCCCCGACTAGTAAAATGGATCCAACCATGACATGTTACGATGCAAGATACTCAATGGACATTGTCTAATATTAAATATTGTCTAATGTTAAACATAGTCTAAACCATGTGAGAACACGATAAATAATGAAACAACAAATAACATCTCATGACTGAAGATCCATGGGTATACTAATCCGTGTACCAATGTGTCATGAATCAAGTAATACATTTCTAAATACTTGCATTATAGTAATTATCAAATAATGAAAACTATCAAAGAATGTACTCGCCTGTGGTCCTGAGCAAATGGTATGACTTAGTGTCCGAGCTGGTGTCACACACACACCTAGATATGAATGTCATATCAACTGGGTGTAATAAAGTGAAAAATGAGCTAAAATGCATTAGAACATGCTTGCTAGGTGAATTCTAGGTTACTCTGGCTAAACTAGGTCAAACTAGGTCCATACAAAGTTATTTGGGTCTAAATTAGTCACTAATTAACTTACACTAGCTTATACTAGGTATTACCTATGTTCTAAGAGTTATTCTATCTAATATCAATATACTAATAATAACTAACACTATATATAAGCTAACATTGTTATCACTAACTAATACTTTACTAACTAATGCTCACTATATTACCTATACCAACTAATATCCTATTAATACTTATACTTATACTTATACTAACTGACCTTTATATCTTATTTTACTAACTGCAACACAAAGCTAACACTAATACATAACTTAATTAACTGATACTTATCATTGACTCAATACTAACTCTAATACACTAACTGATGTCTCAGCCCCCCCTCCATTGTATCAGTTACTGACACTAACTTAGTTGTTATAGGCTAACACAGAGACTAACTTATAACCCAACTCTAACATGCTAACTTATAATACTCACGGAGCTAACCACTACATATTACTGATACCTTTATACACTAATTCACTCATACACTAAACTCATAACTGATACTCTCCTCTTCAATAACTTTACCTGCACACATGTACACAGGTTAATTCCCAACCCTACTTGTTGTTCCCTTCATTTACTGCTATGCTTGTACTAGTCTCTTATGAACTGAACTCACTGGAACCCCAGTCTCATGATACACTTGACACAGCTTGGTGCCCCAAGCATGCAGTGACAGATTCTGCAATTAAAAGGCCTCTGCTTGCAAGCTCTCAGGTAAGCACTCACCTGTTTCCCCACCTCTCTACTTCTCTTCACACCTGAACCCAGGGCATCCATCTGCAGGAAACTTTTCAATGCTCTCTGCATTGGCTGCAAGTATTATCAAAGGTTCAACTCTCGAGTTCCCTTTCATTTAATTCACCAAGCACTTGCCTCCCCAATTGAAATTTCTGCTACCCGATACTCCCTGCCTTGTTGTGAAGGCTCAACACCAACACACTGAACACAATGTGGTACCCAACCTGCAGTTTCCCTTAACATCCAATGCTATCAAGATACACACACAACACAATATCATATACTCAGGTATTAGTATTTTCCCACTGCACAATGTTGCAACTGAACCTCATTCAACACAACTAATATGTATCAGTTACCTATTTCACAGTCAGTAGATTACCAATGCACACACATGCATTATATAGATGCACAACATTAATATATATATATATATATATATATATATATATATATATAAACACTTCTTATCTTATACTTATATCCATATGATATACTATATGCATTTAAACAAATACATATAGAGTATAGCTTAGGAAAATTATGATACACATCAAATTGAAACACCAAAACCCAAATTCACCAAAAATATACATTCCCATTTGTCAATTACATAATATAATATCTATTATAACTAATTACAATAGGTATTAAATAAAAATTATGCAAAACGTCCAAAATGAGCTCCGTATCACACAATATCACACCGTATTATGATACGACCTACTCATGTCTTGTGGACACGTAGCTAGTCACACAACCCTGATCTTAGTTCAATTAGACTAAATTAGTCTCATGACACACACTTGATGTGTTAATCTCATAATTTCCCCAAAATACACACAAAACCTATGAAGAAGTGTCAAAACACATCAATTAGGTCTAAAAATTCTTCCTATAGGTAGCCCTATGCCATGAGGGGTTCCTAAGGGTCAAATACATGATTTGGAACTCAAATTAGAAAGAAATTCAAATCTATACCTATTGGGAGATAGATTTCCAATAAAATGCATAATGGACACGATCCGGACATGATCTCCTTGCCACAAGTTCCTCTTCCTAGTGCTCCTTACAAATCCAAGCTCCAAAGCTCCTTGCTAGGTAAAATTGAAAGGAAAATAGAGTGAATTGGTGGAGGAATGAAGTAAATTAGGGATTGTAACTTCTATATCCTAAAATTTTTGCTTAAATGTTGTTATTAGGTTAATTTGGGGCAATTGGGATTTTTTTACAATTTTTGGTTAATTAAAAACTAGTAATGATAATTTTCTAGGACTTTCAAGAATTTATTTTAGTGTCAAACATAATTAAAAATATCCCAATCTTTTATTTTAGGTTCTAAATAATCAAATAAATTTTGTAGAATTTTCTGATTAATTTTAGCATTTATTTTGAGTTAATTATGAAAAGCTGAATTAAAAACTATTTTCTGAAAAAGAAAACACATAAAAGTAATTATTCTGCCCAGTAAGCCAACAGGGGCCCACCCGTCAGCCTCCCACAGCAAATTGGTGGGGCCTGCCTGTCAGCGACCGTAGGCGTGGGTGCGGGTGCAACCGAGCCGACCGCGAGCTGAGCCGAGCCGAGTCGAGCCGAGTCGCGTCCTAGTCTGACTCTGACTCAGCTGAGCCAAGCCGGGTTGAACCCTAGCCCTTCGATCCAAGTGGACAGCAGCAGATGGCTGCCACATGGCGCGCTCCGAGCCACTGCAGTTTCTCTCTCCTATATATATATATATATAGTATTTAGTTTATAATTTGTAGGGTTTTCTTTTAGCCGATTTTGGGGAATTATCATCTAGGATTTTCTTCATCTTCCAGAAGCCATTACTTATAGCTCCGGACTCCAAACATGGACCAGTTTCTTGCATTAGAACCGTATTAAGGAAAGTTTTCTGAATATGTAAATGGTTTCACAAAATTATGAATATTAATTTCTGAAAAATTCATAGAGCACAGCATGACTGAAAATAGATGCGTCTCGGTGTTTTTATGATTTCGGGAGAACCAGGAATCAGAATCATGAACTGTTTGAATTTTCGAAAAGCTAATGTCGATATCATTGACATATGTTTTTACCAGAATTTAATTCGAAATATTTCTATGATATTAATTCTGTAGAACTTCTAGGTTAGCAATCAACCACCGTTGCACAATACGATTTTGTATGTGCAATAATTTCTAAACGAATTTGAATATGCATGAGCCATAAATTCTAGCATGTTTGTGACGCTGAAATCTATAGAAAATCATGCATAAAAGTTAAGTTTGTATTATTTGACGTTTTGGTCAATAGATCGCCTCGATTTGCGTGCCATGAGTCTCGAGTTGATAAAATTCAGTTCCTTTGGATTTTTTAGGAATTAATCTAAAAATTAGAATAATAAGATTAAAATAGGATTTTAGAGTAATTATTCTAGAATTAAATAAATTAAAATAACTTATCTTTTGACATGATAAATTCTAATACATAGGCTATTTGGACTGTGACTTGGATTCTGACTCGTACCAGCTAAGGACCACAGACGAGTACATTCTCTGATAGTTTCTATTATTTAATATTTTTTATGATGCATGTTTATAGTATTGTTTTACCTGATTCCTGACACGATGGATACACAGATTGGTATGTATGGATTTATTTTCAAAAGATACATATTTTCAGGCCTATTGATTTTTTTTGGACTAATGAATTACTGGACTAATATATTTTTTGGCCTGTTGACATCTTCTGGACTATTGAGATTATTCGTGTCTTGACTTGGATCCATGAGTACTAGTCGGACGGAGAAATACCTAGGAGACGTGTGAACATTCCCTTTCCATCCCATGGTCTTTCTGGAATAATAGCAGCCACACACGACACGTGTGGTTTGCCGGATATTACCCCCTAGCCGTTCACATATCAACTTGGTATTTTAAAATACTAGTTAGATGCAGTTATTCTGGATTAATCTATACTTGTTAATTGTATACTTGCATGACAGGTTTTCTAGTTCACATATCTGTCTGTCTTTACATGCTTCTCTGATCTTCTTTCTTGTCTTTCATTATTTCTTTATTTAACTGTTCCTCTATGATGTACCCTATTCCATTATTATATTTTCATCAAGTATTTCATAACTATTTATTGTTCATAGTACTTGTCAATTAACTGGAACTGCTATTGGGTTGTACTCGTTCCATCCTGACTGGGTAAACATTTTAGGTGACCTGCTATCTTGCTCATTGGATTTGGTTGGAGATCGAGATGCTTGTGGAGGCTAATATTAGAATTTAGATACTTTAGCAATTTCTTTGGATTTGATGTTTAGCGGGTTTGTTCCCGAGTTATGATTTAATTGTAAATTAAGAATCTTGTAAAACTATGTAAATATTATGAATGAGCAATAGATTTGAACTTGTGATTAAATATTATCTCTTTGGATTGATGGACCATTTTTATCATAGACAGCGTACTACCGCCGATGCTGCGGCGTAGGCTGGGCTTGGCCACGTACTCGTATCCGAAAAGCGGGTGCGGGTCATGACAAGTTTTTATGGTGGTCCATGCAGGTCAGTCTTCGCAAGTTGTGCGATGTCATGGTTAGTACTTCAACTTAGTAGTACTAGCTGTGAGCTTGCGACTAGGAGATTCTCATTCATAATTAGGATTGATTTGAATTTAGAAGAATGGCTAGGACTAGGTATACAACTGGAATGCCTTATTTTAATTTTATTGCTTGGGTAGTTGAGGTGTTACATAGGCTACATGATTAAAATAGATATACATGTCGAACTTTTAGGTAAACTTTAGTAGATGAACTTGAGAAAATTAAGTGTTACATATTATGATATTTTGATAAGTAGGAGTGACCAAAGGTGGGGGGTAGAATTCTCGATTGACGAATTATTTCTTTGGGGTTAATCAATTGTTGAAGCTAAGAATTATTATTATTCTGTGTTCTGAGATTTAAATTTCTATCTAGTTTGATGATTATAATTTTCTTGCTAAAATAAGGTTAAATTCTTGTTTTAGAAAAAAATAGTTTTCAACGTAAATGATGATAAAGATAAGAGTTGGAGATTTATTGAATTTTAGATTTTTGAAGATTGATATAATGGATTTAAGTTAAGTTGAAGATTTTAAATTTTTGAAGATTTGATTTAAAATTTCAGAGTATTGGTTATTTAATTTATAATTTTGAGGAGTTCCAAAGGATTAACATTAAAGCTATTAGCATACAAGATGTGGATTTAAACTTTATATATTGTAAATTTAAAATTAAATTTTAAGTTTTCAGAAATTTGAGGAGTTAAGATTTTATGGATTTATAATTTTTGAGGATTAAAGACCAATTCAATAAATATAGTCATAGCTATAAAGATTTTTGGAAGTGATTAAAATTTTATTTTATTAATTAAATATTTAATTTATTTGAGGAAGGTATGATACATTTTATTTAATTTTTTGAAGAGTTAAAATTGGAGGATTTTATTTTAAGGACAAAATTATAAGGTTGGTAGAAGTTGTCATATTTGATTATTGACAAAAAAAAAAAAATTGAGGATAATGTTGAAAGTTTTTGAAATTGAGGATAATCTTGAAAGTTTTGAGATATAATTCGAGGAATTCAAGGATAATGTTGAGAATTTGAGTGTTAGGAGTTCAATATAATATTGAGATTTGGTTTATGGGTTGAGTTAGACCAAAAGAATATTAATACAAAGATTGATTTTATAACTTGTTGAATTCGACTTTTAAGGACTTAATTTGAAGTCAATTTTTTTTGAGAGATATGATTGATTGAGTAGATTTGGAATTCAAATATTGAGGATGAGACTTTGATTTTTTTAAATTTATTCATGAAATATAAATTAGTAGGATTTAATTTGAAGATTGGAATTAACTTTTAAAATTTTAGAATTGAATCATTAATCGATATTTACGCAGGTCAAGCTTTGCAAGTTGTGCGATATCGTGGTAGTGCGACGGCTTAGTTGTACTACTGCGAGCCTGCGATAGAATATAGGACATAGGACACTAGGATGAGAGAGGGATACTCAATCACAAATTTTTGAGAGATTCCTGGGACGACCCTTGAGAATCTTATTAAAAATTCCAATTCAAATTTTTTCTCTTGTTTTCGTCCGTTCTCACTTATTGTTATTGAATCTGATTCTTGGTGATCGGTTGTTAAATTTAATTTTTGGTGTCGTTGTTGAGTTTGATTTCATATCAAGATAAATTTTATGGACTAAATTATGGTATCATCTGATGACATATGTTGATGAGGACAGTGAGAAAGGTGAAACGTCTGCTTTGGTTATGGAGCCTAGAGTTTATTGCAGCCATATTAGCTGTCGTAGCGGAAACGTAGGTACCTGACTTCGGATGTACATATCTTAGTTATAAAATTTAGAGTTTCTCGCAGCCATACCGGTTGGCGTGGTGAGGATTCTAGATGACATGATTATAGAGTTGCATACCTTAGTTATGGAACCTATTGTTTATCGCAGCTATGCTTACTTGCATGGCGAGGATTCTGAGTGTCATAATTTCGGATAGACATGTATGATTATCAGGTTGTATCTTAAATTGATTCTTAAAGTATTATCTCAATACTTATCCACTCTTGTTATTGTAGGATTTGTTCCATCATTCTTTAGCTTAGAAGTAGAGCCTTGATGTGAGTAGATTGGAGTGTATCAGTATATGACTAGTGATAGGTATATCACTTGATATTGAGGCTAGTGATGTGTTGGAAGCAATAGGTGGAAGAAGTGTTTAGAAATTGTATGCATGATACACAGTGGGTGATGAGTGTCAGTGTGGAAGTTTATGAAAGTGGAAGCCTGAGTATTAGAAATTCTAATAGTGTGTCATGGGTTAAGAAATATCAAGATTTTTCATAAAAGATATGTAGTGTATCACTGATTAGTGTATCAGTCTGTAAAAAGTTTGTCACGACCCGCACCCGGGGTAAGGGTACTAGTCGGAAACAACGCCCAGCCTACGCCACAGAATCGGCGGTAGAACGCTGTCTAGATAGTCTATCTAATGTAATGAACCACCAAAAATGATAGAATACTCAATCACAGAACTAAGATAGAAATGAGCACGAATCAGATAAAGAATAGAATAGTCACCATACAACTCATGAGTTTAAAATAATACATCAATGAGTCTGAAGAGTAACAAAATAAGCTGGAGACAAATCCAGTACAAAAGAATACTACCATACTACAAAGCTACAACTCCAGGGTCAACTGTCTCAGTTGGGATAAGTCCCTCTTGAGCCAGGGTCTCCGAATCTAAACCCACAACATCCTGGGGTCCATAATAGGTAGGGTACTCCTCAGTGTCATCTAGAAAAATATATCCAGTCAGAAAAGGAGCAGAGTATATCTCTAACAGCAGTTCTAATCCATGATAAAAACTATGTAACAGTAAATAGCTGTGGATAAACAAGATGCACAAAATAGATACAAGAGATATATAGACAATAAGGAAATACTGGAAAGAAATACAATAATGAACAATATGCCAATGAAACAATAATACTAATGACTAAGTGTGTGAGTACTAGCTTAACATGTGATCGGCTTGGGCAAGATACAATGCGGCCTGGCTAATCATACGTGCGGTGCATGATCAACACTATTCGCTTACCAATACTTTATTCAATAGGGATTTGATCACATATCTATACTAATACTCCCCACCCCCAACTGGTATAATAGATCCAACCACGGTATGCTATGGCACTAGATTCCCCAAGAAGAGAGTGACTCCTCCCGAAAATCGGTGTCTGTACATGTACAAGATAACCAATGAAACAATACTTGCACCATATATACCATATACAACATCTTATGACGAGATCCGGATATACCAATCCGTGTAACCATAGTGTCAAGTGAAACATGTATATCTACACTAGATACAACGAACATAGAGGATATCATAAATGAGAAACTATCAGAGAATGTACTCGCCTGAAGTCCAAAGAACAGTCTCACAGATGTCTGACTCGGTACCTCAAAGACCTAGATATAGAATACCACATTAATACAAGGTCCCGGAAAGAGAACAAGTCAAACTAGTCAACTTCTAAGTCAATAAATTAATTCTAAATCAAAAGTCAACTATGGTCAACTCTAAAGTCAACTAAAGTCAAACATGGTCAAACCAAGGTCATCCTCACAAGACATCTATATAATTAATATAGAAATAAAATACAACAATTTAGGAATCAAAATTAGATTCCAATAGATACCCACACAAGAATACTAATAATACAAATAATGCAATGCTTACTTGCATGGCGAGGATTCTGAGTGTCATAATTTCGGATAGACATGTATGATTATCAGGTTGTATCTTAAATTGATTCTTAAAGTATCATCTCAATACTTATCCACTCTTGTTATTGTAGGATTTGTTCCATCATTCTTTAGCTTAGAAGTAGAGCCTTGATGTGAGTAGATATGAGTGTATCAGTATATGACTAGTGATAGGTATATCACTTGATATTGAGGCTAGTGATATGTTGGAAGCAATAGGTGGAAGAAGTGTTTAGAAATTGTATGCATGATACACAGTGGGTGATGAGTGTCAGTGTGGAAGTTTATGAAAGTGGAAGCCTGAGTATTAGAAATTCTAATAGTGTGTCATGGGTTAAGAAATATCAAGATTTTTCATGAAAGATATGTAGTGTATCACTGATTAGTGTATCAGTCTGTAAAAGGTTTAAGGGAAAATACGTATACATCAATCGAGATATGGAACCATATGCCTGCCTTTGAGAGTGAAGTAAAATATGTGTATTATAGAAAGTGCAAGTGATTATAAGTTCTAGTGAGTGTGATGAGGTGATCTAATAATGAAGCTAGTATCCTAGAACATTAAGGGCATATGTTGTGTAGTGAGGAAGCTAGTGTTACTATATCAAGGGTGCTAGTATTTCTATATCAGAGATTAGTTGAGTAATGTGCTAGTAACAGTAAGTACCTTGTGTGATAATATTAGATTGGTGTATCAGTTAATATGGATAGAAAATTATTTGGAAGTAATAGTGCAAGTAATCCTAATAGTAGTGAGGACAAAATAAATTATGGCTATGGGAACAATTCAAATTATTGTGAGAAATGACTACAATATGAGATTCAAATTTTTAAGGATGAATTTTTTTTTTATTAAGGATTTTAAATTTTGAGGATAAATATTAATTTAAATAAAGAGTTGAGAATTTAATATGGCAGAATTAAAGATTTTGTTAAAGCACATATTTTTATGAAGATTATGATATGATTTAATTTTTTCATTAAATTTTGAGAAATTTAAGAAGATTATCATTATATTTATTTGACTACAAGATATAAATTGAAAATTTATATTTTGAATGTTACATTTGAAGATTTTGTAAGTATTACATTGTTTGAGTATTGTGTGAGAAAAATAATCTATGAGTAAGATCATTAATGGATTAGTGTTTGAATTCAAATTTTGGGATGAGATTTTAAATTTTATAAATGTGCATTGATTGGATTTAATTAGAGTATTGGATTTTTTTTGAGTATTTAGTTGTTAACCTAAAATTTTGAAGGAGATTGTGATAAGAATGTAATTTGATTTTAATTTTGAAAATTTTCAGGAATATGATGTTTTTTAGAATTTTTTTAAAAAATTGTGAAATTACAATATGGATTTACTTCAGGATTATATAGTTTGATGAATTTAAATTTTGATGGTAAAAAAAAAACTATTGATGATTTTAAATTTTGAGAACATTTTTTTTAAGGTGGGTAGACTTTTAACCTCCGTATCCTGAAATTATTGCTTAAATATTGTTATCAGGTTAATTTGGGGCTATTGAAATTTTTCTACAATTTTTTGGTTAATTAAAAACTAGTAACGATAATTTTCTAGGACTTTCAAGAATTTATTTTAGTGGCAAAAAAAAATTAAAAATGTCTCAAACTTTTACTTTATGTTCTAAATAATCAAATAAATTTTCTAGAATTTTCTGGGAATTTTCTGATTAATTTTAGCATTTATTTTGAGTTAATTATGAAAAACTGAATTAGAAACTATTTTCTGAAAAAAATCCATAAAAGTAATTATTCTGCCCAGTCAGCCAACAGGGGCCCATCTGTCAGCCTTTCGCAGCAAACTGAGCTGGGCCCGCCTGTCAGTGACCGTAGGCGTGGGTGCGGGTGCAACCTAGCCGACCGCGAGCCGAGTAGAGCCGAGCCGCGTCCTTGTCCGACTCGGACTCAGCGGAGCCAAGCCGGGTTGATCCCTGGCCGTTCGATCCAAGCCGGCAGCAGCGGATGGATACCACGTGGCGCGCTCCGAGTTGCTGTGGTTTCTCTCCCCTATATATATATATATATAGTATTTAGTTTATAATTTCTAGGGTTTTTTTTTAGCCGATTTTGGGGAATTATCATCTAGGGTTTCCTTCATCTTCCAGAAGCCATTACTCATAGCTCCGGACTCCAAACATGGCCCAATTTCTTGCGTTAGAACCGTATTGAGGATAGTTTTCTGAATATATAAATGGGTTTATGAAATTCTGAATATTAAATTCTGAAAAATTCGTAGAGTACAGTATGACCGAAAATAGATGCGTCTCGGTGTTTTTATGATTCTGGGAGAACCAGGAATCAGAATTATGAACCGTTTAAAGTTTCAGAAAGCTAATATCGTGATCATTGACATATATTTTTACTAGAATTTAATTCGAATTATTTATGTGATATTAATTCTGTAGAACTTCTAGGTTATTAACCACCGTTGTAAAATATGATTTTGTATGTGCAATAATTTCCAAACAAATTTGAATCCGGACGAGCCATAAATTCTAGCATGTTTGTGATGCTAAAATCTATAGAAAATCATGCATAAAAGTTGAGTTTGTATCGGTTGACTTGAAGGTCAATAGATTGTCTCGATTTGTGTGCCATGAGTCTCGAGTTGATAAAATTCAGTTCCCTTGGACAAAATTTAAGAATTAACTTAAAAATCTGAATAATAAGATTAAAATAGGATTTTAGAGTAATTATTCCAGAATTAAATAAATTAAATAACTTATCTTTTGACATGATAAATTGTAATACATAGGCTATTTGGACTGTGACTTGGATTCTGACTCGTACCAGCTAAGGACCACAGGCGAGTACATTCTCTGATAGTTTCCCTTATTTAATATTTTCTATGATGCATGTTTATAATATTGTTTTACCTGATTCCTGACACGATGGATACACGGATTGGTATTGTATGGATTCATTTTTGTGAGATACATATTTTCAGGCCTATTGACTTTTTCTGGACTAATGAATTACTGGACTAATATATTTTTTGGCCTGTTGACATCTTCTGGACTATTGAGATTATTCGTGTCTGGACTTGGATCCATGAGTACTAGTATGGCGAAAAATACCTAGGAGACGTGTGAACATTCCCTTTCCATCCTATGGTTTTTCTGGAATAATAGCAGCCACACACGACACGTGTGGTTTGCCGGATATTACCCCCTAGCCGTTCACATGTCAACTTGGTGTTTCAAAACACTAGTTAGATGCAGTCATTCTGGATTAATTTATACTTGCTGATTGTACACTTGCATGACAGGTTTCCTAGTTCATATATCTGTCTGTCTTTACATGCTTATTTGTTCTTCTTTCTTGTCTTTCATTATTTCTTTACTTAAATGTTCCTCTATGATGTACCCTATTCCATTATTATACGCTCATCAAGTATTTCATAACTATTTACTGTTTATAGTACTTGTCAATTAACTGGAACTGCTATTGGGTTATACTCGTTCCATCCTGACTGGGTAATCATTTTATGTGACTTGCTATCTTGCTCATTAGATTTGGTTGGAGATCGAGATGCTTGTAGAGGCCAATATTAGAATTTCGATAGTTTAGCAACTTTTTTGGATTTGATGTTTAGCGGGTTTGTTCCCGAGTTGTGATTTAATTGTAAATTGAGAATCTTATAAAACTATGTAAATATTGTGAATGAACAATAGATTTGAACTTGTGATTAAATATTATTTATTTGGATTGATGGACCATTGTTATCATAGACAGCGTACTACCGTCGATGCTGCGACATAGGCTGGGCTTGTCCACGTACTAGTATCCGAAAAGTAGGTGCGGATCGTGACAGGGATGAACTAAATTGGAGATCTAGAATGAATGAAAAAATGAAGTAGAGAGAGAGAGAGAGAGAGAGAGAGAGAGAGAGAGAGAGAGAGAACCCCCTCTATGTAGTAGACCGGCCCCCTTTCATTCTCTTCAAGCAACACACAATGCCAAGTATATCCCTACTAATTAGTCATGAGATTTTAATTAGGGAGGGCTATATTAGGAACCTTTCAAACTAATGCAAATTAAACATCTTGGCACATCTCACCAATACTCCAGCGAATTTGTCACTATTCAAGCTTCTCCGACTCTCCAAAGACACTCGGGTTGCTCTGAGTAAGGCATTGCAGAATGCCGACACCTACTTGGCCCAGGTCAAGCCGCCAGCTGAGGATCCTGCCGTATGCCCCCACTGTAATAATGTGATGGAGGTGATACACAATATCACGTTCTCGTAACAAGACATGTTGCTGAAGAACAATTGGCACGATCGTCCTCTATATTACACGGGGTACATCGGCGTTATCAAGGTGGAGCAGATGCATATCGGCCCCGGTTCGTCAATCAGCATCATTTCACAAAGTCTGCTTCAGACTCTGGGCATCTCGATGCATCGCCTGGTAGCAACCAATATTGCCATCAGTGGCTTCAACGCAGGGAGGAGCTACTCTCTGGGAAAAATTTGCTTGAAGTGTCAGATCGACGATCTGAAAACAAAGGTCACCTGCTACGTCATAGATGTAGACGTATCCTACAACATCCTATTGGGACATCTATAGATACATCAGTATATGATCATACGTCAACCCTGCACCAGTGCTTGAAGTACGTGGACGATCACGACATCGTTAAGACGCAATTTGCCGACGTTGATCTATTCAAAGGGTCGAGGCCTACTACTCTAATTCGATCCTCTACAAGCAAATCCACCAAGATGAAGGTGGCAATTATGCCGACGATGAGGCAGATACCGGGACATCATCGGATGAGCCCTTGAGAGTCCATATCAAGGAACGCGCTCCCGACACAACTTCTTCCCTCAGGGTAAAATTGTACAAGAAAGCACCTGAGCCTCTGGTGGTTCACCTTCATTGACCAAGTCAACCACCGAAGGAAGATCCAGTACCTACTATGGCTTTCGAACCTCTAGTGGTAAAGCTGCACCGGAAACCTCCGAAGCCATCGCTCCCACTGGGGGTAGAGCTCGGTAAAGACGAACCGGAGGAGTACGTAACTGCTCATGCTAACGTACCTTCTCTCGACGATATAATTTCGGAAGACAAGATACCTTATTTTATCAATAAGGGGCTATCTTTGAACTACTTGGATGTTGGACATATCAACGTGCTATATATCCTTAAGCACGGTCTGGGCCTGTACCTGCATACACAGGTGACTACCACCTATGCAGTCAATATGATTCTCGCCAGTCAGAACTCCTACTTCATAGTTCCAGCAAGGAAGATGGGAGACAAACTCATCATCTTTGGCAGAGTAGAAAGTCCCCAATCCTTCCTCCCAGAGGAACTGGAGCCAGAGCTCGATACCGGTAAGATGCCATTTCATCGATACAACTCTTGAGCCAAGCACCTCATCCAGAAGATGGGATACGATCTGAAACCCGCTTGGGGCTTGAACTACGACAAAGGCCGATGGCTGCCTCTACGTCTGCAGGCTCCTGCAGGCAAGACCGAAGATTACTACTAAAAGACCAAGAATGGCTTAGGGTACTTTATGCCTCCTACAACCTCCGAAGGCTCAGGTGAAGAAGATGAGTTACACTCTCACTCTTCAGAATCTACCTCTTGGGACTCTGACAACCGTATCGGGGAGATTCTAAAACAAACATTGTCTGCCAACATGCTATCAACCGACCCTGAGGAAGACAACGAGGATCCACCTGGATTCTTTTAAGTAAAACCGTGGGCCCAATGCCTAGATGCACAATGGGAGATGCGGTTCGAACAACGAGAACCTTCCACTGAGGGCAAAGTCGTATAAATCCATCTGGACGACGAATCCTTCCCTAAATCGATCTTCATAAGAAAGAGTCCGTCCGATGGGGACCAAAAATCTCTGCTATAACTCGTCAGGGAATACATCGATGTATTTACTTGGAGTTTCTAAGACATGTCAGGACTTGACCCCCAAATTGTGGTCCACAAACCCAATATCTTACCGAACGCTAAGTCAGTCAAGCAACAGTAATAGTGGTTCCGGCCGGACATCATGAATGCCATCGAAGCTGAAGTCAACAAACTGATAGCTAGTGGCTTCGTCCGTGAGAAACAAATACAGGATTGGGTAGCCAATATCGTGCCCATCGTCAAAAAGAATAGAAAGATCCAGATCTGTATTGGCTTCCGTGATCTAAACACGGCGTGCCCTAAGGATGAGTTTTTCCTTCGGATCACAGACATAATGATCAACAACACTTGTGGCTTTTAGCGCATGTCCTTCATGGACGGATTCTCAGGCTACAATCAAATCAAGATATTTCTCGAAGACAAGAAGCATACGTCATTCTGAATATTGATAGGAGTGTACTGATATACAGTCATGTCCTTCGGTCTGAAGAAGGCTGGTGCTACATACCAACGAGCTATGAGCACCATCTTCCATTAACATCTACGCAAGACAGTGGAGTACTACGTTGCTAAAATCTCCGTCAAGAGTCGCTCCAAAGATGATCACCTCTGGGACTTGAAGACTGTGTTCTACCTCATACGTACGCACCAGCTCAAGATGAATCCCACCAAATCCTTCCTAGGAGTCTCTAGCGGCAAGTTCCTGGGTTTTGTCATAACTTCGAAAGGTATCCACGTAGACCCTGACAAGACTAAAGAAATCCTTGAAATGGCCCACCGAAGAACCTTAGAGAACTTCGTGGCCTTCAAGGAAGAATGACATACATCAAGAGGTTCATATAAAACCTCTCTGGACGTTGTCAGTCGTTCACTCATCTTATGAAGAAGGGAGTCTCATTTATCTGGAACGAAGAATGCCAGCGCATATTCAACGACATCAAGGAGTATCTCATGAACCCCCCAGTATTGGTGGCCCCCGTTGTGAGAAGACCCTTCTTGTTATATGTTCGAGCGATGGATCACTCTTTCGGAGCTCTACTAGCCCAAAAAAGTGATACAGGCACGAACATGCCATCTACTATCTTAGCAGAATAATGACCGACGCTGAGCACATGTACAACCCTATTGAGAAGGAGTGCCTTGTTCTGGTCTTCGCCATTCAGAAAACCCATCATTACATGGCAGGACAAACCACCCATGTGGTCTCGCGAGTCAATCCTCTCAGGGTCCTTATGACTAAACCCGGAGGGCTCAACTCTCGCCTTGCCACGTGGGCAATACTACTGTCACCATACGACATGGTATTCGTCCCATAAAAGGCGATCAAAGGCCAAGCATTGGCAGATTTTCTGGCAGCCCATCCTTTACCGAAAATCTCAAAGTTTTACGAGGTAATTTTCGACGAGGTAGCAGATTCAAACATAACCACAAGCACAGAGGTTGTTTGGTGAATGTTCTTCGACGATATTCCAAGAACAGGGCCAAAGATAATATTGTCACTGGCATCGGGTAGTACTGATTTCCCCACATGACCTGGTCATCAACCGCGCTTATTCCCTCATAGTGCCATGCTCCAACAATGTGGCGGAGTACAACACTCTCGTCATTGGGCTCCAGCTCGCTAAACAAGTGGGAGTTGACTACTTAGAGGCCTACGATGACTCCAAATTGATAGTCAATCAAGTCCGAGACGAGTACGAAGTCCGAAATGAAGACTTGATTTCCTACCACAAAGCCGCACTCGGCATTATCTCCACCTTCGAGGGGTTCTTCATAGAGCAGGTCCCTCGACTGTAAAATTTTGAGGCTGACGTCCTGACTGGCCTCGTAGCCTCTTTAGCCGTTCCAGCAAATACTCATGAACTGATTACCATGGTCGGTCAGGAGCTGGTCTGCCCAAAGAACAACCTGTGTCTATGCCTGAGATACTCAATAGAGACAAGCACCAACTCCCAAGACTAGAGACTCCCATTCATCGACTACGCAGTCTATGGAATTCTCCCCGAGGACCCAAAGGAAGCTACTTCCATCAGAAGATGTTTCTTCCGGTTCTATTATGATACGGCTACCAAAATGCTGTATCGCCATTCCTACGATGGTCTTCTGCTACGATGCCTATCGAATACAGAAGCAAAGCAGGCTCTCCGTGAGACTTATGATGGAGTTTGCGGTGCCCAACAGCCCGGACCCAAGCTACATGACCGACTCCTGAGAATGGGTTAATACTGGCCGACAATGGTCGCGGATGCTGTCAACTACGCAAGAAAGTGCCAAGAGTGCTAAATCCATGCTGACTTTATCCACCAACCCTCAAAGTTCCTACACCAGACCGTTGCGTCTTGGCTATTCGAAGCCTGGGACATGGACATCATAGGACCGATCAGTCCACCTTCATCTAAGGGACATCGATTTATCTTTGCTATTACCGACTACTTCTCCAAGTGGGAGAAAGCCATACTACTCGCTAAAGTAAAAACATCAAACATGATCATCTTTATCAAGCATCACGTCATATACCGCTTTAACTTTCCACGGAGTGTCATCCACAATAATGGTCCATAATTTGCAAGTCACGCTTTTTACTGGTTTAATGATAAAAACCAAATTCAGAATATAGCCTCAACAGCCTACAACCCAGGAGCAACTGGTCTGGAAGAAGCATTCAACAAGACCATCATAAAGCTACTCAAAAAGTTTGTGTCATCCAATAAGCGCGACTGGAATGAGAAGCTGGGTGAATATATCTGGGCTTATCGAACAACGTTCCGGACACTACTAGCAGTATGCTATTCTTCTTGGTCTACGGGAGCGAAGCAGTCCTTCCCCTCGAGGCCTAAATTCTTTTGCTCCGAGTGGCTCTCTCCAACCGGCTAACCATCGACGACAATCACCGTCGACGGCTACAAGAGTTAGAAGCACTCGACGAGAAGCGTCTCTTAGCTCAACAGCGCATTGACTTGTACCAAGCGCACCTCTCGGGAGCCTTCAACAAACGGGTCAAGAAAAGAACTTACCAAGTGGGTGACCTCGTTCTGACAGTAAGATGGCCGATGGTTATGACCCCAAGATGACTGGCAAGTTCCAACCCAAATAGGAAGGCCCGTTCATCGTAGAATCTGTATTCTCCAATGGTGCATACCAAATGGCGAAACCCAATGGCGACTTGCTCATGATGCCCATCAACGATAAGTTCCTGAAAAAGTACTATGTCTATGGCTAGGACAGTACTTCTCTATCCATATCAGGACAATAAAGATGTATAGGGTTCCTACTCCCTGTTCATCCCCAGTGAGTGCCTATGCACGACATTACTCTATAAGCCATTATTAGTATTCAGGAGTCTTGGATACGCAGCGAATAATAGATCCTCAAAAAACTCCGCAGCGGGGCAGTTCCCAGGTCTATCTGCACACTCCCGCAGGGACCACCCAAAACAGTCTTGTTAGATGATAGTTCAAGTCCATATTACCTCTGAGCTATCGTCCTAACGATCTCCCCAGCGGAGTAACCATTAGGTTTATCTACATTCTGGATAGATCACACTCAGCAAACAAATCCTCAGTGAGTTTCCCGGATATTGGTTCACGTCCATATTACCTCTGAACTCCTATCCTAATATTTTTCTTCCCGGCCGAGTTTTTTATGTCAATATTATATCTGAGCAAACCTTCTGGGTTTGGCTATCGATTATCACATCTATATTACCTCTGATATCGGTTGTCATCTCAAATTAGCACCCATACTTAACTCTAAAGTACGCGAGCAGTGTTAAGTCTACAAAATCTGCCACGTTCATATTATCTCTGGCAGGGCTTATCTCAAACCTATTACTTGCACTCAGGTGCGCAAGAAGTAATGGGTCTCCAAAACCTATCATCTCCATATTACCTTTGATAGGGTTTTGTTGCAAACTTATTACTTGCACGCTCGTGCGCAAGAAGTAATAAGTCTACCAAAGATCCCCCAGTGGGATGTCCTCAATGGAATCAAATAGTTCACGTCCATATTATCTCTGAACTATGAGTTTCCCATGTTCCTCGTCCAATGAAAATAACCACGTCCATATTATCTCTGGATCATTTTCTTTTTCTTCCACAAAAATATTGGGATCGTGCCTATCCTCTCAGTATGACTATCGATTAGCTCACGTCCAAGTTACCTTTGAGCTATCATTCTCACATCCTCCCTAGTGGGGTTTACCAAATCTTTCTTACCTCTGAGAAAATCTCCATACTTGACTATCGATTATCATGTCCATATTACCTCTGATATCGGTTGTCATCTTAACTTATCACCCATACTTAACTCTAAGTACGCCAGCGGTGTTAAGTCCACAAAATCTGCCATGTCCATATTACCTCTGGCAAGGCTTGTATCAAACTTATTACTTGCACTCTCGTGCACAAGAAGTAATAGGTCCACTAAAGTCCCCCAGTGGGACGTCTTTAAACTAACTACGATGTTTTACTATGTACCTCTGGTACAATACCCAAAAGTCCACAACATACAATGTGACAAATACAAAGAAAAAATTCTGAAAAAGGATACACTTTATTGATTAATATTCAAGATCATGAGTACATACGATGAAAATCTATTACATTCAAGGATTTTTTATTAGTATTCAAGGTTATGAGTACATATGATGGAAACCCATTTTAAGGGGTTTTCATGAAGCCGAGCTGATACGAACCTTTTTCATTAGAGGCACCCCTCCGTGTTGTCGTTTCTACTGACACAAGTCGAGCCCGTAGCAGAATTTAATGCTTTCTGGATTATCCCTCCATAGTGCAAACCTCAGTATATGGAAAAGAATCCATACCGATGGATAGCAAGGGAGGAGCAGGAGCAGGTGCTCTACAACCATACGGAAAGACCAAAGACAGTAATGACAATTAATCTAAATCTGTCATCGACGCTGCAGTCCCCCAGCCGGTAGCAAGCCACATAAAAGGGAGAAATGCAGCTAGTACACTACATAGACAGGGGCAACTCTGCGCATGATGCAGGACGTTCATCCTCGTCTCCTGGATCAGTTATTGGTGAACCATCATCGTCTCCTGGATTAGTTCTTAACGAGGAACCATCGTATAAGGTTGGTCTTCACCCCGAATAATGGGTGTTATGATATCTTTCCATGCTCCATCATCGGCAGCACGAGGGAGAACAAATCCTACACAAGGAAAATATATGGCATTAGCAAACAAAGATAAATTTGATGTCCATGCGGCAGAGCCTAGTCGACGTATGAGGTGCCTTCCATACGGCAGAATCATGGTTGTCGCATGTCCATGTCGAGCCTTCCATGCGACAGAATCATGGTTGTCACATTATCCATGTCGAGTCCTCTATGCGACAGAATCATGGTTGTCGTATGACCAGGTTGAGCATTCATCCATACGGTAGAGTCTTAGCTGCCGCATGATGGTTACCCTTCCATGCGACTGACTTATAAGAAAAGCTCGCGCATGTTTCTGATGATCTCTCATCCATGCGACAAGGATGTATAAAGAGCCTGGATGTGTTCTAGATGATTTCTCATCCACGCATCGAGACTGTGTACTAGTGTCTCTGTGTCCATGAAAGCCCAACACGAAGAACGCGGGGTTCCCCTACCTCCAAGTAAAGCATCAAAATTATGGGGCCAAGGATCAAGACCTCCCCTGTCAAACTCCTCGATAGGGAGAGCCACAGCCGTCAGCATCCTTTATAGGAAAGAAGAAAAGAAGCAAAGAAATAAAGTTCTCTTTCTCCTCCTGGCCTCCTATTTATAGGCTTCAAAGTCGCATGAAGAGATCGAGGCAATGAACCAAGCAGTTATGAGGATGAACGTAACACCTCGATTCACGGGATCCACTTTAAATCTTCTTAAAAATTGATGTCTCGAGCCCCGTGTCAGGAGATGGCATGGAATCCCAAGAGATCCGGTCAAAGATAGAGCCAAATCTTATCATTTAATAATTTGACAGCCTGCCAGAAAAGAACTATGCTATCATAAGACTATGCGATATGCCCTTCATATATGGCCAATAGCCCTCGATCATGCTTCTTTTAAAGTATTCCAAACTTATCATTTTGGAAACTTTAAAAGGGGTCTTGCATAAGCATAAAAAATCATGCATGTCGCATAAAGGTTGTGCCCCTTCAAAAAAATAAAAACAGACCGTAAACAAGACATATTCAGCCTGAACAACCAAGCCGCAGAGAAGCCATATACGGCATGAACAACCAAGTCGCAGAGAAGCCACATACATCCTGAACAACCAAGCCGCAGAGAAGCCACATGTAACCTGATCAATCAAAGATTTAGAATTCGCATAGTATACTCTATGCTGCTTGAACAACCACAGAGCATGGAGCTGCATAAGTCCCCCCTGACATAGCATTCGATGACTGTCAGACTCTCTGACCCATCACTCATTACACAGAGACGCTTCGAGACTCGTGAAGACGATGGCTCAGGAAAAGATAAAAAGTTATATCAACTCATTGATGGCCTCGATAGACGTGCCATGCTACGTGATCGCTCATATACAGACACATACCCTCGTCATCATTCAACTAGAGTGTCCATCCGACCAAGGCCAAACGAGAGCACATATGCGACGACATACCCATGTGGCCTCCTCATCATATGGCCAGAGTGTCCATCCGACCAAGGCCAAACGAGTGCACGTATGCGGTGACATACCCACCCGACCTCGTCATCATGCTACCATAGTTTCATCCGACCAAGGACAAATAAGAGCACGTATGCAATGACATACACATGCGGCCTTATCATCATGCGGCCAGAGTATCCATCCGACCAAGGCTAAATGAGAGCACGTATGCGGCCATAATGCCGTACGACCAGAGTGTCCACCCGACCGAGGCCAAGCGAAATAACATATGTGGCCATAATGCTATCTACTTATACGACCGCTGGTGTTCTGCTTTTACACGTTGACAATCCAAACACCGTGAAATGAACAATGCCATATCTCTTTTCATGCCATGCCACCAAAATATTGTGCTCAGATCCTTATACATTTTGGTATTTCCAGGATACAAGGTATACTTGGCATAATGAGCCTCAGTCAGTATTTCCTTTCTGAGTTCATCATCCTTGGGTACACACAATCTGCCTTTAAGCCACCATATTCCATCCTTATGTTCCATGAAATCAGTTTCCTACTCTGCTGAAATCAACTCACGTATCTTTTGTAGGAATAAGTTATCCTTTTGCACGGACTTTATCTTTTCTCGCAAGCTCGGATCTAGTTGCAGTTGAGCCAACTGCGCCCCTTGTGTACGGACTCTGATGTAACTTTTAAAGTAGCCTGCTTGACACAGATAGCGATCCGATAAATTTTTGACTCAATGCATCTGCCATAATATTTCCTTTCCCAGACGTATAAGCAATTTTCAAGTCATAATCCTTTATGAATTCCAGCCATCGCCTTTGCCTAAAGTTTAATTCCTTTTGCGTGAATATATACTTAAGTCTCTTGTGATCCATGAAGATATTGCAGGACATTCCATAAGGATAGTCTCGCCATAAATTTAATGCGAACACAATTGCCGCAAGTTTCAAATCATGTGTCGGATAATTCTTTTTATGTTGCTTCAGCTGTCTTGAGGCATATGCAATTACTTTTCCACGTTGCGTAAGAACACATCCCAATCTGAGCCAAGATGCATCGCTGTATATCTGAAATCCCTTAGGTCCATCTGAAAGAGTAAAAATTGGAGCCGAGATGAGCCGCTGCATCAGTTCTTGGAAACTGCTCTAATAGTCATCTGTCCATTTGAATACTACTCCCTTTTGGGTGAGGCAAGTCAGAGGTGACACAATCTTCGCGAATTTCTTTATGAATCTCCGATAATAGCTAGCCAAGCCAAGAAAATTTCTGATCTCACTAGCCGATGTGGGCTATTTTCAGTCCACCACGGCCTCTATTTTCTTTGGGTCAAATGATATACCATCTGCTAACATATCCAAGGAAAGATATGCTGCTCATCCAGAACTCACACTACCTTAACTTCGCGTATAACTGATGTTCACGAAGCATATGCAATACAGTCCTTAAATGTTTAACATGAGTTTCTCTATATCTCGAGAGATTAAGATATTATCTATAAATACGACGATAAACTTGTCTAAGAAGGGTTAGAATACTCGGTTCATCATATCCATGAAAGCCGCTGGAGCATTTGTTAAACCAAAGTGTATAACAAAAAACTCATAGTGTCCATATCTCGTACGAAACGTCAACTTTGGGATGTCCTCTGGTTTAATCTTCATTTGGTGATAACCTGTGCGAAGATCAATCTTCAAAAATACTGTTGCACATTGGAGCTGGTCAAACAAATCATCAATTCTCGGTAGAGGATACTTGTTCCGGACTGTCACTTTGTTCAATTCCTGATAATCTTTGCAAAGACGCATTGCACCATCTTTCTTCTTCACAAACAACACTGGAGCCCCCTAAGGTAAAATACTGGGTCGAATATAGCCACAATCTATTAATTCTTGTAGTTGCGACTTCAGTTCTTTAAATTTCGCAGGTGCCATCCGATATGGTGCTTTTGTTATCGGGTGAGTATCCAGAAATGTATCAATAATGAACTCAATTTCTCGATCCGAAAGCATTCCAGGTATCTTGTTCGGAAATACGTCGGGGAATTCTGCCATGACTTCGGTTTCACCCAAGTCTACGCCCTTTATTCGAGTGTCCCACACAGAAGCAAGGTATCCTTCACACCCCGAATATAGCATACGCCTTGCCGTCATTGCCGATACCCCCATAACTGTCTTAGTCGCTAGACTACAAGAATAAGAGAACTCTGTCTCGCCAGAAATGCGAAACATAACTCTCTTCTCCGTACAGTCAATTTTTGCATTTGAAGCCCCGAGCCAATCCATGACTAGGATAATATCGTAATCAGCAATGTCTAGGACTATTGTATCCAAGGACACGTACTTTCTTCCAATGCAAATATAACCATCCCTAAAAATTGAACTAGCAGGCAAATCTACTCCGGACAGAGTGCTAACACTAAGATTCATATCTGATGGTGTCTTACAAAATTTATGTTCATTTGCAAATACAAATATATGAAGCTATGTGTAGCACCAGATCCAAATAGTAAGCGAGCAGGTATTCCTCTATAAAGCAATATACCTGTGAAGACAGTGTTTGAGGAAAGCACTTCCTCTTGAGTCAGTACAAACACTCTACCCTGTCCTCCTGGTCACGGGTTTTGAGCATCCACAACTGCTGCCTGCGGAGCTCGAGGCGCTTGTCTACGATTCTGATTGTACTGTTGATCACGATTCTGATTGTGTCGATGATCACGATTCTGATTGTGATACTGCTTATCATAATTCTGATTTCTTCTCCTACTACCACATTCATAGTACTTATGACCCAGCTGGCCGTACTTGTAACATCTCGAACGACACTCTTCTGTATGGTGTCCAGGCCGATTGCACCTAGCGTACCATAGTCGCTGATAGGATCTCCTGTTATCGTTAGTATTCTAACGCTTGGAAGCATCAGTCCTGCTTTCATCCATGGGTCATTTGTAGTTGTTCCCATGGTTGTTCTGTATCGCCCATCAAGGATGAAATTTCTCCATCTCGAGAGCCACTTCATAGGCTTCTTTGTAGGTAGCATACTTTCGATTAAGCACATCACGCTGCAGGCCTTCATTCAGACCCTTAATAAATTATTGCAGTTTTGCTGCATCGTTCGGTACCATATAGCCGTCGAACTTGAATCTCTTTAGGAATTCTACCTCATACTCATCGACAGACATATTACCCTGTGTGAGCGCTACGAATTCATCTTCTTTCCTGTGGCGGACATCAGGTGGAATAAATTATGAGATAAATGCCTGCTTGAATGTCTCCCAAGAGACTTTGGCTTCTTGGTTGGCACCGCAGAGCGCTTGTCTCTTGGACTCCGACTAATCCTCTACTTTGAGACGACGTTGGACAGCCACACAGTCTACTCTCTTTGTGCCTTAGACATCCAATATACGAAAGATTCCCTCCAGGGTCTTTAGGAAGGCCATTACTTCCTCTGGTTCTGCCCTGCCATTGAACTCGGGCGGATTACAACTTTTGAATTTAGAAAACTTGAACGCCGATCGCCTTCTTGGAGGTTGTTTAGTTTTCTTTGTTTTGACTACCACTATTTCTTTAGCAACAGCCACAATGGTCACCTCGTGGTTGTCGGTCATATAAGTGACTAGTTGTGTCAAGTTATCAACTTGCTGCTATTGCGCATCAAATTGTGCCTGGAACTGGGTCGTTAGCTGTGATTGAAGTTTACGATGTTGTGCCTTTATCATCTTGTGATGAGCATCGCTCTGCTTCTTTTGTGCCTCTTAATATTTTCATTACTTTTTCTATTGGGTCGGACGACGATGTCACCTTAGAGTTATCACCCTTAGTCATACGCAAAAGAAATACTTCTATTAGCACTCATAAAATATTTATGGGCTTAATGTATGGAATATTATTTCATGCAGCGCTATCGAAAAGCAAATCATATAAAAAAATCGTTATTGTTTGAAAACTTCCACTTGAAAACCAATTTTGAAATCCGAGAAACTTTAAACCGTGCTCTGATACCAACTTGTCATACCCCGGTTCCGCAGAATTGATTCATCCTCCCATTTGGTTTTATAGAATCATTCATCTTCGCTAGGGCATAATGTCGTACAAGTCTGGCTTATCAGGACTTTTACTGGCATCACATATATCAGGACTCTTACTGGCATCACTTATATTTATCTGGCTGGCTTTTTATTTGATCTACGTATCGGGACTTGGATCCATTAGTACTAGTCTGTCGAGAAAATACCTGAGTAGACATGTAAACATTCCAAAAAATAAAAAATTGGAACCACTCTCTCAGGTCTAATTTGGAACGATATCACTCGCACATTTTATGTACGGGATACTGTATATTACTCCTAGCTATTTATATGTCGAAAGTGGTATTTCAATAACTTAGATAGGTGTAGTCTTTCTTGTTTCACTCTATACTTGTTGGTTACATTCATACTTGCTTACATTTACTTGTTTCACTTTATTTGATTTGCCATGACTATTGTACTTATTGTTTCACTATCATGTTTTTATTACTATTTACTATTTTATAGTCTTTATCATGTATTGGAACTGCTGTTAGAGTTATACTCGTCCATCCTGACTGAATAACATTTTTAGGAGTTGTTGTGTCCCATATTCTCGGACTTTAGAGTGATGCTATAGTCAAGACTGCGATTGTACTATGGACCATGAGGTAACATCTGTAGAGATCTAGACTAGTATTTTTTATTCTAGTATCATACTCTAGTTTTTACTTCTCTTAGTTAATTTTTTGGATTCCTTTCCTTATCATATTCTTCTTAGTATACTATGATTGAGTTATGAAGATACTAGTTTGTCACTACCATATTTTCTAAGAAAGAATATTTTAGTAATTTTATATTTAATTAAATATTGTGCATGATAAATAATTATTTGTTGTATTATTTAATTATTGTTAGATGTTAGTTATTTATTTTGGACTTGTGTTAGTGGACCTAACTAGTTTAGTTTAGACTCATGGACTAACATGAATTAATTGGTTAGAACTTAGCCCATTTAGAAAGCCCATTGTTAATGAGATAAATTAAATTAATTAAACCATTAGACTAGAAGCTTCATTCCTTAATTATTTTTTCATTAGAGGCCCCAAGGGATATATTGGACATTACATGATAGCTTGAGGAAGGGGAAAGGGGGCCGACCTATATAGAGGGGGGGGGGGGAGAGAATTATTTCTCTCTCCTCTTTTCATTTTAAAACTAGATCTAGAATTTACCTCAACTAAATTCCTTCATTCCCACTTCATTTTCCTACCAAATTTTATTCTAATTCCTTCCCAAATCACCATTGGAGGCTAGTGGAGCAAGGATCTAGAAGGAAGAAGCAAGGATCTATAAAGAGAAGCAATGATCTACAAGTTGGAGCCAATTTTATCTCAATTGGAGGTTACATTGGAAATCCATCTCCCAATAGGTAAAATTCAGCTTTTTCCTTAATTTAGGTTCTAAATTTGAGATTTAACCATAAAAAATCAACCCATATGCATAGGCTACCCATATAATTTGGTTTTGTGTCCATAGGAGGCCTATTGAAAAAGTTATGGTACTTTTTGTGTCAATTTTGGGAGAATTCCGAGATTGACAATTGTTGTGTGTTAATTGATCCTATAGATCAATTTGGCACGTGCTTGTGTGTTTGGGGCTAGTGTCATATCCATAATTGGGTACGTGTAGGTCGTATCCCAATAATTTGGTGATACGTGTTGATTTGGGAGTTGTTCCCTCCGACACGGGACTTTGTACATGTCATATTTTGACACGGACACGTTGATCTATATTTGACTCTTCATATTGTTCATAAATAATATATACGACTTATTCGTGTCCTTCGGGGTACATTTGGATGTATGGTGGACTCGTGTCACATGCGTATCCTAGATCTAGTGGGATACGGTGTGATACTCTCCATATGTTTATGCAAATTATTTGTAGATCTATTTCTTGTATTCTTAATTCATTGAGAATGTATTTGTACACACACACACACACACACACACACACACATATATATATATATATATATATATATATATATATATATATATATATATAAGAATAGCTACATAATATATATACACATATAGTACATACATAATACATAGATCTAAGACACAAGAAGCATAATTATATATATATATATATATATATATATATATATATATATATATATATATATATATATATATATATATATAAGCGGCATCAGCTAATGGTGACAGCCGCCGTCACCAAAGCAGCAGCAGCAGCCCTGTAGCAGCAACAGCAGCCAATGGTGACAGCAGCTGCAGCTGTCACCAAAATAGCAGTAGCAGCGGAAACACTAGCAGCAGCGGCGACAGCAGTTTGGCGACGGATGCAAACCGTCACCAAAGCAGCAGCAGCAGTGGGAACAGTCAGCAGCAGCAGTGACAACAGATTTAGCAACGGTCAAAACCGTCACCAAAGTGGCAGCGTATCAGAGTATCAGAATTTTAGAACTATTTTTAGTGACAGTTGGCAGATTATATATATATACTTATATAGTTATAGATAGATATCTATATATATATTGGTATATAATATAGATGTAAATGTATTCTTAAATTGCTAATTTCATTATAGTATATGTATAATATTTAGTATAGTATGTATATATATTTATTACGGGTAGTTAATATAACAAGGTATTGGGTATTACCTTGAGGAAACCAAGGTAATTGGGGATACCCAAGATATTGGGTCTGGGTATCAAGTTTGTAAATTATTATTGAGATACCAAGTTAATTCAAAACCACGGTACCTATTTAATGTTGTAATTATGATTCTATACTATTAATAATTATTTGATATATATATATATATATATATATATATATATATATATATATATATATATATATATATATATATATATATATATATATATATATATATATATATATATATATGTTTTACCTATGGATTCACGTATCCGGAGTTACGGTATCCTAATATTTAAGATATAGTTTTTATGGCTTAGACTTTAGTATCTTGAACCCAATATTTTGTGTTAGACTTATGCAACCTAGAAATAGGTAGTTGACCATAGTTTGACTATAGTTGACCATAATTGACCATAGTTTGACTTTTGACTTAGAATTGACTTATTGACCTAGAAATTGATTAGTTTAACTTATTCTCTTTTCGAAACCTTGTATTGATATTGTATTCCATATCTAGGTCTTCGAGGCACCGTATCAGACATCTGTGAGACTATTCTTTGGACTTCAACCGAGTACATTCTCTGATAGTTTTTCGTTTATGATATCCTCAATGTTCATTGTATCTAGTGTAGATATCATTGTTCTCTTGACACGATAGTTACACGGATTGGTATATCCGAATCTCGTCATGAGATGTTATTCCTTGTTATATGGTGTAAACTCTCTCACCCAAAATAGATATTTTGTGTATATTTTATATTATTATAGATATTAAATTTCTTTAGAGTATTCTGTTATTTAATTAGGAAATAAATTTCTCGATATATTTACTTATATAAATATTTATTTAGAATCATTTTTAGGTTATTTTAGATTTTTGAAATTAATTAGGATTTATTTGGATATATATAGTCTTAATATTTGATAGATGCTAATTTAGTGTTAATAGATATTAATAAGATTTTATAAATTATTTGTATTATATTTAATTATATTCAAGATTATAAATTATTGAGATAGATTCAAACTCTACTTTAAATTAATTCAAATCCTGAACCTACTAGGAAAGCAACTTAATGCATATCCTATCCTTATTTAAATTCATCATAATCCTATCCAAATTAACCAATCATAGTCGTATTTAATTAAGTAGTGTCCACCATTATAAATACCTCATCCTTTATATTTTTCTTCCACAAATTCCTCTCTTTTTCGTCCAAAAATAGTCAAAATTTATCATAAATTCAGTCTCATTTTCTACTAGTTATGACGAATTAAAAAGACGATATCTCCTAGCTCCGGACTCCAAACGTGCTCCAATTTTTTTTGTTAGAACGATAATGAGGTTAGGTTTCTGATTTTATAAATTATTTTTCTAAATTATTAGTATTAAATTCTGGAAAATTCGTAGAGTACAGCATGTCCGAAAATAGATGTGTTTCGATGTATTCGCGATTCCGGGAGAACCAGGAATCAGAATCATGAACCGTTTAAAGTTTCGGAAAGCTAATGTCGAGATCATCGACATATATTTTTCTCAGAATTTATTTCGAACTATTTACATACTGTTAATTCTGTAGAACTTCTAGGTTAGAATTTAACCATCGGTGCACAATACAAAATTTGTATGTGCCATAATTCCCAAACGAATTTGAATTCGGACGAGCCATAAATTCCAGCATGTTTTTGACGCTGAAATCTACAGAAAATCATGCATGAAAGTTGAGTTTGTGTCGGTTGACTTTTTGGTCAACAGATCGCCTCGATTTGCGTGCCATGAGTCTCGAGTTGATAAAATTCAGTTTCTTTGGACAAAATTTAGGAATTAACATAAAAATCAGAATAATAAGATTAAAATAGGATTTTAGAGTAATTATTCCAGAATTAAATAAATTAAAATAAATTATCTTTTGACGTGATAAATTTCTAATACATAGGCTATTTGGACTGTGACTTGGACTCTGATTCATACCAGCAGCAGGACCCCAGGCAAGATACCTTGCCAAATTGTTTACATTACTTTGCATGCTATTTATATTTCTTTTTATTTATTTCATTTCTGTATAGTTCTTGCATGTGTAGTTTTTCTCCAGTCATTACTATATATTAGTTATGTTGACGCACACATGACACTTAGTATCATGAGAGGGCAATCATTAGACGTATGGGATTTTAACCACTCTGGTAAACCGTAGTATATAGCTCGCACTACGGGCGTGTGTCGCGCTGGTCGCTACCCCCGCGGTATGTCGATTTCTGGAGTCTCGCTGGTCGCTACCCCCGCGGTATGTCGATTTCTGATGTCCACTGACGTGTGTGTGAGTTGTGAGGTAGATCGAGTAGCCTACCCTTGCCCATACGTCAAAAAGTTGTCCTCATTTGCATTCATATAGATTGTCATGTACAGCGTACTTATCTATTTTCAAACCATATGCATGTTTACTGTATTCAAATTGGCTCGTATTTTCTGTATCTTGTTACGTCCCTCTGAGGACCTGGTCCGCTGCCAGGTGTATCTTTCCTTGAGTATTTGCAGGAGCGCAGATTTGGATGGTTACATGTGATCCAAGGATGTCTTCTCTTCGAGCTGTGATGGATAGCTGGTATTCTTATATTGTGTTGTGGTGTTGTACTCATATTGTATTTACCTTTCCTATTCGAGTTGGTAGTGGATTTGTTTCCATCCAACTATCATCCTTAGATACTTCTTATTGAGATCTAGTTTCATAGATACTGGTTATTTATTTCTATATGATTTTGGTGGATGAGATTTAGATTTTATCCTGTGATTTGTATTACATTTTATACCACTTGTGGATTTTATATTCATATTACAGCGTACGTATGGATTTGGTTTCCATATATTAGAGTTGCCATATCCATGCGGCTGGCATGCTTACGTGTCCTAGTCCTACGTATTTTTGGGACTGGGGCGTGACATATTTTTGTGGTGGCCCATACAGGTCGAGAGCATATTGTCTCGGTTACATTACTGTACCGAACAAGCCTGCCCCTGGGACTAGAGTATAGGATCTCATCCACAATTGACTGTGATTCATCTCCTCCTATCTGTTCTATTTTGAACAATTGTATCCTGCTTGATTCATGTGCTTCCCTATAGTTCCTTGAGTATAGTCTTCTGCTAGAATATAGGAACCCCTGTTATTAGGATGATAATTAGAGTAGCACACCTATTAAGAATACAACGAGAATATAGACATACCGCTAAGTTTAGAATATCTAGTGAACCTAGAATTCCTTATCTTTAGATTGTTATACCATTACCCCTTGATGTATTAAGAAGACTTGAGAGTAGTATAGACACTACTAGAGTTAGTTAGAAGTTTTACCATAATGTTTGACACCTAGTATCACATAGTCTTTTGACCTATTAATTGAAGTGTAACCGAATGATATTTATCGCATGCTAGCAAAAGACGACATTGTTTATTCAGACCATAGAATTTAGAGGTCCTTGCCCTATTTGGTCGACTAGCGACTTAGATAAGGAGGTTGTATGATAACTGTAGAGATTGTAGAGTCTTTTATTATTATTGCTTATGTTATTTTTGCTTTTGCGAACTTGAATTATTTTGTAACTTCTCTCATCATAATCCAGCGTTATATTTTCTGTGCTACCTTGAATTATGCTGCTATTCTAGCCTAGTTTTTGCAAGCTTAATCTTATATCGAGCTTGTTCATGACATATGTGTTATTGGGGCCTGATCAACCACACTAATACAAATTGTCTAATCAGAATTAGTGTATTATGGTCTAGCTAGCCATAATGCGCTTGATTCGCCCTTCGCAATAGTATTTTACGTGGATTGAGATGTATAGTGGACCAGTAGACAAATATACTTACCCTCTAGATACGACAAAGCATATCATATCAAGTACATAACTGTACCGATGTGAGCATGCGAATAGGAAATTACCAAATTAAGATTTTAATCCACAACTGTCTTGACAATTCCCATTTGAATTCTTTAAACGCTTTGATTCCCATACTTCCATTCTATTACCCCTCCTTGAACTCTTTTCCGTTGCTTTCCGTCTTCCCTTGTTTCGGAAAGAAGAAATCTCGTGCTTGGATATAAGTGATACACGGATAGTACAAGATATACCCCATAGGCCAATCACATTATTTGGTGACTATCTTTCATAATTGATTAAGGGCATATTACATATGATATAGTTGGTGTTAAAGTTTTGAGGATTGAATGACATGAGAAAATAAATTGAGGAATATTTTTCTTAAGTGTAAGAGCCTTATGTGATAGATGGGTAAATTCTAAGTTGGGTAGAAATTATATTATTAAACTTGAGGAGAATTCTTTTAGATTGTGATCAAGTAGGATTAGATTAAGAGATTAAGTCCTTTTAAATGTGGAGAATTTTAAAAGAAGGATTAAGATAATGAGGATTTAATGAATTTTAAAAATCTTGATATTGAGGACCCAATATTTATACTTTGAGCACATGATTTAAATTTTGAATATTGAAGGATGAATCATCGATTTAAATTTTTAGGATAAATATAGAATTTTAGACTTGAACAACTGGTGAATTAGATTTAAATTTTACAATTTGATGATTTGAATTAAAAGTTTAATTTTGATTGTTGGGTCACCTATTTAAAATATTGAGGATGTAAATTGAGTTTAAATATTTGAAGAGTACAAAATTCTTAATTTGAGAATAGGAATAAGATTTGATTAGAATTGTTTATTGCTCAAAGTTTAGAGGAGATTATGATAGTTGGGAATGGTGATATAAATTTTGATGTGGGATGTCATATAGACTTGAGTTAGATTTGAATGTTGATTAAAAAAAAAAATCGAGAAGAGATTACGACAGGTTCAATTTTGATTTAAACAGTGGTTATCTTAATTTTGAAGTGATCGCGATTGATTTGAATAGATTTTGTTATTTAAATTTTGGAAGAGATTGCGATTGACGTACCTTATGTATGAATGTGAAGGATTTAACAAATTATGCTTTATTTTAATTTCGGGGACGAAATTATTTTAAGTTGGGTAGATTGTAAACCCCCTCACCCAAAATAGATATTTTGTGTATATTTTATATTATTATAGATATTAAATTTATTTAGAGTATTCTGTTATTTAATTAGCAAATAAATTTCTCGATATATTTACTTATATAAATATATATTTAGAATCATTTTTAGGTTATTTTAGATTTTTAAAATTAATTAGGATTTATTTGGATATATATAGTCTTAATATTTGATAGATGCTAATTTAGTATTAATAGATATTAATAAGATTTTATAAATTATTTATATTATATTTAATTATATTCAAGATTATAAATTATTGAGATAGATTCAAACTCTACTTTAAATTAATTCAAATCCTGAACCTACTAGGAAAGCAACTTAATGCATATCCTATCCTTATTTAAATTCATCATAATCCTATCCAAATTAACCAATCATAGTCGTATTTAATTAAGTAGTGTCCATTATAAATACCTCATCCTTCATATTTTTCTTCCACAAATTCCTCTCTTTTTTGTCCAAAAATAGTCAAAATTCGTCATAAATTCAGTCTCATTTTCTACTAGTTATGACGAATTAAAAAGACGATATCTCCTAGCTCCGGACTCCAAACGCGCTCCAGTTTTTTTTGTTAGAACGATAATGAGGTTAGGTTTCTGATTATATAAATTATTTTTTTAAATTATTAGTATTAAATTCTGAAAAATTCGTAGAGCACAGTATGTCCGAAAATAGACATGTTTCGATGTATTCGCGATTCCTGGAGAACCAGGAATCAGAATCATGAACCGTTTAAAGTTTCGGAAAGCTAATATCGAGATCATCGACATATATTTTTTCCAGAATTTATTTTGAACTATTTACATACTGTTAATTCTGTAGAACTTCTAGGTTAGAATTTAACCATCGGTGCACAATACAAAATTTGTATGTGCCATAATTCCCAAACGAATTTGAATTCGGATGAGCCGTAAATTCTAGCATGTTTTTGACACTGAAATCTACAGGAAATCATGCATGAAAGTTGAGTTTATGTCGGTTGACTTTTTGGTCAACAGATCGCCTCGATTTGCGTGCCATGAGTCTCGAGTTGATAAAATTCAGTTTCTTTGGACAAAATTTAGGAATTAACATAAAAATCAGAATAATAAGATTAAAATAGGATTTTAGAGTAATTATTCCAGAATTAAATAAATTAAAATAAATTATCTTTTGACGTGATAAATTTCTAATACATAGGCTATTTGGACTGTGACTTGGACTCTGATTCATACCAGCAGCAGGACCCCAGGCAAGATACCTTGCCAAATTGTTTACATTACTTTGCATGCTATTTATATTTCTTTTTATTTATTTCATTTCTGTATAGTTCTTGCATGTGTAGTTTTTCTCCAGTCATTACTATATATTAGATATGTTGACACACACATGACACTTAGTATCATGAGAGGACAATCATTAGACGTATGAGATTTTAACCACTCTGGTAAACCGTAGTATATAGCTCGCACTACGGGCGTGTGTCGCGCTGGTCGCTACCCCCGCGGTATGTCGATTTCTGGAGTCTCGCTGGTCGCTACCCCCGCGGTATGTCGATTTCTGATGTCCACTGACGTGTGTGTGAGTTGTGAGGTAGATCGAGTAGCCTACCCTTGCCCATACGTCAAAAAGTTGTCCTCATTTGCATTCATATAGATTGTCATGTACAGCGTACTTATCTCTTTTCAAACCATATGCATGTTTACTGTATTCAAATTGGCTCGTATTTTCTGTATCTTGTTACGTCCCTCTGAGGACCTGGTCCGCTGCCAGGTGTATCTTTCCTTGAGTATTTGCAGGAGCGCAGATTTGGATGGTTACATGTGATTCGAGGATGTCTTCTCTTCGAGCTGTGATGGATAGCTGGTATTCTTATATTGTGTTGTGGTGTTGTACTCATATTGTATTTACCTTTCCTATTCGAGTTGGTAGTGGATTTGTTTCCATCCAACTATCATCCTTAGATACTTCTTATTGAGATCTAGTTTCATAGATACTGGTTATTTATTTCTATATGATTTTGGTGGATGAGATTTAGATTTTACCCTGTGACTTGTATTACATTTTATACCACTTGTGGATTTTATATTCATATTAGAGCGTACGTATGGATTTGGTTTCCATATATTGGAGTTGCCATATCCATGCGGCTGGCATGCTTACGTGTCCTAGTCCTACGTATTTTTGGGACTGGGGTGTGACATATGGTGTATCTTGTGCAAGCCTTTTTTTATTAATTATCTTGTACATGTACAGACACTGATTCTCGGGAAGACTAGCTATCTTCTTGGAGAATCTCGTGCCATAGCGTACCATGGTTGGATCTATTATACCAGTCGAGGGTGGGAGATATTTTAGTGTAGATATGTGATCACACCCTCCTTGTATCAAGTCTTGCATTGAATAGTATTAATTATACACCACACGTATGATTATCCAGGCCATATATCTGGTATCAAGTTCCCAAGCCGATCACATGTTAAAGCTAGTACTCACACACTTAGACATTAGTATTCTTGTTCATTGACATATTGCTCATTATTGTATATATCTCTCTCGTATCTATTGTGCATATTGTATATTCACATCTATTTACTATTACATAGTTTTTATCATTGATTAGAACTGCTGTTAGAGATGTACTCTGCTCCTTTCCTGACTGGATATATTTTTTTCAGATGACACTGAGGACTGGTACCCTACATATTATGGACCTCAGGATATTGTGGGTCTAGAGTCTGAGACCCTGGTTCAGGAGGGACTTATCCCAACTGAAACAGATGACCCGAGTTTAGTAGCTTCTTAGTACTCTTTGTACTTAATTTGTCTCCAGCTTATTTTATTATTTCTTTCAGACTCATTGATGTATTATTTTAGACTCATGAGGTGTATTGTGACTTTTCTATTCTTTATCTGATTCGTGCTTATTCCATCTTAGATCTGTGATTGAGTATATTATCATTGTTGGTGGTTTATTATATTGTTAGATAGATTACCCAGACAATATTCTACCGCCGATTCTGCGGCGTAGGCTGGGCATTGTTTCCAACTTGTACCCTTACACCGGGTACGGGTCGTGATATAGTTGTTCTTGTAATGGTTGAAGATGATTTTCATGACATACTTTGATATCTCTATTATACTATGATTGAGTTATAAATATACTAGTTTTTACTTCTCTTAGTTAATTGTTTGGATTCCTATCCTTATCATATTCTACCGCCAATATTGCGGCGTAGGCTGGACGTACCCACGTACTCGTGCCTGAATATCCGGGTGCAGGTCATGACATACTTTAATATCTCTATTATACGAACTTTAAACTTTCTCATCACCAAGACAACTTTCCCATAACCTTCTAATTGTCAGTGCATCTTCGGTTAGTAGTTTGTTCGAGTTGTACTAGCTTGAAAATTTGGTTACAATTTTCAAAGAAGTCAGCATACTCTTCGTATTAAAGTGCATGTTTGTAAGAAGTTAGCTAGTACTTCGGATCAAAGCTCGTGAGTCTAGAAGCCTTTGGATCAAAGCTTGTGTTGTACACTATTTCACAAATAGTGGATTAGCTTCGTGCAAGAGTTCTCGGGTCTGGACTAGTCCTCCACGAGGGAAAACAGGATAAAATCTCGATTTTTATGTTTCTAAACTCTGTTTACTTTACATTTACTTTGCTTATATTCTGATCTTAGTCTTACTTATTATAGCAGTTTTATAAGTTGGAAATTGCCTTATTTTTAGTTGGATTAGTACCGCACACACTCTATTTGTCACGCCCCAGTCCCAAAAATACGTAGGACTAGGACACGTGAGCATGCCAGCCGTATGAATATGGCACTCCAATGTATGGAAACCATAACACACGTACGCTGTATATGAATAAAAAAATCCATAAGTGGTATAAATCCAACACAAGTCACATGGTATAATCTAGATCTCATCTAAAGAATTCAATATAAGTAAATGACCATTTGCTATGAAACTAGATCTCAATGGGAAGTATCTAAAGCTGTTAGTCGGATGGAAACAAATCCACTGCCGAACTAGAATATGGAATAAACAAGATAAATACAAAGTAAGAATATCAACTACCAATCATGAGCTCGACGAGAAGACCTCATCGCGAATGCGTAACAAGTCCGAACCTGTGCTCCTGCGAATACTTATAAACAATACACCTGAAAATGGTCCAGGTCCTCAGAGGGACATAACAAGATACAGAAAAATATGCCATAAAGTAAATACTATAAAACTCCAAGGTGACCTAACCATCTAAGTGAAATGCAACTTGAGGACAACTTGAGAGTATGGGAAAGTGTAGGCTAGACATATGCTGACGTAATTCACCAATCGTGACAACTGACTAGTATATGCCACATATGCCCCCAATACCAGGGCGCATGTATATAATAACGTCCATACCGGTCCGAAGAATGGGGAATCTGCATAATATAACGTCCATACCGCTTCGAAGAACGGGGAATCTGCATAATATAATGTCTATACCGCTCCGAAGAACGGAGAATCTGCAAGTATATAACGTCCATACCGTTCCGTCGAACGGAGAATCTGAATAAAGGAAGTGGGTGTCCCATACGCCTACTAGTAGTCCTCCCCGCCCAAGGATCTAAACATGTTGTATCCACAATACGCGTCAGCTACTACGCCTCGGCATCGTAACTCTGGTTCATAGTCTATCGTTAGAGCAAGGGTCCATCCTTACAACCAACAAGGACAAGGATGGGACCATCGTACCACGCTAGTCTATGCTCCACCTACTAATAACTGCTAAGTCTTCTAACATGCATCACTATTAGCAGCTATTCCCTATCCGTCGCACGCCTACACGTACAGGTGGCCAGCCACATACGCAGGACTGTGCCCTATATGAGACTCACAACATGTGTAAGAAATGTGTCAAGGCCTGGGAGTCATACCAATAACTCCACAACTTTAGGTGGGTCTACTAGACACTAGGTCAGACACCAGTTCTAACGTCAACGCCTCCGTTGACTATACCCGAGTCTCTCTCGGACGCGCACAATTTAAAATAAGTAAACATGCAACTAATAATATAGAATTTAAACAGTACAACAAAGGCAAGGTATACTTGCCTGGCAAACGGTTGTGTAGTCCCGATAACCAGCTCCGGAAGTCGCGTAGCTAAATCCAATAGATCTTCGGGGTCAGCGTGCACAGGTACGGAAAGCGGAGTGACTACTGCGGTTTGTCTGACGAGGGTGACGGGTTTGAGATTGCTAAGGGTGATGGTTAAGGGTGATACCGATCATGGTGATTAGGTGAGGAGGTAAGGAGGATGCTGTAGAGGGTGACTGGGATGCTACTGATGATGGTGGTGAAGGTGATGACTAAGACGACGATGATGATATTGATATGGATGACGATGGAAGCGATGATGATGATTACAGATGACGAAGATGGTGATGACGAGGATGATGGTGGTAATGAAGATGACGAGACAATAATTAGGGTTTCATGTATTGAGGATGGATGATGATGATGATGCCAAGATCGATGATGATTTTATGATGGTGATGATGACCACGATGATGATAGTGGACGAGGATGATAAAGATGACTAGGATGATGACGATGAGGGCGAGGTCGATGATGGCAGGGATGACAATGTGGATGCTAGCGATTTCGAGGACGACAATGTAGGTAATGGGATGAGGTTTATGTTGATGGTGGTAGTGTTGGTAGAGTTTCATAGGGAAGATGACGATGTATATGATGATGAAGATGTTGGTGGTGGCTACTGAACTTCGGCCAACGAGGGGGAGGGAGGTCCGGCCAACAAGAGGAGGACAAGGAGGAGAGGGGACTGTGGTGAATGGAGGGCGTGGGGGAAACGGGGACGAAATCGGAGAAGAAGTCGAAGAGGGTGGTGGTAATGGTATTTACTCGATGGTGGTGGAGTCGACACTCCGGCCAAGGGTCCGGCCGTGGGGGAAGGACCAAGGAGCAAGGCTGAGGTCCAGGAGAAGAGGGGGACCGTGATGGGTGGTGGACAGGGTGGTCCGATGTGTCGCTCGAGGAGCATCGAGGGGGATGACAGGGAGTATATTGGGAAGATGGCAAGGGTGGTGGTGGTGTTCAATAGTGATGGGGAGGAGGAGGAGCTCCATGTCGTCCAGGCGGAGGAGGGAAGAAGTGGAGGCTGTGGTGATGGTGGTCCTGCAGGGAGGAGCTCAGGCGACTGAGCATCGCGGAGGTCCGGCGAGTTCGCGTCGAGGAATGAAATCGGGGTCGGGTCGGCCGAAGATGAGATCCGTCATGGTGGTGGGGATCTGTTGTCCGGGAGAAGGAGTAGGGTGGTCAGAGAAGCTGGCGGGGGAGTCCGGCGAGGTTCAGCGGGGTTTAGTCGAGGGGGAGGTCGTCGAGAGGGTGGCTGCTGACTCCGGCGGCGGCTTGGGTCTCCGGTCGGCTAGCTGTAGGGAGGAAGGAGAGGAGCTCGGCGCTGATGGTGGTGGTCCGGAGAGTCGAGGCCGGCGGGGTCTGCTCGGCGCTGTGCCGGCGGGGTCGGGGTCGGCTGAATTGGAGGATTTAGGTTTTGGTTTGGGGATTTGAGTTTTAGGTCAAGAAGAAAATAGAAAAAGTGATTTTATACATGTAGAAATTTGGGCTTGGGTTTGACCTAGGATTAGGACTTGGTCAACACTCCTTGGTATGGGCCTTGGGCTCGCATGGGGATGTTGGGAGGGTTGGAATTTGCATTAATTAAATGCAAGGATAATATAATATACGGGGCAATGTGCGCGCGTTGCACATCCCGAAAAATTACGGAAAAAATCCACGTGAAGGAAAAATTGGGTTTCTTCACGTATTGTCCAACGGTGGGGACACATCAATGCGTTTTTGCATAACAGCCCCCAACAATTAGAAAAATTGCACAAAGGCAGAAATTAGATTTAATTTATTAAAATTATCGCTCATGGTGTTCCGGAATTAATTAGGAGCACCCGGGAATAAAATTAGATGGGACAAAGGGTTAGGGACGTAGAGGATACAGTATAGAATATTAATAAAAATTTGGGTCGCACAAAACGGTCAAGATTGGTTCCCAATTTCGATTGGGACGCACATGGGTACGAAGATGTGATTTTATTTAGAATTATGAAATAACGTCCGCGACGTTTATTGTGCGACTAAAATGTCGCACCAGAAAGCATGATTAATAATTACACAAAGGTCAGAAAGGTAGGCGGGCACGTCTAGGACAATATTGTGAAATTTGTAGACAGACAATGGCCGGTGAGGTGCTCCAATTATCGAAGCAACGGTAAGGTGCGCTACACGATAAAATAATGTACAGTTAATTCAAATGCCGTGTTCTAAATTCTAATTGGGTTCAAACTAGCCCTAATTCCACTATATAAGCCAAGTAAACCTAATTTCGGGTGAGGGGATTTACTATCTACCCAACTTAAAATAATTTCGTCCTCGAAATTAAGATAAGGCATAGCCTGATATTCCTTTACCTACATAAGGCAAGTTGATAACAACATCTTTGCGATAACTAGAATTCTAATCAATCCTTTGTAACCACTTCAAAATTTAGATGGTCACTGTTCGAATCAAACTTCAACCTATCGTACTTCCTTATCAACATCTACTTTTAAATATAACATCTTCGCATACCAAATTTTATATCGCGATCTTCAACTAACAAAATCTCTTTTAGAAATGATTCTAATCAATATTTTACCTCCTATTTGTCAACTTATGAACTTTTGTACTCTTCTAATTTAAATTCCATTTATATCCCCAATAGTTCAAATAGGTAATCTTGCAATCAAAAATTTCTTTTAATTTACTCTTCAAATTTGAAATTTAATCCGTCCATGTCCACGTTTAGAGTTCTATTTATTTTCCTCGAGATTTAAATCGATGATTCAGTTCCCAATTCTCAAAATTCGAATCACGTGCTAAAAATTGAAATTCATTGATCCTCATCCTCTTACTTATTAGTCCAAAATTCAAAAATTAAAATGACTTGAATCTTTCAATCAAAATTTGTTCGATCATAATCTAAAGAAATTTCTTTCAAGCTGATAATGCAACTGCTACCCAACTTAGGATCTACCCCTCTATCACATAAGGCTCTTACACTTCAGAAATCTCATTCCTCAATTTTATTTAATCCTGTTACTTAATCCTTAAAATTTTAACACCAATTATATTACATGTGATATGCCCTTGGTTACAAAATAATCATCAAATAATGTATTTGTCCCATAGGGTACATCTAATACTATTCGTGTATCAACTTATGCTAAGCACGAGGTTTCGTCTTTCCGAAATAAGGGAAGACGGAAAACATTAATAAAGAGTTCAAGGGGGGAGGTAATAGATTAGGAGTATGGGGGTCAAGGCGTTTAAAGAATTCAATGGGAATTGTCAAGGCAGTTGTGGATTGAAATCCTATTTTGGGTAATTCCTATTCACTTGCTCGTATCAGTACAGTTATGTAACGGATACGATATGCTCAAGCATATCTAGAGGGCAAGTACATTCGTCTACTACTCACTATATATCTCAATCCACGTAAAATAGTTATGCGAAGGGCGAACCAAGCGCACTATGGTTGATCAGACCGTAGTACTCTGATTCTGAAATGTATTAGTGTATGCGTCCAATAATACATATGTCATGAGCAAGCTTGATAAAAGACTGAGCTTGCAAAACTAGGCTGTAACAGCAGCATAAGTCGAGGTAGTACAAAATATAAGCACGCTAGATTATGATGAGAGAAATTATAAAATAATTCGAGTTCACAAACAAAACAGAAATAAGAATCTACAGTCTCTCTAGTTGTCATATTCACTCCTTATCTAAGTCGCTAGTCGACCCAATAGGGGTTTGGGCCTATAATTTCTACAGTCTGAATAAACACTATCTTCTTATACAAGTCTAAAGTTGTGTCATCCTATTATACTTCATCAATGGGTCAATAGGGCTATGTGATACTATATTGTGAGGCATACTACCCAACTTAAAATAAATTACTAATACTGTAACAGTCTTAAGGGGATCCTATAATTTAAAAAAGTTCTTGTAAATAACGTACAAATTCTTATTGGGCTAGACGGGGAACGGATCTTAGTACTTATTAGGGTCTCCTATTGTATCATGTTGGTAATGGCCATCTTAAGTCTTAATCATATAGCTCATAGAATACATGTGTCATTAGTAAGAATGGAAGCGTTAATGACCTTTAAGAGGAAAAGGGAAGGATAACCCGTATCGAGTTACGGATACAAATTACGTGATTTAAAGCTAAGAATAATCAAATCACAATCTAGAGGAATAACTCAAACTATCCAATTCTAACTATCATGCACAAAATTGAAGGTTCAAGATTACACTTTTCATCCTAGTAAACTATATATCCTAAATTAGAATAAGATCACTTGGCCTATAATCAAAGGAGTCGAGTGGCACGAGTTAAAAGATAGAGAAAAGAAGAATCATAATTTAGTCGTCGCGCAATTAGCGAACGCTAAGGTTTTGGAGGAACAAGATATGAAATTACAATAGAGGGACTCTAGTTACTATCATGGTTTCCTAAGGAAAGGCAGCGAGCAAATCTCCGTATTTGAGATGTGACCAAGGGGAATGTCATACTCGTTGCTCTGGGCTTCCTGAGGTACTGTCTGCTAATATCAAGACAAGGATCTATATCCTAACATTATCTCACTATGCAAATTTGGTTCAGTCCCTACATTCAATCTCGGATTTCCTATTGGTTCCTCAATACTAGGGTCAACATTAGGGTCAAATCTCTAGCTAGCTCTAGTAGTGCCTATACTACACTTAAGTCATTCTTAATTACGTCAAGGAATAATGGTAAGCTATTCTATAGATAAGGGACGCTAGGGTTCAATAAGCATTCTAACTTAGTGACGTGTCAAGGTTCTAGTTACTCTTACTAGGAAGGTTACCCTACTTATTATCTAATAACAAGGTCTTCTATTTTTTAGGAGAAGGCTATACTCAAGGAACTAAGGAAAGGGCACATGAATCAAGCATGATACAATTATTCAACGGAATGGATTGGAAGGAGGATGAGTCATAGTCAGATGTGGATGAGATCCTATACTCCAATCCTATTTGCAGGCTTGCTCGGTACAGTAACGTAATCGAGACAATATGCTCTGACCTGCATGGGCCACCACATAAACATGTCATGCCCCAGTCCCAAAAATACGTAAGACTAGGACACGTGAGCATGCCAGCCGTATGAATATGGCACTCCAATGTATGGAAACCATAACACACGTACGCTGTATATGAATAACAAAATCCATAAGTGGTATAAATCCAACACAAGTCACATGGTATAATCTAGATCTCATCTAAAGAATTCAATATAAGTAAATGACCATTTACTATGAAACTAGATCTCAATGGAAAGTATCTAAAGCTGGTAGTCGGATGGAAACAAATCCACTACCGAACTAGAATATGGAATAAACAAGATAAATACAAAGTAAGAATATCAACTACCAATCATGGGCTCGACGAGAAGACCTCATCGCGAATGCGTAGTAAGTCCGAACCTGTGCTCCTGTGAATACTCATGAACAATACACTTGGAAATGGTCCAGGTCCTCAGAGGGACATAACAAGATACAGAAAAATATGCCATAAAGTAAATACTGTAAAACTCCAGGGTGACCTAACCATCTAAGTGAAATGCAACTTGAGGACAACTTGAGAGTATGGGAAAGTGTAGAAAAGACATATGCTGACGTAATTTACCAATCGTGACAACTGGCTAGTATATGCCACATATGCCCCCAATACCAGGGCGCATGTATATAATAACATCCATACCGCTCCGAAGAATGGGGAATCTGCATAATATAACGTCCATACCGCACCGAAGAACGGGGAATCTGCAAGTATATAACGTCCATACCGTTCCGTCGAACGGGGAATCTGAATAAAGGAAGTGGGTATCCCATACGCCTACTAGTAGTCCTCCCCGCCCAATGATCTAAACACGTTGTATCCACAACACGCGTCAGCTACTACGCCTCAGCGTCGTAACTCTGGTTCATAGTCTATCGTTAGAGCAAGGGTCCATCCTTACAACCAACAAGGACAAGGATGGGACCATCGTACCACGCTAGTCTATGCTCCACCTACTAATAACTGCTAAGTCTTCTAACATGCATCACTATTAGCAGCTATTCCCTATCCGTCGTACGTCTACACGTATAGGTGGCCAGCTACATACGCAGGACCGTGCCTATATGAGACTCACAACACGTGTAAGAAATGTGTCAAGGCCTGGGAGTCATACCAATAACTCCACAACTTTAGGTGGGTCTACTAGACACTAGGTCAGACACCAGTTCTAACGTCAACGCCTCCGTTGACTGCACCCGAGTCTCTCTCGGATGCGCACAGTTTAAAATAAGTAAACATGCAACTAATAATATAGAATTTAAACAGTACAACAAAGGCAAGGTATACTTGCATGGCAAGCGGTTGTGTAGTCCCGATAACCCGCTCCGGAAGTCGCATAGCTAAATCCAACAGATCTTCGGGGTCAGCGTGCACAGGTACGGGAAGCGGAGTGACTACTGCGGTTTGTCCGACGTGGGTGACGGGTTTGAGATTGCTAAGGGTGATGGTTAAGGGTGATACCGATCATGGTGATTAGGTGAGGAGGTGAGGAGGATGCTGTAGAGGGTGACTGGGACGCTACTAATGATGGTGGTGAAGGTGATGACTAAGACGACGATGATGATAATGATATGGATAACGATGACGATGGAAGCGATGATGATGATTACAGATGACGAAGATGGTGATGACAAGGATGATGGTGGTAATGAAGATGACGAGAATGATTAGGGTTTCATGTGTTGAGGATGGATGATGATGATGCCAAGATCGATGATGATTTCATGATGGTAATGACGACCACGATGATGATGGTGGACGAGGATGATAAAGATGACTAGGATGATGACGACGAGGGCGAGGTCGATGACGGCAGGGATGACAATGTGGATGCTAGCGATTTTGAGGACGACGATGTAGGTGATGGGATGAGGTTTATGTTGATGGTGGTAGTGTTGGTAGAGTTTCATAGGGAAGATGATGATGTATATTATGATGATGATGTTGGTGGTGGCTACTGAACTTCGGCCAGCGAGGGGGAGGGTGGTCCGGCCAACAAGAGGAGGACAAGGAGGATAGGGGGCTGTGGTGAACGGAGGGCATAGGGGAAACGGGGATGAAGTCCGAGAAGAAGTCAAAGAGGGTGGTGGTAATGGTGTTTACTCGATGGTGGTGGAGTCGACACTCCGACCAAGGGTCCGGCCGTGGGGAAAGGACCAGGGAGCAAGGCTGAGGTCGAGGAGAAGAGGGGGACCGTGATGGGTGGTGGACAGGGTGGTCCGATGTGTCGCTCGAGGAGCATCGAGGGGGATGACAGGGAGTACATTAGGAAGATGGTAAGGGTGGTGGTGGTGTTCAATGGTGATGGGGAGGAGGAGGAGCTCCATGTCGTCCAGGCGGAGGAGGGAAGAAGTGGAGGCTGTGGTGATGGTGGTCCCGCAGGGAGGAGCTCAGGGACTGAGCATCGAGGAGGTCCGGCGAGTTTGCGTCGAGGAATGAAACCGGGGTCAGGTGGGCCGGAGATGAGATCCGTCGTGGTGGTGGGGATCTGTTATCCGGGAGAAGGAGTAGGGTGGTCAGAGAAGCTAGCGGGGGAGTCCGACGAGGTTCAGCGGGGTTCAGTCGAGGGGGAGGTCGTCGAGAGGGTGGCTGCTGACTCCGACGGCGGCTTGGATCTCCGGTCGGCTAGCTGTAGGGAGGAAGGAGAGGAGCTCGGCGCTGGTGGTGGTGGTCCGGAGAGTCGAGGCCGGCGGGGTCTGCTCGGCGCTGTGCCGGCGGGGTCAGGGTCAGCTCCGGCCATGGGGAGGATGGGGGAGTGAATAGTACGTGAAGGGGGGGTCGGCTGAATTGGGGGATTTAGGTTTTGGTTTGGGGATTTGAGTTTTAGGTCAAGAAGAAAATAGAAAAAGTAATTTTATACATGTATAAATTTAGGCTTGGGTTTGACCTAGGATTAGGACTTGGTCAACACTACTTGGTATGGGCCTTGGGCTCGCATGGGGATGTTGGGAGGGCTGGAATTTGCATTAATTAAATGCAAGGATAATTTAATATACGGGGCGATGTGCGCGCGTTGCACATCCCGAAAAATTACGAAAAAAATCCACGTGAAGGGAAAAATTGGGTTTCTTCACGTATTGTCCAACGGTGGGGACATCTCAATGCATTTTTGTATAACAGCCCCCAACAATTAGAAAAATTGCACAAAGGAAAAAATTAGATTTAATTTATTAAAATTACCGCGCACGGTGTTCCGGAATTAATTAGGAGCACCCGGGAATAAAATTAGACGGGACAAGGGTTAGGGACGTAGAGGATACAGTGTAGAATATTAATAAAAATTTGGGTCGCACAAAACGGTCAAGATTGGTTCCCAATTTCGATTGGGACGCACATGGGTACGAAGATGTGATTTTATTTAGAATTATGAAATAACGTCCACGACGTTTATTGTGCGACTAAAATATCGTACCAGAAAGCATGATTAATAATTACACAAAGGTCAGAAAGGTAGGTGGGCACGTCTAGGACAATGTTGTGAAATTTGTAGACAGACAATGGCCGGTGAGGTGCTCCAATTATCGAAGCAACGGTAAGGTGCGCTACATGATAAAATAATGTACAGTTAATTCAAATGCCGTGTTCTAAATTCTAATTGTGTTCAAACTAGCCCTAATTCTACTATATAAGCCAAGTAAATATAATTTCGGGTGAGGGGGTTTATACTATTCACCCCCTCTAGAGTGACTACAGTTGCCCATTCACCCGTTCCTATAGCAGAAATGAGATTCGTCAACCTACCTCCATGGTGGAAGGAATGCAACTTGGTGCTCGTTAAAATGAAGAAGGAAGAGATCATATTTGTATATCTCGACCTCCTCGAAGATGAGTATTGTGCTTCCTCCCCAAGAAGATTTTGCTCCTACAATGCCATTGTCCTAGACCAAGAAGATTTTGTCCCCGTGGGTGCCTTGTTAGATTCCGAAGAGGACGTCATATAGCCGATACAAGTACTGCTCAACCATGATCCACAAGGATAGGCCGGAAGCATGCGAAGAAATATGATCAAGTTCCCAACGTAAACTTGCCATCCACCTTAGCAGCAAGTCCCGCGGAAGACTCATCAAACACCCAACCGCGGAAAAAGCCAATTAGACCTGGTTTGACAAGTCCTTATGGAATGACGTGTCACAGTGTCTCGTAAAACTATACTCATTTGACATTCTAACTCAGTTAGCCAACATCCTGGCTCGGTTCTTTGTGCATGAGCTCCTACGTATATCCAAGGAGACTAGGGATGCACTTCGAGAAGCTCTCTTATTGGAGGAGTCCTACTTAATGAAGATGTACCTCATCCAGAGGTGAATAATGAATGTCCGCACTGCCATAACGTAAACCAACAAGTTCCTAACATTACCTTCTTACAAGAAGACATTCTGTTGAAACGCAACCAGCATGATCGACTCTTGTACGTTACCGGTTACATTGGCTCAATCAAGGTGGACTGGATGCATATCGATCTAGGATCATCTCTAAGCATCATTTCTAGAAGCCTGCTGAAGACCATGAACATACCTATGCATCGGCTGTCAGCTACCAACACCACTATTCTTGGCTTCAGTGCCGATAGCAACATCCCTTTTGGGAAGATACATTTGAAGTGCTGCATCAGGGACCTCCAAAAAAAAGTGATGTGCTATGTTATTAATGTAGAAGTGTCCTATAATGTACCGTTGGGACGACCATGGATTCATGAGAATTTGATTATACCTTTGATTCTCTACTAATGCTTCAAGTATACGGACATACAAGGGAAAGTCAGAACCGAGTTTGCGGGTGTCAATCCCTTCAAGGGCTTGGAGGCGTACTTCTCAGATGCTCTTCTCTATAAGTCAACACCGTCCAGGAAAAGAGATGGTAATAAAGCTGACGATAAAGCAAAGGCTAACATGGCGGACGAAGAACCTATGGTGCTCTCTTTCAGAGGTTACAGAGGAAGGACCAGTGTCACGAGGAATCGAAGAACTTCGTCATTGATTTTAGTACTCTGAAAGCGCACAGAGGCGTGGTCATAAATAAGCCACTGTTATCATTACCTCAGCATCCTGACTAAGTTGGAGTCTCCTCTTATCATCAGCCTAGATACCTTGAAATTATCAAAAGGTTCGGACATAAACAAACCCCTCGTCATCAACTTGGCCGACCAAAATCCCTGTAAAGAGTCGAATAATGTCGAGCCACTTGTCATCGATCTCTCCGCCTTGGTAAAAGACTCATAGACCCTTATCTATGAAGAATGGAATCTTAGTCATCTGGCGACTCCAGATAGTACCGAGAGGTCCATCCATTGGATACGATTGATTTTGTACACGGAGGCTCCCTTGTTGATACTTGTAACGTTGGATTTCCAGATGGACGACCCTCCTAGCTTAGAAAAAAGTGTAATCTTTCTGGTAAACTCCCTATTAGAAGAACAACACACTATTGTTGGCATAAGCATGTCACGGTCAACTTAATTTTTACAATCGATAAAACTCTGATTCGATATATACAAGTACAAAATGAAGACTACTACATTCAAGACTGCGACACTACAACAGTACACGATTGACAAAGACTGCAACAGAAGATTTGTAATTTTATTTTGGTCTATGTATTCGTATTTTATTTTGAGTCTAGGTATATGTACATCGAGTCACACTGCCATTAGGAAACTTACTATACCCATATTCAGTCTGCTCGAAACTGACTCAAACCCAACATTCAGGCCACAAAAATAAGTCCAAAAAAATGACCTCAAATCTAGTTAAACTGGACTGAACTAATCTGATCTAAAGAGACAGAACTCAGTACGAACTCGGGCCAAACTTGGTCCCCCAGGATCCAGTCTTCCTGGATTGTCTCTGTCAAGATCAGGGTACAATGTTTAAATTTATGAATGTTGAGCACCAAACTCTGGCCGAATGCGGTTTAGAAAAACTCAATAAATAGAGATAAAATTCTACCTTTCCAAATCACTCAATTTTATTCAATCATCTATTCTCTTTTATACTCTTTACCTGAGCTACAAACTTCTCATTCCCAAGAGCAATTCTACAGCCTTCTAGTGCAAAGCGTGATCTCGGTTAAAAGTCTCGAAGAGTTGTAAAAGCTTGAAAATTAAGTTTTTGTTCAAGTGTTTGAAGTTGGTGAGTACTTCGGATCGAAGCTCGTGGTGTTATAAGAAGTTGGCAAACCTTCAGATCAAAGCTTGTGCTGTAAGCTATTTCATAAATAGTGGATTAACATCGAGAAGAGTTCTCGAGACTGGATTAGTCCTCCACGAGGAAAACCAGTATACATTATGGTGGTAGCGTTTGTGAATTCTTATTTAGCATTTACTTTGCTTAGTTATTTCCATAATTATTCGCATATTTCCATACGTATTATATGGAATAAGTAGAAATAGCACCAGCATATAAAAGGAGCATGAGCGGGAAGCAAGGTTCGAGTTTCACTAGGTCCGGTTGGTGTTGGATGAGACTATGCGTGTGGATCGCGCATCCACCGGGAGGCCGGCCCTGGGGTAATCCACATTTTGTGTTGACCGTTTGGCGGGGTTCTCGGCGTACTTGTGGGCGGTTGTGTTCTACCGCGAACACGACTCGGCAACCAGGGTGGGTCAATGGTGGATGGAAGATTGGCAGCAAGAGACGGTGACAATGGGAGTCGTCCTCAATCTTTCGGGGTGTGAGGCACGGCTTTGGCGAGCATGTATCGGGAAGATGCTCAGGTGGGTGTAGTCTGCAGTCGGGGATGTCGTGACCAACCGACACGACGAGGAACCCGGTGTTGTCAGTTCCGCACAGTCGGAAGGGAAGGGAAGGGAAGGGAAGGGAAGGAGTCTTGGGTTTGATCAACAGTCGACAAGGGATCAGATATAGAATTGGAGAGGTGTAGTAGAGAGTTGGGTTGTTGAGAAAGTTACATGCACGGAGGGAGAAGTCGGCCGGTCTCTTACTCTAAGCCTACAACCAAATGCTTACACCCTTTTTACAACCGCCACGTGACGCCCACGTGGCGGCCACGTGGCGGCCGTCCATTGGATGGGGGGTATGTGGGACCCGATGTCCGTCACGTGTCCGTCACGTAACAGAAGTGCCATGTGATAGCCATTTACTGGATGAGAAGTGGGGCCGGATGTGGCTCACGTAGCGGGGGGAGAGAAGGTTGTAAGAAGATTGTAAACATTCGGTAGTAAACTTAGCATTTTCCCTCTAATATATATAGCTAAGTTAGCCTACCCTAGTCTTTGTTGGATAAGGACAATTTGATTTGAATATCAAGTTTTTATTTATTTATATATAATATGAACAAGTTCTTGATTTTACACCCCCCTTTCATATCGACAAGTACATGCATGTTTATTTTATTTAAACAAATAAATATCTTCATTTATGGTAAATTAATTTAATTTAAATTATTTATTTATTCACTTAATATTTATTGAAAATGCTTAAGTAATATTACTTAGAAATATTCATTTTATTTGGTATTTTTTTCAATAATCCAATTGAAAAATGTGTAGATATATAATTTAGTTATGGTTATATCTTTATATTTAATTACTTATTTAATTTAAATCTTAAATTCATTTAGAACTAATTGTATCTAATTACTACTTTTCTATCAAACATATTTTCGTCTAAATTTTCTCCTCATAATTCTATTGTATTGTCAAATCATTAACTAAAAATTATAAAAATACTAATTTTGGGACATGAGCTTACAAAGAAGAAAAGAATTATCGCAATACTGTTAATGTATCTCTAATGGCATTAACATACAAGGTAACTACGAATTCTCTCTACGAAGATTTTACTTTTGATGAATTATCTGATACTTTCAGTGACTTGTTAAAAGATCGTAAAAAGATAAAAAAAATAAAATAAGTATAAGCAAATTAGGAAAGAACTTCAGGACTTACCGACTGAGTATATGAAATAGTCTCAATAATTAGATGAGATTAAATCCACTTCCAATGACACGAATGAGGTATCTTCTTTAAAGTTAAGTTTGCATAACGCTATTGAAAGTATTGAAAAGAGTACACAAGAGAATGCAAAACTTAATGAACTCTATGGGTCAGAAAAGAAGAAGTATAGCTTAGCTGCACAGAGAATAGATGCACTTACTGCTAAGTTCTTGGTTCCCAGCACCGGGGCCTTTATGTCAGGGAAGAACTCCTCCATTCCTGGAAGCTCCGTGACCTCACCTTGGCTGGTGACTCCAATCGGATAGCTGAGAAGATGTCCTGGGAGGTCACTGTCGAGCGTCTCTTGAGAGTACAAATCCCAATAATTTCCAGCAATCCTGCTCACCTTGTGCACATGACCGACCTTGAGGTAAGCCGGACAAGCCATCCAGCTTGGACAACCCCCGGGATCAGGGCAACCCCTCCGACTCCCAAGTCCCCACCTCTCCGTAAAAAAGTCTCCGCGGTCCACCCCAACTCCATTCTATTAGTTGAACTAGCAATCCACTAGGCCCATATTTCCAATTCCCACTGAGAAGAACTCGAGTAGCTCAAGGAGAGGAACTCGGAATCCGAGCTCCACGACGCTCAGAACCGAAGACTTCGACACCGCTGCCATTCCCATTCGCCAACGATTTTTTTGATATTTTTGGTCAAAAGCAAAAGATGACCAGATTTAGTTTCGTCTCGGACAATCCAACTCTTCGGACCGGTCCTGCTTGTACACCCACTCGACGCTTGCTCTCTGGGTGGAGGAATGCGTCGTCAAGCATCCCAAGATGCTCATACCCCAAAGCCATCCGGAAGCCGTACGTGGATCTGTCGCTAGATGCTAAGGTTGGTAAGCACCCATGGCAATCTCAGAGTCCCGGGCACCATCTATTGACCTCTGATTGATGTTGGCCGAAAAATATTGAACAAGAAGAGAGATTATGACAAGATATTGCCATCAGAAGAGAAGACCTCTGAAATTAACAATAAGAAAATTGGGTTGTACCTCGACCAAACTGTGACCACATTAGTGGATAACTGATGATTGATATTTAGTTTGTAATAAGTGTTCTATGAGTGATAAGTGTTCTTCGACCAAACTGTGACCAAAGCTAAGGTCTTTATACCAGGAATCCAGAGTTCAAGGGGGATCAGTTTCTAATGAGGATAGTGGAGCAGTTTCTGCACAAGCAACTTTGGAATGTTCAAGGAGATTTCAGAACATGTCCTGAAGGACACCTAGTGTTGGTTATAGTTCCAACAGATAGGACAGTCCAAATGTTGATAGGATTCCTAAAAGGTGTAGTGTCCTAATTTTGATAGTCTGACAGTTCTTTTAATAAATAGGACTCCTAAAAATTGTAGTGTCCCTAAAAAACATACTTGTACTAAATTAGTACTTTCTAGCATCAGTTGTTTGAGAATTCAGAGGAATAGCAGGTATTTAGTTGGTGGTGAGACTTTTTGACTTGTAAAGCTGGATGGTATTTGTATGGTTTTGTGGCAATATTAATAAAGTTGGGTTGAGTTCTTATTCAGATGCTCCTGGATGAGAACTTACTCTTTCATCTAAAAAAACAAAACAAAAAAAAATTAGAAAGATATCCATAAACATGGGAACACATTCTAAGAGCATCATTAGAAGATGGTGCACAAAATTTCATCTCGAGGTCAATTTTGTTTAAAAAAAAGGTAAATATTAATGACTTGGTTTGTATGTGAATAGGTATAGAATGATAAAATGAGCTTTGGTCCCAAAAATTGTGTGATAAAAAATTAATGTAGAAAAAAAATAATGTAAAAATAGAGCACAAGAAGATTGTCGTCTAGGCTCTTTCTAGTCTAGGGGAGATTGCGAGCTTAAAGTGCATATCCCACAAGGTACCACTGTCAACTAGTCGTCTAGGTTTTATGGCATAGATATCTTGTCTAGGAATTTGACACTCGAGTTCTATCCTCCGTGAGACACTCGAGTCATGGATCTCTTTCCGACTTTAATCTACAATAAAATAGTTACATTTGTGAGTTTTGCTCTGAAGGACATTCATACAACCTTTTATTTAAAGGGTTCACCGACTTCCACACAAGCTTATTGAGACTCGTCTTACTGTATCTGTATTATTATACGAATACGAATTTCTGTATTGCAACCCTCCGTTGAATTTTTGGGGTTCGCCGACCCCTTCGGTGGAACACTCAACACCGGTAAATTTTCATGCATTCAATATAAATAATAAAGTAAAATTAAAAGAAATAGACACATTCTCAATAAATAAAGTATGAAAATAAATATTCAGCAAATTCACACGCATCATACAAACTAAGTCTGAAAAAAAATATCCAGTAAGAATCACAACTGGTACTGGATGTGAACAAATAAAGTCTGAAACACTATCTCAATACATAAATGATCCAAAATCATGGGCCAAAAGTCTGAAAACAAATAAATTGTCCTAACTAGGACTACTGCTGATCCGGAGGAGGAGCACCGCGGTGAGCCTAGGAGATGAGCATGTCCAAAGAACAACTACTGCTGATCAGGAGGAGGAGAAGGAGCACCGCTACAAATCTGGGATATCAACAAGGCCCACTACTCCGGTGAAATCATCATGGCACCCGATGAAGGAGTTTGTGTAGTCGATGTAGATGTCGATGCCAAGGACGTATCTGCTCCAAAGCTGTCAGTCGAGCGTTGCAAGTATCCATAACAGATAATAACCTCACAGTACTCTGCTCCATTGACCTGCTCATCTGAACCTGTGACGTCTGCAGCCTCGCCAGTGCATCGCCCATGGCTACATGCGACCCCTCTAGCACCGTCATATTGCGCTCTATTGACGTGGCCAGATCTCTCAGCTCTGCGATGCTACGCTCAAGTGAATCAAAATGTACTACGATCGTCGCATCGTCCATCTGCGATGTGGGCTGCAACGTAATCCTCTGCAGCAACTCGTAATGTAGAGATGCAATTTGATGGTCAACCCTCTCCTACTGTAAACCCCCTGATTTTTTCAGGATTTTTAAAAAGTTAAATTTCACAATTTTCTGAAATTTTCTGTAATTTTTAACTAATTAAAATCAAGGTAAGATGGATTTAAACAAATTTTAAATGATGTTAATCAATATTAAAATATTATGAAAATAATATTTTTAGGTGTAAAATAAAATATTAGACATAGGGTAATTTTCTTGGAATTTATTGGACCCCGAAAATATTTTTAAAGCCCTAAAAACTAATTATTTATTAAACCAAATTAAACCCTAGAATAAACCCGGTTTATTTTCAATTGAACTGACCCGAACCGGACCGGACCCGGTCTAGCTGAACCGGGCCCAAACCTTAGTGGGTCGGATCCGGGCCCGTTAGCCGACCCGACACGCTTCGACCCGACCCGTCCCATTAACCCTAAACCTAACCCCCGTTTTCCCCGACCCTTCGGCTCCGCCGCCCTCTGCCCGCAACCGCCGGCTGCCCCTCTCCCCGCGCCGCTCGGCCTCCCCGCAACCGCCGGCGACCCCTCGGTTCCCCTCCCTGCAACCGCCGCCGCCGACCGCCCTTCCCCCTTCCTGCTCCTACTATAAAACCTACCGTCCTCCGCCTCTCTCCCCGTCTCCCCGCTGCTCCTTCGACTCCACCAGCGCCGTCGTCATCCGCCTCCGCCTCCCTCCTCTGCTCTAGCCACCTCAGCCGCCTCCGTCGTCCCTGGCCGACCTTGCCGGCAGCAGCAGCAGCGGCCCGCCTCCGCCTGTGCTCCGCCAGTGCCACCTCCAGCTCCGGGACCGAGCCGACGAGCCGATGATCCCGATGAGCCGCCACCTCCTCTGCCGTGCCAGCTCCGGCAGCTCCGACGGCGAGAAACCCTAGCCTCTGTCGCCGTGTCGCGACGCCTCGCGGACACGAGTATTTTCAGCCCTCTTTGGAGCCCTGTTTAGGTAGCCTTTTCTCTATCCTCGCTCCCCGTTTCTTGTTCCGTCTGATGTGACGCGAACCTTAAGTGACCCTCTCGATATCCGTGTAACCCGCTCGGTGTGTCGCGTCTTGTGGCGATCGCGAACTGCGATCCAAAATCAAGAAAATATCCACCATGTTTTTCCCCTGAACTGAGTGCGCCCCTTCAAACGGGACGACTTGGTCGTGTGTGGACTTCACCGAAAGGTGCGCGCCGTTGATACGTACATGTGGAATTTCGTGGAAGTTGATTTGGATGTGCGTGCACATCGGAATCAACGCGTATCCGTCGATAACGTCCCGTATCGATCGTGTATTGGAACTCATTGTAACTTCGTGTACACACGTCGGATCAAAACGAAACTTATGCCATCGGACTCGTAGCAATACGCTGGTCCTGTGACCCAAGTTTGGTTCGATTCTGAGAACGTTGACAAAATTGCGAATCGTGGGCCCCACAGCTCCACTTGACGGACGATTTTGTGATCGACTCATCGGAATCCAGTTCTGGACGTTCCGTTCGGTTCGTATCGTCCTTCTGGACTTGTTGACACTAAGTTTGACGAATTTGGAGAACATTGTCTCTGACACATTTTTCGGTGCGAAGCGGCCCACCTATGGACCCCGCTTTGACCAAGAACTGTCATTTTTGTCCTTGTGTCCAAATTGGACTAAAGGACAGGCATTTCTAGCTATTTGATATTTTTTGAATCTGATGGTGATATTTATTTCAGCAACCGGAGGAGTATCTGCAAATTCCACTGATACCAGAGCTATAGTTGGAGTCAGAACCCCAAGCAAGTGTACCTTGCCAACTTGCAGTTCTTGTTACATATTTTCTTGACTTATTTATATGTTGTACATGCTTAACCTAGGACCATGTGACATTATTTAGCGTCCGAATAATATTCGGGTGCCAACACCGTACGCGGAGTTGAGTAACGTCACCTAGACATGGATATCGAGACCCTATACATTCTCGTGCTTGCCTTATCCAGTACATCATGCCTCAGGACACCTGACACTATTCATGAGACAGAATCTTCCTGAGATATTCATGGTGATTCTGTATAGGCTACATGTTTCATGACAGATACTTTATTCATATGCTTAGATCTCATTATGACTTGTTGCATTAGTTATGATTTCGCGTGACATGGACATGAGACATCGTGAACCTGTGACGTGTGATTACATTGGGTGGGGAGAGATTTACCAGACAAAAGGCTGATTATATATATATATATATATATATATATATATATATATATATATATATATATATATATATATATATATTACTTTACTGGAGGTGCCTTAGACTCCATAGAGCTTTGGTACATTACTGGCCCTTCGAGAGAATACTGTTATGGGTTTCCTCGATACAGATCCTATAGTAGTCTCAGCCCGAGTATGATTAAAACTCTCACTTGCATATCACTTAGCTGGTTATATATTTTACCCTATTATTTCATTTATTGGTACACTGCATTATTTTTGGCATGATTTATTCTTGTACCTTGCTATACCCCCTGAGGACCTGGATTATGGATTATGTTCCCAGGATTAGCAGACGAGATCTATCCCGAGGTATACAGGACCGGAGCATTAGCAGGAGCAGAAGTAGGAACAGGTGCATACATTGGAGCAGAAGCAGGAACTGAGGACGAGGTGATTGCCGAGGATTTCTCCTGAGTATATGTTTTTCTATACTCAGTTTTGATGCTATTTACATTCTTGTTTAAATAAACAATTATATCAGACTTGTTATCGGGTTGTTCCCCGATTTATTTACTTGTGACTTGATGATGATTATATTTCCTTTTGTTGATATTGATGTATTCATTTATGTGGATGAGATTAGTAAACACTTATTGTTGTATTACAGCTTAAGTACGCCCCGATGGATCCATTAAATTGGGTTTGTCCATCGGTGTGTGCTGCTGGCCATTGCCACGTGTCTAGTCCCTCGATATTTTGGGACTGGGGCGTGACATAATTTTTGTGGTGTCCTATGCAGGTCAACGACTAAATTGCTTCGGTTTTAACTTAGGGACCGAGCAAGCCTGCAATAAGAATAGGATAAGTTTTTAGGATCTCATCCACTTGCTTGAAACGTTCTTGATATCTATATCGGATTCAAATTAATTTCTTGACTTGCATCCTGCCTTGATTCCTGTGCGCCTCTTATTGTGTATTTTGGATGCAGAGTTTTGGATCCACGAGCAAATGACGAGACTCCTGCAAGATCACCACGAGATGCTGTGGTAACCAACGAAGAGGAAGTAACACCAGTAGGAGAAGGTCAATCAGCTCAACAACATAGTCAAGCAAATCAGTATACCTCGAGAATCCAGCAAGATGACACTTTACCGCAGTTCACTCCACCAATGCCCGTATTCCCACAAGGGCAAGCTATGGACGGACAACAGATGTTTCAAATGTACTACACGATGATGCAAGCCTATCAGAAGGTTCAACAAAGCCAAATGAAAGAGTTCATTTACAGACTTAGCTCTGAGCTACGGAAGTTAATCAGCTCTGTTGCAATGGACGTTCTTGCTGCAGCACGGGCCATGGAGTGCATCACCAGGATAGAGTCCAGCCAGAAGCGGCCACATGCACCAGACCAAGCACAGCAGGAAAGAGCTGCAAAGCGACCACAGATGAATCCACCATAGAGAGCAGCACCAAGAGCCTTATTCCTTCCTACTTGTCACTACTGTGGCAAGATAGGTCATATTGATAGGGAGTGCAGACGCAAGTTGGGACTGTGCTTGATTTGCGGATCCAGCAAACATTTAACCAGAAGTTGCACGATGCATCGAGGAGAAGCACCAATGGTTAACCAACAAGCGTTACCAGTACCGAGGCCAGACTATCCAGCATTGAGAGCACCGCAAACGGGAGTTGAAGGAGTCATACCACCAACTCCAGGAGGGTATCAACCGAGGCCACCTTTGATACCCCAGGCACTACTCTTCCAGCAGGCTTAGCCTTTGTCACGCCCCAGTCCTAAAATATCGAGGGACTAGACACGTGGCAATGGCCAACAGTACACACCGATGGACAACCCAATTTAATGGATCCATCGGGCATACTTAAGCTGTAATATAGGTCTAAAACCTATAGGTCTAAAACCATAGTAAAAACTAATCTCATCCACACACAGAATAATAAGAACAACAGCAAATAAAGAAAGTATATCAAAGTCCAGTCTCAGCAGAGTATGTCGGGGAACAACCCGATAAGAGTCTAAAATACTGGTTCATCAGACCAGAACAAAAGAGTCCAAAAATAAAGTATCTGAAGAGTACAAATATCATAAGCTCAAATAAAGTCTTCAGCCATCACCTCTACTTCTATGTTAGGTTCTCCTTCAGCAATAGCTCCTGGTACAGCTTCAGCTCCTGTCCCATAAACCTCGGGATAATGTTCTTCTGCTAAACCTGGGGACATCATCCATTCCAGGTCCTCAGGGGACATAGCAAGGTACAGATAATACAAGCCAAATAAAATGCAGTGAAATAGTAAATAGCATAAGCAGGGTATCTACATAACCATCTATGTGAAAATGCAACTGAGAGCATCACTAGTACTCAGGCTGAGACCGCTACAAGCTCTGTGTCAGGGAGCCGGTAGCAGTAATAACAAGTAATGGGTCTAGCTCTGCTCGAGAGTCTACAACCTCACAATAGTAGTATATATATATAACAGTCTGTAGTCTGTGTGTCTCTCCCCACCCAATGTAACCACACGTCTCATGTCCATGTCACGTGAGATCAGAGCTAATGCATCAAGTCATAATCTAAGAATAAAATATCTATGTCCATCCTGTATCCTACACAGAATTACCTTGAATATCTCAGAAAGATTCTGTCAATGTATGGTGTCAAGTGTCCTAGGTTATAATGTACTTGATAAACAAGCACGAGAATGTAAAGGGTCTCGAAGGTCCATATCTAAATGACTTACACAACTCCGCGTACGGGGTTGGCACCCGACTGTAATCGGACGCTAAGTATGTCATACGGTCCTAGATTATATCATGTACACTAGTCACAGAAAATAGAGCAAGAGAACAAAATAAACTAATAAACTGTAATTTATGGCAAGGTACACTTGCCTGGGATTGGAATACCAGTAGCGGTCCTTGTAACAGTGGGTTCAGCAAATACTCCTCCAAAAGCTGAAATGAATATTACCAACAGTCTCAGAACATAGGAAATAGCTAGAAACGCCTGTCCTTAAGTCCAGTTTGAACACAAGGACAAAAATGACACTTCTGGGCCAAAGCGGGTCCATATGTGGGCCGCTTTGCACCGAAAACCCGGTCAGGGTCAAAGGTCTCCAAATCAGTCCAACTTAGTGTCAACAAGTCAGGAACGTCGATACGAATCCAACGAAATTTCCAGAATTAGATTCCGATGAGCCGTTCTCAAAATCGCCCGTCAGGTAGAGCTTGTGGGGCCCACGATACGCGATTTTTCAACGTTCTTAGAATCGAACCAAACTTGACCCACAGGACCAGCGTAATGCTACGAGTCCGATGGTGCAAGTTTTGTCTCGATCCGATGTGTATACACTAAGTTACAGTAAAATACAGAAAAGTCGGATACGGTGTGTTGTTCGCGGATACGCACTGATTCCGGTGTGCACGCACATCCGAATCAGCTTCTGCGAAAGCCCGCACGTCCGTATCGACGACGCGCACGTATCTGTGAAGACCGCACGCGACCAAGTCGTCCCGTTTGGCGGGGCGTACTCAGTTCCGGGGTGAAACAGGGCTAAGTTTTTCCTATTTTTGGATCACGGTTCGCGATCACCACAGGTCGCGATGTCCCGAGCGGTTTGCACGGGCACCGAGGGGGTCATACAGGCTACGCGATGAAATTTACGGAATAAAAAACAGAGCTACGAGTCAAAAGTTATGGGTACCTGAACAGGGCTTGAAAATCAAGTACAAATCGTGTCCGACACGCGTCTGAACTAGGGCTGTGTCCTGTTCTGTGGATCCCGTGTCCGATCGTGTCCAGGCTCGTACTCGCGTTCTGGGTCGTGTCCGTGTCTGCCGGAGTCGTCCTGGAGTGCAGGCGGAGGTGGCGCCGGTTTTGGGAGGTCGTCGACAGTCCGGGCGGTCGGTTCCGGCGCTGTGGGTGGCCGGATGTCGCCTGGGCGGAGTAGAAATTGGGGGTTCGAGTTCGACAGCAAGTTTGGGGGCCGGAGGTGGCCGGACTCAGGTGCTGGAGATAGGGCGGACCGGTCCTGGTGGTCGGGGCGGTGTCACAGGGTGGTCGGAAACAGATCGGAGGTCGCCGGAGAAGGTGAGTTCTGAAGGGGATTTCCGGCGTCCTTAGCTAGGTTTATATAGGACTTCACTGGCAGAGGGAGGGCCGGAGGTTGCCGAAAGGGGAAGAGTTACAGTCGGTCGTTCCAGGGGAGGGGAATGGTGGCGGTCGGCGGTTGAGGAAGCCGAAGAGGGTGCGTCGCCGGTGGCGGTAACGGCTGCCGGAGGGATTCGAACGGTTTGGGGGTTAGGGTTTACAAACGGGTCGGATCGGGTGCTGGCGGATCGGGTCTAACCCGGATCCGACCCGCTAGGCGAGCGGTTCGGTCTAGTTAGACCGGCCGGTCCGGTTTGGTTCACTCTCTGGTTTGGTTCGATTTATTAATTAATTTGATTTAATTATTCAGTTAAATTTTACAATAGTTTTTAATGCTTTAAAAATTCATCCGGAATCCAATAAATTCTCGGAAAAATATTCCATGCCTGGTTTTTAATTTTACACTAGAAAATATAATTTTTATCACATTTTAATTTTATTTAATTTTATTTAAAAATTCATTTTAAATTAGACTACCTTAATATTTTGGTTTAAAAATTACAGAAAATGCTAATTAATTCCAGAAAATTTAAATTTAAAAATTCTTAAAATTTTCAGGTGATTACAGCCTTAACCTGGTAGTTTTGATTTTTCTAGTAATTAATAATCTAGTATGTATTATAATTGATAATCTAGTTTATCTAAACTGTAGTTTTCTAGATTTTCTTCTCTCTGGAAATTGCATAACTTCCATTGCTTAGGGAAATGATGTTTTCATTCCCTATGTGTTTTGCTTAAAACCTCATCCTTTGATCATAATTCGTGAGAGTGATGTGCTTCGAACAATGCTTGCAACCGTGTTATCTCTGTTGACCGGTTATTCTTTGATTGCGAGGACGCAATCCTCTTAAGGGGGTAGATTGTAAACCCCCTGATTTTTTCAGGATTTTTAAAAAGTTAAATTTCACAATTTTTTGGAATTTTCTGTAATTTTTAACTAATTAAAATCAAGGTAAGTTGGATTTAAATAAATTTTAAATGATGTTAATAAATATTAAAATATTATAAAAATAATATTTTTAGGTGTAAAATAAAATATTAGATATAGGATAATTTTTCCGGAATTTATTGGACACCGAAAATATTTTTAAAGCCCTAAAAACTAATTATTTATTAAACCAAATTAAACCCTAGAATAAACCCGGTTTATTTCCAATTAAACCGACCCGAACCGGACCGGACCCGGTCTAGCTGAACTGGGCCCAAACCTTAGCGGGTCAGATCCGGGCCCGTTAGCCGACCCGACCCGCTTTGACCCGACCCGACCCGTTAACCCTAAACCTAACCCCCATTTCCCCGACTCTTTGGCTCCGCCGCCCTCCGCCCGCAATAGCCGCCTGCCCCGCTCCCCGCTTCGCTCGGCCTCCCCACAACCGCCGGCGACCCCTCAGTTCCCCTCCCTGCAACCGCCGCCGACGGCCGCCCTTCCCCCTTCCTGCTCCTCCTATAAAATCCATCGTCCTCTGCCTTACTCCCCGTCTCCCCGCTGCTCCGTCGACTCCACCAGCGCCATCGTCATCCGCCTCCGCCTCCCTCCTCTGCTCTAGCCACCCCAGCCGCCACCGTCGTCCCCGGCCGACCTCGCCGGCAGCAGCAGCAGCAGCGGCCCGCCTCCGCCTGTGCTCCGCCAGTGCCGCCTCCAGCTCCGGGACCGAGCCGACGAGCCGACGACCCCGATGTACCGCCATCTCCTCCTCCGAGCTAGCTCCGGCAGCTCCGACGGTGAGAAACCCTAGCCTCCGTCGCCGTGTCGTGACGCCTCGCGGACACGAGTATTTTTAGCCCTCTTTGGAGCCCTGTTCAGGTAGCCTTTTCTGTCTCCTCGCTGCCATGTTTCTCGTTCCGTCTGATGTGACGCGAACCCTGCATGACCCTCTCGATACCTGTGCAACCTGCTCGATGTGTCACGTCCTGTGGCGATCGCGAACTGCGATCCAAAATCAGGAAAATATCCACCCTATTTTTTCCCGGAACTGAGTGCACCCCGTCAAACGGGACGACTTGGTCGTGTGCGGACTTCACCGAAAGGTGCACGCCGTTGATACGGACGTGTAGGATTTCGTGGAAGTTGATTTGGATGTGCGTGCACACCGGAATTAACGCGTATCCGTCGACAACGCCCCGTATCGGCCCTGTTTTGGAACTCATTGTATCTTCGTGTACACATATCGGATCGAAACAAAACTTATGCCAACGGACTCGTAGCAATACGCTGGTACTGTGACCCAAGTTTGGTTCGATTCTGAGAACGTTGACAAAATCGCAAATTGTGGGCCCTACGGCTCCACTTGACGGGCGATTTTGTGATTGGTTCATCGAAATCCAGTTCTGGACGTTCCTTTGGGTTCGTATCTTCATTCTGGACTTGTTAATACTAAGTTTGATAAATTTGGAGAACATTGTCTTTGACACATTTTTTGGTGCGAAGCGGCCCATATGTGGACCCCGCTTTGACCAAGAACTGTCATTTTTGCTCCTGTGTCCAAATTGGACTCAAGGACAGGCATTTCTAGCTATTTGATATTTTTTGAATCTGATGGTGATGTTTATTTCAGTAACCGGAGGAGTATCTGCAAATCCCACTGATACCAGAGCTACAGTTGGAGTCAGAACCCTAGGCAAGTGTACCTTACCAAGTTGCAGTTCTTGTTACATATTTTCTTGACTTATTTATATGTTGTACATGCTTAACCTAGGACCGTGTGACATTATTTAGCGTCCGAATAATATTCGGGTGCCAATACCGTATGCGGAGTTGAGTAACGTCACATAGACATGGATATCGAGACCCTATACATTCTCGTGCTTGCCTTATCCAGTACGTCATGCCTCAGGACACCTGACACTATTCATGAGACAGAATCTTCCTAGATATTCATGGTAATTCTGTATAGGCTACAGGTTTCATGACAGATACTTTATTCATATGCTTAGATCTCATTATGACTTGTTGCATTAGTTATGATCTCGCGTGACATGGACATGAGACATCGTGAACCTGTGACGTGTGATTACATTGGGTGGGGAGAGATTTACCATACAAAAGGCTGATTATATATATATTACTTTACTGGAGGTGCCTTAGATTCTGACTGTCATGCCCCAGTCCCAAAATATCGAGGGACTGGACACGTGGCAAGGCCAGCAGCACACACCGATAGATAAACCTAATTTAATGGATCCATTGGGATGTACTTAAGCTGTAATACAACAGTCAGGGTCTACTGATCTCATCCACAGAATGAATATATCACTATCAACAAAAGGAAATATAAACATCATCATCAAGTCACAAATCCATAAATCGGGGAACAACCCGATAATCAAGTCTATTACAATTGTTCAAGATATAGAAATAAAGATATCAACAACAATACTGAGTATGGATAAAGTATATACTCAGAAGATACCGTAGAAATCACTCGACTTCTGGATCTGGTACTGCTCCAGTGTCTGCTCCTGTTCCTGTTTCTGCTCCTGCTAATACTCCTATTCCGTGTACCTCAGGGTCGATCTCGTCTGCTATATCTGGGAACATAATCCGGATCCAGGTCCTCATGGAACATAGCAAGGTACAGATAATACAAGCCAAAGATAACGCAGTACAGCAAATAAATGAAACAATAGGGTAAATATATAACCAGCTAAGTGATATGCAAGATGAGAGCACTACTATAACTCAGGCTGAAACTACTACAAGCTCTGTGTCGGGGAGCCGGTGTTTGTGGTATTAAATGAAAGAATGAAAGTGTATTTCAATGACGGGGTTTGTACGAAACCCGCGCCCTTTGGTTTACAAACAAACTTGTACAATGTAATCCTATACGAGGATGTGGGAGTACAATTTATTTAATCTGGGTATAAATTGCTATAGGTATCTGATCTGCGGTCGATCACTTTAGCCCTTGGACCACGCGATGTTGAAGAAGTGCCGTGGAAGACAGGTAGCAGCTTCGAAGGTTGCAGGAGAGGGTGGATGCACGATGCCGAAGTTGTCGATCCCCGCTCTTTGCCTGAGCTCCGAGCTCTCTCTCTCTCTCTCTCCTCCATGTTCGATCTTCTCCGACTGTCGACCTTGGATCTGGTATTGGTACTCTTGACCGAATTTTTTGACCTGGGATCTGATATCGGTTTCTTGACCAATTTCTTCGACCTTGTTCCCCATTGACAGGGGCCTCTATTTATAGAGTCTTTGGTGACAGTGACCACTCCGTTGGTGTAGCAACCGAGGAGTGGAAAGTATAGCACCCTTTTATACAACGGTTAAAGTAACCAATGCCTACGTATAGATGATCTTTTGACTGAGCGGGTGACGTGGGTCCAACTAAGGGGACACAACACGTACGGTTGCTACTAAGATCACGGCATAAAAGCCACGCGGGTAGGTATCCATTGTGTAGAAGAGGTTGGCGTAGAAGCCAAATGTCCGTCACCATGGCATAGAAGCCAAGTAGGCATAGAAGCCGAACAGGCGTGGAAGCCGAGTAGGCATAGAAGCCGAACAGGCATAGAAGCCGAGCAGGCATAGAAGCCGAGTAGGCGTAGAAGCCGAGTAGGCGTGGAAGCCGAGTAGTCGTAGAGACTGAGTGGGCGTGGAAGCCGAGTAGTCGTAGAGACTGAGTGGGCGTGGAAGAGATCCTGAATGGGCGTAGAAGCCGTTGCACACCGTGCTGATGTGGACGCCTTAACCGAAATTACGGCTTTTGAAGATATAACCAAATCTCTTGCAGAGATTTGCCATCACCTTATGCATTAAATGCGGAGGCATGTTTCGAAGGTCTGCAGGCCTTCTGTGCACCCGTCGCAGAGACGTGTCTTGAGAGAAACTGTCACCGCCCTGTGCAATTTAGACGTGGAGACGTGCCTCGAATCCCGTACGAAGTGCAGCTTTTGACGTGGCAGGCAGTTTGTCTGCTGCGGAGCGTAAAACAGCTCATGTTTGCCTGTGTAAAACAGGGCGGCGTATTCCCTTGTACGCAAAAGAGCGGTTTATGCTGAGGGGACTCCGGTAAACGACGGTTTGGTGATGTTTTACCAAATTCTCTGCATTAAATGGTGAGATCCGCCATCATACTGTAGGACGCGTCTCGAGAGGTCTGCCATCGTTTCCAGCCGTCGTTTGGGTAGCCGTGCATCACCTTTTGTCAGGAGTCAGAGGTCAGATTCACTGCGTGACTTTGACAGGTTTATTTCGGGGAAGATGAAGCGTTCCTCGTACGCTATCACGCTGCTTTGAGAGCGGTTGAGTTTTACGCCATGGAGGCGATGAAGAACTCTGTTTCACGCTGGAGCGGCCTGGACGTACTGTATTTATGCGGATGGTCCTTTGAGCTTTACTCTTCCCGGCTTTACTCTTCCCGCTATATTTTAGCGGAGAAAACTCTGTCATACGCCTGATGGCTCTGAAGGCCTCTGCTTACGCTGCTCTGTATCAAGAGGCTGTGTAGCTTTTCCCAGCGTATTTTTCATGCTTCTACAAGACCCCCTTCAGAGCTTTTAAATTCCTTGAAATTTGAAACGCTTTGAACGTAGCATGAATGGCCCCTCGTAACTCGAAACGTTTCTGAGTGGAGCATTGAAACGGTCGGTGCAGACTTTATGGCGGATTTATAGGGACCGCTGTGATCTCTTTTGCCTATAAAAGGCTGGGGGAGTTAGCCTGTTCTCCCCACATCTTCATCACCACGCAGAGATGATCACCGGAGTTCGCCGGGTCGATTTGAGGAAGAAGGAGATTATGTTCTTCCAGCGTGTAAGGAGACAAAAAAGACGGCATCTTCGAGCAAGTGTCCACTGCAACGATGGATCATGGAAGGATATCTTAGCCTCCCTTGCTCGGGATAATCAGCAACTTTGTATGGCGTTGCCCCAGGAGAGAGGAAGGGTCATATTTGACCACACAACTTGCAAGCTGTATCTCTTCTCCTTAGATCCCCGCGGACGAGATTAGACAAACCGTAATCTATCGTCCCTGATCGAGCTGGGTGGAAGACCCCTCAGCTGGATCGGCTATGGCGAATGGTGGATCTTCTTGTTCATTACTGTGGAAGTAAATGAACCACCATGGAAGAAGAGGAAGATCTGCACCGATGTGAGAACCCAGTAGAACGGATTCTGGGGGCGATCTTTCGACGACGATGATGAGGAAGCCCTTTGTAGATGGGATTTCCCTCATATGTAGTCATGAAAATGAAAAGAAAACCCTTGTAGATTGGATTTCTCTCATATGTAATCATGATTTTGATCTTTAATAAAAATCGTCTTTCTTCTTCATATGATCATCTTGCCATATGTTGCTGTGAAGTCTGAATATGTGCAGCTTCAACACGTCTGAATCTGTACGCCGACTCTGTAGAAAGAGTGCTAGGTCCTGTCCTTTACGCATAGCGAGTAGTTCATAGAACGCTGTAGAGCATTTTGAACATCTTAGAACTGTCCTGTTGCTGGGACTGAGGAACCGCGTAGAGCTCTGAACTTCTGATAAACAGAGTTTTTGTTCAGTCTTCGCCTTCAAGAGTGACTTCTCGAAAATCCCTTGGAATAGGGTCGAGGAATGGCTGTCAAAAACTGAGTTGCCATCTTTTGATAGACGAGGTATTCAGACTGGAGTTTGGATGAACCTCCAATTGACCCGAGAAGAGTAATTTCTCAATGTTTGAACTCTTGTATGTTTCGGGTACTTGGGATATGTTGAGGCCAAGGAGGAGTATCTTCTGTGTGAACTCCTGTAATTGACCATCTTGGGGACCGTTCGAATATACGGAAAGTCGTGGAGCGAGAAATCATCAGTCTGTAGCCTCCGGGCGTAAAACACCGTCGAGCGTAAAATTGTAGACTTGTAGTTCCTGTGCGTGAAGTCATGGATTTTGTGGCCTCTCAAGCATAAAAGCTACTGAGCACAAAGGCATCCGGGCCAAAAACCTGACTTGTAGCTGTCGAACGTAAAGTTATAGATTCGTAGCCGTCGAGCGTGGGAAGCTCCTTTAGCGTAGAAATGTATATCTGTAGCTCCTGAAAAGAAAATTTCTCTGAGCGTGAAGTCTTGCGGATTTGTTGGTTCTGAGCGTAAACTGAGCGCTATCGAGCGTGAGATCATCGATTTGGTATCTGCTGAGCGTAAAGTCGTAGATTTGTGGCCTCTCGAGCGTAAAAGCTACTGAGCACAAAGGCATCCGGGCGTAAAACCATAGACTTATAGCTTGCGAGCGTAAAACCGTAGATCTGTTGCTGTCGAGCGTAGAAAGCTCCTTCAGCGTAGGACCTGCTGAACCGTCTTTGCACGAAAAAACTTTTCGAATTTGCTGACTGTCCGTCTTTCAAGGTTAGTGGTCTGACGTGGCATCCAATCATAACCCTTTTTTCAATTTTGCGAGATTTGGTTAGGGTCTCGAGGAGTCCGTCTGAGGATTCGAAGAGTCAGCCCGAACTCTATATATATCCCAAGTTCTCTGAGAGAGAAACTTTTTATCCGTCTTCTGTGAAAGAGAGCTATCGACTGTTCGAGTTTTCTTCCTTCCCTCGAATCTTCAGAAAATGGCGTAAAAACAAACCTCCTTCGCTAAGGGAAAGGGTATAGGTTCCTCTTCTCATTCTTCCGCCCCAGCGAGGGAGTCTTTGGTCGGTCAAGGCGAACTTCCTTCTGAGTGAAGTGTCCCGCCGACGAGCAGTGCACCCGGTCTTCGAGGTAAAGCCTTCGGGATAACAAAAACGACAAAAAATCCTTCGCACACGTTGAACGTGACCGCGCTAGGTCGTCTTCTGTGCTAATAGCCTCTTCTTGAGGAAGATGATGCACGGAGGCGTTTTCATCTTTTACGCCCACATTTCTAATGTGTCAGCGTAAAGACTCCATATTTTCATAGTTCTGAGCGTAGAAGCTCTGGCTACCGAAAATTGGGGTATATCGTAAAATTTGAATTTTTACGCTTGTGGGGGGACCTCCGGCGTAAAATTGCCAGATTTGCACAATCCTGCGTAGAGTACAGACTGTTGTTTCTTTCGGTCCGTATGTTCGTGCAAGACTTGTGGTGACGTATTTTCCTTGCACTTTTGTAGTTGACTTGGGTGAGTCTCCACTGGCCGAGGTGATGGGCTCCGCTGCTGGGATGCTGCACTCGAACTACCTGGAGGATCTGTCCCACGTGTCCTTCCCTATCTCCGGACCCCAGTACCCTGAAGGAAGGAGGGTCTTAATATCGGCTCAGGGCGAGCGAATGCTGCTGAGCATGATCAACGGGGAGCCTCTGACTTATGTAGACGGGGAGCCGTACGTAAAGCCGGCTTTCCTTTTTGGGGACATGATCGACAAACAGTCCCAGACGAAGCCTAAGAGGGAGCCCTGGGTCTTCTCAGCCGGGAATTTGGTTTTGTACCTGCCAACGATGCCGAGGGATTATCCTATCTCGGCCTTCTTCCACGCGACGCATCCTAGAAAGATGTCGTGGACGCTGACTCCTGATCTTCACGGTAAGCCGGGGAAGATTTTTCATCTGAAAGGAGCTGACCAGGGGTCATTCGTCAGTCGCCCCTCCGGCGTTGTGACGTTGTTCAGAGGACTGTGCCCGGGCAGTGTTCCAAGTGAGGATAGCTTGGTGATCCAGCCGGTCCAATTGCCGACCTTCTGCAACGACTTCATGGGTCGAGGGGGGGTATTTCCCAAGGAGAATCCTCGGTTCAATGGGTGGATCGCCCCAACGAACTCCCGATGGAGATGCCTAGTTGACTGGGCCTTGAAGCACTTCCAGAGAGAGTTGGAGGGTATTGGACTATATGCCGCTGTGAGTGCGACGAGCGTCGGGTTGCCTCCGAACCCCAATTTGTTCCTGGCGCTGATGGAGCGGTACATTCCGCTCACCGGGACCTTTGCCACTCCACTGGGGGAGTTGGGGTTGGCGCTCCACGAGATGGCAGTTGTCTCGAGACTGCCGATGGGGGATACTCCGTATGAAGAGTATGTTCCCACCAACCGGGAGTTGGGGGATTTGGACCCTCGGGTGGCGGAAGTATATCAGGAGCTGATGTGTCAATACTTTGCGTGCACCACCTTTTATAACGAGCCTTCTGATTTGGCTCACACCACCAAGTGGATGTCCTACCTCTTCTTCCACCGAGCCGGGGCCGCCAGGTCGGAGAAAGCCTCGGGTGGCAAGAATGAGCCCGTGAACTGTTTGGGCGTGCTTAGTGCCCAGGTTGTGGAGACTCTTATGGAGGAGGCTAAAGCTCCGGACCAGATTCTTGTCGAGGGGGTAGGAAAGTACCCGGAAGGCACCAAGGCCTGTAGTTACTTGAGGCGTTGTCGCAGGCCTTTGTCTAAGGAAGCCCAGCTGGCTAGTTTCCTCTCGATATGGTTGCGCCGAGTAGTGGTGCCAGGTACCGCGTCCGCAGACCGCATTCACTGAAACATCCTGTGGCCGGCAGTGCGCCTGGTGTTTGGGGCAAGACTGGGCTTGCTTCCTGCCATGGTGTGCCGTATACAGGCTGGCTTGAGAGCCATAACTGACGGGTTGCTCGTCGACGAAGCTCGACGTGAGAGTTTTCCTAGGGTGGAGTTACCATACCTATACTTGATGGGATGGTTGGTTCTCCACAATCCCCGGGTGATGTCTCCTGGGTCCGGTAGCAGCTCAGGGGGTATATTCTTGCTGAATTACAAGGATTCCTCCTGGAATATGAGCACAGTTTTAGACTGCCGGCTGGTGTTGAACCTCGGCCACGGTTGGAAGCTCCTCTGTACTGCTCCCCCCGTGCATCGCAATCAATCAGGGGTGCGGCTTGAGGATTCAGGCGGAAAGAAGACCGACCTTTCCCCAGAAGCTTTTAACTGGTTGGTCTGTATTAGACCCTCCCATCTGCTGTACATGAGCGAAGATAACTGCTTCTTCGAGCCCTACTTGCCTAGTCGGTTTGCCAGGCAGTTTGGGTACGATCAGCTGTATGTGGGCAATGTCGTTACCAGCTTTAGGTCCAGGGGCGGACTCATTGATGGAGCTAGAGGGTGGCGATATTTTCTCATGGGTTGTACGAGGGCAACCTTCATTGTGCCGGTCGTTACAACCTCCACGGAGCTTCGCATTCTCCATTCTTTCGCCCAGTTTTACGTGGCGATTAACACCTTCCATCGTGATTTCGACGTGCGTGGAAGCTTCTGGGTGCCTTCTCCCAAGCCTGGGGGAAGAGTTGACGTCCCTTCGATTTCTTCGGACGAAGGTGAGGAGTCTGGTACTCCGGACGAGCCTCTGGTATCGGTGCCGAGGTGCGAAGTGCCTCTGCCTGCGGGGGCTTTGGTAGTCCCTTCTGGGAAGCGACGGGCTTCTGCTCTGAAGGAAGTTTCTCTTCGCAAGAGGAGGAAGGAGACGGTTGCTCGTCCTCTCCGCATTCCTGGCATTGCGGCTCCTGGGAGTGAGCCTGCCTCTCCCTACCTCGGGGATGACTCCTTGGCTGGAGGTTCCTCGCCTTCTAGAGAGGGGCCTCCTACAGTTCCGGTCGTCGATGCCGGAGAATCCTTGTTAGAGGTGGCTGTGGTGGCTACTGCTCCAGGTAGCGGAGCGAGATTGCCTGTGTGGCCGAGGCAGATGGGAGAATCTTTCCCGAGGCTAGCAGCGGGCATGACTCCTGCCGCGTTAGTGAGCGCGCCTGGCGAGATTCTGGCCGATAAACTTCGACCACGTCTTGGTGGAGGCTTGACAGAACTCTCGGCGATGTTGGTCGGCCCACCTCCTTCTCCAGGCATGACGATTCGCATTGCGTCACTAAGGCGTGGTTTAGCTATATCGACTGCAGATGCGTCATATATGCCGTTGGCTCCGGGTAAAATATTGTTTTTATGTCTCCTTTGAGAAAGATTGTCATCATACTGATATTGACTTTCTTGTTTTCTTCTCAGGGGATAGCGCCCACGGGGAGTATAGCGTTGAAGCGCATTCTGGTTTCGCTCGGGCTTCTGACGAGGAGGCGTTCGTCTTTGATGAGGAAGTGGCTTCGGGGGCCAGTACGCCTGGAGTAGCTTCGTCACCTCGAGATGAGGATGAACACGTCGTCATGACCTTGCCTCTTGTGAGTGTGGTGACGACTGCGACCGCCATTACCGTACCTTCTTCGATTGCGCCATGTGTCGATGCGACGGCTGTGGCCACCTCGTCTGCAATCATCCCTGGAGAGGGACTTGCTGACATTGCGGGCGCTCCCGACGTTCAGTCGGATCTAGTTGCGTTAACCGAGCAACATACCAGCCTTTTCTACACCGGTTTGAGAACGATGGTGTCAATGGTGTTAGCGAAGAGTCTGGATTTTGAGCGCCTGAGAAAGACTTCTCTTGCTTCGATCGGGGTCATCAAGGAGCTCGGCGATCCTGGGGTAGCTGACGCCCTGGAGGCGGTAGTTAATGGGTTAGAGCAACCTATTAACGAACATTTGCAGCTGACTCGGGGTCTCGATGCTGATGTTCAGGCTCGGTTCGACCTCATGACTGCGCGGCTTGCTACGAAGGTGGAAAGCCTAGACAACTCTATCCAGAAGCATAAGCTGGAGGTGGATAGGAGAAAAGTTGTCGTGGAAGAGGCTCTTGCCGTTGAGACGCGGTGTCGCTCTGAGCATGAAGGGAATACAGCGAGGGTCTCCAAGCTGAAGGAAAAACTTGCTCGGGCAGAGGAGTGGGCTTCTCAGTCGCTGGCAGGTCTAGACGTAGCGTCCGGTCGACTGAGCACAGCGCGACGAGAGCTGGACCGTGCAGAAGCTGCTCGCACGGTCTGTCTTCGGGCAAAGGCTGATCTGACCCTCACGGACACTCCCGAGGCACGGCTGGAGCAGGCTCGTGCCGACGCCTTGGTTCTTAGGAATGAGAGGATAGCTGCGCTGGAGCGGCAGATTCATAATCTGACTCACCCGCCATCATGATGTATCCTTTTCCCTTTTTGCTTGCCCAGATGTAATTCTGCCTCCCTCTCGGGAATAAATAAAGGCTACTCTTTTCTGACTTTTGTGGACCCATCATTTCTGAATGTAAATGACCGGTTTTGGTAAGAGTGTTATCAGAGGTAGTATGGACATGATAGACTCCCGATAAACTTCTTAGCAGGACACATATATTCAGAGGTCATACGGACATGGTAGAGCGTAACCCTACTAATTGCGTTTTGGAAGTAGTTTTGTCAGAATCGAGGGCCTTGCTATGTCCTACCCGAGCAGGGGGGATTAAGCATAGTACTTTTTTAGGAATTTGCCGTTGATAGGAGCCATTAACAGGTCTCCATTAGGCTGGGCTATCCTGTAGGCGCCGTTCGAGAACGTTGTCTCGATCACATAAGGGCCTTCCCACTTGGGTTGGAATTTGCCTTTACTTCTGTGGGTAAGAATCATCGGTCTTCTTACGGCTAGAACTAGCTCGCCGACTTTGAACACTCTTTCCTTCACTTTATGATTAAAAGTCTTGGAAATGCGTGCTTGGTAAAGCGCGATGCGCTGTTGAGCTTGTAGACGTTTCTCGTCTAATCCTTCAAGCTCTTGGAGCCTTAACAGGTCATTCTTTTCTCGAGTCAACTCACTAGTCACTGCTATCCTGAGCGACAGGATCTGAATTTTGATGGGAAGAACTGCCTCGCTCCCGTAGACCAGTGAAAAGGGGGTACAACCTGTAGGTGTCCGTACCGTTGTGCGGTATGCCCAGAGACATTCGCCCAGCTTCTCGTTCCAGTCTCTTTTGTTGGAAGAAACAAACTTCTTCAGGAGTTTGATAATGGTTTTGTTGAAAGCTTCCGCCAAACCATTAGCAGCTGGATAATATGCCGTAGAGGCAATATTATGTATTCGACTTTTATCGCAAAATCGATGAAACGCTTGGCTGATGAACTGAGGCCCATTGTCATGGATTATCCTTCGAGGAATCCCAAAGCGATAAATGACGTGGTGCTTGATGAAGCCGATCACGTCAGATGCTTTTACCTCAGCCAGAGGGATCGCCTCTGTCCATTTGGAGAAGTAATCCGTGATGGCCAGTATGAACCGGTGGCTTCTGGAGGAAGGCGGGTGAATGGGACCGACGATATCCATACCCCATGCTTCGAAGGGCCAGGATGCGACCGTAGGATGTAGATACTCAGACGGTTGGTGTATGAAGTCTGCATGAACCTGACAGGCTCTACATTGTCTCGCATAGCTGATCGCGTCTGTGATCATAGTGGGCCAGTAGTATCCCATTCTCCTGATACGATCCTGTAGCTTAGGACCGGGCTGATGCGCTCCGCATACGCCGTCGTGAGCTTCTCGGATAATCTGCTGTGCTTCGTCGTCTGAGAGACATCTTAATAGCAGTCCGTCGTAGGTTCGACGATACAGGCAGTGTGAAGATGCATCAAAGTAGAAGCGTAATGATCGTCTCTTGACGGATATTGCTTCTTTGGGGTCCTCTGGCAAGATTCCGTATACGACGAAATCTATGAAGGGACTTCTCCAGTCCCTCCCGGGGGGATCTGTGTTCACAGCGTGGCTGCGTTCTATGTGAAGGTTGTTCTTCACGCAAAATAAATCTCTGTTAAGAAGGATCACCGAATCTTGCCTTCTTATAGGGGTAGCTAAGTCCGCAGCTAGACTGGCCAGGGCATCAGCTTCCAGATTCTGAGATCGAGGTACATGCTCTAGGAAGGACCCTTTGAACGTCATGGCTATCTCGATTGTTGTTCGGTGATAGGGGATGAGGTCTAGATTCCGGACTTCGTATATCCCTCTGACTTGATTGACGATAAGCAGAGAATCGCCGAAAGCTTCCAGGGATTCGACCCCCAGCTCTTCAGCGACTTGGAGCCCGATCAATAGGGCATTGTATTCTGCCACATTGTTGGAGCATGGTTCATTAAGAGAGTATGCCCGGTAGATGACGAGTTTATCAGGAGTGACCAGGACGATTCCTACCCCTGAAATCACATTTCCCTGGGGGCCAGTCTTGGAGGCGCCGTCAAAGAACAGTTGCCATGTGTCACTTTCCATTGCTGAATTACATTCTGCAACTTCGTCGGGAATGTCTTCTTATAACTTGGAGGCCTCCGGGATCGGATGAGCAGCCAGAAAGTCGGCCAGCGCTTGGCCTTTGATGGACTTCTGCGGGATGTACACCATGTCATATGGTGTTAACAGCATCACCCAGGTTGCGAGTCGGGAATTAAGAATACTTGGCTTGCTCATCAGTACTCGAAGAGGGTTGATCATGGAGATGATATGAATAGTCTGGCCGATGACGTAGTGCCGCATCTTTTGGATAGCAAACATCAGAGCCAGACATTCTTTCTCCACTGGGTTGTACCGGTGTTCGGCTCCGACCATCATCCTGCTGAGGTAGTAGATAGCCTGCTCATGTCCCTCGTCGTTCTTCTGCGCTAGAAGAGCTCCTAGCGAATGATCCATTGCTCGGACGTACAGCAAGAACGGTTTCCCCATGATGGGAGGCACCAGAACTGGCGGACTGGTGAGGTAGCGTTTGATCTCCCCGAATGCTTGCTGACAGGTTTCGTCCCATATGAAGGATACACCTTTCTTCATGAGGTGCGAAAAAGGCTGGCATCTTCCTGAGAGGTTGGATATGAACCTCCGGATATAAGCCAGACGGCCTTGAAATCCTCGGAGTTCCCTCAGATTGCGGGACGGTCGCATTTCTATGATGGCCTGAACTTTGTCAGGGTCCACCTGGATGCCTTTGGCGGTGATAACAAATCCCAGGAATTTGCCACTAGATACGCCCAGGAAGGACTTCGTAGGGTTCATCTTGAGTTGATGTCGGCGCATTAACTCGAATACCGTCCTTAGGTCCTGAATGTGATCATCCTTGAGGCGGCTCTTGACGGCTATGTCGTCTACGTAACACTCTACTATTTTGCGTAAATGTTCATGAAATATGCCGTTCATAGCCCGTTGGTACGTAGCCCCGGCGTTCTTCAATCCGAAGGGCATGGCCGTATAGCAATACACTCCCAACGGGGTACGGAAGGCAGTGTGCTTTTCGTCTTCAGGATGCATCTTGATCTGATTGTATCCTAAGAACCCGTCCATGAAAGACATGCGTTCAAAACCGCAGGTATTGTCGATCATGATGTCCGTGATGGAAAGAGGAAATTCATCCTTGGGGCAGGCCTCATTCAGATCTCGGTAATCGATGCAGATACGTACCTTCCCATTTTTCTTTATGACTGGGACAACGTTGGCGACCCAGTCGGGATGTTGTTCTTCCCGGATGAACCTACAGGCTATCAGCTTTTTGACTTTAGCTTCAGTGGCGTCCATCATGTCCGGTCGGAACCGGCGTTGGTGCTGCTTTACAGGCTTTGAGTCAGCCAATATGTTGAGTTTGTGAGTAGCCACCTTCGGGTCTAGGCCCGGCATGTCTCCATAATCCCATGCAAAGACGTCGACGTATTCCTTTATCAGCTATATGATTTCTTTCCTTTCGGCTGGTGGAAGATTGTCACTGATAAATATCGGCTTTGGCGAAAGCCCACCCCCAACATCGATTTGGATAACTTCGTCTTTGGTTGGAGGTTCCCTTTGTTCGAAGCGGAATTCCCACTGTATATCCATTTGCTGAGCCCAAGAGTCATTCTCAAACGGCTCAGAATCTCGTTCCTCTGCTTCTGAGGGATCTGTCATCACCATATTTGCTGATAGTGCTTGTTTGAGAGCATCAGGTGAGTCGGGGGGTGACGAGCCGTCCCAGGAGGAGGAAAAGATATCCTTATCCGACGTGGAAGCCGTAAGGGAGGTGGCATACCCTAACCCGAAACGAGTTTGTTGGTAGCGGGGGTCGCCGCGTGGCGGCGTTCTTCTGCCTCTTCCGTAGTTGAGGCCCGGCTTTCGCTTCAAGTCGTAGCCCATGTTTTACATGATCTTCAGCGCTTGAGGGCTGTATCGGTGAACCTGCATCTTCCCAGTATCGTCATCAAAAGGATCTTCCTGGATGGCTGGCTGATTGTGCATGCGGCCGAATACTATTGGACGCTGACTGCTGCAGGTAGGTGGGATTATGAAGATAGAATCTTCGTGCGGTCCATACGTTGTGATGACGTTGGATGATGATGCTGCTTCCCAGATATGCGGATGGTAGGAGTCCATAGCTTCCAAGAACTTTCGTGCTATGGGTTCTACCTCGTCACGGGTAGTGGTACATACTTGCTCAGAGGTGAGAATGATATGGCAATTGACGGTCAAAAGTTTATTCAGAGGTAATATGAACATGACAAACTTTGTGATTGTGACTTCCATCGGGGATGGAGGCACACATCTGCTCAGAGGTGATATGGACATGGCAATTTTTGTGGACTTAACACCACTGGCGTACTTAGAGTTAAGTACGGATGTCAAGTGTAGACGATAGTCGATATCAGAGGTAATATGGACATGACAACTGACGGTCGAAAGTTTATTCAGAGGTAATATAAAAATGACAAACTTTGTGATTGTGACTTCCATCGGGGATGGAGGCACACATCTGCTCAGAGGTGATATGGACATAGCAGTTTTTGTGGACTTAACACCACTGGTGTACTTAGAGTTAAGTACGGATGTCAAGTGTAGACGACAGTCGATATCAGAGGTAATATGAACATGACAACTGACGGTCGAAAGTTTATTCAGAGGTAACATGAACATGACAAACTTCTTGGGATGCAATTCTATTGGAGATGGAAGTGCGCATCTGCTCAGAGGTGATATGGACATGGCAGTTTTTGTGTAGGGAGCTTCGTTCAAAAATATCTCCCTTGTTTTTACACACATGAATCTTGCCGGAGCAATTTGTTACGTAAGAATGGAAATCCAATCGGGTAAGGGATGTCCCCTCGTTCACAGATTCAGAGTGATGACCTTGGCTTCTATCAACTCCTGAATCTTCCTTTTTAGTACGTAGCACGCCTTTGTGGGGTGATGTGTGTACCGATGGAAGAGACAATAATCTGGGTTATCCACTTTGCCAGCTCTCTCAGGTCGTCTGATGTTGGGTAGGTGAAGCTTGTGCTCTTTCATCAACATATCGAAGATCTCAATGATGTCGTCTTCGCTGAAGGAGAAGGTTCCTTTTGGTATTCGGGCTCCTGATGTCCGAATTTCGTGGTCTCGCGAAGAGACGGTCGTTGTTGTATCGTCTACGGCCTTTGAGGGGATTCTACCCCTGGCCTTGGACGTCATTTTGTCCTGTCGAGGTATGTTACCCCCGGATATGCCGTGGTTCCTGGCCATAGAGACCGATTCATCAAGGACTGTCTCTGGTTGTTCAGGACTGGATTTCAGGATTTTCGGTCTCTTGAGAGACGCGGCATATCCCAACCCGAAACGAGCTTCTTGATAGCGAGAATTACTGCGCACCGGCGTTCGCCTACCTTTCCCATAGTTGAGACCTTATTTTAGTTTAAAGTCGTAACCCATATTTTGCATAATTTTTAATGCTTGTGGGCTGTATCTGTGGGTTTGTATTCTGCCAGATTCAGACCCGCGTGATTCTTCCTGTACGACTAGAGTGTTCCGCCTACTACCGAAGATTATCGGCCGCTGATCGTCGTGGGTGGGTGGGATGATAAAGATGGAGTCTTCTTGTGGCCCACCTGTGATAACGACATCAGACGTTGACGTATCCTCCCATAAGATTTCCTCGCGTTTGATTGTTAGGGGAACTGCAGGCTGCTTATGATTCCTGCCTTCGCGTTTCTGGGTTAGATAATCTCGTAGGTCCGAAGAATTTACAGAAGAGGACGACGACTTGTTTCTTCTGTTCCCATCAGTGGGTACGCGGAGATTGGGCACCCCGGCTTTCCCTATTCCACCTGTGTACAATAGGCTGGCCATCTGGGCGGCGGATAATCCCTGGGGAGGGGGCCTGCCCGTAATCTGAGCTCGTCCTGCGTCGTGACATAATTTGGGGATCTTCTCAGACTGACGTAAAGCTGAAGAGGTCCTCAGTCGGCCATCGGCTTCTTGTGCAATCCGGAGGGTAGGCAGATTGTTCTCTTGCTGGCGTAAAGGCCGAGAGGTTGAATATTCGCCTGCTTGCTTCCCCTCGCAGAGATCACCGCGCTCATCTATTTTTCCATAGAAGTCAGATGTTGTTTCGCGCGTGGAGCGTGATCTGTTCTTCCGATTTGGCGTTGAGGCACCATCGGAAGTTTTGTCTGTACCGCGCGTAGCGGGAGACTGATTCCTACGCGTAGAGCGCAGTGGATACTTCTGGGTTAGCGCAGAGGCCTTGCCCGAAGTTTTATCTTTACCGCGCGTAGCGGAAGACTGGTTCCTATGCGTAGAGCGCAGTGGATACTTCTGGGTTAGCGCAGAGGCCTTGCCCGAAGTTTTGTCTGTACTGCGCGTAGCGGGAGACTGAATTTTACGTGCAGGGCACGCAGGGAGCGATGCTACCACCTAATTGGTCGAAGAGATCGGAGAGATCGGAGAGTCCACAGGAATGGTTGAGGATGTCTTGGGCATCCACACTTTGCGCAGCTTCCTGTTGTCTTGGGCGGAGAGAGAGTGAGAGCTACCCCCGGTTCGAAGCATGTCTTCGTAAGCAGACTGGTCAAAATGAACGACCAGCGTCTTCTTCACGGTTCCTATAGATACCGCATCGCGTTGAGCAATTACTTCCTCGTCAGAAGAGAAAGACGTCCCCAGCAGAGTCGCCATCTTGTTTGTGGTATTAAACGAAAGAATGAAAGTGTATTTCAATGACGGGGTTTGTGCGAAACCCGCGCCCTTTGGTTTACAAACAAACTTGTACAATGTAATCCTATACGAGGATGTGGGAGTACAATTTATTTAATCTGGGTATAAATTGCTATAGGTGTCTGATCTGCGGTCGATCACTTTAGCCCTTGGACCACGCGATGTTGAAGAAGTGCCATGGAAGACAGGTAGCAGCTTCGAAGGTTGCAGGAGAGGGTGGATGCACGATGCCGAAGTCGTCGATCCCCACTCTTTGCCTGAGCTCCGGGCTCTCTCTCTCTCTCTCTCTCTCTCTCTCTCCTCCTTGTTCGATCTTCTCCGACTGTCGACCTTGAATCTGGTATTGGTACTCTTGACCGAATTTTCCGACCTGGGATCTGATATCGGTTTCTTGACCAATTTCTTCAACCTTGTTCCCTATTGACAGGGGCCTCTATTTATAGAGTCTTTGGTGACAGTGACCACTCCGTTGGTGTAGCAACCGAGGAGTGAAAAGTACAGCACCCTTTTACACAACGGTTAAAGTAACCAATGCCTACGTATAGATGATCTTTTGACTGAGCGGGTGATGTGGGTCCAACTAAGGGGACACAACACGTACGGTTGCTACTAAGATCACGGCGTAAAAGCCACGCGGGTAGGTATCCATTGTGTAGAAGAGGTTGGCGTAGAAGCCAAATGTCCGTCACCATGGCATAGAAGCCAAGTAGGCATAGAAGCCGAACAGGCGTGGAAGCCGAGCAGGCATAGAAGCCGAGCAGGCATAGAAGCCGAGTAGGCGTAGAAGCCGAGTAGGCGTGGAAGCCAAGTAGTCGTAGAGACTGAGTGGGCGTGAAAGCCGAGTAGTCGTAGAGACTGAGTGGGCGTGGAAGCCGCATGAGCACAGATCCTGAATGGGCGTAGAAGCCGCTGCACACCGTGCTGATGTGGACGCCTTAGCCGGAATTACGGCTTTTGAAGATATAACCAAATCTCTTGCAGAGATTTGCCATCACCTTATGCATTAAATGCGGAGGCGTGTTTCGAAGGTCTGCAGGCCTTCTGTGCACCCGTCGCAGAGACGTGTCTTGAGAGAAACTGTCACCGCCCTGTGCAATTTAGACGTGGAGACGTGCCTCGAATCCCGTACGAAGTGCAGCTTTTGACGTGGCAGGCGGTTTGTCTGCTGCGGAGTGTAAAACAGCTCATGTTTGCCTGTGTAAAACAGGGCGGCGTATTCCCTTGTATGCAAAAGAGCGATTTATGCTGAGGGGACTGCGGTAAACGACGGTTTGGTGATGTTTTACCAAATCCTCTGCATTAAATGGTGAGATCCGCCATCATACTGTGGGACGTGTCCCGAGAGGTCTTCCATCGTTTCCAGCCGTCGTCTGGGTAGCCGTGCATCACCTTTTGTCAGGAGTCAGAGGTCAGATTCACTGCGTGACTTTGACAGGTTTATTTCGGGGAAGATAAAGCGTTCCTCGTACGCTATCACGCTGCTTTGAGAGCGGTTGAGTTTTACGCCATGGAGGCGATGAAGAACTCTGTTTCACGTTGGAGCGGCCTGGACGTACTGCATTTATGCGGATGGTCCTTTGAGCTTTACTCTTCCCGCTGTATTTTAGCAGAGAAAACTCTGTCGTACGCCTGATGGCTCTGAAGGCCTCTGCTTACGCTGCTCTGTATCAAGAGGCTGTGTAGCTTTTCCCAGCGTATTTTTTATGCTTCTACAGCCGGTAACAGTGATATCATGTGGTTTGTCTATCTCAAAGGGAGACTACGACACCGTCATAATATAATCAACCTGTAGCCTGTGTGTCTCTTCCCACCCAATGTAATCACACGTCTCATATCCATGACACGCAAGATCAAAACTAATGAAGCAAGTCATCTAATCTCTATAAATATAATGTCTATTTCAATCCTGTATCCTATACAGAATCACCACGAATATCTCAGGAAGATTCTGTCAAATGTATAGTGTCAAGTGTCCTGGGTATAACGTACTTGATAAAGTAAGTACGAGAATGAAAAGGGTCACGATGTCCATCTCTAGGTGACGTACACAACTCCGCGTACGGGGTTGGCACCCGACAATTAATCGGACGCTAAGTAAGTCACACGGTCCTAGGTTTAAGCATGTACAACAAATATATATGTCAAGAAAATAAACTGCAGGATTTGGCAAGGTACACTTGCCTGGGGTTCCGGCTCCAATTGTAGCTCTGACTTCAGCAGGAATTGCAGAAACTGCTCCGGTTGCTGAAATAAATATCACCATCAGATCTAAAAAATATTAATCCGCTAGAAATGTCTGTCCTTGAGTCCAATTTGGACACAGGGACAAAAATAACATTTTCTGGTCAAAACGGGGTCCATATGTGGGCCGCTTTGTACCAAAAATGTGTCAGGGTCAAAGGTCTCCAAATCTGTCAAACTTAGTGTCAACAAGTCAAGAACGATGATACAAACCCAACGGAACTTTCAGAATTGAATTTCGATGAGCCGATCACAAAATCGCCCGTCAAGTGGAGCCTGTGGGGCCCACGACACACGATTTTGTCAACGTTCTCAGAGTTGAACCAAACTTGGATCACAGGACCAGCGTATTGCTACGAGTCCGATGGCATAAGTTTTATCTCGATCCAACGTGTATACACTAAGTTACAGCGAGATTCAGAAAGGACGGATACGGGACGTTGTCGGCGGATACGCGTTGATTCCGGTGTGCAGGCACATCCAAATCAACTTCTGTAAAATCTTGCACGTCCGTATCAATGGCGCGCACGTTTCTGTGAAGACCGCACACGACCAAATCGTCCCTTTTGGCGGGGCGTACTCAGTTCCGGGGTAAAATAGGGCGTTGGGCTACCACAAAAACCATGTCACGCCCAGTCCCAAAATACCGTAGGACCAGATACGTGGCAATGGCCAGCAGTACGCACCGATGGACAAATCCAATTTAATGGATCCATCAGGGCATACTTAAGCTGTAAAAACAAGTCTACGACAATATGGCACAACTAATCTCATCCACACAAAGTATAAAAGTATGATCCACAGAATAAATAAGGAATGTAAATTATCAGCTAGTCTCAACAAAGTACTTCGGGGAACAACCCGATAAATATCTAGTACAATAGTTCAACAGACCAGAATATAAAAGACTGAAATAAATAAATAAATAAATACTGAGCAGGAAACATGGATGCTCAGGAGAAGTCTTCGGCTAACACCTCGTCCTCGGATGGCGGTACAGATCCTGGATCAGCTCCTGTGGCGGTCCCGTATACCTCGGGATAGATCTCGTCTACAAATCCTGGGGACATAATCCATATCCAGGTCCTCAGGGGACATAGCAAGGTACAGAAAATATACAAGCCAAAATATAAGCAGTGCAGCAAATAATGAGATAAATAGGGTAAGTATGTAAACATCTGTGTGAAATACAAGAGAAAACATCAATAGTACTCAGGTTGGAACAACTACAAGCTCTGTATAGGGGAGCCGGTAGCAGTGATATCATGAGGTGGTGTAGCTCAGCGGGAGACTGAGTAGCCGGCATAACATAGTCAACCTGTAGCCTGGAGGTCTCTCCAGCAATAGATGGAACAATAAGGGAATACTAAATAACCAGCTAAGTGATATGCAAGATGAGAGCAGCACTAGAACTCAGGCTGAAGCCACTACAAGCTCTGTGTCGGGGAGCCGGTAGCAGCAGTAATAACGAGTAATGGGCCAAGCTCGGGCTTCAGAGTCTTGAGCCTCACAATAGTAGGGGTGTATATATATATATGATCAGCCTGTAGTCTGTGTGTCTCTTCCCACCCAATGTAACCACGCATATCATGACCATAACGTCTCATGTCCATGTCAGCGGGATCATAACTAATGCACAAGTCATAATGTATCTAAGAATATAGTATCTCTGTCAAGTCCTGTATCCTATACAGAATCACCACGAATATCTCGGAAAGATCCTGTCTCATGAACAGTGTCCAGTGTCCTGGGTCAAAGTGTACTTGGTAAGACAAGTACGAGAAGATAAAGTGTCACGAATATCCATCTCTAGATAACAATACACAACACCGCGTACGGTGTCGGCACCCGACTGATAATTGGACGCTAAGTACGTCACACGGTCCTAGGTTAAGCATGCACAGCAATATAATAAAGTAAGGAAAATATGTATCAATACTGCAGAGTTTGGCAAGGTACACTTGCCTGATGTCCGAATACCAACAACTGTCCCTGTATTAGTGGATCCGGTAGGTACTACTCCAAAAGCTGTAATAAACATCACCAACAGTCTCAGAAGATGTCAAATAGCTAGAAACGCCTGTCCTTACGTCCAATTTGGACACAGGGGCAAAAACGACATTTCCGAGCCAAAGCGGGGTCCACATGTGGGCCACTTTGCACCGAAAAGCGTGTCAAGGTCAAAGGTCTCCAAATTCTGTAAACTCAGTGTCTATAAGTCAGGAATGATGATACGAACCCAACGGAACTTCCAGAATTGGATTCTGATGAGCCGATCACAAAATCGCCCGTCAAATGGAGCCTGTGGGGCCCACGATACGCAATTTTGTCAACGTTCTCAGAATCGAACCAAACTTGGGTCACAGGACCAGCGTATTGCTACGAGTCCGATGGCGCAAGTTTCGTCTCGATCTGACGTGTGTACACAAAGTTACAGCATGTTCCAGAAAGGACGGATACGGGGTGTCGTCGGCGGATACACGTTGATTCCGGTGTGCACGCACATCCGAATCGACTTCTGCAAAATCCCACATGACCGTATCAACATCGCGTACGGTTCGGTAAAGACCGCGTGCAACCAAGTCATCCCGTTTGGCGGGGCGCACTCAGTTCCGGGGTAAAACAGGGCATTATTTTTCCTGTTTTTGGATCGCGGTGTACGATCACCACAGGATGCGATGCACCGAGCGGGTTACACAGGCACCGAGAGGGTTATACAGTCTACGCGTAGAAACTGACAGAATCGAAAACGGAGTTGCGAGTTGAGAGAAAACGGTACCTGAACAGGGCTCCGTGAATCTGAGTTTTTACGCGTCCGATCGTCCACTTCGTGTCCTGGAACCGAGTTGCTGTGTCCTGGCGTGTGTCCGAGCTAGGGTTCCGATCGTGTCAGCGAAGGGGCTTCGCCGGAGGGGTCGGTCTCGGGGAAAACAGCGAAGCGGTGAGGTCGGCGGCGTTCGAGGACGGCCGCGGGTACCGTGGTCGGCCGGTCGGGCACAGCGAGGGATGGCTGCTGTGGAGTCGGCCGCGGATACCGTGGTCGGCCGGTCGGGCATAGCGAGGGATGGCTGCTGTGGAGTTGGCCGCGGAGGGAGGTCAGACGACAGCGGGGTCGACTCCGGTCCTCAGCGGCTCGGCGGCGCTCGGGGACGGCCGCGGGTTGGTCGTCTAGGCGTCTAGGGTCTGCTCGGTGCGACGCCGGCGGAGGCGGACCGATAGTGATCGGAGCGGCGGCGGCTAAGTCACTGCGTCAGCGGGGAGGATGATGGCTGCTGTGGATGGCGGCGGCACGGATCCCTAGGCCAACTTAAATAGCCGCAACAATGTTCACGGCTTGGGTTCCTAATGGGTTCGGATCCGGGTCGGGTTTGGCTCGGATCCGGCCCGACCCACTAGGCTGGGTTTGGCCTGGTTCGGTTCAGGGTTGGTTTAACTTGGGTTTGGGTTTAATCAGGGTTGATTTGGTTTAATGAGCCAAAAGTTTTTAAGGCTTTAAACGCGTTTCCTGAGTCCAATAAATTCACTGAAAAATATCCTGCGTCCGATTTTCCATTTTATACCATAAAATCTTATTCCCATCATATTTTAATTCCAAATAACTGCATTTAAAAATCCTTAACCCGTAATTACCTTGGTTCTTTTCCAGAAACTACCGAAAAATCTGAAAATATTATATTAAAATTTATTCTGAAAATTCAGGGTGTTTACAGATGTGTGTAAGAGTGTCAGGTCTAGGAAGACATCAGAATATCCTCACAATGATAGACAAGTCTGCTAGTGACTAAGTCAATTATACTACACATCGACGCATTCGTCGACTGCACCCGAGTCAATCTCGGACGCACACAGTTATACAAAATAATGCAACAAGATATCGTACAACATTGCATAATTTAAATTAAATAGTAAATATGGCAAGGTATACTTGCCTGGGTCCTCAAGCTGCGAGTGCCAATAACCTGCTCCTATAGTCTCTCCTGAATGGTCCAGCGACCCTATACATATAATATAATATAATATAGCAATACGATCATCAGACAATAAGGTAATACGCACAAAAATACTATGCTGCTCTTAGGCACTGACACAAGGGGTCGCAACTGGTCAACTAATAGGGTCGCGTGTGCACGTAGCTAAGACATACACGTGTCCTGTCCTCAGTTACCGTGTACCTCAAGGCAAAAAATTACCAAAGTCATGTTACGAAACTAATTATGTTTTATACAGAAATACCTGTCCTAATTATCATGTTAGGGTGCACTTGGTCAATGTCTAGGTTTCTAGGTCAACACGGCATTCATATTAACAAATCATTTTATTAGAGTAGTTACTTGACCTTAATTACTAATTTAACAATAAACACACACACATACATTGCACTTGGGAATTTTTGTTACTCGTGTCCGTTTGACGACACGTTGACACCACGATACATGAAATTTAATTAAAATAAACATGTAATACATAGTCGTGGCCGAGGGGGATCTGTGCTCGTCGACGTCATGTTCTCCGACGAGGGGGCGAAGCTTCGACGGTGCACGGAGAAGCATCAACGTCAGCAGCAGTCTCGGCAGCAGTTGCAGTAGTAGCAGCGGCAGCAGCGGTTGGCGGCGGAGCTGGTAGTGGGGAAGGCAGCGGTCAGGTTGGCAGTGGTGGTTGGCGGTGCTGGAAGGCGGTGGTCAGGTGGGCTGGGGGATATCAGGGTCGGGTTGAGGTACGGGTTGGTGATGGTGATATTGATGATGGTGGTGCGAGTAGTGGTTGGCGGTAATGCAAGGGTTGGTTGCTGGTGGTGTTGGGGTGTGGTGACGGTGAGGCTGGTGGCGGCGCTGTCGGTAGTCAGGCGGTGGAGGTGGTGGAGGGATGTCGAAAAAGGTAGTCGGGTGGGTGATGGTGTTGAGGATGGTGGTGATGGTTGATGGAGGTGGACTGGCGGTGGTGCTGGCGGTTGGGAGGCTGTGGTCCGGCGTCGACGGGGAGGAACATGCGGAGGGGGGTGGCTGAGGCGGTTGTGGTGGTGGCGGCGCTGTGTGATGGGGGGGAGATGGGTGATCGGGTTTTGAAGGGGAGGTGAAAATAGGGTTTCGGTTAGGGTTTTGTTAGGTTAGGGAAGAGAGAATTATATATATATATATATATATATATATATATATATATATATATAGGGGAGAGAAAAAGGGGGGTTGTCCTCGGGAATTGGGCTGACTAGGGCACCTTGGGGTGGGGGGCATATCCACATGAAGGAATGTAGGGTGTGTATGGGCTAGGTTGGGTCTAGCTTTTGGTGAGGTTGGTCTTCACAATAATTTAATTAAAAACTAATGCACAAGGTGTTCTTTAATCAATTGGAAATACATGGTGTTAAAATTGGGTGGGACACAAGTGTCATAGATGTAACAGACTCAGAATAGAATAATGCCATAATTTGGGTCGTATGAAAATGGGTTGGTCTGTGTCTCCAATTTCGATTGGAACGAACAATTATGCAAGGTTGGATTTATTGGGATTTAAAACTAGACGTTTGCAACGAATATTGCGCGACTAAGATGAAGCACAATATAGAGTATTTGTGAATTACACAAGGGTCAGAATAGTAGATTGGTATGTCTAGGAGAAGTGTATGGAATTTATTTGCAGGTAATAGCTAGTGTAGCGCTCCAAATTTGAAGCAACGGTAAGGTGCACTAAGGGATATAAATATTCCACAAATATATAAAATACTATGTAGTAATTCTAATTGGCTACAGATTAACCCTAATCTCTCTATCTAAGCTAAGTAAACCTAAATTTGGTCGAGAGAGTTTACACATCATTGTCAAGAGTCGCTCTAAAGTTGATCACCTCTGAGACTTGAAGACTGTATTCGACCTGATGTGTGCGCACCAGCTCAAGATGAATCCTACCAAATCCTTCCTGGGAGTCTCCAGTGGAAAATTTATAGGTTTTTTCATAACTTCGAAGGGTATCCATGCAGACCCTGACATAACTAAAGCCATCATTAAAATGAACCTGCCAAAAAACCTCAGAAAACTTTATGACCTTCATAAAAAACTGGCATACATCAGGAGGTTTATATAAAACCTCTCTGGACGTTGTCAGTCGTTCACTAAGCTCATGAAGAAGGGAGTCTCTTTTGTCTGGAATGAAGAATGCCAGCGCACCTTCGATGAGATCAAGGAGTATTTCATGAACCCCCCAGTATTGGTGGTCCCTATTGTGGGAAGACCCTTATTGCTATAGTGCGGGTAGTGGATCACTCCCTCAGAGCTCTACTAGCCCAAAAAAGTGACGCGGGTCATGAATATGCTATATACTATCGCAGCAGAATGATGGCCGGTATGGAACACAGATATAACCCCATTGAGAAGGAGTGCCTCGGTCTAGTCTTCGTCATTCAGAAGACCCGGCATTACGTGGCAGGATAAACCATCCATGTAATCTTGCGAGTTAATCCTCTCAGGGTCCTTATGACTAAACCTGGAGTGCTCAAATCTTGTCTAGACATATGGGCAATACTGTTGTCACTGTACGACATGGTATTTGTCCCATAAAATATGGTCAAAGGCCAAGCATTGGCAGATTTCCTGGCATCCCACCATGTACCAGAAATCTCGAAGCTTTACGAGGAGATTCCAGACGAAGTAATCGATCCAACATGACGAGCTCAGAAGCCATTTGGCAAATATTTTTTGACGTTGCTTCAAGAACAAGGACCAAAGGCGATATCGTTCCTGGAGTCAGAATAGTATTAATCTTCCCATACTATCCGGTCATCAACCTCGCTTACTCCTTCATAGAGCCATGCTCCAATAATGTGGCAGAGTACAATGCTCTCGTCCTTAGGCTCCAACTCTCTAAACAAGTAGGAGTAGACTACTTGGAGGCCTACGATGATTCTAAGCTGATAGTCAGTCAGGTCCGGGGATAGTACGAGGTCTGACACGAAGACTTGATTCCCTACCACCAAGTCGCCATCGAAATAATCTCTACCTTCGAGGGGTTCTTCATAAAGCACGTCCCTCGGCTGCAAATATCGAGGCTGACACCCAGGCCGGCCTCGCTGCTCCCTGGCAGTCCCGATCAAAACCTAGTAGCTGATCACAGTGCTTGGTCAAGATCAGGTCTTCCCAAAAAATAATCTCTGCATGTGTCTAAGCTATACAGTAGAAATATACACCGAGATCGAAGACTAAAGGCTCCCATCGACTATGCAGTCTATAGAATTCTTCTTGAGAATCCAAAGGAAGCCACATCCATTAGAAGACGTTTCCTCCGGTTCTATTACGATACAGCTACCAAAATATTGTATTATCGTTCCTACGATGGTCTTCTGCTATGATGCCTATCGAATGCAGAAGCGGAGCAGGCTTTTTGTGAGGCTCACGATGGGGTTGTGGTGCCCATCCGCCCGGACCAAAGCTATAGGACCGTATCAGAAGAATGGCTTATTATTGCCGACAATGGTAGCGGATGTTGTTAACTATGCGAGAAAGTGCCAAGCATCCCAAATCCACGCAGACTTTATCCACCAGCCCTCAGAATTTCTATACCCAATGGTAGCATCTTGGCCGTTTGAAGCATGGAGAATAGACGTTATCGGGCCAATTAGTCCACCTTCTTTTAAGGAACATCGATTCATCTTGGCTATCACCGACCACTTCTCCAAGTGGGTAGAAGTTGTTCCACTCTCTAAAGTAAAGACTTCAAACATGATCAGCTTTGTTAAGCATTACGTCATATACCACTTCGGCCTGCCACGGAGGATCATCCACGACAATGGTCCACAGTTTGTAAGTCATGCTTTCTTCCGATTTTGTGACAAAAATTGAATCCAAAATGTGGCCTCAACAGCCTACAACCCAGCAGCAAATGGTATGGCGGAAGCATTCAACAAGACCATTATAAAGCTACTCAAAAATTTTGTGTCCTCCAATAAGCATGACTGGAATGAGAAGCTGTATGAATGTCTCTGGGCCTACCGCACAACGGTCCGGATACCTACTGGAAGTACGCCATTCTCTTTTGTTTTCGGAAACGAAGTGGTCCTCCTACTCGAGATCCAAAATTTTGTCGCTCCGAGTGGCTCTTTCCAACCGATTGATCATTGACGGCAATCACCGTCAACGGCTACAAGAGTTAGAAGCACTCGACGAGAAATATCTCTTAGCTCAATAACGCATTGAGCTGTACTAAGCGCGCCTCTCAAGAACCTTTAACTAAAGGGCCATTGAGAGAGCTTACCAAGTGGATGACCTTGTCTTGACAGTAAGAAGGCTGATGGTTATGACCCACAAGACGGTCGATAAATTCTAATCTATATAGGAGGGCCAATTCACCGTGGAGTCTGTGTTCTCCAACGGTGCTTACCGGCTCTCAAAACCTATTGGCGACTTCCTCATGATGCCTATCAACGATAAGTTCCTCAAAAAGTACTATGTCTAAGTAGGCTTGTAGTCCCCTTATTATTAGCAGGGCAATCTAGATATATGTTATTTTCCTCAGCAGGTGCTACACACAGCATGCACCCCCTTTCCACAAAATCTTGATAAAAGCCATTGGCTGTGTTCAGGAATCCTGAATACACAACAGACAGTGGATCCTCAAAATCTTCCCAATGGTGCCACCTTCAGGTCTATACACACTTTCGAGTAGACCACTCATAATCAGTTTTCTTGGACATTAGTCTACGTACACATCACCTCTGAACTACTGGCCTAACCGTTCTCTCCAGTTGGATTTGCCATGTCCATATTACCTCTGAGCAAACCTCTTTGTATGACTATCGATTATCTTGTCCATAATACCTCTGATGTCGATAGTCATCAAAACTTATCACCCGTACTTAACTTTAAGTATGCCAGTAGTGTTAAGTCCATAAAATTGATCACCTCCATATTAACTATGGTAGGGCTTGTCTCGAATCTATTACTTGCACCCAAATGCTCAAGAAGTAATAGATCCACCAAAGATTCCCCAGTGGGATGTCTTTGACAACTGCGATGTTGTACTGTCCATATTACTTCTAGTACGATATCCAAGATTCTCACAAATAATCGCAATAAAAGGGAAGCTTTTTATTTTTTTTGCATAAGAAAAAAAAGCAAACTATATTGACTACTAATGCCCAAACCACAAAATCAAGAAAAAAATAGTTTTGAAAAGCAAAGAAAATATTAAAAAGCAAAACAAATACTACTAGTGCTCCTGGTCTGAGCACAACTCTTCTATTCGCCCACAAAGTTGGGCAATATGGTTATCTAAGTGCGCCTTGGCTCGGTGCTCAACTTCTAAAGACAAGGTTTCAGGATTCTCTTAGCGGGCATAGGATTCATGCTTATCCTCCAGCTTCTGCATCATGACATCAACACCGACTGTGTTTTTTGCCCATGTGATCCCCTCAGCTTGGATGGCCTACTTCTCTCTTTGGGCCTCTCGAAGATTATTCTCTAGCATGTCGAGCATGAACTGGAGTTTTCTGATTTCTTCAGTCACCTCAGTCACTTCCTGGGGCAATCCCTTCTGCCTCGTGAGGCAACCCTCTCGGAGATCACCCAGCTTGTCGTGCCTCTCCTGCAAACCCTAAAGGTCATGCTACAAGCCCTCCTTGGATGAAGCATATAATGCCTTCTTCTCCTCGATAGACTTCAAAAACTCACCATACTCATGAGATATCAGCCTTCCCATGTCCGCTTGTTGGTACTTCTTCAACTCTATCAGGCATTGCTCCACTTTGATTATCTTCTGATCCAAGAGGTTAGCCATTTGCTCAAAATTGGAGAGGGCACTCAGAGATTTGCCTTGACCGTTAGCAAAGTGCTTAGCCCAGGCGAAGGATCTGTTCCACTCCAATACGCTCTTGATCTCTTGCTTTATAAACATATAAAAGCCCTGTAGGAAGAGCCTGGCGGTTTCATCGATCTCCTCCAATGTAACCGGGGTCAAAGGTGACGCGACAGAAGGAGTAGCCATGGGCACAACAGGTTGCACGATGGCCCCCAACCGTCTAAAGGGTGAAGGAGTAGCGAAAGAGCGACCGGCGGTCCTACTTGCTACCAAGTCTTTCAGGGTCATACGGAGTGTCTGCACACCCGACAACTCGGCAGCAGACAGCTGAGTAGAACTGTGACCAAGAACAGGGGTACCAGGGTATCCCATGACGTCTAAACTTGCCTGTATGACAATATCAGACTGTATCATGACAACCTCGGAGGATAACCCAGTAGCCACAGTTCCGGGAACATCGGAGGCAGCCTCCTCGGAACGGCTTGCTCCAGCGTCCAAAGAGGCCGCAATGGAAGAATGCCCAACAACAACCATGGATGGAGCAGCCCCTACACCAGAGGGATTCACAGCAGGCCCCGGGGGGCATTCTCCACCCCCAGAAGAGCGAGGGAGAGACTCAGAACTCTTCTTAACGAGTCCGTTATCTCTTTCTTCCTTTATACCATCCTGAAAAGCCATGTCCACCGTTCCCAAGGGAGATGTAGGGTCTATAAAATCAGAACAACCAGTAATTAACTTCACCTAGAGAATTAAGAGCTGAATCCAGAAAATCTCATCCCTTGTGAAGTTGCAAAATGACATACCAGAGGGAGGCGACGAAGGTTGTGGCTCATCCAGCGTTGTTGTAGCCTTCCCCATGGCGTCCAGATCATCCACGGATATGTGCTCCAAAGGGGTATAAGGTTCCATTGAGGCCGTATCCAAACCTGGAGCTCCCGAAGCCTCGGGTATAGGTTCAGTATCAGACTAGGGAGAGGTGGCCTCCTCTTCCTTCTCGGCATAAGAGACCATCGAAGCAGCTTCCCGCCGGGGACTGTCCCTCTTCGATGGTGTCTGCATATTATCAAACAGACCAGACGAAAGTTATTTACAGAAAGGACTAGGAAGAATCAAACTGAGAGGTTCTATGGGTACTGCCATCGCATCTAGAGTGGGACCTGGTTTAGAAGCTACTAATGCAAGGGGTCCTACCTCCTCGCTCACGGTCCCCTTCACAAAGGACTTCGACTTTGTCGTAGGTCTCATCCTTGGGGCCACCTTAATCCTTGCCTTCTTGGAATAGCGAGCATGTTGTGTATCAACCTTTAATTTATGCTTAGCAGGCGGAAGATCACCGGAAGGAGACATTCCGTCTTCCCCGGTTGACGGGTCCAGCTCCACGATCGGAGTTCTAGCAACTCCCTTACCTTTCTTGGCCATCCTACGTGCCCTTGCTTTGGGAGGCATCTGCATAGTCCCTTCGATATAACTCCTCTCCGGGACAAAGTTAGCCAGCGGGGCATTGGCCATGCAATAATACTTCATCGATGTGTACAATATTCTGGGCATGTCGTCGGCCGGTGGCAACTGAAACTTAGCTTGAGTGCCAGTGGCACTATAGTAACTCCATGCTCGGGCCCTATCGAGTAAGTTGTCATTGTATACAAAAAAAAGCACTCGGGTGACCCAGCAAAAGCTGTGTGTAACCAAACTGATGAGCGAACCGGCTAGATAGATAAGGCTCTACGAAAACTACAGCTCTATTTTGGTACACTAAGTGCGAGGGACGGATGGCTTGGAGCCAGCGAAAGAGCCTCTCAAATAAATTTTGAGGCACCTTCTCGCCATCCTGATGAACAATATTTCTCTCCTCATCCGTGAACTCTGGCTCGGACATGAAGAAACTCCACCTAGTCATGAAGGAGAGCTCTCTCCTACCAGCGGGGACTATTTCATATTTCCACTTTATGCCCCGATACCTGCGGATCAGGGCATTTGCATCCACCATGTTCTCATCAGTCCTAGGGCTCATCAGGTACCCATGATGCATGTGAACCCAACCCAGCAGATAATGGTAAGGAAGCTCGACCCTGTTGAAATGACCCTTGTCAGGATGGTCCTCCACCTTTTCAGCAAAGTTACGGAGACCCCGATAGATGCAGCATACCATGGTCGGTAGAAGGGCCAACTTATGGCCGAAAGCCAACTTCACGGCCGGAAGGATGAGGGCATAACTGACCTCTCTATTGTTGCAAACTCGCCCGGTACTACGTAGTTGCAGAACCAGAGCACCAAGTATGCCACCAGCATATCCTTATCGGATAACCTGTGGGTATCCATATAGAAATAGCTAAGTTCCTCTTCGAGTTCACCCAGCTCGTCAACGGGTTCGTCCCCTTCCTCCGAAGAACCATCAACGCCTTCATCCTCAGCGACAACCATTTCCTCCAGCTCCTAAATTGAATCAGCCATATCCTGCTCGGATTGTGACGCCCGAATATGAACTCTGGTGGACTCCTTTGGCTCCGAAAAGAGGTGGTGGGTCCAAGTTGTGATATGAGGTAAAGACCCCTTAGAGGACTTCTTCTTCTTCTACATCCGCTGACAAATATCGTGGTGGCATAGAAATTCCTGGTATACCATCAGGATCTCCAGGTTCTCGGCTTCTAATTCTCCGAGTTTGTCATTTCTCGAGGAATACTCTTCGTAGGGTTCTTTGTCCCAAGGGAGTTTGGAGAGGGTATGCCTCTCATACAAGGCCAGTCCCATCTCACCGCCAGGTGTAAAGAAAGTTCCCATGCGAAGGTTGTACAATTCTATCAGGGCTATGAAGAGGGGGCGGTTTATCTCCAGACCATGACACGTACCCCTTACAGCGAAAAATAAGTCATCGGCCCTGAGCTCCCGCTCATACTTCTTCAGAATCTATAGGGTCAAACAACTCCAGGAGGGGCTACAATGTGCCCAGCTAAGAACCCGCAGTTGTCCCGTGGGATAGGTCCCCTTCTTGGCAACTTGATGAAGTAAGGTGCCTGTCGCATATATTCTAAGGTTCGGTCCCATTTTACTTCTGACAAGACTGGATTTCAATCCAAGCAAGAAGTACGAGGGTGACTCCTTCATACTATAAAACTCTTCTTTGTTCTTGCTGGTCCCACACCAAACATTGCTAAGGAGGGCCCCCTGTGGCTCAAGAGTTAAGTTTCAGTCTATCCGCCGTGGACCCATCATCACCTTTAGGTCCGATAAAGACAGGTGACATTCAAAAGAAGGAAATGTCATATCCGTCTCGCAGAAGGTAAAAGACCAGCTCTCCCTGGTCATCCCCATCTTGGACTGAGAAGACTCCAGTTCATCCCCAAACAAGAAGTACAGCTTCTTATAGAAGTGCTTCCCATCTTTAGCAGGAATCTCTTCCAAGTTTATCTGGTTCAACAAGATGGAAGGTATCTGCTCAGCGATCTTCGGTTTATGTTCAGGCGGGAGAACCTTGTCAATCTGGGTTTTAACGGCCGCAATCAGGTCCCCGAGGTTCATGATCAATGGAAGCAGACCGTGACCGAGGACCAGGTAACCAGTGGGTGCGATAGGCAAAGTCCACTAGAAAAACTACAAAGGAGCTTAGTCAGAATCATTGAGAGGAGTATCAATGTTCCAAAGTGATATACTCATGCGGCTGGCTTGCTCATATGCCAGAGCCAAACCATGCGGCAGCTTATTTATGAGGCATGGTCACTCATGCGGCCGAGTCGCCCATGCAGCCAATTTATCCATGCGGTAGGATTATTTATGCAGCTCGGTTGCCCATGCGGCTGGGCTACCTATACGTCAGTGAGAAGTTGGCGCATAGACTCATCTATGCGTCCAACTGTGCATATGTGTCTCTGTGTTCAGAAATCCACTTCGTCTTTCCCAAATGACCTACCCATAATCGACGGCTGAACGTCGTCGGGAAACATAGGAGAGTCAGCTTCAGCAACGCAACCCTTCCCCTTGGTCTTGCCCTTGCCCTTCGCGGCTTTCTTGGCAACAATGACAGAGGAGGAAGCTTTGGAAGCCTTGGCAGTAAGGAAGAAGAAGAGAAGAAAGTTTTAAAGACTTGAGGGTTTATAAAAGGCTTATCTCTCTCCTCATACCCCTTTATATAGGCCAAGATATGCGGCTTGGGATAATGATGGCGGCTATTCGAATCTCGATCCGCCTCAATCTACGTAGCGGTAAGAGATGATGGCCATTCCTCGTTTGTTGCACCATTTTATCTCCTCTAAACCGTCGCCTCAGAATCTGACCCCAAAAGATGACACAAAATCCTAAGAAATATCCTCGAAGATTGAGCTAAATATACTCATTAATGATCTGACAGCCTGGTAGAACCGACTATGCGACAACATGTCAATGTGGCATATCACTCATATGCGACCAAAAGTGCTCGACCATGCTTCTAGTTCAAAATATTCCAAAATTTTTATTTTGAAAACTTTGAAGAGGGTCTTGTAGAAGCATAAAAATTATGCAGGCCACATAGAGCTCATGTCCCTTCAAAATGACAACAGACCGCTGAGGAGACACATAGAGCCCCATGCGACCCGAATAGACAAGGAGTATGAAGTCGTATGAGAAGATCCCATGCGTCTTGTACAGCCATGAAGTAAGGGGGGCGCATGAGATCCCCTGATACGACATTAAATGTCTGTCAGAAGTTTTGACACACCACTCCTCACCCTGAGCGTCTCGAGAATTATGACAGAGGCGGCGGCTCATAAAAAGATAAAAAGTCATATCAGTGCATTAATAACTTCGTCAAATGCGCCATGCCACATGTTCCCTCATATGCGGCTACTGCCCTATGAGGACCTGTCATTATGCGTCCAAAGTGTCTAATCTACCAAGGCCAGATGAGAGCTTGCATGCGGCCACAACGCCATGCGACCGAAGTATCCAATAGACCAAGGCCAAAGGAGAGCACATATGTGGCCAAGACGCTATACAACCTTGTTGTTATGCGGCTAAAGTGTCCAATCGACCAAAGCCAGACGAGATCTTGCATATGGCCACAATGCCATGCAGCCGAAGTTTCCATAAGGCCAAGGCCAAAGGAGAGCACATATGTGGCCAAGACGTTATGCGGCCTTGTCGTTATGCGGCCAAAGTGTCCAATCGACCAAGGTCAAACAAGAGCTTGCATGCGGCCACAATGTCGTGTGGCCTAAGTGTTCATAAGATCAAGGCCAAAGGAGACCACATATGTGGCTAAGACGTTATGAGGCTAAGATGTTATGCAGCTTTCAGCTTGCAAGATCTGTCCGTTGCAACCAAAAATATCTTAAAATAATCAGTGTTGACTACGTGTCCCGCTAACCGACTCACACATAGAATGAAGTTAAAAATAACCCCGAGATCCTATCAACAACATATTCCAACCGAGGCTACATGGAAGACTTCACGTAGTATACGGCTACAGTTGCAACCATATTCTGTTGAAGGAACCTATGCGACAAACAAACAGAGGCATATGTGGCACCTATAACCTGTTAGCAGGATGGCTATAAATAGCAAGGGTAGCATACCCTACAAAGCCCTCCAGCGAGCCACGTACGTGCACACAGGCTCAAGAGAGAGAAAAGAGAAGAGAGCATCCTCATTCCCTCGTTGGACCGTCAACGGAGTAAATGAGTCGCTGCAGTACTCGATCTCCATCGTCACATTCCCATATCACAAATATTGTACTTAGATTTTGTCTAGGATTTTCTTGTACTTTTTGTTTGTTGTTAAACAAAAAATTTTCAAACTTACACTTTAATGACGAACAAGTGGTGGGACCCTCTACTGATCCACTCTTGTCGTGATCTGAGTAGGAACCTTCTAAACTGATGTCGGGCCTAATGTTGGTCATGGAGGTGCTCTAAAGTAATCTCTCATCTGATGCGCAGCTGACCCATAAAATAAATAAATTCTTTAATCTCTTTATGTAGATCTCCTAAGTGTGTCCCAATTTCTTACAATAAGAACAAGTGGGGACATGCTGCATTTGTCTCTGCTAGTGCTGTTGTCCCAGAGCTCTAGCTAGAGGATGATGTTGCTATTGGTGCTGGAAATTCCTCGGCAGGATAATGGAATTTTTTGCTAGTCCTAAACTGCTGCCACTACCTCCATAAGAATCTCAATCTCTTTGGTTTAAGGTAAAATTATACCTCAATTACTTGAGCTACTGATACTATGTCTGGATTGGCACCATTTGATGTCACATGGACTCTGATCTCCTTGGGAAAACCTTTATATAATCTACAAACTCTATCCTTGGGGTCTTTGACAATATATACTTAAAAACGATTCAACGGTTCAGTTTTCACATCAATACAGGTCTATATAACTAGTTTAACAGGGAGAAGACCAATTGAGGATCCAACGGTTTGATATTTGAAGATTCGAGATCAAAGTTGGCTTTGAAATTGGTTTTGTGCAGCAATTAAAATAATAATAAAAAATCTAACTTTGGGGCTGATTTAGAAGATGTAAATAGCCAGATTTTCGGTTCAAATTTAACATAGATATATATTTATATATTAAGTCTAATCAGAAGAAAATTTGTGTCCGATCTGGCTGGATTGCTAAGAAAATAATCTCAAAGTTGGCTTCAAGAAGATAATTTCTGAAATATAATTGACGGTATTTGTGATCACTACTTTGACCTCCATTCTACATGAGTAAATAACCTAGTATTTGGCATGGAATTATATCAAAGGATAAAGGGTTATACCTATTATGTTGTGGAGTCAATAGTTTGGAAAATGAGTGATCGAGGAGTCAAAAATCTTGATCCAAAGTTTGATCAAAAACTATTTTCTTGAGATAAGGATTTCAATCATGAATTTAGTTGTCATACTTTGATCCTAAATTCGTGAGAACCAAACCATAACTCAGTAAAAGAATTTTGTTGAAATGAAAGAGGGTTATACAAAAATTACACTGGAGGTGTTGGTTTGCCAAATAAGGCAAGAACGAACTAGGATCTGGATCCAAAGTTGCTCCAAAACGTAATATTTGGAAAAGTAAAAAAATTAAATAAGTGGGTTTAAACCTAATTAACTCCAGATAAATCTAAAAAGTACAAAAAAAAACTCCTAATACATTGTAGAAAATATACATAAGATTTCTAAACCTAAAATAAAAATTTGAGCTGAAATTATTGTCATATTGCCCCACAGTAACGTTTGAAGATCATCGGTAATTAGGATACCTAGATTTTAGTTATCCAAAAATTCATGAAAATCTCTTCTAAAATGGCCTAATTAAGTATTAAAACCTATTTTTGAGTCTTTGTTTTCCATTTCTAGTATACTGTTAACAAGTCACAATTATGGGCTTAGGTATGATTACCCGATTCTCCAAATCAAATAATTTTCCAATTTTAATTTCATATGTCATTATCATATTGCTATAAGATATTTCAGTTAGTGATTGTTATAGATCTACGAAAGCTTGGAGTCCAAGCTACATTTGGGGGGGGGGGGGGGGGGGGGGGGGGGTGGTGTTAAAAAGAAAGGAAAAAAGGGTTTATTTAAAAATATATTTGCAAATAATTTCTCAATTTACAATTGATATCATTATTATTTTTATTTCTCTTCCAAAAGATATTAAACTCTTTTATTTTTAATAAAAGCAAGTTTGATTATTGAACTCTTATAATAAGGATCGAAACTTTAAGGGTTAGGAAAAAATGAATATTAAAACAATGATAACTATAATTCACGAATTTTAGATCAAGGGGTTTACATATCCATTGGTCGTAAGCATAGCCCCAAACAAGCTTTTACATTTGCATTCATGTTAGGATACGTGTCTTGTATCCTACTCATTATCGGGACGATAATGACATGTATCATTTTTAGTATTTTGTTATGGTTGAAATGAGTAGGATTTCTCAACTAAGAATCATTCATAGATTTATGGAATACTCATGGATTTTATACATATTATATCTCGACTTGATGTGTCATGGATACGACTGGTACAATATTATTATGTACCGAGGACAGTCACTAGGCACCTAAGGTACTAATCTCGATATTATAAGAGGACAGTCACTCATTATAGTTTTTGATCTGATAGTGTCTCGATATGAGCACTACATGTTTCCTTATCCGCTCACGTTATGGCTTCTAGCATATCGATATTATAAGAGGACTGTTACACCGCTAAGCCGTCCTCCAAGTTGATGAATAAGAAATGTCTTATTTCCGGCCATCTTTTATTCATACAACTAATGCAATGTCTTACATAGCTTCTTCAATAAACTCTCTATAGAAACATGATGAAATGTCAATTTATTAACGGATGAATCTAATAGTCTTCCAATCGGCCTTCTTTTAGTCTTTAGCCGAAGTTCACTTTATATGGCACTCTCGTCTTACAACGGACTATGCAAATACATGCAATAAAGTAGATCTTCAACCATTGACTTCAAAATAATCTAGTTTTCCTCTAAGAGTGTAATCATGTGCGAATTGATGTTCTCCATAGCAATGGTCATACATTCATTCCTCTATAACTGAGAGATCTAATACCACTTTGTTGGAGACGTTCACGACGGAAAGAAAAAGAAAGACAACCGATCCCACAAACATGACCACGTCCTGTTATGTGAGACCAAGAAGAAAAATTAATAAAACAATATGTGGTGGCTTTGGCCACTATGAAGCCACCATGACAGTCCTAACCTTTATTTATCAAATTTGAAAGTAAAATATATATATATATATATATATATATATATATATATATATATATGATGACTCCCTTGTCCCAAGATTTGACCCATTGCAATTTCTTAGTGAGAATATACAAGATTACAATAGAGATTGTAAAAAAAAAAACATCAACCCTAACTAAGACTCGTTCACCTAGCAACAAGGGTGTACCCAGGAAGTCCATTTTTTTTTTTTGCCTTTTTTCTTATGTAATTTTTTTTTTTTTTTTTATTTTTTCATATAAGTCTGTCCACACCTATTCCACCCTAACCTACTCATGTCCACCTCGTTCACCTAGCAACAAGGGTGTACCTAGGAAGTCCTTCTTTTTTTTTTTTTTTGCCTTTTTTTGTATATAATTTTTTTCATATAAAGTCAGCCCACACCTACTCCACCCTAACCTACTCATGTCCACCCAAATTTGAATTTTTGGTTCCGCCCTTGCCTAGCAATGACTGTCCACCGACAACAATGGTGATGTTCTCAACCTAACGAAGTAGACGATCATGCCTTCTTTTTTTTGTAAGAACCTACGGGAGCACAATGTAGAAGTCGTGAAATCTCCCTTAATTTTCTTGATAGCATACCATTGAAATACCCCCTTAGCCTCCTCTTCATAGGCATCTAAGAAAATCCTAGGTAGCTTTGACTTTGATCTTAAGCAAGTCAAATAGATCTGGATTATCAAAAAACTCATCAAAAATTTTGAACTATCCAAAAAAATTTGAACTAACCTGATAAGTTTATCAGTACAGAGAACACCGTGTAAATATATTTCATTGAGCGTCAGTTCCACATGCTTTGACCAAAAAACCCTATTCAAGCATTTTTTATATGACTGCCATGTTATGCTTGGTCCTAGTAATGTACAAAGTATACATAGTACAAATATGCAAAACGAAATACGCGTTTCATTGTTTATACAAAATTCACGTTACTGGGCCCCCATATGTAGAAATTATATGGAACAACTACGCAAGCATCATATAAAATGACCAGATCCTCAAATTTAATTTACTTGTCTCATTGGTCATGCGCATTATGCAAGATAATGGAGTAGGTATAAATATGTTCAAACAAACAAACATTAATTTACTTGTCTCATATGCTTAAACAATTACATTAATTATACCATCAATCATTCAAACGGAGAAAGAAAGGGTTCTAATAAATGACTTCCTACCACCCTCCTGGTATCTCGTGCGCAACCGACACAAACATTTCAGAAGTAGGTGAAAGTCCTTGTCTATGTTAGAAAAAACTTTCGTTTTCTTCTTGAAAACTTTGTGAATAAAAAATAAAATAGACTGATGTTACCGACCTCTGGAAAAGTCGTGCACGATGCACTGTCCTAAGAGTTGATTCGGGATCTGTGTGCAAACGTTTCCCGAAACTCCTAGTGGTAAAACCTCCGCACTACCGGTATCTCGTCGCCGCACACGACTCGGAGAGAACGACCAGGACTTCGCTCTGCCCAGAGCTTGGAGACGAGTGAAACGAAGAAGATTGGACATAATAGAAGGTTGGCAGCAACTGTTTGGAGAAAATATTTCTGATAATGTTTACAAAGAAAAACCACTCATATATATAATACTCCATCCAATATGTAACGGTCTAAATTAATTTTTCTATTAATTCAGCCGTTACACAGGAGGAGAGAATGAACCTGGACACAAAATATATTAACGGTTAAAAGACAAATAGTAACGGACAAATTAATTTCCAACGTTCAGAAAATTAAATGAAAAAATGAAGAGGAGCAAAAAGAATTTTAGGGTCTCAGCCCGAACCCGAAGAGGAAATCGAATCGGCATTCGGCGCCATGTGGGCGCGTACCCGCACCCGTTACGTGCGCCGAACCGAACCGGGCCCGGCGGCGGCGGCGGCGCGTGCGTGTGGCCCAAGGGGTTCCCCACACAACAACTTTAAGAAAGCAAAGAAGAGGAACTAATATATATACACAAGGAGGGGTTGGCCCATCCGATGTGGGACTAAAGAAAAGAAAAAAATTTAGCTTTTGCTCAAGCAAAGCCAACAATCCCCCCCCCCCCCCAAAAGGTCAAGTTCCGAAACAGAGATAAGTGTGAAGTAAATAGAGAGAGAGAGAGAGAGAGAGAGAGAGAGAGAGAGAGAGAGCATCTGGGCAGTAAAATACTATGCATAGATGAGATGGACTACAGCCTTGAATCTCACGTAGTGACTATTGCCTTAATCTGAAGAAGTGCTTGATGGACTATGCCTTGAATCAGACTTCTTGAACCAGATTTAGAAAAATAGCACACATAGTACGCTAGAGGTCCTTGGTCTATCGGGTGGCGCTTTTAAATGGCCATGCGCACTTTTCCACATTCATGAGAGTTGTCTGGGATCGTCCTGTCCCATAGTCGCGGCCTTCACGACCTCTCATATAGGTAAGTCCTTAATGGTTGGTGATATGAATCAACCCAGCATTACAGCTTGGACCTATTAAGAGTTTAACCTCATCCTAACCATATCACACAGGAACACTGTCACGATAGGGATGGGGAGTCATTGTACACATGTACAGCCGCTTATGCTTTATTTTAATGATACTTTAATCTCGAGTTAGTGTTCCATAAAGTTACCTAAGTTCAACTTGTTTCTACCCATTGAACCGGCTTCTTAGGATCGCCAGTCAGACTCGGTTGGGTTGCCACTGCTGGTGACTAACTTATGGGCTTAACCCCATCCCCCTCGATGATTCTAGGATCAAAGTCCTAGACAGACCCTTCGTCAAGTGATCTGCAAGGTTCTTTTCTGACTTTATATAGTCAAGAACCACATATTTGTCTAGTAGGCTTTTTATTGACTTGAAGCGCAGCTGCAGGTGCCTGTTCATCTTAGCATTCACAGAATCATGCTTTAGTAGTCCAATAACAGATTTATTATCACAGTTTATAGAAATTGCAGGAATAGGACTAAGAGAAACAGGTATATGCATAATAAGATTTTTAAGTCATTCAGCTTCTGTGCAAGTTGTATCTAAAGCTATCATTTCGGAGTCCATTGTACTCCTAGCTATGATAGTTTGCTTACAAGATTCCCAGAAGATTGCAGCTCCTCCTAGAGTAAATACATATCCAGTAGTAAATTTTATATCATGTGAGTCAGTTACCCAGTTTGCATCTGAATAACCATCTATGATATCAGCGTGCCTAGTAAAATAAAGTTTGTAATCTAGGGTGCCCTTGAGATATCTAAATACCCTATCCAAGGCAGTCCAAACTGATTTGGGTTACTGGTATATCTACTTAGTCTCCCAATAGCAAATGCAATATCAGGTCTTGTCTTGTTTGTTATATACATAAGGGAGCCTATCATCTGTGAATATTTATGTTGTTCCAAAGGTGATCCTTCATTCCTTTTTAGTACGATACTGCTGTCATAAGGAGTAAGAACAGGTTTCTTATCAAATAACTCAAACTTTTTTAGCATTTTTTCAATTGAATGTGCTAAAGATAGAGTATAACCCTCTTTGCCTTTGGTCACTTGCATTCCTAAAATTAAGTTGGCTTCTCCTAGGTCTTTCATATCAAACTGGCTAGATAAATAGTTCTTTATAATATTTATCAATTCCAGTGATGAACCTAGGATAAGGATGTCATCTACATATAAGCATAAAATGACACAACTTTTACATGTACCTTTAGAGTATATACATTTGTCATACTCATTTGACAAGAAACCATATTCACAAATTACTTTGTCAAATTTATTGTGCCATTGTTTGGGAGCTTGTTTCAAGCCATAGAGAGATTTTACTAGTCTGCAGACTTTTTTTTCTTGACCTTTAGCAATGAAACCTTCAGGTTGGTCCATATAAAGTTCTTCCTCTAGATCTCCATTCAAAAATGCTGTCTTTACATCCATTTGATGGATTAGCATATCATGAATGGATGCTAAGGCCAAGAGAGTTCTAATGGATGTGATCCTAGCTACAGGAGAGTAGGTATCAAAATAATCTAACCCTTTCTTCTGGGTAAAATCCTTAGCAACTAATCTAGCTTTGTATTTCTCTGTAGTACCATCGGCTCTGAGTTTCTTCTTGAAAATCCACTTACAACCTATTGGTTTATTGCCTAAAGGTAGATCTGTTAGAAACCAAGTGTTATTCTCCATGATGGAGTTGTATTCATTGTTAATGGTTTCTTTCCAGAAGGGAGCATCAGGAGACGACATTGCTTCTTCATAAGTTGAGGGATCACCCTCTATCAAAAAGGTGAAGAATCCTTCTCCTAAATTTTTTTCAATCATATTTCTTTTACTCCGTCTAGGTTCTAAGTCTTGTTCAGATTGAGAGCTCGGTATTTGGATATGAGAACTAGTAGAGGGTATGGAGGAAGAGATTGAACTTCTATCCTTAAAAGAAAATATGTTTTCAAAGTAAACTGCATCTCTTGCTTCTATAATGGTATTGTTAGAGATTTCATTTACTTCTGAGTGAGTCACTAAAAATCTATTGGCATAGCTGTCTAAGGCATATCCTATGAAAATAGCGTCTACAGTCTTGGGACCAATCTTTCTCTTTTTAGGTTCGGGAATTCCGACTTTAGCAAGGCATCCCCAAACTCTAAGGTAATTAATCCTAGGAGCTCTACCTTTCCACAGCTCATAGGGAGTCTTATCTTTTGTCTTACTAGGAATCCTATTAAGAATCTAACAGGCAGTTAAAAGAGCTTCTCCCACAAGTTATCAGGAGCACCAGAGCTAAGAAGCATGGCATTCACCATATCTAACAGAGTGCGGTTCTTGCATTCAGCAACTCCGTTAGACTGAGGTGAATATGGAGCAGTTACCTCATGAATTATTCCATGTTCTTCACAGAAGTTAATCATTTCGTTTGAGGTATATTCTCCACCACGATCAGATCTAAGGATCTTAATCTTCCTTTCTAATTGATTTTCAGCTTCAAATTTGTAGACCTTAAATTTATCTAGAACTTTATCTTTGGTTTTGAGAAGGTAGATATAACAATACTTTGAATAATCATCTATAAACGTAACAAAGTATTTTCTACCGCCTCTGGTCAAAATCCTATTTGAGTCACATACATCACTATGGATAAGTTCTAGAATATCAGAATTTCTTTCTACAGATTTGAATGATAATTTAGTGTGTTTGGCTTGAATACAAATCTCACATTTGTGTTTGTCATCTATTGGAGTCTTGGGAATAAGATCTAAAGTCATCATTCTTTTAATAGAACCTAGGTTGACCTAGTCTGCCATGCCAAACATTTGAAGATTCTATATTAGAGACAATGAGAGAATAATCAGAAATTTTATTCATTGTGCTTAAAATGAAAAGACCGTCTTTTACAAAGCCTTTTCCTATAAAGGAGTCATGCTTAGAAAATACTACTTTATTTGCCTCTATTACAATTTTGTATCCTGAGGCTACAAGAAGGGATCCACTAACTAGGTTTTTCCTGACAGACGGCACATGAAGAACATCATGAAGAGTTAAAAAATTTCCTGATGTCATCTTCAGGTCAACTTTTCCTCTTCCAATAATTTGTGCCGTTGAGCCATCTCCTAGGGTCACACCTCCTCCACTTCATTCCTGATAGTTTGAAAAATATGAGAGATCAAACGAAACGTGAACATTAGCTCCAGAATCCAACCACCAATCATCAGAATGGTAAGAGAGGTTAATAAAGGGTTGAAAGCTTACAAACCTGAAGGAACTCGAAGAACCTTTGTGAAGCATGTTCGCTTCTGGTCTAACTAAGCCCTTTCCTTTGTAGGAGGTCTGGACAGCTTCCTTCTTTCTATGGTAGCAGTTGGTTGCCATATGGTTTGTTTTACCACACACAAAACAAAATCTCTTTTGATCCTGAGTCTGACTGAAGTTTCTAGGTTTATGGTTTTGGTGATGATGGTTTTGGTGGTTAGGCTGAAAATTTTTCTTCTTCTTGAAGAAATTCTTTTTAGATTATAATGAAAATTAGATTTGGGTTTTCCTTGGCCTTCTACAAGGTTTACCTTAGCTTTAGATTCAGTCTTAGGCTTAGACCTCAATCTAATTTGTTCTTCGGTTCTAATTTTCTTTAGGACTTGATTATAGGTAAGATCTCATTGTGTATGAATATGTTCCTTAGAAATATCAGACCAGGAGGGAGATAACTTGTCTATTAGGCATGCTATTTTATGCTCATTGGAAAAAGATGTGCCTTTGGCTTGAATATGCCTAAGGTATTCTTGAAATTTATGGAGTTGGTCATTCATTGACTTGTTATCTACCATGAAATACCTATTAAAGGTTGAAGAATTAAACATTTCTATTCCGGCATCATCACAGCCGTATTCATCTTCCAAGGCTTTTCAAAGTTCTTTAGCGCTCTTGTATTCAAAAAATATATCATACAAGGATTCAGATAATGCGCTTAGAATTCTATGAAAGCAGTGGAAGTCTATCTCTTTAGGAGTTTTTGGTTTCGAGGAGGTGGACACTCCTATGTCAGACTCAGTATCATCAGAATCATTTGTGATGGGTGTGGACCCATCAATGGCTGAAATAAGTCCTAAGGTCGTGAGCCAAAATTTCATTTGGCTCTGCCATCTTTTAAAGTATGAGCCATCAAACTTAACGGGTTTTGCAGTAGAGGATTCCTCCTTACCAGTCATGTTTGCAGTCTGAAAAATATAAATTTATTTAATAACAATGTCTAAGATAATAGTTTAGGTGGTCTTTGCTAATCAATCTTAAAATCTTTAGTTTTTCAAGTGTTGATCAACTCAGGTTAGCTGTAGGGGCCGGTTCCTAGCTAGCGGCGGTCCGAAGACTCTTAAGTACCGTGTCGCTTAGGGCTATTTACACCCGGTTGATAGAAGGACCCTTTCGGCTTGTGCCCGAGTTTGTCTCTACTTTGAAACTTTAGATTTGAAGATTTTATTTGCAATTTCCTTTTTACTAAACTATTTTCTTTTTGTCCTAGATTGCTTTCAAAATACTAAGTGATTAAAAATGAAGCAAATTGTATGTTACAATTGAAAGGAATTTTTTGATCAAAAATTACAATTGACAAAATTATCAAATGTGCTAACAATTTTTAAATCACTTTAAACAAATTTACAATTTGACAGTATAGTAAGCAACTTGATAAGTAAACAAATAATCAGAAATTTGCTATGGTAAATATTAAGCAAATTGAATTTTCTAGAATAAAAATTAAACTACTGCAACTTAACAATATTGGCTACAGTAAGAATAATTTTCTACAAGTTAAAGCTTGTTGTAGTCAGAAATTTTTAAATTTTCAATTGATAAATTATCAACTATGCTACAATAACTATTAACTTTTAATTTATTAATTAACTTTGTTCCAGAAAATTTTATGTTACTATGCCAATAATATGTTGCTACAATATTATGAATTAAACAATGCCAAAAAAAAAATCCGGTTATGTAGCAAGAATATGCAACAAATATTAACGTAATTGATGAGAAATATATATTTAATAAACGGTTAAAAAATAAATTTCTTTAGCAGCGAATAAATAATGGTATATTAACAATATTTCAGAAGTTTTCTAGCAAGATTTAGATGAACAATTCTAACATAAAATTCAACTCTTAGATTGTTAGAAAAAACTGTTGTTTTCTTCTTGAAAACTTTATGAATAAAAAATAAAATAGACTGATGTTACCGGCCTCTGGGGAAGTCGTGCACGAAGCACTGCCCTAAGAGTTGATTCGGGATCTGTGTGCAGACGTTTTCCGAAGCTCCTAGTGGTAAAACCCCCGTACTACCGGTATCTCGTCACCGCACATGACTCGGAGAGAACGACCAGGACTTAGCTCTACCCAGAGCTTGGAGACGAGTGAAACGACGAAGATTGGACATAATAGAAGGTTGGTAGCAACTGTTTGGAGAAAATATTTCTGATAATATTTACAAAAAAAACCACTCATATATATGTAACGGTCTGAATTAATTTTTCTATTAATTCAGCCGTTACATAGGAGAAGGAGAGAATGAACCTGGACACAAAATATATTAACGGTTCAAAGACAAATAGTAACGGACAAAATTAATTTCCAACGTTCAGAAAATTAAATAAAAAAATAAAGAGGAGCAAAAAGAATTTTAGGGTCTCAGCCCGAACCCGAAGAGGAAATCGAATCGGCATTCGGCGCCGGCAGATGTGGGCACGTACCCGCACCCGTTACGCGCGCCGAACCAAACTGGGCCGGGCGGTTGCGACGCGCGCGCGCTTGTGGCCCAAGGGGTTCCCCACACAACAACTTTAAGAAAGCAAAGAAGAGGAACTAATATATGTACACAAGGAGGGGTTGGCCCATCTGATGTGGGACTAAAGAAAAGAAGAAAATTGAGCTTTTGCTCAAGCAAAGCCAACAGTCTAATCTATTATACACTAGGACCAATTTTTGTATGCATGGTCAGAACACAAAAGTGAAGAAAAAAGGTCTTTTTTTAGTGAAAGCTAGCACCACAAAAATAAGCAGGATTAGAGGCTTTGCAGAAATCGTTAATCCCACTCAAGGTGTCCCTAATTGGCTTCAAACTTCGTTAGCGATGGCAATATTTAGTCGTTAAATAGCTAATCGCCGTTGCATGTCGCAACGGCGACATATATATGTAGAACGTCGCCCTTTTACATCGTTATCGAGGCAAAATTGCGATGTCCCAACACACGGGTCGACTAACTTTTCTCTAGACGTGTCAAACTTATTATCGATATCACAACAGTCCCCAGCGACACGGATGCTTGTGTCCAATCTAACATTCCAATATCAGTACATTAGCTACATATAAAGACACTTAGCGATGTTCAGTGAAGACGTTCTGATACCAGCTATCGACCCTTAATTAAATTTTAAGCACCGTTAAAATATAAAATTCTGCCAAAAAAATTGTTATAAACAATACTACAAATAAGCACAATAACAGTACAATAATAATAAATATGAAAACTAATAATAGTACATTCATATCAACCACAACAACGTCTAAATTCTCAACTACAAAAACAATACAACAACAATATATTCAAAGCTACCACAACAACTACAACAACCACATCAACAATACAAATAAACCCTTGAAGATAAAGTAGTGATTGAAACTATAGTGTCATCGAATAAGAGTCTAATACAACTGATACAGAGAACCAACTAGGGTTGAGTACAATGCAACAAAAGAAAAAAAATCCATACTACTATGGAGTAGGATCATGAACATGCCGGACAGCCTCAAGTATCTGGATCGGTGGCATCTGCGACAACGGTGGAGGTTGTAAAGGTGGTGGAGGTTCTTATCGTTTAATTCACGCCAACTATCATTAATGGCCTCGGAGGAGGCTTTTTGTCACATGAGTCAACTGAGTATTATCTCGCTCAAGTGCCTAAAACCATGACGTGAAGACCAATTCGTCAAACTAGGACTAGGATGGGGCATGTGGACTATATATATATGACATCCTCTCCAGCAAGTCATCTCGAAGAGAAACAATCTGTTTCTCTAGGGTCTGAACTCTTGCTGAATCCTGAGATTTTTGGGTGGACCTAGACAACCGACTAGTAAAGTAGGAAGCTATGGACGTCCTTGTCACTACATGCGCTCTATACAACCACAAGTCGCGGTCTTCCATACCTTATCGTTTGACAAAATTGGGGCAAGTGAAAGAACCACCCTCTCCGTCGGCTTGTACAACAGCCACCCGCTACGCTTCCTCATAGAGTCTTAGATACTCATCATACACTAATATCTCGGTAACCTAAGGCTAGAGTATTGTTGAGGTAGAAATATATACAATTAATTACCCTATAACCTAAGGCCTATATGAATCTACATGAATATGTTTATGTAAGGCATATGGAAAGTAAGAAAATAATAGTACTAACGTAATGCAATAATTACATAGCTCTTCGACACCTTGTCTTTGATTAGTCTTCTGCCCTTATTATGGGTGGACAAGACGATAGTCACCATAGTATCATCCTCTCATTTATCCACTTGAAAAAATATTAATAATATTTTTTTAAATATATCCTAAATTAAACTTAAATTAATATATATGTAACAAGAAGAGTCATACCATGCAACAAAAATACTTTATTGTCAGGATCGAGCCACTACACAATTTGCCAACATTGACCATAACTGCATTGGCTCGTCTAATCTTGTATTATATTTGAGACCTCTAAATTTAGCCTTTATTGTAGTCCACTGCTCAGCCATGATCCATCTTGGATTGGTTATCCCTTCCACTTTCTGTCATTATGATCTTGTGCCACGTCCAGTACCGGAATATGAAGAACGGAGATATCACACCGTCATCTATGCACTACAAAATATACAAGTGTCCTATAATACGATCACGACTGTACCTAAACATGGGATATATACTACAATACAAGTCACCTATGGCCTCACAAAAAATACTATATCTACATAAATCAACACAAGAAGAAAATATTGAACATATAAGATAAAGCAGTAAGGCATCCTCGATGCTATCATCAAAATGATCATGAAGCTAGCACAATGTCAAATATACATAATCGCATCTTCAACTGCAGTCTGAATATAATACAATCATGTGATAAAAAAAAGTTCGAGATATACATGCTAATAAGTGTCTGGTGGCTAAATGCCCAAAAGAAACAAATGATATAAGAGTAGCAAAGAAGAAATCCACTCATACCCCTTGTCAACCATCTTGTTGGTATGTGCCATCTTGGATGAGATATATTGGATCCTTAAGTTTGACTACCAGATCTGGCCAAACAAACTAGAGGTGCCAGACCCCTAATAGAAACTACCATAAGATAGCACGAGTGAATGAAACAAAACCCAAAAATAATATAAGTTGTAACATGTGCCATAGTTTAAACATGTATTCCATTGCCGAGACAATAAGCCACCCCTACACCAAACAAGGACAAAAGATATCATACTAGGATGAGACATAGTACATCCCTAGACTATGGTCAGGTGATAGGATACCCAATCAAGTTTGTCACAACCTGCACCCGGTATAGGGGCACGAGTACGTAGGTACGTCCAGCCTACGCTGTAGTATCGACGATAGAACGTTGTCTAGGTCATCATTATCTAACTATTAACATACTAATACAGCTAGTTCTATCATGTACTCAATCACAATTATCTAAAGAAAAAATGAGCATGAAAGATAATTCAAATAATGTTCTAAAGAAAGAAAACTAGACATGTCATGGAAAAGAAATACTAGCCTGGATGACTACAGTTTGTCACCTCAAGTCCACAATATAAGAGCAGTCGTGTCTATGGCATCTCTCGGCCATCCAGGAATGGAGAGCACAATACTCACTGAAAAATATTATCCAGTCAGGATTTTAGCGAGGTACAAAACTCTGAAAGCAGTTCCAAATACATGGTAAAGCATATATAACAAGTAATTAAAAATAATAAAAGATATACTAGCAACTAGAAAATAAAAATGAACTAGAGTGAATATGTGAAGTATTAGAATAAAAGAACAGGCAATATGGAATACCTGCAACTAATGAAAATAGTTAAACTAGCTAATGTGTCATAGAGTACAAGTTCGTTATATGATCGGTTTGGGTTGAACACGAATATAATATGGTAACTCGATTACACGTGTGATATGTAATCGACATGTACACGAATACACTAGCCTTGATCACATAACCAACTCCTACTCCTCCATCCCCAACCAATACTTATGGATCCAATCATGACACATTACGAACATGAATATAAGTACACTGAACATGAGCAGTGTGTGAACACGAAGTACATGATAATTAATACTCGATATATACGATGAAATATATGTGAAGGAGTACCCGCTGAATACGGTAGGGGATAACATCCCATGACATGATCCATTTAGTACCAGTCCGTGTAATTATGGTGTCAAAATCAAGTAAACAGTTCTAGAATATGTGATATATACACTATCATGACTGAAAACTAACAGAGAGATGTACTCGCCTCTGGTCCTAAGTAAAAGATGTAACTCGGTGTCTGAGCTGATTTCACACACACCTATATATGAATGGCATGTCAAATGGATGAAAAGAATGATAAACAAGTTATAAATGCGCTAAATATGATGTTTTAGGCCATTACTAGGTCTATACAAGGTTAACTAAGCCCACTAGGTCAATAACTTGGTTATATTATTCTATACAAGCTAATACTGGGTTGTACTAGGTTATCTCTAGGTGTCTTAGTCATACTAAGGTATACTAGTCTAATGCTACTTAGATGATAAAAATGGAAGGAAAAGAGAGTAAATTGGCAGGGATTGGTAGAGAGATGAACCAATTTGGGGAAGAACACAATTGGGGATCTAAGTTGGAGTAAAATAAATGAGAGGAGAGAGAAAGACCCCTTCCTTATAGGGCCGGTCATATCCCCTCTCCCAAGCAATGTGCATTGATATGAATACCCCTATTGGGTTGTCATGAAGATAGGTTTAATTATATGAAGCTTCTACTACTAATGAAGGTTAATTTATCTTCTAATTAATGAAGATGGGTGACTTAAATGAGTCTAAAGTGTCTAGTCTAAATGTTGGATTCAATGAGTCATGTCAAGTCTAAATTGGTCCACTAGTGTCAAGCCCAATAATTAATTCAATACACTAACCCAAAAAAAATATTAAACACTATATACAAATAATATAAAATGATAAAAATATCCCTCTCACGAAAAGTGGTAGTCACAATCCTACCCCCTTAGAAAAATTTTGTCCTCAAAATTTAAGGAAGAACTAGCACTAGGATATCACAAGCACGATCAAGAAATAAGAAATACCTCAGATTTTCAGTCTCATCCATAGTAGAGTCAATATTTCAAATTTTAATTTTCCTTCGAGTTTCCAAATCTATCGTATCGATTTCAAGATTCTATCTACTATGTGTAGAAGCATGAAAAATACGCTGGATAGCTTTACGCAGCATATTGATGCAAAGCAGCATAAAAAGAGGACTTCAGAGCCTTCAACGTGCAAACAGAGCTTCTCCGCCAAGCACAGCGTGAAATATGGGCTCGAGGACCATCCGCGTAGGGCAGTACGTCCAGGCTGCTTCAGCGTAAACATGGTGCTTCATCGCCTTTATGGCGTAAAACTCATCCTCTTTCAATGCAGCATTGAAGTGTACGAGGGACGCTTCGTATTCTCCGAAGTGAACCAGTCAGATCCTGCAATCAACCTGTCAGATCCTGCAATGAACCTGATGTCTCGACTTCTAACAAAGGGATACTGCTCGACTACCCAGGCGACGGTCATAATGATGGCGCGGCACTGCAACCCAGGCTGTCATTTACTGCCATTTTCCTTGCGTAAACCGCTTTTACGTACACAGAGGAATACGCTGCCTAGTTTCACACAGGCAGATGAGAGCTCCTTACGTTCCGCGGAAGACAAACCGCCTGCCATGTCAAAAGCTGCACTCCGTACGGGACTCGAGGCGCGTCTCTGCATTTAATGCACAGAGTGGTGACAGGCCCTCAAGGTACGTCTCTGCAATTAATACGCCGAATACTGACAGATGCCTGAGGCACGTCTCTGCGTTTGATGCACAGAAGGGTGGCAGACCTTCAAAACACGCCTCTATATTTAATGAGCAGGATGATGGCGGATCTCCACATTTAATGCAGGAGATTTGATTAAATATCACCGAACCGTCGTTTAGTGACATCCCCTTTGCGAGAGCTGCTCCTACGCATACAAGGGAATGCGCTGCCTAGTTTTACACAGGCAAACGTGAGCTCCTTACGCTCCGCAGAAGATGAACAGACTGCCACGACAGCGGTTACTCTTCGCACAGGATTCAAGGATGGGGGCAGATCTCTGCATTTAATGCAAGAGATCTAATTATCTCCAAGAGCCATAATTCCGGCTAAAGACATCCACATCATCACTCTGGCACGATGCGCAGCGGCTTCTACGCCTATTCAGCTTCGGTGCCTACTCGGCTTCTACGCCTATTCAGCTTCGGTGCCTGCTCAGCTTCGGTGCCTACTCGACTTCTACGCCCATTCGGCCTTCTGTGCCCACTCGACTTCTACGCCTACTCGGCTTCTACGCTGGTTTGATAACTATTTGGCTTCTATGCCATGGTGACAGATATTGGCTTCTATGCCAACCTCTTCTACACGAGGGATACCTACCTATGCGGCTTCTACGCCGTGATCTTTGTAGCGGTTATACGCGTTTTGTCCCTTAGTTGGACCCGCGTCACACGCTCATTCAAAGGATCATCTATACGCAGGCATTGGTTATTTTAACCGTTGTGTAAAAGGGTGCTGTACTTTCCACTACTCGGTTTTTACACCGACTGAGTGGTCACTGTCACTAAAACTCTATAAATAGAGACCTCTATCAACAGAGGACAAGGTCGAACGATCAGAAATAGGTCAACAAATTGGAGAAAAAGAGGAGAGAGAGAGAGAGAGAGAGAGAAAGAGAGAGAGAGAGAGAAAGGAGAATCCAGAGCTCAGGCAAAGAGAAGGGATCGACGACTTTGGCATCAGACATCCACCCTCTTCAGCAACCTTCGAAGCTGCTACCTGTCTTCCACGGCACTTCTTCAACATCGTGCGGTCCAAGGGCTAAAGTGATTGACTGCAGATCAGACACCTATAGAAATATTCATCCAGATTAAATAAATTATACTTAGACATCCTCGTGTAGGATCAAATTTGTACAATCTTGTTTGTAAACATAAAAGAAGGGCAGGTCTTCGTACAAGACCTCGTTTTCCGCATTCATTAAATCTTTTCTCGTTTATTATTCTAAACAAGATAGCGACTCTGCTGGGGACATCTTTCTCTTCTAATGAGGAATCTATTGCTCGACACGATGCGGTATCTGTGGGATCCGTGAAGAAGACACTGGTCGTCCAGTTCGACCAGTTTGCCTACGAAGATATGCTCCGAACAAGGGGCAGCTCTCACTCTCTCTCTGTCCAAAACAACAGGAAGCTGCGTAAGGTCTGGATGCCCAAGAGATCCTCTACCATTCTTGTGGACTCTCCGATCTCTCCGACCAATGAGATTGTAGCGTTGCTCCCTCTGCGCCCTGCGCGTAAAATTCAGTCGCCTGTCTCTGACAGAACCGGCAAAACTTCTGGCAATACCTCAGCGCTAACCCAGAAGTATACTCCGCGCTCTGCGTATGAAATTCAGTCTCCCGTCCCTGGCGGAATAGACAAAACTTCTGGCAATGCCTCAGCGCTAACCCAGAAGTATACTCCGCGCTCTGCGCGTGAAATTCAGTCTCCCGTCCCTGGCGGAATAGACAAAACTTCTGATAAAGCCTCAGCGCCAAATCAGAAGTACAAGACACGCTCCGCGCGTAAAATAACATCTGACCTCTACGGAGAACCAGATGATCCTTGTGATCTCCGCAAGGGAAAGCAAGCGGCGGACTACTCAACTTCTCGGCCTTTATGCCAGCAAGGGAACAATCTGCACGCCCTCCGAATTACCCGAGACGCTGATGGCCGCCTAAGGACATCCTTAGCTTTACGCCAACCAGAGCGAAGCTCCAAATTACGCCAGGCGAAGTCCCTAAGTGTAAAGAAGGCTCCAGTTGCGAAAAGACACCCTCCCCGGGGATTATTTGCCACCCAGATGGCCAACCTGTTGTATACGGGTGGCACATGGAAGACTATGACTCCCATCATCCGCATGCCCACCAATAGGAACAGAAGGAACAAGCCATCATCTTCTTCTTCTGCAATTCCTCCTGACCTGCGCAAGTATCTAATCCAGAAACGCAAGGAGAGGAGATCTTCCAGCTTGGCTATTACGCCTCCTAGCGAGCACTATTGTAATAGTCACAGGATTGTAATTAATTATTGTTGTTCCAAAGCAAAACGACCGGTTTTCGATCGGCTAAGCTACTCTCCATCTTTCCTAGAAGAAGAGCCCACGCGTGCATCTGTGAACATAGCTTCACATATACCTGGAGGAAGCTCAGGCTCAAGACGTCCGTCCTCTAGAACTCCGATCCGAAGGAAATTCAACATGCTCCTTAGGGACACCAAAGTCGGGGTGTTCCAGAACACTCATTCAAGGTCACGACAACTGACTTCGTGCTCTTCTGATTCCGATGCTGGGGGTCGTCAGTCTCCCGAATTAGATACTGAGAGTATAGAGTCAACTTCTGTAGCGACCTATACTCATCCTTCAATGACGCCCAGGGAGATGGGAGTTTATGCCATTGGAGATGAACACGAGGAAGCCTCGCCATCAGGGAACGCTGAGCAACACATTACTACACTAGAGACATCTCTGAAACAAATGCAATCCATGATGGAGGACATGCACCAAATGATGCTAACTCAACAGGCGGCTGCTATGGCTCGAACATCGGTCCCGCCTACTCAGATACGTTTGGGGGTGGATCTACCACCATCCAACACGATCCAAGAGCCTGCTCTAGATTAAGAGTCAGCTGGTCCTTCACTTCCTCACTCGGAGAATGTACTACCTCCTGCGGGAGTCACGATATAACCGACTCCGCACCATTCCGTGGTCTCGCTATCAGCTGAAAATCCGATACAAGCAGTGCGGGAGTTGAAAGCCCAATTTGATGCCTTGAAGCACAAAGATCAGCTCAAGAAATTGGGAATCAACCAGCCATACCCAGCTATCTGGGAGGAGGTCCCTTTTCCTCCGAGGTACAAACCTCAGACCATAGCCCTGTTCGAGGGAAAAACATCACCAAGAAAGTACATGAACTATTTCAGTATGATGACGGTGTTGCTACGAGGAAATGATGCCCTCCTCACCCGGGTGTTCAAGGGCTGTCTCTCGGGAGTAGCTTACCAGTGGTACCGCAGCCTGGCGGACAACTGCATTACTTCCTTCGAAGACTTCCAGACTTTATTCTTCATACGATTCTACGAGGGAGGAATGGACATGTCTATGTCCTCTCTCATCGAAGTCAAGCAGAAGGAGAAGGAGGACGTTCGCACCTTCGTCGAACATTTTTGTCAAGCCACTTTACAGATGCCTCTAGGAGTTCCAGACTCAGCATTGGTGGACATTTGCAGAAAGAATATTCTTCCCGTGATCTCGGTGTTCACAGGACCATATCAGTTCCATGACTGGCCCTCGTTCATCATCTCAGAGGTAGCCGCCGAGGACAACAGTCGCAAGGCGCGTAACAATGGCATCATGATCTCTACCTCTGACAGAGACAAGAGGTCATCTCCCAACTGCGACCATTCTCGCAGTTCCAAAGGAAAAGAAGCTCTGGCAATCAATACATCCAGACAGAAGACTGCGGCAACCGCGCAGACGAAACCCGGGACTTCCAGGCCCGTCGAAGTATACTCTTTCGACGACGATGATATTCCAAGTATATTCGAGTGTCTCGTCAAAAGTGGCAAGATCACCCTTCCAGAGGAGAGGCGGCCCAGTGAAGTCGGCAGTGCCAACAACCCCAAGTACTGCATCTTCCACAGATACGTACACCACCCAACAAAGGCGTATTACATACTGAAAAGGAAGATCCAAGAGCTGATCGATGCTAAAGCTATCACCCTGTGCAATAGCGAGAAGACGGTCACGGCCAACATGATCTCTCTGTAATTTGGCAATCTGCCTCCCCAAGAAGTACCGGACGGTGTTACACCTATTTCCCGGACAACGATGAAGATCGTAAATCTCCCTCCGGCTAGGGGTCAAAATCACGACCTGTTACCCCTAACTACCCAGAGAGGCGAGATTATGTGGGTTCACCCAGACTTGGTGTCGGAGCTCGAAAAAGAGACTAATGCTACTAAAGCTAAGTCCAGGAAGAACTCCAAATGCAAGCCCTGCCATATGGTTGCAACTTCTTCGACCTCAGACGAAGACGAGGTTTTGGCCATAGCAACCCGTTCAGGGAAGGCTTACCTCAAGGACTACGGAGCAAGTCAGGAAGATGCACATGCAGACGCTTTAGCTGCCAAGCCTTCAGAGCCAGAGCCCGCGGTACCAGAGGTCGGTCCTTCGAGACCAACTTCGGCGGACAAGGGGAAGCAGAAAGAAGTGCGCTTCGATAAACCTGTGAAAAACATTCAAAACAAAGGTTTAGAGAAGCCGTACAACTTCGACATCTTGGCCCAATTAGCTAATACACCGGCCAGGTTGTCCATCTTCGAGCTACTCAGGCTCTTCCAAGACACTCGTCTAGCCCTGAGTGAAGCATTGATGCAGGCGGATACATACTTGACCCAACTCAAGTCCCCCGATGAAGAACCCGTGGCGTGTCCTCGATGCCAAAGTGTGATGGAGATGGTCCCAAACATCACTTTCACTCAAGACGACATGCTGTTAAAACATAACAGGCATGATAGACCCCTCTACCACACCGGGTACGTCGGTTCCATGGAGGTCGACCAGATTCACATAGATCCGGGATCCTCAATCAGCATCATTCCTCATAGTCTGCTCAGACCGCTGAGGATTCCTATCAGCGAACTGGCTTACACCACTACTACTATTGTGGGTTTCAACGCCGGAAGAAGTAAGCCGTTGGGAAAAATTTGCCTGAGGATCCAGATTGGCAACCTCAGATCGGTGGCTACATGCTACGTCATCGATTCAGAGGTGTCCTACAACATCCTGCTGGGAAGACCATGGATCCACGACCATAACATCGTTCCTTCGACTCTACATCAATGCTTCAAATATGTAGACATCCAAGGGACAGTACAAACGGAGGTTGCTGACCTAAACCCGTTTAAAGGAGTAGAATCCTACTACTCCGACGCCGTGTTATACTCTCAAGACTACACGGAAGAGGTGTCAGCCCAAGCAGAGAAGGAATCCCACCGGGAGCCTGAAGAACCTTCTGTCAAGCAACCTCTGTCAATCAAGGTGAAAGGACGGACTACCCGTCCAAAAGCCACAGAGCCTATGGCTATCCACCTGAACAAGACCAGGTCAGGGAAAGGGGGTGATCCTCTAGTGATCACTCTGAACCAGAAGCCTCCGCCCTTAATCATCAACCTTCGGCGCAACAAGCAGCCGAGTGATGTAAATGCTACCAGGAATGCGATTTCTGATAATAACAATGGACCTCTTTTCCAGTATATCGACGTTCGGATTCCAAATCAGGAACCCTCTCCCCATGACGATATAGAGCCTATAGCACAAAAATTCTTGGCAGCTATAGATTCCTATCATCCATACATATGGGAAGTGACGTCATCATCCAATGTCACCACGATATATGGACCACATGAGGATTCTATCTTCATTATTCCACCTGCCCGCAACGGTCAGCGTTCAATAGTCTTCAGCCGCATGCACAACGAACAGACTATACAAGAGGATTCCTTCGATGACGGTTCTGGTGAAATGCAAGTTCACAGGTACAGCCCGCAAGCCTTAAAGATCATGCAAAATATGGGTTATAACTTGAAGATGGAACCAGGTCTCAACTATGGAAAAGGCAGACGAACACCGCTGCTCGGCAATCCCCACTATCAACAAACCCGTTTCGGGTTAGGGTATGCCACCTCCCTTACGACTTCCACGTCAGATGAGGATATCTTTCCCCTTTTCAAGATGCCTCATCGCTCTCCGACTCATCTCACGCTCTCGAGCAAACATTATCAGTAAATATGGTAGCGACGGATTCCTTCGAATCAGACGAACAAGAATTTGAACCATTCGAGAATGACGCTTGGGCTCAGCAGATGGATACACAATGGGAGTTCCGCTTCGAGCAAAGAGAACCTCCCACTAAAGATAAAGTTATCCAGATTGACGTAGGGGATAAACTTTCACCAAAGCCGATATTTATCAGTAACAACCTTTCCGAAGAAGAAAGGGAAGAAATTACCCAGCTGATAAAAGAGTATATCGACGTCTTTGCGTGGAATTATGCGGATATGCCAGATCTTGATCCAAAGATGGCTACTCATAAACTCAACGTACTACCCGATTCGAAGCCTGTGAAGCCGCACCAACGCCGATTCCGTCCGGACATGATGGACGCCATTGAAGCTGAAGTCAAGAAGTTGATAGCCTGCGGCTTCATCCGTGAGGAACAACATCCCGACTGGATCGCCAATGTTGTCCCGGTCATGAAGAAGAATAGGAAAATACGTATCTGTATCGATTACCGAGATCTGAACGCAGCCTGCCCCAAGGATGAGTTCCCTCTTCCCATCACAGACGTCATGATCGATAATACATATGGTTTTGAACGTATGTCTTTCATGGACGGATTCTCGGGATACAATCAGATCAAGATGTATCCTGAAGACGAGAAGCATACCGCCTTCCGGACACCACTGGGGGTATATTGCTATACGGTCATGCCCTTCGGATTAAAGAATGCCGGGGCTACGTACCAACGGGCTATGAGTAACATATTCTATAAATATTTATGCAAGACAGTGGAGTGTTACGTGGATGATGTAGCTGTTAAAAGCCGCCTGAGGGATAATCACATCCAAGACTTGAAGACAGTATTTGAATTGATGCGCCAACATCAACTCAAAATAAACCCTACAAAGTCCTTTCTGGGGGTATCTAGCGGTAAATTTCTGGGATTTGTCATCACCGCCAAAGGCATTCAAGTGGACCCTGATAAAGTCAAGGCCATCTTAGAAATGCGACCGCCCCGCAATCTGAGGGAACTCAGGGGATTTCAAGGTCGTTTGGCTTATATCCGAAGATTCATATCCAACCTCTCCGGGAGATGCCAACCCTTTTCGCGCCTCATGAAGAAAGGTGTATCCTTCGTATGGGACGAAGCCTGTCAGCAAGCGTTCGGGGATATCAAGCGCTACCTCACTAGTCTGCCAGTTCTGGTACCTTCCATCATAGAAAAACTATTCGTGCTATACGTTCGAGCAATGGATCATTCTCTGGGAGCTCTTCTCGCATAAAAGAACGATATGGGCCACGAGCAGGCTATTTACTACCTCAGCAGGATGATGGTCGGAGCCGAACACCGGTACAACCCAGTGGAGAAAGAATGCTTGGCCCTGATGTTCGCTATCCAGAAAACGCGACACTATGTCACGGGCCAAACCATTCACATTATCTCCAGGATCAATCCTCTGCGGGTACTAATGAACAAGCCAAGTATTCTTAATTCCTGACTCGCGACTTGGGCGATGTTATTAACGCCATATGACATGGTGTACGTCCCTCAGAAGTCCGTCAAAGGCCAATCATTGGCTGACTTTTTAGCTGCTCATCCAATCCCGGAGGCCTCCAAACTGTACGAGGACATTCCCGACGAAGTGGCAGAGTGTAATTCTGCAACGGAAGGCGATGCATGGCAACTGTTCTTCGATGGCGCCTCCAAGACTGGCCCCAGGGGAAACGTGGTTTCAGGAGTAGGGATCGTCCTAGTCACTCCTGATAAACTCGTTATCTACCGAGCATATTCTCTTAGCGAGCCCTGTTCTAACAATGTGGCAGAATACAACGCTCTACTAATCGGGCTCCAAGTTGCTAAAGAGCTGGGGGTCGAATCTCTAGAAGCCTTCGGTGATTCTCTGCTGATCGTCAACCAAGTCAGAGAAATATATGAAGTCCGGAATCCCGACCTCATCCCCTATCACCGAGCAACGGTCGAGATAGCTATGACGTTCAAAGGTTTCTTCCTAGAGCATATACCTCGGTCTCGGAATCTGGAAGCTGATGCCCTAGCCAGTCTAGCTGCAGATTTAGCTACCCCTATAAGAAGGCAGAATTCGGTAATCCTTCTTAACAGAGACTTATTCTGTGTGAAAAATAACTTTCACATCGAATGCAGCTACACGGTGGACATAGATCCTCCCAAGAGAGACTGGAGAAGTCCCTTTATAGATTTCGTAGCATACGAAATCTTGCCAGAAGATCCTAAAGAAGCAATACCTGTCAAAAGACGATCATTACGCTTCTATTTTGACGCATCGTCACAATGCCTATATCGCCGGTCTTATGACGGGCTATTATTACGATGTCTCTCTGGTGATGAAGCACAGTGGATTATCCGTGAAGCTCATGACTGCGTGTGCAGGGCGCATCAACCCGGTCCTAAGCTACAGGATCGTATCAGGAGAATGGGCTATTACTGGCCCACTATGATCGCAGACGCAATCCAGTATGCCAGACGATGCAGAGCCTGTCAGGTTCATGCAGACTTCATACATTAACCGTCCGAACATCTACATCCTACGGTTGCATCCTGGCCTTTCGAAGCATGGGGTATGGATATCATTGGTCCTATTCACCCGTCTTCTTCCAGAGGTCACCAGGTCATACTGGCCATCACGGATTACTTCTCCAAATGGGCAGAGACGACCCCTCTTGCTGAGGTAAAGACATCTAACGTGACCAACTTCATCAAGCATCACGTCATTTACTGCTTCGGGGTTCCCCGAAGGATAATCCATGACAATGGGCCTCAGTTCATCAGCCATACGTTCCACCAATTCTGCGATAAAAATCGGATACAAAATGTGTCCTCCACGGCATATTATCCAGCTACTAATGGGTTGGCGGAAACCTTCAACAAAACTATTATCAAACTCTTGAAGAAGTTCGTCTCTTCGAACAAGAGAGATTGGAATGAGAAGCTGGGAGAATGTCTCTGGGCATACCGCACCACAGTACGAGCACCGACAGGTTGCACGCCATTCTCATTGGTCTACGGGAGTGAAGCAGTCCTTCCTATCGAAATTCAAATTTCGTCACTCAGGATAGCCGTGGCTAACGAGTTAACTCGAGAAAAGAATGACCTGTTAAGGCTTCAAGAGCTAGAAGGATTAGACGAGAAATGCCTCCAAGCTCAGCAGCGCATCGCGCTCTACCAAGCACGCATTTCCAGAACTTTTAATCAAAAAGTAAACTAAAGAGTGTTCAAAGTCTGCGAGCTAGTTTTAGCCGTAAGAAGGCCGATGATTCTTACTTACAGGAGTAAAGGCAAATTCTAGCCCAAATGGGAAGGCCCTTACGTAATCGAGACAACGTTCTCAAACGACGCTTACAGGTTAGCCCAGCCTAATGGAGACCTGCTAATGGCTCCTATCAATGGCAAATTCCTGAAAAGGTACTATGCTTAAACCTCCTCTGCTCAAGTGGAATAAGGTGATCTCATTCTGACAAAACTACTTCCAAAACAAAACTAGTTGGATCATATTCTATCATGTCCATATGACCTCTGAATAGATATGCCAGAAACCTTACCGAAAGTATATCATGTCCATACCACCTCTGATATCACTTTCACCCAAATCTGTCATTTATGTTCCGAAATGATGGATCCACAAAGTCAGATAAAAAGCCTCTTTATTATTCCCAGAAAAGAGCGAAAGTACATTTGAAAAGCAAAAGCAAAAGTACATCAGGAAGGGGGAGCGGTCAGGTCGCGAAGCTGCTGTGCCAGTACGGCCATCCTCTCAGCCCCGGAATCCAAGACATCAGCGCGGACCCGCTCCAACCGTGCCTCATCATCTATCAGGAGGGACAATTCGGCTCTAGCCCAAAGGAGACCGGCACGGGTGACTCCTGCACTCGCCAAGTTTTGTTGTGCTGCGACCAGTCGGCCATTTACCACATCTAGACCTTCCGACGACTGAGAAGCCCACTCCTTAGCCTGAGCAAGCTTTGTCTCCAGTTTGCGGACCCTTGCTACATTGCCGTCATGCTCGGCCTGGCACTTCGTTTGAAGGGCGATAGTCTCCTCCAAAACTACTTTTCCTTTGTCCATCTCCTGTTGGTTAGTCTCGATAAATTTATTCAGACCTTCCTTCTTTTTAACAAGATGCGCAGTCAAGGAGTCATATCTGGCCTAGACCAGAGCTTCAATGTTGCCTCGAGCTAGCTGCAAGTAATCGTTAATGGGTTGCTCTAAATCATTAACCATCGCCTCCAGCGCGTCAGCTACCCCGGTATCACCGAATTCCCTGATCGCCTCTATCGAGAACCGAGAGGACCTCTTCAGCGATGCAAAGTCCAGCTTCTTAGCCAACACCATTGACATTAGCGTTCTCAAAGTGGTATAGAAGATACCGGTGTACTGCTCAGTCAGCGCAACTAGGTTCGCATGAACGCGAGGAGTGTCCACAATCGTGGCGACTTCCCCTCCAGGAATAACCACAGACGATGTCGCCACGGTCGTCGCCTCAATAGGAGGTACGACGAAAGAAGAATCGCCAACACCGGACGAAGATACCAGCATACTCAAAGGAGGCATTGTCGCAATGACAGGCTCGTCCTCCTCTTGAGATATCGAAACCTCGTCGACAGGCGAGCCGGCACCCGAAGATGCTTCCTCTTCAAAATTGGCCACATCCGTGTCGCCGCCAGAGCCAAAGGACGCATCTACACTGTCCTCCCCGAAGAGGTCTTCCCCTGAAAGGAGGACGAAAGGAAGTTAATGTCAGCATAACGTTAACTTTCCTAAACGAAAAGGCGTAAAGACGACATTTACCCGTGGCCAACGGCATATATGTAGCATCCGCAGCCTGTACAGCTAAATCATTTCTTAATGATGCTAGGCGAACTGTCATACCTGAGGAAGGGGGTCTGCTAACAGAAGCTGACGGATAGTCTTCCAAGTCCTTCTCAAAATCCAACCGAGGCTCATCGGCTGGAATCGCGCTAGGAGCGCTCGCAGGCGCGGCGGAAGTCCCTCCCGATGCTAATCCAGCTAGAGGTATACGGAACTCTATTATACTCAGCCCCAAAGGCGACCTCGCTCCACTACCTGAAGCAATAGCCGCGACACCAGTGTCCAGCTGAGATTCTCCGGCTCCACCAGCCGGAACTGTAGAAGGTCCCTCTCTAAAAGGCGAGGAAACTCCAATCAAAGAATCGTCCCCAACACGGGAAGATGCAAGCTCACCTCCAGGAGCCTCAATGCCAGGAATCCTGAGAGAATAATTTACCATCTTCTTCTTCCTCTTACGAGGGGAAGTCTCCTTGGGAGCAGGAGCCTTTCGCTTCCCAAGAACTACCAAAGCCCCTGCAGGCGGAGGTACTTCACCCCCAGGGACCGACACCAGAGGCTCATCCGGGGTAACGGACTCCTCACCCTCGTCGGAAAAAACCGAGGGGACTTCAACTCTTCCCCCAGGCTTGGAAGAGGGCACCCTAAAGCTTCCATGCATATCAAAATCGCGATGGAAGGTGTTCGTTGCCACATAGAACTGGGCATACAAATGCAGGATGCGCAGCTCCGTGGAGAGTGTGATGACCGGCACGATAAAAATTGCTCCAGTGCAGCCCATGATAAAATATCGCCATCCCCTCGCTCCATCAATGAGTCCACCTCTGGACCTGAAGCTGGTGACGGCGTTGCCCACATGCAACTGATCATACCCAAACTGCCGGGCAAATCGACTGGGCAAGTAGGGCTCCAGGAAGCAATGATCTTCGCTTCTGTACAGTAGATGGGATGGTCTGATACAGACCAACCAATTAAAAGCTTCGGGAGAAAGAATGGTCTTCTCTCTACCCGAATCCTCGAGCCTAATCCCCGATTGATTGCGATGTACAGGAGGGACGGTACAGAAAAGGTTTCAACTATGACTGAAGCCTAGCGCCCGCCGATAGTCTATAACTGTGTTCACGTTCCAGGAAGACTTTCGGTAGTTCAACAAGAAACTACCCCCCGAACTACTGCCGGAACCGGGAGACATCACCCGGGGGTTATGGAGAATTAACCACCCCATCAAATATAGGTATGGTAACTATCCTGGGAAAGCTATCACGCCGAATTTTATCGACGAGCAGCCCGTCAGTCATGGCCCTCAGGCCAGCTTGTATACGGCACACCATGGCAGGGAGCAAGCCCAGTCTTGCCCCGAACACCAGACGTACTGCAGGCCATAGCGTGTTACGGTGAATGCGGTCCGCAGATGCGACGCCAGGCACTACTACTCGGCGCAGCCATATAGAGAGGAAGCCAGCCAGTTGAGCCTCCCTGGACAGAGGCCTGCGACAGCGCCTCAAATAGCTATAGGCCTTAGTGCCTTCAGGATACTTTCCCGTCCCTTCATCGAGGAATCGGTCCGGAGCACCAGCATCCACTATAAGATCGTCAACTACCTGAGCATTAAGTGCACTCAGGGGATTCACAGGCAGATCCTTGCCCTCCAATACCTTCTCTGGCTTGGCAGTCCTGGACTGGTGGAAGAAAAGATAGGACGTCCATTTGTTGATGTGAGCCAAATCTGAGGGCTCATCATAAAAAGCGGTACAGGCGAGGTAGTGGCACATCAACTCCTGATAGACTTCCACTACCCGAGGGTCTGAACCCCCCAGCTCTCGGTTCGTAGGAACATACTCTTCATATGGAGTGTCCCCCATTGGCAGTCTTGAGATCTCTGCCATCTCATGCAGGGCCAATCCCAACTCCCCTAGTGGAGTGGTGAAAGTCCCGGTGAGCGAAATATATTGCTCCATCAGCGCCAGGAACAGGTTGGGGTTAGGAGATAACCCAACACTGGTAGCACTCACAGCTGCAAACAGACCGATGTTCTCCAACTCAGTCTGAAAATACTTCAAGGCCCAATCAACTAAGCGAGCCCATCGAAGATTTGAAGGGGTGATCCACCCGCAACACCGAGAGTTCACCTTAGGGTATACTCCCCCATGCCCCATAAAATCATTATAGAAAGTCGGTAACTGGACCGGCTGGATCACCAAACTGTCTTCACTCGGGACACTGCCCGGGTACAACCCCCTGAACAACGTCACAGAGCCAGAAGGGGGGCTGACAAACGACCCCTGGTCAGCTCCTCTCAGATGAAAGATCTTCCCTGGCTTGCCGTGAAGATCGAGAGTCAGCGTCCACGACATCTTCCTGGGATGGGTAGCATGGAAGAAGGCCGAGATGGGGTAGTCTCTCGGCATATTGGGCAGGTACAAGACCAAACCCTCGGCAGAGAAAACCCAGAGTTCTCTCTTGGGCTTTATCTGGGACTGCTTGTCAATCATGTCCCCGAAGAGGAAAGCCGGCTTCAGGTATTGCTCCCCGTCTACGTACGTTAGGGGCTCCCCGTTGATCAAATTCAGCAGCGTTCGCTCGTCCTGAGCCGATATCAGAATTGCCCTTCCTTCGGGATATTGGGGCCCGGAGATAGGAAATGTCACGTGCGACAGATCCTCCAGATAGTTGGAGTGCAGCATCCCGGCAGCAGAGCCCATCACTTCAGCTAGCGGAGACTCATGCAAGTTAACTGCAAAAGTACAAAAGAAACACGTCAGTTCCTAACTAGACATTTCGGGACTTGCAGCATCCGCAAATAAATCAACAGTCCGTGCTCTACGTCGAGACTGTGAAACTTGAGCCTTTACGCTGGAATCCATTTCCTTAACGTAAAATTCAAGATTGACAGTATAAGGTCTGTGCTTTACGCCAGATTGATTAAATTGAGTTATTACGCCAGGATTTTCATCCACAAGCATAAAACTCAAATTTTAATAGTATACACCAAGTTTTCGGCGGTCAAAGCTTTTACGCTCGACTGCGGAAAAAAATAGAGTTTTTACGCTGATACATTAGGAATGTGGGCACAAAAAGATGAAACGTCTCCGTGCATCATCTTCCTCAAAGAGGCTATCAGCACAGAAGATGACCTAGCGCGGTCACGTTCAACGTGTGCGAAGGATTTTCAATTATTCTCTTTTTTCCAAGAGCTCTACCTTCCAGGCCGGGTGCACTACTCGTCGGCGGGATGCTCCGCTCAGAATGAAGTTCGCCTTGTCCAACCAGAGACGCTCTCGCTTGAGCGGAGGAACGAGAAGAAGAATCAACCTTCTTTCCCTTAGTGGAGGAAGTTTGTTTCGAAGCCGTTACTGGAAACTTTGAAGACTCGAAGAAGAAACGGAGAAGAACTCGAACAGTCGAAAGCTTTCTCTCGCAGAAGACGGATGGAAAGTTTTCCCCTCAGAAATTTGGGATATATATAGAGTTCGGATGGACTCCTCGAACCCCGAACCAAATCCCCTAATTAATATTCGGTTATGATTGGGTCCTACGTCAGCCTACTTATTCAGAGAAGGCGGACAGTCAGCGAATTCAAAAAGTTTTTCGCGCAAAGCAGGTTCGTGGTTTCTACGCTAAGGAGCTTTCTACGCTCGACAGCTACAGATCTACGGTTTTACGCTCGCAAGCTATAAGTCTATGGTTTTACGCCCGGATGCCTTTGTGCTCGGTAGCTTTTATGCTCGAGAGACTACAAACCTACGACTTTACGCTCAGCAGATACCAAATCGATGATCTCACGCTCGGTGGCGCTTAGTTTACGCTCAGAGGCGACGGATCCACGACTTTACGCTCGAAAAAATTTCTTTTCAGAAGCAACAAATCTACAGTTCTATGCTAAGGAGCTTTCTACGCTCGACAGCTACGAATCTACGACTTTACGTTCGACAGCTACAAGTCGAGTTTTACGCCCGGATGCCTTTGTGCTCAGTAGCTTTTATGCTCGAGAGGCTACAAACCTACGACTTCACGCTCAGGAACTACAAGTCTATGATTTCACGCTCGATGGTGTTTAATTTATGCTCAGAGGCTGCCAACTTAGATTTTGCGCTCCATGACTTCCCGCACATCTGAAAGATAGGCAGGCCAGAGTACGCGTACATTTGAACAATCCTCAAGGCGGTCAATTACAGGAGTTCACACAGAATATACTCCTTCTTGACCTCAAGATATCCCAAGTACCCGAAGCATACAGAGTTCAACATTAAAAAATTACTCTTCTTCATGGGTCGATTCGAAGTTCATCCAGACTCCAGTCTGAATATTTCATCTACCAAGATGGCAAATCAACTTGACAGCCAATTCTCGCCCTGTCCCAAAGGGATTTTCGAGAAATCATTCTTAAAGATGATGTCTGAACAAAGAAATTCTGTTTATCAGAAGTAACAGTTCAGGATTCTACGCGGTTCCTCACTCCTAAACAGCAGGACAGTTCGAACACTCGAATGCTAAAGCGGCTTTCTACGCATCCCTAAGTTATGCGTAAAAGACAAGACATGATCTAGCACTCTTTCTAAACAGAGTCGACGTAAAGAATCAGACGTGTCGAAGCTACACATATTCAGACTTCACAGCAAAGTATGGCAACATGATCATATGCACGGAAGAAAAACGATTTTATTAAAGATTAAAGTCATGATTACATATGAGGAAAATCCAATCTACAAGGGTTTTTTTTCATTTCTCATGATTACATATGAGGGAAATCCCGTCTACAAAGGGCTTCCTTATCATCGTCTGAAGATCGCACCGAGAAGCTGTTCTGCCAGGTTCTCACATTGGTGAAGGTCTTCCTCTTCTTCCAAGACAGTTCGTCAACATCCATAGTCGATGAACAAGAAGATGATCAGTGGCGGGAGGATACAAAAATGGGCATAGACCCATCCTCCAACAGAAGAAAAGCAGGGTAAATCTGCTTACCTACAGACCACTGCCACTCAATCCGGGACAGAGCTAGTCTGTCTGCTCTCGTCCCCGGAGGTAACGGGAGAAGGTGCCACTTGCAAGCAGCGTGGTGAAATACGATTCTTCTTCTCTCCCGAAGAACCACCATACAAAGTTGTTGATTATCCCGAGCAAAGGAGGCTATGATATCCTTCCATGATCCATCGTTGCAGAGGACATTTGCTCGAAGATGTCATCTTTTTCGGCTTCTTACATGCTGGAAGAGCGTAATCTCCTTCTTCCTCAAGTCGACCTGACGAACTCCGGCCATCATCCCTGTATGATGAAAGAAGTGTGGAAAGAACAGGAGAACTCCTCAGCCTTTTTATAGGTGAGAGAGAGCACCGATCCCCAATAAATCCGCTATAAAGTCAGCCTCGACCGTTTTAAAACTCCATTCAGAAACGTTTTGAGTTACGAGGAGCGGGTCATGCTTCATTCAAAGCATTTCAAATTACGAGAAATTTAAAAGCTTTGAAGGGGGTCTTGTAGAAGCATAAAAAATACGCTGGATAGCTCTACGCAGCATATTTATTCAAAGCAGCGTAAAAAGAGGACTTCAGAGCCTTCAACGTGCAAACAGAGCTTCTCCGCCAAGCACAGCGTGAAATATGGGCTCGAGGACCATCCGCGTAGGGCAGTACGTCCAGGCTGCTTAAGCATAAATAGGGTGCTTCATCGCCTTTATGGCGTAAAACTCATCCTCTTTCAATGCAGCATTGAAGTGTACGAGGGACGCTTCGTATTCTCCGAAGTGAACCTGTCAGATCCTGCAATGAACCTGTCAGATCCTGCAATGAACCTGATATCTCGACTTCTGACAAAGGGATACTGCTCGACTACCCAGAAGACGGCCATAATGATGGTGCGACACTGCAACCCAGGCTGTCATTTACTGCCATTTCCCTTACGTAAACCGCTTTTACGTACACAAAGGAATACGCTGCCTAGTTTCACACAGGCAGATGAGAGCTCCTTACGCTCCGCGGAAGACAAACCGCCTGCCACGTTAAAAGCTGCACTCCGTACGGGACTCGAGGCGCGTCTCTGTATTTAATGCACAGAGTGGTGACAGGCCCTCAAGGCATGTCTTTGCAATTAATGTGTCGAATACTGACAGATGCCTGAGGCATGTCTCTGCGTTTGATGCACATAAGGGTAGCAGACCTTCAAAACATGCCTCTGCATTTAATGAGCATGATGATGGCGGATCTCCACATTTAATACAGAAGATTTGATTAAATGTCACCGAACCATCGTTTAGTGACATCCCCTTTGCGAGAGCTGCTCCTACGCATACAAGGGAATGCGCTGCCTAGTTTTACACAGGCAAACGTGAGCTCCTTACGCTCCGCAGAAGACGAACAGACTGCCACGATAGCGGTTACTCTTCGCACATGATTCAAGGATGGGGGCAGATCTCTGTATTTAATGCAAGAGATCTGATTATCTCCAAGAGCCGTAATTTCGGCTAAAGATGTCCACATCATCACTCTGACACGATGTGCAGCGGCTTCTACGCCTATTCAGCTTCGGTGCCTACTCGGCTTCTACGCCTATTCAGCTTCGGTGCCTGCTCAGCTTCGGTGCCTGCTTGGCTTTTACGCCCATTCGGCCTTCTGTGACTACTCGGCCTCTATGACCACTCGGCCTCTATGACTACTCGGCTTCTACGCCTACTCGGCTTCTACGCTTGTTCGGCTTCTATGCTGGTTTGATAACTATTTTGCTTCTATGCCATGGTGACAGACATTGGCTTCTATGCCAACCTCTTCTACACGAGGGATACCTACCTACGTGGCTTCTACGCCGTGATCTTTGTAGCGGTTATACGCGTTTTGTCCCTTAGTTGGACCCGCGTCACACGCTCATTCAAAGGATCATCTATATGCAGGTATTGGTTATTTTAACCGTTGTGTAAAATGGTGCTGTACTTTCCACTACTCGGTTTTTATACCGATTGAGTGGTCACTGTCACTAAAACTCTATAAATAGAGACCTCTATCAACAGAGGACAAGGTCGAACGATCAGAAATAGGTCGACAAATTGGAGAAAAAGAGGAGAGAGAGAGAGAGAGAGAGAGAGAGAGAGAGAGAGAGAAAGAAAGGAGAATCCAGAGCTCAGGCAAAGAGAAGGGATCGACGACTTTGGCATCGGACATCCACCCTCTTCAGCAACCTTCGAAGCTGCTACCTGTCTTCCACGGCACTTCTTCAACATCATGTGGTCCAAGGGCTAAAGTGATCGACTGCAGATCAGACACCTATAGCAATATTCACCCAGATTAAATAAATTATACTTAGACATCCTCGTGTAGGATCAAATTTGTACAATCTTGTTTGTAAACATAAAAGAAGGACGGGTCTTCATACAAGACCTCGTTTTCCGCATTCATCAAATCTTTTCTCATTTATTATCCTAAATACTATGTATGTCCCTCCAGTCAAAATATCTTAGACCTCGTTTTATTTGCCATTCTTCTACTATCCTTCGATATTTGGTATTCTCGTTTTGATTCAACTATTTCATTACCAATATTCTCCTTTGGTAGCTTAACTTTTAGTTTACTTTAATTCATACCTGTAAATCAATTTATCTTATTTATAATCCTTACCACTTCAAAACTTTGTTTTGTTCCATCCAACTTGTCGAAGTCTTAATTCAGTGTTTGATCATAATATTGTTTCCTTCCTTACTCTCGAACACTCTAATTATTTGCAATCCCATCTAGTTTGTCTCAAACATAACCCTTTAACTTACACCTCTTATTAGAAATCAACACTTTCTTTCCCTCAAATTGCAGGTTCTTATTTTACTACCTCAAAACTTACCTTACTCCATTAACTCTTTCAACTTTTATCATCCATGTTTTGATCCGAATCATTATTCTTTCGACAAGAATCACATCAAAGCTTTATCCAATTTCTCTCTAGAATCATAATTCTCAAAATACTCATCTACGAAGTTCTATCTTCCATATTCATGTGTTGGATTATGTTGTCAAAACCATTCCTTTATCATAAATTCCATCTCATATCCAAGCTACTATCTTCAGAAAAGTTAGATATCACTATTATGTGAAAACCAATTCCTCTATTGCTTCAAAACTTAATTTTTGCTCAATTAATTTTAATTTTATCACTGATGTTTCGATTTCCAAAATATTATTCCTTCCGATAAAATTACTCCAGGAATTTCGTCCTATTATTATTTTTTCCTTCAAAGCTCTAACCCTCATATAATTCTGAACTATGAAGTCTTGTCATCAGTGTTCCTGCGTAAAGTTCCTTTGTCAAATCCTACTTTATTATCTTTCATACCCATTTACGATCACCAATTTTTGTGACATGCAATCTATATCAGAGTTCTACCTATGAACTACCTCTCAAAATATCCTAATAAGAATAACACTACTAGAATAGACAATAATACAGTCAAACTGGTATGACAAATATTATAATGAATCTGGTATAATTCAATACAAGAATGGAGTTACAGAAAGATAGGACGGATGGTGGAGAACATCGTTATAGAGTATCTGCTCGATCTCCCTCAGAAGTAACTGCTCCTCAAAGCTCGTCCATGTACTTCCATATAACCTCATGATCCTTTATCAGATTTTGTAATCCACCATCAATTAAAAATATTCCACCTTCCTCAATTTTCCCCTTTAGCTAATCCATAACCCTTAAGTCAAATTCATCTTCTTTATCGAAGTTTAATTTTTGTTTCATTTAATCTTGAATTATTCTCTATATCCTTCAAATTCACTAAACTCTCAATATTAACGTTTCTAGCAAATTATCATATTCTTCCTCAATATTAAATCTTGACCTCGAAATATTTATAATATTCCAATCTTCATCTACTAATTAATCCTTATGATAAAAATCTCCTCACTTCAAAACCTCATTGTCGATAATTATTTCCAATTTAAATTTATGTTCAAAATCAATGATCTTTTTTCCCTTTATTTACTAATCCTTGGTTTTATTTATTCAGCTTTACACCACATTCTGATAATTTTAATTCATAAATTTTGAATTTTTCATTATCCTCAATAATTCCTCAATCCTTAAAGATATAAATTTAACCCCAATATATTTTTAAAGTATATCTGTAATTTAAAGTATATCTATAATGCCCCACAACCGCACGGTGCGTTATGCTGAGTCGGATTGAATAAAACAATAGCTGGTTACATTTGATTTGTTGGATTTTGGGAAGAAGTATTGATTGAGTTGGTTTCATGTGCAGATGGCTAGCGGAGTTCGATGGAAATCAGGTGTTCGTTCAGAGCAGTACTAAGATAGCTGGATTGGAGCGATAATGTCGTCTTCCTTAGTCTGATCGGTCGGATGATTTGGAGAGCACGGCCTGCTCGCACGGTCATACCAGTTGAGTAGATCGTACTTTGTATCGGACCACGGGTTCAAGGGATCGGCCGTATCGGCAGGACGGGATGCTTAATGGAATCAAATATTGTGAGTGGGCACTTTTCCTTCTCCTCTACTCCTTCATGCCTAATAATATAAAAAACACGTAAAGGCTTGAACACTTGGACTGGAACTTGGAAATCACTATACTGAGGCGTGCATAGAGTGTACGTCGTTTGCTTGGATAGGAATTGTGGCTTGAATTGGTTTTCGCGTGGATAATTGGAGCTAGAGTTGGATTTCATTTGGGGCAATTGGAGAAGCAGTTGGAATGATACATTGAGGCATTGAAAATATCGGGAATTCGGGCGAGCGAGCGTGCATCCGTACACGAGTATCACTTGGGCGCTTTATCAAGCAAAGCGTGCATTTGTGGTTCGAAATCGGACAACTGCATCGGCGAGGGCATTGTGCCACTGTTAGGGCATTGTGCCATGGGATTGTTCTGAGCATGGCGTATTGCAACTATTTGGAACACTGTGTTGAGAAGCGGCATAGTGCCTATGGAAATAACTTGAGATTTGGTGCCTTGGTTATATGTTGGAAGAATGGTTATGGATATTTTGGTTGGATATTTAGTTGAACGAGTCTGGGATCGCTTGGTGGGGCAAGGATGTTCGATACTCTCGTCATACCTACTTGGTGTTTGCATGTCACGGACAACCTGTGTTGCACAGGATTTGGTTTCCTGGAACGGGATGAGGCACCGGGACCATTCTACCATGGAGGAGACAAGGGTAATCACATTTTGTGGCGCGGTGCCAGTAGTTCGATACCACCAGGCGGGCTAGCTACCCAGTGCTGGATCGGGTAGGACTGCCTATTGATTAGTCCGATCTATGTCCTTTATGGCTTGGCCAGTGACTTCATATAGATAAGTGTTGGCTTACTTTTCTTTTGTTGGTTTGGCTTCGTGTAGACGCGAGCACCTTGCCTCGGCAAGAGTGTGCACTTTGAGATTGGATTATATATTTTGGTTGAGGATGGATATTGAGGCTTGGGAATGGTTCGATAGTTTCTCGTATTGCTTGGGTTTGAGTAGGACGGCGATCAATGTCCTTTATGGCTTGGCCAGTGACTTCATATAGATAAGTGTTGGCTTACTTTTCTTTTGTTGGTTTGGCTTCGTGTAGACGCGAGCACCTTGCCTCGGCAAGAGTGTGCACTTTGAGATTGGATTATATATTTTGGTTGAGGATGGATATTGAGGCTTGGGAATGGTTCGATAGTTTCTCGTATTGCTTGGGTTTGAGTAGGACGGTTTGTATGCTAGTTTCCTTCGGGTTGGTTATTTATTGCTTTTCGATTGGATTGAGTTGAATGTTTGCATGCTTAAACTGTTTTACAGCTTTCCTTAACATGTCATCCCTATGCCATGAAATGAATCTAGGATTCAACTAGAAATATTACCATATAACTTTTTGCATTCACTATTTTACTTAGTGTCAGCTTAGACGAGTGGGTTACCCCGCTCACCAGTACGACTGTGTACTGACCCACGTTTGTAGGTATTATTTCAGGTACGCAGGTGTAGTGGCGCTGCTTGGATATACGGAACATGATGTATGAACTGTAAGTACCTTTGTGGGCTTGAGAAAAGAGCAAGAGTATTTTATCGCCTTTGTGGCATTTCATTTGTACCCTATCGAGAGCTTCGCTGCGTATTACTCTAATGTGTGCTTGGTACACAATACTTGACTTTCATTGCAACTTGGTCATTTTGATGATAACTTTGGTGTTTGTCAACATCGCCTTGTACGAGTGCAACTCTAGGTTCGTACGACATCACGTCCCGATGAGAACGATTGTCCTGTGGGAGAGCTGCAACGTGGTAATTCACGTTCAGCGGGGACTATTGAGCTCAGGGAGATTGGGGCATGACATATTGGTATCAGAGCGCCTGGTTTATTTTCTCGGACTTGGTCCTTCGCTTTATCACAAAATCTAAATAGCTTCCGCGTGTCGTTTAGCTCTTGGCTCTACTCGGTGCCATATTGGATGTTTCATGCAATAAGTCTATAAATTATTGGTTGTGGCTACATGTTGTGCTTTATTGCGTTGCTTTTGTTGGTTTTTGTTAGATCGCTTAGCCTCGTTAGGCGTTGTTGCATTCGTGTAGCGAGTTGGGTGGCGTTATTGCATTTGTGCAGCAAGTTGAGAGGTGTGTGTTGCTTTGGTTGGCCTTGCTTGTCATTCGGAGAGTTTCTGATTGCATCAGTGGATAAGTTGGTTGGCAGCCGAGATTGGTTATGCGGCATATTGTGAGTAGAAAGCATTGGATTGAGAAAGGATCGTTGCACGAGTTGCTCGTGTAGTGAATATGTTGGATGGAAGTTTGATTTTGGCTGGGTATATCACATAGAGCATTGGCTGAGAAGGTTCGAGTTTGGCTTGGGAATATCAGGATAAGTTTGCACGAGTTGCTCGTACAACAAATGTGAGGAACAGTTGGGTATTGGGTTGGATTACTTGGAAGAGAGCTAGATGCACGGGATTGCTCGTGTAGCAAAAGTATCAGACGGTTTGAGAATAGTTGAACTATTGAGAATAGGGTATGGCACAAGTTGCATCTAGCGAGATTGATGGAAAGAGTTGGATAATTCAGGCATTGGCTGAGTTTTGTGTCAGACTTGAGTTGGAAAAGGCAGGATAACGCATAAGGGATGGTTCGAGCGGATCTTGGATTAGTGCAAAGAAAATCGTGATGCGAGTAGCGACTTGATTCGGAGTGGTATATGGGATACCACATAGTGATCAAGGTATTAAAATATTTTGGATAGACATCGATGGAAATTGTTGCAACGGACGCGAGTAACAGGATTGCAAGTTGGCTGGTGCACATCGGTTGAGTTGGAAAGAATAAAAAATGGAGCAAGCGAATATTGAGTTGAGCAAGCGAGAATGGACTTGTGCAAATAGAAGTCTCGTTAAACTTGAGAGATGGACAAGATCGGAATAAATAGATGGAAATAGTATTTGGAAATTTGAAGGATTGAGGCAGACCAAGTTTTTGAAATAGTTGAGATAGTCAGATGGAAAGCTGAATACCAGAGTTCGCTTGCACTGTTTGGGAATTCAATAGAACATTCAATTGGATGCAAAGAGAGAGTTGAGCATAAGAAATGAACAGTTGGGATATGCTTGAGCGAGCGATGGGTGAATCGGAGGATAGTGTCACGCCCCAGTCCCAAAAATATATGGGACTAGGCCACGTGGCATTGGCCAGCTGGCACATCTCCGAGGATATCCCAATTTAATGGATCCTACCGAAGCGTGCTATGCTGTCCTAAATCTAACAAGTCTAATATCAACAACAGGCAGAGTCTAATCTCATCCACAAATAACAACAAGAAATACTAAAATAAAATATTGGAATATAAGAACATAGTCGAATGTCATAGTACAAACCGAAATATATCCGGTGGGAACAAACCCACTACAAATGATGAAATAGAGTAATGAAGACTGAAATAAGAGTGTGACTGAAACAACTGCTAACTAGATAAGAAGCTCCAGTCCTAGGCGGAAGGCCTACCAAGATGATCAGGGAAACTCCGATGGTAGGACCTCTAGTTCCTCCTCAAGAGCGTACCTCGTCTCCACTCCTGGTCCGTACAAAGTGGGGTAGTATGCCTCATCCAGATCTGGAAGATAACCAGGTCCTCAGAGGGACGTAACAAGATACAAAATGTATGCCAAGATATAGTACTGAATAAAATAAAAGGGGTGTGCTAACCATCTAAGTGAATGTAATGTAAGGACAATCTCGGAACGTATAGGTAGGTGTAGGCATAACGTCCATACTCCGAAGAGCATGGTATCTAATCATGTAACGTCCATCATTCCGAAGAATGAGGTATCTGCAATGTATATACGTCCGTAAAACTCCGAAGAGCGCGATGTCTGAATATAGGAAGTCATAGGGTCTGTGGCTCCTCTGGATACCACGGAGTCCGATGTGTGTATCCCATACGTTTATCAGTTGTCCTCCCCGCCCAATGTGGATACACAATTCAAATATACGACGTGAGTATCCCGTATCTATATGTCAAGTCACAGCTAACTATATTACTCTAGATTACGTGCTAGTCCGTGATGCATGTCGTACGCACCGATAGCGAATCGGGTACGCGGACCCGCATCCCAACATGAATGTACCATCGTGATACGTGTATGTGTCACGGTCTAGGAAGATATCAGAATATCCTCAGAGTAGTAGGTGAGTCAACTAGCAACTAGGTCAAGTACACTACTCATCGACTCATTCGTCGACTGCACCCGAGTCAATCTCGGACGCGCACAGTTTATGTATATTGCAACATTTATCATTTAATTTAAACAGTAATCCAGCAAGGTATACTTGCATGTGTCGGGTAGCTGCGAAAGCCAATGTCCTGCTCTTGAAGCCTCGGCTGTACGGTCCAGCAATCCTATATATAATATAATAATATCAACATCAGACACTTACAATAGTATGACTAAGACATACTACTTGTAGCAATACACTGACGCAGATCTTAACTGTACATCTAGTGGGACCATGAAGTACATATATTTACATAAATAACATATATACTTATGTGCACACTAATACATATTAAAATTTAATAAAAATATGTAATGTTTAATAGTACATTTAAAAATAGCATCTTTACATATAGCCTAATAATATGTATATATACACATACTCATTAAATATATTAACATATTTAAAACACACAATACCATATATATAAATTAAATATATACACATATATTTACATATATTTATGTACATAAGTACACAACATAAAATACATATATATTTACATATATTTATGTACTTAAGTACACAACATAAAATACATATATATTTATATATATATACCCATATTTATTTAATATTCTAATATACTTAAATACACAAGATATGTACATATATATTTATATATACATATATACATAATACATATTTTAATATATATATAATACACATATTATACTCACACAAAAGTATATTTATGTATATATATATATATATATATATATATATATATATATATATACATAATAGGTATTTAAATAATATAAGTATTTAATACAATATACAATATATACTATGCATATACATATATTTATTAGTATATATAAAGTATATAAAAATACAGTGTGTATACATAAAATACTGTATTTATACAGAAATATATATACATAAATATTAAATAGAATACTTAAACATATATATGTATACATTATATTTAATGCGACCCAAAATACACTACGTATAGTACTGCATTTGTACATAAAAATTATACCTATATGTAGATTAGGCCGAGGGGGATCCGGGGACTGGCCGTCGTCGACGTGGGTGGTCGGGCGGAGCTCCGGCAGCGCTCGGGGAGGCCGGCAGTAGCAGCAGCGGCTAGCAGCAGTTGGCTGCTACGGGGGTCATGGCGGCCAGCTGAGGCGTCGACCGGGGCTGAGACTCGGCGGGGACGGAGGTGGTTGGCTGGGGAGGATGTCGGTGGAGTTGGGCGGTCAGACGTGCTTCGGTGGCGAGTCGGGGGTCTTCGGGTGGTCGGCTCGGGCTCGGGGGGAAGTTGGTTGTGGTCGAGGATGGAGGTTCTGACGGTAGCTGTAGGCGTCGAGGTGGCGGGTGGCGATGGCTGGAGGTAGGGGAAGGGTCGTTGGAAGGGGTAGGGTCGTAGCGGGGGTCGCCGGAGGCGGTGGCTGGCCGGAAGAGGGCTGCGGGTGGATGGGCAGGGAAATCGGGCTGGGGGCTGAGGTTTTGAGAGTTATGGTTTTGTGTAGTGATTTATAGGTTTGTGTGCCAATTTGTGTGATATAATGTACCCTATATATAGGAGAGAGAGTGGGGGGGGGGGCTGCCTTGAGATTAGGGCTGACTGCTAGCATGCCTAGGGTTGTGTGAGGAGGCTCTCCACATGTTAGACATGGGGCTAGGATCAAAGGATTTGAAATGAAGGGTCATGATTGTTTCCCAAAATTTGATGCAAGGACATGAAAAATGGGGGAAAAATATATTGTGACCGGTCAAAGAATGTAGGTTCCTTTCTCCATGTGGTTGGGCCAATGAGAGGGGGCACCTCATTGCAAATTTGCACAAAGGCCCCTGAACAATTTAAAATTTGCACAAATTCTGGAATTGGGGATTTGATGTGACAAAACACCATGTTTGGTATTTTGTATTGGGCTAGGATGGTGTATGGTGTTTTGTATGAGGCTTGTGGGTGTGTGTGTGGGTTTGGATTGGAGTTGTGTCTAATTTAAGTGAGATTAGGTCACTATATTAATTAATTCATAATTAATGCACCGGGTGCCTCTAAATTAATTTAATAAATTTAGGGGGTCTAAATTGGGTGGCACAAGCGTCATTGGTGTGATAGGCTTAGAGTATAATAATGTCATAATCTGGGTTGGTCAAAACGGGTTGAGGTCGGGTCTCAATTTCGATTGAAATGGACAACGAACGTAAATATGTAATTAATTTAATTTACGTACGGACGTTTGTAACGACTTTTGTGCGACTAAAATCAGGCGCAAAAATCAGTATCCGGGGGTTACACAAGGGTCATTATGGTAGGTTAGTATGTCTAGGCCAAGTGTATAGAATTTGTTTCAGGGTAACGGCTAGGGTAGTGTCCTAAATATCGGGACAACGGTAATGTGTCCTAAGTAACAAAATACTGCACAAATATTATAATATTTGTATAATAAATCTTAATTGTATCTAATTAACTCTAATTATGCTATCTGTGTTAATTGACCCTGAATTTTGGTCGAGGGGGTTTACAGATAACGAGCATGGACTACGATTTTGGGCAACACATTTGAGCTGTTGGTTGAGTAATGAAACACAATCTGGTTTGGAGGGGCAATGTGATGGATTTAAACGAACTTGAAGGATTTTGGATATTGCTGCTCGAGAAGTCGACTCAGGTTTAACGGAAGTGAAATTTGGCAAAGATGGTGCAACGATGGTAGACGGATTTCCCAAAAAACATGAACGGGCCTAAGGCAAGTCTAATTGATGTTGAGTCAGATTGGAAGTTAACTTGCAGTACTGAGGCAGATTGAGGCAACAAGTATAGGCAATATGGATTTGAGATTTATGTTGGAACTGATGCACGAGTCATTGAAAATGTGTGGACTAATTGGAACATAGCGAAATCAAGATGGGCTAAGGAATGGATACGAGGGCAAAGATTGTGGCGGACAGACTTTTGAAGATAGCTAAACGTGGGAGCAACAATTGAGCAAATTATTATGTTGCTCGAGTAAGTTGGACGTACATTATGGAACGTGGCAAACGGATAAGAATTTGAGCAAGTCTCGAGTTTCGAGAATTATTACAATTGGTAGTGCGAGTAGACGAACATAGCAATTCAAAAATTTGATGGATTCAGAGCAGAACGACGGATTGATGGAAGACGATTTCAACGAGCACAGTTCTCGAATTATGGCTTGGATATATAGCAAGACTCTAGGTGGTTAAGCGGCATTGGTTGAAAGATCAGCGGAGGTAGTGCATGAGTTCTCGGATTCGGAAGTTCGCTCAGATGGAATGGTTGGATTATGGTTCGGATTTACAGAGGAGATATAGCATGGTTCATAGTAACTGTCAATAGTGATGACTTATAATTATCGAGCGTAGCTTCGGGACAGCTGACCCTAGCGACTTGCCCGCCATATTAGAGATGAATATTGTAGACCCATAGGACGACCCTTGCGGCGGCGCATTTGGGAATGCATCGAGGGCAGATGTGAGTAATGTGTGTTGGAGATTTGGCTTATTGACTGAGTGTTGGATTTGAGAGATCCTTGGGATAGCCTTCAGCTGAAGATACAGCCAGAAGATCGGAGCGACGGTGGAAATAGCCTAGTCAACTGATGAGATTCAGAGTCGCAGATTTTTGTAGATGGCATCGCCTCTGACTCATCATGCCCTGGAAGGGAATAGCATTAATATGAATTGACGACTGTGAAACTAGCTCGTGAAGTTAAAGCAGCGGCTCGTTCAGATCAGATCTTTGCGAATACTGGAAGGGACAGATGTGCCTCAGATTTACAAGATGCATCGAAACTTAGTCTGGGAAGCATGCTCGTTCAGAAGGCAAAGGTGATATCCTATGCTTTGAGGCAGTGGAAGCAGCACGAAGAACTATTCCATGCGTAACCTAGGAATTGTGGCGAGTGTGTCCACGTTGAAATCGTGGCGACACTATCCCTTTGGCATGGCAGCAAAATCTTCGTGGATCACATGAACCTCAATATCGATGTTCACCCAGTGAGTTATTGAGATTAAGGAAGATGTGTTTGGTTGAGCTGATAAGAGCAAAGTTTGATATTTGGGAAAGTTACCTAGTTGGGGTAGTATCAGTTGAGATGATCGTTCGGTGCATGAGATATATTTGGTGATGTTGCTAGTGCAGATTCAGAAATAGTTGGATAGATTAAGTTGGAACACGAACTGATTGAGTCGGTGGGAAATTATTATATTTGAGAATAGTGCTCAAGCAAATATGTTGGAATGGAAATCAGGATTGGTTCAATTGGGAGTAAAGCAAATGGATGCCTCGGACATAAAGATACCCTTGTAACTTATCCAAATTCGCTATCGCAAAGCTCGGCTGAAATGCATGTATTTTAGGGACGCCTTAAATATGTGTACGATCCAAAACTAAGCGATACGAGGAATTCGTATTGAGCTGCAAGGAGGATGTGGGAATATGAAATTTGTACGAGCGTTCAGCAGAGCGAGATGCTGAGTCAGGATCGTGAGTATGAGAGTTGAATAGAGCAGAGTTACGAATTGGACAAGCGACATATGATAGGAATAAGTACCAGCACGGTTCATAGACGAACCAAATTTCTAAGTGGTATATTATGTAACGCCCCGCAACCGCACGGTGCGTTACGCTGAGTCGGATTAAATAAAACAATAGCTGGTTACATTTGATTTGTTGGATTTTAGGAAAAAGTATTGATTGAGTTGGTTTCATGTGCAGATGGCTAGCGGAGTTCGATGGGAATCAGGTGTTCGTTCAGAGCAGTACTGAGATAGCTGGATTGGAGCGATAATGCCGCCTTTCTTAGTCCGATCAGTCGGATGATTTGGAGAGTACGGCCTGCTCGCACGGTCATACCAGTTGAGTAGATCGCGCTTTGCATCGGACCACGGGTTCAAGGGATCGGCTGTATCGGCAGGACATGATGCTTAACGAAATCAAACATTGTGAGTGGGCTCTTTCCCTTCTTCTCTACTCCTTCATGCCTAATAATATGGAAAATACGTAAAGGCTTGAACACTTGGACTGGAACTTGGGAATCACTACACTGAGGCGTGCATAGAGTATACGTCGTTTGCTTGAATAGGAATTGTGGCTTGAATTGGTTTTCGCGTTGGATAGTTGGAGCTAGAGTTGGATTTCATTTGGGGCAGTTGGAGAAGCAGTTGGAATGATACATTGAGGCATTGGAAATATCAAGAATTCGGGCGAGCGAGCGTGCATCCGTACACGAGTATCACTTGGGCGCTTTATCAAGCAAAGCGTGCAGTTGTGGTTCAAAACCGGACAACTGCATCGGAAGGGCATTGTGCCACTGTTGGGGCATTGTGCCATGGGATTGTTCTGAGCGTGGGGTGTTGCACCCATTTGGAATACTGTGTTGAGAAGCGGCATAGTGCCTATGGAAATAACTTGAGATTTGGTGCCTTGAGTTATATGTTGGAAGAATGGTTATGGATATTTTGGTTGGATATTTGGTTGAACGAGTCTGGGATCGCTTGGTGGGACGAGAATATTCGATCCTCTCGTCATACCTACTTGGTGTCTGCATGTCACGGACAACCTGTGTTGCAAAGGGTTTGGTTTCCTGGAACAGGATAAGGCACCGGGGCACCGGGACCGTTCTACCATGGAGGAGACAAGGGTAATTGCGTTTTGTGGCATGGTGCCGGTAGTTCGATACTACCAGGCGGGCTAGCTACCCAGTGCTGGATCGGGTATGACTGCCTATTGATTAGTCCGATCAATATCCTTTATGGCTTGGCCAGTGACTTCATATAGATAAGTGTTGGCTTGCTTTTCTTTTGTTGGTTTGGCTTCGTGTAGGCGCGGCCACCTTGCCTCGGCAAGAGTGTGCACTTTGAGATTGGATTGTAAATTTTGGTTGAGGATGGATATTGAGGCTTGGGAATGGTTCGATAGTTTCTCGTGTTGCTTGGGTTTGAGTAGGACGGTTTGCATGCTAGTTTCCTTCGGGTTGGTTATTTATTGCTTGTCGATTGGATTGAGTTGAATGCTTGCATGCTTAAACTGCTTTACAGCTTTCCTTAACATATCATCCCTATGCCATGAAATAAATCTAGGATTCAACTAGAAATATCATAATATAACTGTTTGCATTCACTATTTTACTTAGTGTCGGCTTAGACGAGTGGATTACCCCGCTCACCAGTACGGCTGTGTATTGGCCCACGTTTGTGGGCATTATTTCAGGTACGCAGGTGTAGTGGCGCTGCTTGGATATACGGGACATGATGTATGAACTGTAAGTACCTTTGTGGGCTTGAGAAAAGAGCAAGAGTATTTCATCGCCTTTGTGGCATTTCATTTGGACCCTATCGAGCGCTTCGCTGCGTATTACTCTGATGTGTGCTTGGTACACAATACTTGACTTTCGTTGCAACTTGGTCATTTCGATGATAACTTTGGTGTTTGTCAATATCGCCTTGTACGAGCGCAACTCCAGGCTCGTACGGCATCACGTCCCGATGAGAACGATTGTCCTGCTGGAGAGCTGCAACGTGGTGATTCACGTTCAGCGGGGACTATTGAGCTCAGGAAGATTGGGGCGTTACAGTATCCTCTATGCACTTCTCGATATTCATTCTCTCAAAATACCTTTATGTAAGGAGACTAATAATTCTTAACCTAATCTTCATTTTTCTTCTATTCTTCTTGATTTTTTTTTGCTATCTTTCATCTTTTACGTAATACCACCAATTTTAAGATCCTTCTCCGTTTGTTTTAGTGACCCTCAACATAATATTATAAATATTTAAACCATTTTGCACATAACTACTTAGAATTTCAATTCCTCATTTCACCATCTTCCTTAAAATCTCAGGTTCAATATTTATCGATTTGTCCTTATAAGTTATAACCTTAAAGCATTGGCAATCCATAACTTAGTCACCAATCCTCCCAATTCCTTCTCTTGTCCTCCCTGATCTTTATTCTAAGCCTAATTTATGTGACCTCTATATATTTCTTCGATTTTATATGTTATATTTGTTATTAATATTTATTTACTATAGATATTATGAGCATCATACTATCATCGTCAATTCACTCTTAAAAGTATCATAAGGTCATCCTTTTTTTATTCATCGTTATGACTAAGATATTATCCAAAAAAAATTCTAAATTCTAAATTAATCACTTTTCTCTAGCCAGTATTGGATGACTGGATCTCCCTTTGTTGTTCCCCTCAAGCTCAATTTCCTTATTTTATGCTCGTTAAATCCATAATAGCGGCACTATATCCTATGAGTCTCCTATCGTGCAACCTTCTTACCTGTATCCCCCTCCATTATGTTGAAATTTGTCGTTTCTGAGGATATAGATGGGCAGAGAATGAGTTTTAAAGGAATAGGAATTCAAATATTTACAAGGAAGAACAAATATTCAAGAATCGAACAAATATTCAAGAATCAAATGAGTATAGAATTTCCTAGATGTGATTGAGTATTCTCTCATCCTAGCAATCATAGCACCTATCGCAGGCTCGTAGTAGTACAACTAAGCCATTGCATTACCATGATATCGAACTAATTGCGAAGCCTGACCTGCATGGGCCACCACTAAAAATATGTCACAACTCGCACCTGGTATAGGGGCACGAGTACGTGGGTACGTCCAGCCTACGCCGCTGCATCGGCGGTATAACGTTGTCTAGGTCATCATTATCTAACTATCAACATACTAATACAACTAATTCTATCATGTACTCAATCACAATAATCTAAAGGAAGAATGAACATGAAAGATAATTCGAATAACATTCTAAAGAAAGGAAACTAGACATGTTATGGAAAAAAAATTTAGCCTAGATCACTACAATTTTTTACCTCAAGTCCAAAATATAAAAGAAGTCACGTCTACGGCATCTCTCGGGCATCCAGGAATGGAGAGCACAATACTCACTGAAAAATATTATCCAGTCAGGATTTAAGCGAAGTACAAAACTCTGAAAGCAGTTCCAAATATATGGTAAAGCATATATGACAAATAATAGAAAAGAATACAAGATATACTAGCAACTAGAAAATAAAAATAAACTAGAGTGAACATGTGAAGTACTGGAATGAAATAACAGGCAATACGGAATAACTGCAACTAATAAAAATAAATAAACTAGCTAATGTGCCATAGAGTACAAGTTCGTTATGTGATTGATTTGGGTTGAACACGAATATAATATGGTAACTCGATTACACGTGTCATATGTAATCGACATGTATACGAATACACTAGGCTTGATCACATAACCAATTCATACTCCCCCATCCCCAACCAATACTTATGGATCAGATCATGACACGTTACGAACACGAATATAAGTACACTGAACACGAGCAGTGTGTGAACATGAAGTACTTGATAATCAATACCCAATACACAAGATGAAATACATGTGAAGGAGTAGCCGGTAAATACGGTAGGGTATAATAACCCATGATAGGATCCATTTAGTACCAGTCCGTGTAACCACTATGTCAGAATTAAGTAGACAGCTCTAGAACATGTTATATATACACTATCATGATTGAAAACTAACAAAGAGATGTACTCGCCTCTGGTCCTGACCAAAAGATGTAACTCGATGTCCGAGCTGATATTATCACACACACCTATATATGAATGGTATGTCAAATGGGTAAAAAGAATGATAAACAAGCTATAAATGCACTACATATGATATTTTAGGCCATTACTAGGTCTATACAAGGTTAATAGGCCCACTAGGTCAATAACTTGGTTACATTAGTCTATACAAGCTAATACTGGGTTGTACTAGGTTATCTCTAGGTGTCTTAGTCATACTAAGGTATACTAGTCTATATTAGCTAATACCTAGCTAATAATAGTTAATATTAGCTATACTAGGTACTACTAGTATTTACCTACTAAAATAGGACACCATATCTCAAATATTATACTATATAAATCCCTTTTAGCCTATATCTTATAGTATTTATCAAATAACTTATTATCTAATAGTAATACCATGTATCTATCATATTACCTTAGCATATGTAAATACCTTACCCAACACAGCTCATAGTCACATACCCTTCATTCCATGCACATAGGCATACACACTTGCCCTTGCATTGATTCACAAATGCAGGTCATACATACTGCATCTGAGTGCAAGAACTTTGTACTGACACTTCCCTCTAACACCTCAACCAAACCACACAATTACACACACACCTAACCCTCTCTTACCCACTAGACACACTAATACTCCTCATTGAATATATGTTACCTCTCCTCCTAACTGCTGAACATCTGAACCCATGTTCACAGTTGCACAATGCACAACACCCTTACACTTATCACACGTTATGATACTTAACTGATACCTACCTGGGAACACCACTGCACTGATGTGCACATGACTGATTTTCCCTAGCTCTCTAACCACTACATTTTACTCCTAACCACTCATACCCAAGTACACCATATACACTAACTCACTTGACTTATATTAACTGACACAAGCTAACAATACTGCCTGATAACTAATTACTAACTTACTACTACTACTCATATACTAACTAATAACTAAGGTAATCATATACTAACTGATATCAGTTATATCTACTGATACACTAATAAATGATGCTAACTAACATTCATATCAACTAGCTGACACACACACACACACACACACACACACACACACACACACACACATATATATATATATATATATATATATATATATATATATATATATATATATATATATATATAACTAATGGATAACATACACCTTAACTGATATCAAATATTACACTGAACTAACTAATACTTACCATAATACCTATACTAACTGATACTAAAGGGTAATAATTATATATTGACTAATATCAAAATACTAACTCACTCACTCTCTAACTGATACTAACACCAATACTGATACAAAGTATCAGTTTCCTCCACCTAGACAATACACACACACTGACTTCATAAACCCACCCCTCAACTCAAATACTTCCACACTAACACTCACATATAATATAAGTACCCACTACTGCAGTTGTCATACTTAGCCACAGAGCAGCATCTCACTGTATCTGATATCCCCAACTGAAACATATACTGATACTCCAAAGCAGACATCAAGAAATCCCATTGTAACAGAATACAGTTAAACCCGCCCCTTCCTCTCATCTCACCTCAAGTTACACCATTAGCACTATGATCACTGTCACTCTAAAATCCCTAACTGAACCCTGAACCACTCTACAATGCCAAGTACAACAGTGCATGATATGCAATGCCTATACTAAGTGCAGATATCACAGGTAATTTCTCTTCTTGCCACTTGTTTCCAGACCACACTCCCATTTGCTCATGAACACTGGCACCTGAAATCCTAGTGTTGTTGCAGTGGCTTGTGCACACTACTGCTGCTCATCACCCCCATATGTTGTTGTGCTATGCAAGCACACACTTGCAGTCACCCTCTTCACCAGGTTGCTGGGCACTCTCACAACCTTGTGTGTGCATACAAACACACACACACACACACACACACACACACACACACAAGTCTAAGTCAAATTCTCAAATACCTTTAGTGCACAATTAGGAATTCCTATGATACACCCTCATCCCTAGTACCAAAACTCTCCATAACTAATAAATACCAATTATACATAGCAAAATTATCATTATATAACTAATGTAACTACTTACAATAGAATTTGAAGAGTAATTACACTACTATGCATAAATTACCCAAAATGGACCCCCCGTATCATAGCGTATCCCAAAATACAATGATACGACCTACTTGTATCCATTTGTGGACACATATCTAGTCTTATACCACCAATCTAAGTCTAATTAGATATAATTGGCCTAATCATAAACACTTGGTGCACCAATCTCGAAATTCCTCCAAATTGGACACAAAAAATCTATGTAGAAGTCACAATAAGGGTCAATTGAGCCCAGTTCTTCATTCTATGGGTAGCCCTAAGCCATAGAAGGGTTCATAATGTTTAAATGCATGAATTAGAATCTAGAATGAAGGGAAATTTCAGAATTATATCTTTTGGGAGATGAATTTCTAATAAATTATTTAAATGGACACGATCCGGACACAAGCTCCTTGTCAATTCCTCCTTCACCAAGTGCTCCTTGCAAATACAAGCTTCAATGCTCCTTAGATGATGAAAATGGAAGAAAAAAAGAGTGAATTGGGAGGGATTGGTGGAGAGATGAACCAAATTGGGGAAGAACATAATTGGGGATCTAAGTTGGAGTGAAATAAATGAGAGGAGAGAGAAAGATCCCCTCCTTATAGGGGTGGCCATATCCCCTCTCCCAAGCAATGTGCATTGACATGAATACTCCTATTGGGTTGTCATGAAGAAAGGTTTAATTATAGGATGCTTCTACTACTAATGAAGGTTAATCTAATCTTCTAATTAATGAAGAGGGTGACTTAAATGAGTCTAAAGTATCTAGTCTAAATATTGGGTTCAATGAGTCCTGTCAAGTCTAAATTGGTCCACTAGTGTCAAGTCCAATAATTAATTCAATCCACTAACCCAAAAAAAAAATATTAAACACATTATATAAAATATAACACTATATACAAATATTGTAAAATGACAAAAATACCCCTCTCCCCGAAAATTGGTACTTACAAAGTCAATTTAACATATCAGCCAAACAATTCCGACATCTTACTAGATTAGTATCTTGGTTACCCCATGAATACAATATCAGGATCCTCAAATTGTGCAATGTCGAAACGGGACTAGCCAGCATTATAATTATGAATCATCAATAACAGTCCAAGGTGCAACCCCCGGGAGGTCACCGAATCGATAACAGTAAATTAGTAATGGTCCAAATACTCAAAAAAGTAGACAATGGGTCGATAATAGTAATATAAAGTTGGATATTGCACTCTACTATAATGGATGATACTATAGTGCAAACTCCCCTAATTTTAATTTACAATTTTAAGTATTTTTATTATTAAGTTGTTGGATTTCTTTTTGGTTATTTTCTTAGCTAATTAAAAACAATTATTGATTTATTTACTTAAACAAATATTTATTTAAAAGTATTTCATAAAACTATTTTTAAATCTTTTGTTTAAAGTATTATAAATCTTCCTAAAATTTAATCAATGTGCAAATATTATTTTTGGGTTTTATTGTACTCACATTTATATATATATATATATATATATATATATATATATATATATATATATATATATATATATATATATATATATATATATATATATATAATAATAATAATAATAATAATAATAATACATATATCTAATTATTAAAAGAAAATAAATAAAGAAATAAAACCAAACCCTTATCTAAACCCAAGACACAGACCCTAAACCCGAACTCTAATCCTAACCCGACAACCCCCCTGACCGGCTCACCCAAATCGGAACCCGCGACCCTCACGATCCTTATCCTCTCTCCCTATATATATATATATATATATATATATACATACATACATACATACAGAGGAGTGAATGTTTTCCAACCAGTATTGATTGACGAGTATATATATATATATATATATATATATATATATATATATATATATATATATACTCGTCAATCAATACTGGTTGGAAAACATTCACTCCTCTGTATGTATATATATATATATATATATATATATATATATATATATATATATATATATATATATATATATATATATAGTCTCTCATATCAACTAAATCGAATCAGACCATTCCCCTCTCCTACTCGACATATCTGTTACTAAACCTAAGAAGCGGAAGAGCTTCAAATTCCAAAATTTCTGGTTGGAGCACGAAGACTATCCCAGGGTAGTCTCGGATGTCTGGAACTCATCCCATTGTGCTAATCCGCTGATCCGCAATGCCCTAAAGCTGAAAGCTACTCGCAGAGCTCTTTCAGCATGGAGTCGCCTTGCCTTCGGAGACATTTTTCAAGCTGTCCGATCAGCTGAGGATGAAGTGGCTCGAGCTGAAGCAACATTTGACTGTGAGAACACCCCGGAGCTGTGCGCCCAAGTGAACGAGGCTACCTATATCCTAAAATGGAGATTAGCCACAGAAGCCGTGTTTTGGCAGCAGTAGGCTCGAATCCGTTGGGACCTGGATGGAGACAGAAATTCAAACTTTTTCCATGCTTGCGTTAGACAAAAAAGGAACAAACTTTGTATCCACAATATCCAACACAGAGAAGGCAATCAACTGCAATCCTCAGAAGCCATAAGCCCAGAAGCCACCAGGTTCTTCTCCCCATTTTACATCGAAGAACAGGTGCGACTCGATACCAATTTTATCGATATTATCCCCTCCTTAATTTCAGAAGAAGACAACCAACTATTATTATCCCCGGCCGACGAAGCCGAGGTTTTTACCGCGGCAAAAGGCTTGAACCTAGACAGCGCTCCAGGCCCCGACGGATTCTTCGGCGCCTTCTTCATCAACAATTGGCCTCTCATCAAGAAAGACGTAGTCGAAGCGATTACATGCTTCGTGGAAGGTCTCCAACTCCCGAGGTCCATTTCCCGTACCCTCCTCGTTCTCCTCCCAAAGATTTTGAACCCTTCGTCCTTCTCAGACTTTCGCCCGATATGTTTATGCAATGTTATCAACAAAGTGATTTCTAAAGTCATCGTCAACTGCATGGTCGGCCTGCTTCCTCAGATTATATCCAAAGAACAGAGCAGATTTGTTCGCGGACGTAACATCGTCGACAACATTTTATTAGCCCAAGAACTGGTGAGCACCATGGGAGGCAATAGCAGAGGCGGAAACATCGTCGTCAAACTCGACATGGAGAAAGCTTATGACCGAGTCGATTGGCAACACCTGACCCACGTTCTTCGTCGCTTTGGATTTGCAGAACCATGGATCGACGTCATCTGGCGCTCCATTAGCAATTCCTGGTTTTCCATCCTCATTAACGGGGAGGCCTTCGGTTTCTTCAAGGAGTATCGTGGAGTACTCCAAGGAGACCCTCTTTCTTCCACTCCGTTCAACATCTTCACAGAAGCGTTGAGCCGCAATATGCTAATTGGCTAGAGTATAGTGTGAAAGAAGACAAAGTGTATCCATAGAAAAATAGTTGCTTAGTAGTATTACAAACGATGTTGTAGTTAAACGCTTTCAAAGTATGAAAATTCATAGATAACAATAGAGATCACTGAAATGTAAAGCTTTATTGTATGAAAAATCGTAAAGAACAATTTCTATCTTTTGTAATAAAAATTAACTCTTTGTTTGGAGTTGTTGAACAACGGGGGTTGACATGTATGCTTTTTGGAGTGGTCTATATGTTCAATTTTTAATTCTGTACTTTGTTTCTATATGTTCAATTTTTGGAGGCGTCGTCTCCGAACCTCTTATGATTGTGCCCCAGTAGAATTCCATCATGGATCCGCCACTGGTGAACATGAAGTACCTCATTATGATAACATGGCCAGTACTTGGAAGGAAAAGTTGGTAATCGGATCACAAATACAAGCAGTCATGTCAGGAACAGGGATAATCAGTCCGTAGATCAGTTGGATCAGTCTATCCATCAAGTCGGCTATTAACGAAATTAGTATATCAATAATTCCTCCACCAATGATGAAAGAAAGATGTATATCAGGTTAGGAATATTATTACTAGACACTACGCTAGTTAATATGAATAATATTAGGCCCTCGGGCATACAGGAATCCATCAAACAATGATCACAGGTTATCGATCGATAATTCCCCTAACTCTCGGGATATAACAATAGGCATCACTTGTACGAGGCTAGCACAGATCAAAGGGAATGACGATGAAGCATCCGACATGAAGGGGAACAGTTGGAGGCAGTATCAGAAGGAGCGGGGGAGGGGGGAACGAGGGGAGGCGCCACCACCCCCGCCTGCCGTCATGTGCAAACTTTCCTGACTGACATGTAAGACTCGATAGAATAGGATTTGGTGGACCGTCCAAGACAAATTTGAGCCATATCTATGAAAAATCGTCAATTTTTCTATATCGGTATGGGCCCAATAATCATTATACGATCTTCGGATTGAGATAAGACCTACTTCATTGATTCCTAGTGTTGAACTTTTCTTATGGTGATATTCTCAATGGATTCTGTGAATGCCATATCGCTTGGCTATTTTGTAGGCCCCATGGTCCGACACAAACTATTCTTTTTGCAATTCGCTACTTGAAATCCATTTGTTAAAGGTCTAATGAGATTTTATCATTTTTTAAAATATGTTTGACATTTTCTTTTTATTATATGTATACTTTCTACCTTGGCTAATTTTTATTTTTTTTGACTTGTGGGTCTTGGAAAATAAAAAAAAAAAAATTTTGTGTTTGGAAACCAAAGGAAATAAGCAGAAAAGTAAATTTATTTTGAAAGAAAGACAAATAGAGGAGAAAATGGTTCCTCTACTTATCACCCCATGGATTTACTTTTCCACCCCCAGTTATTCACTTTTCTTTCAATTTTTCAGACGAGAATCACGGCATTGGATGCGCAACGTCAAAATTGACCTACAATGAATGTTTCGTCCAGTTTTTAGACCATCGACCGGATCATTTTGCAAACCTGTGATTCATCGCAAGATGGTGCATTTGCATCGCACCCCCTAGATGAAAGTTCTAACTACGCTACTAGATACGGATACTAGCAATAAAAGTACATTATACTGTATTGATATTGATTCAAGATAAATTTAGAGACAGGATAAAATACTCGTAGAAATACGGAATAGGGAGTGACATAAATTGTCCATAAAACATAAGAGTCATATACCTTAAAATAGGTGGGTATTTTTTTTTGTCATAGGAATTCAAATTTTCAAAAGATATATATATATATATATATTATTATTATTATTATTATTATTATTTTTTCATTTCCTTTTAAGAAATCTATTTTTTAAAAGAAATTATTTTTTATGTACTTTTTTAAAGTTTTTTTTTTCTCTCTTTTCAAGTTTTTATCTTTTTTAACTTGTTTTAAGCATTTTTTTTTTCATTTTCATGTTTCTTCTAAATTTGTTTGTTTTTTAAAAAAAAATATTTTTTCTATACTTACTTTAATTATTATTTTTCTCTTTTTTGCTTTTTTGTATTTGTTTCATTTATTTTTTTAGAATATGTTTGGTTTTTTTTTGTTTTATTTTTCAATTTTCTTCTTTTTTTTGTACTTTTAAATTTTCTTTTTTTCCCAGGTTTTTTTTTTTCATTTCTCATACTTGTTTTGTTTTCTTCTTCTTTTGTTCCTTTTTTCACAAAACTCAATTTTCTCTTTTTCGTTTTTAATAAAATTAATTTTTTCTACACTTTTAGAAAAAAATTCTTTTTCCCATCTTTTTTTTTTCATATTTTATTCCTTTTTTTTCTTTTGTTTAAAAATATATATTTTGGTGTGTGTGTGTGGGGGGTGGGGGATCTGTTGCACGTTAAGATGAGTTTGGATTACATTCAATACGGATCAGATCGTAAAAATTAATTTACAAGTACAAAAATTATGATATAAATAGAATTTGCACGTTAAGATGAGTTTGGATTACATTCAATAAGGACAAACAGGGCATTTCATACTTATAGTTCTCCACTTGAAATCATAAATATGTTTGAAGCTCATAATAATAAATGAAAATGACATCGTTAATGGTAGCGTTTATTTTTGTAATCTGAGATGTTTGTTGCTCCATCATGCCGAAACCAAGTTATTCTTATATAATAGATGCAAGACCTGGAGAACTGCATGGCCTTCACTTAGGAAGAGTTCTTCATAACCCACTCTACCAACGTGGATACCCCAAAACCTGTAGCTGACCGCTTCTTGTCATTCCAGACTGGCCCGGCCATGTCTATGTGCATCCACTGGACCTTCTCATCAACAAACTGCCAAAAGATGAACTTAGTTTCACTGAATATGTCAACATGCATGGATACTTGCTCAATATTAACAAAGATTAGGAAATCTTTGGAAATTTCATGCGACTATGTTTTACTTGGTTAGATTGCTTCAATGAAACATTTGAAATTTTTGAAATGGACAAGACAGTGAAACAGATTAATCTAATTTTATTTGCACTATGTTTAAGGATACATTTAAAACTTGTTTTTGAGTATTTGCAAGTGTTAGTTTTTTCCTTTCATTTTGGAATCAGTCTACCAAGTTTGCTCGCTTATAAAATGGATGAATGATGGGTAGCAAACAGGATCTCTCCTAACCAAAAGATGAGATCATAGACTCATAACATATGCTATAACCCAGACAAGAACCTCAAAATAAAGTAATGGTTGGGTATCTCATGAAGGTCAAATCTAAGAAATCTATGACTATTTTTGGGTAAAGACCGATAGAAAAACAAGATGTTTTAGAAAAAGTATAGCTAGCGAGATTCATTTCATATGTTCACATCTCAAGCTAGTCCTTTGCTAAACAGAAGGACTAGCTTTGTTATTGTTGTGTCAGGATAAGTTTCAAAAAGAAGGATATGATTTTAGTTAGTGTTACAGAGGACATATCCCTTAATAGATCTGAATGGGCGAAAAGGATTCAAACAGGCAATCCCAAAAAAAATTTGGGATAAAGGCTTTGTTATTGTTGTAGATATAGAAATTGAAAAGGACCTTGACAATCTTCTAAAAGGTCCATAAATCAAGATATAAACAAAAATGCCTCCATGAAAAATCAATCTGCAACATGAAACCTCAAAGCCCAGCAAATGAAGATTACATAATGACATACTAGCCCAATCCACATCACATGTGAAATCTGCAGATGAATTGCGTCCATCTCATCGCTTGTAAACTTGATTTGTCAAAATGCAATGAGAATAACCCTAACTAAAAAGTATTGAGACACCTTCCGAGATGTAAAAACTCCCCAAAATAGAGAAGAAAGTTCCCCACATGGTCGAATAAACCTCCTGAAGGAGGGAGAAGAATCTCCCACTGAACCGAAAGTGAATAAATGAAAACATCTACCCAAAGCGGAGTCTAAAGAGAAAATTATAATATGGGAATTTCAAAGATCAACCTAGCTCAAAACAACCAAATTTAATTAAGGATTAGGCTTCAACTTCACAAAGATTCCTATTTATCTAGAAGAAATATGATATCTAGTAAGTAAAAGCAAGATGACACTTATGCAGACAACATCCACAAAATGGTAAGTAGAAGTATCCAAAAATAAATAACGTGAAACGAGGTTAAAAGACTGTATAAATAAAAGTGCACCACAAGGGCTTGCTATAACTCAGAGTGGCCGTGCAAGTTAAGTTCACAACAAAAGAACCTCAATTTCCTAGAGAAAACATACGTCAGATGTCATTGGCATCTCGTTTTACACTAAATTAATCAATATAATTCTGCATTGCACCATCTAAACTCAAAGTCTAGGAAGTCTACTGCACACAACTTTGAGCAGGCATACTTTCTATTCAGCCTATTCTTGAAGAACTTAAAATCGTATAATACAAGGGAGCTTGGGCACTAACATGCAATGTCCAGAATGGATGTCTTCCAGAAAGGGAGATACAAGGGTGCTAAGATCACAGTTGTGGCTATGATTGCTTACACTCAAAATGAGGGCTTATTTTAACAAACAGACAGAAAAAAAGAAAAAGGAAAAGGAAAAGCAATGAGGTAGACTGATGAAGACAACGAAATTACTGAAAAAGAGAGGGATAATGATATCACTGTATTTACTTAGTACCTGTTTCAAGAAAAGTGCAGCTGTGATAGATCCACCTTGACGGCCGCCTGTGTTCACCATATCCGCAATGCCTGATTTCATTGAGTCCCAATAACTTTCTTCTAATGGCATCCTCCAAAATTTCTCACCTGTGACTTCTGAGGCTGCAGCAATTTCCTTCGCTAGGTCATCACTGGGTGTGAAAATTCCTGTAGAAAAGCATCAGGCTTCTTATCAAAGTAATCGGACTGCTATTGTTTAAATATGACTGATAAATTGAACTTTGGTACGATGTATGTAATGTACATACAAAAGGACAAAAAACTAATAAAATTCAACAGAAATAATATATTTGATAAAAATTTGTAACATACATGCAGTACAAGAACTCCAACTACCAGTGGTAACAAAATGATAAGCAACAAAATAGACAATAGAAATGAATGTAGCTAGTGGGAGAGAATAATACTAAGTGATAAAGGAATTATAATATATACCATAAGATGAACCAGTAGAACATGTAACATAGATACAAGATTATTTACCTGCAATGGAGGGCCCGAGGGCAACTACACAAGCACCTGTAAGGGTCGCTAGATCAACCACCTGCATACAAAGATAGAAGTGTTTCGAAAATGATTACAGTTCCAAAGGAGAAGTAGAAAGGATGAATCAAACACCCTATGATACAAGACAACATGAGCTTCGAAATTTAACAAAATAACAAGATTAAAACAAGGAAACATGATTTAATATCTTACTTTGGTAATTAGAAATGCATTGATAAACATTTATTTGAATACTACCCAAAGAGGTTAGAGGAGTTTATTGGAAAGGCTGTTTGAGAGTTGGAAGCATGAAGCTATGCTTATGATTACATTTTGGTTCTAGTTATGGCATTGCACTGATGTATGTGGATTTGAAAATCCAAATGATTAGCTTTCCTTGTATGGTCTAATATTGTACTCGAAAGTTGTTGAGCGCTATATAACTTATATCCTACTTGCTATATTTCTATACTTTTTCACATCTTTACAGATTTAATCCGTAAACATGGGAGACGTAAGGAAATTATTTCAATATTAAATAGACAAAATTTGAGGATGATGCGTCTCTTTCTCACACACCTACTCACCCATATAATTTCTAACCAACCACCTCTCTCCATCTTTTCTCACTGTGTCACCCCAAAACTGGTTGCTCTCCTACAACCTCTTCATGCCATCCCATTTCTTATTGTTGAATACTGTTGATTATTAATTATTTAGTCCCGCATCGGGTAGAGAATAAGGAGAAGTCTAGTCCTCTCCTATATATATCCAATCCCTCATTCAATAGAATTATCTCATTATTCCCTCTAACATGGTATCAAAGCCAAAATCCTAGCTGTCATCCACCTCTCTCTCTCTCTCTCTCTCTCTCTCTCCACTCAAAATCCGAACCCTAGACAACATTGCTCCATCTCATTATTTATGCTGCCGCGTCTGCTGCTGCCGCTCCACGCGCCACCCCCCTCCTTCCAGGCCAACCCCCGCCACCCCCCCTTCCAGGCCGACCCCCATCCTCCAGTGTCCCCGACCAGCCATCTCCCATCTCAGGCCAACCCTGCCCCCCCCATGCCCTCTTCCAAACTCCCAAAAATGAAAACCCTAACTCTAATAGTCCGATTTTAGCCGCCAGCCACTACTCTCCAAAACTCTAACCCTAGTAGCAGTAAAAAAAAATTCATATCTAATCTGGAAATAAACGTCGTCGTTGAGAATCTTCAGAGGGTAAACTATGATTGTTTGCGTGAATCTCTGAACCTCGACACCGACATCAGGAGATAACAGGAAGCAAACTTGATTGTTTACGTGAATCTCTATTCATGGCCCGGTATCCACGTCAGGATCTAACAGAGAGCAACCTAGGTTGCGTGAATCTTTGTCCTGACTTGTGTGATCCACATCTCTGCCAACATTGTACGAGTCAAGTCTGACAACGTTGATCATGCATTGGCGAGGTTGATGTGAATATCGGGACAGGACGATAATCGATAGTCGAATCGAGAACTTGAAAGATGACCATACTGAGGCAAGTAAATGTGCTAACAACACCAGTGCAGTGGCGGGGACACCGGACACTTGTACGACAATTTCATCGATTTGACTTGTTGATCGATGACTTGATGGTCCAGACGGTTACTTAACATGGCAAAAAAATATTGAGAAGACGCTTCGGAGAATGTGGTTGTCTAAGCACCTAACTGACAACCCCCCAGCAGTGGATGATTCCACGTACGAATAGTGGGAGATGGACGACAGTCGACTGTTTACACAGTTGACGAATTTGATGGAACCATCGGTTGAAGATATGGTTCAGAACACGGACTAGGTAAAAGAGTTATGGAAGGTCCTAGAGACTGCATTTGATAACGCGATTTGTCTCACATCTATGACTCGGTTGTCGACATCTATCGAGCTGATCAAAGAGACAAGTCACATAAGAACCACTTTCGTGCCTTTAAGGTCCTGACTGATAAGGTGGATCATGTGTTACCCTTGACGACTGATATTAATAAGACGAGGATTCAACATCAACAGCTCTATGTCATGACGTACCTTGCCTCCCTTCGTCCCGATGCCGATTCTGCACGGTCTCAGATCATTGATGGGACTGAGGTTCCATCCCTGATGGAAGCCTACTTTCGTGTCCTACGAACAGCAAAAGTAGTTGGGACTGATACGAGTGATGCATCTGCTAAACGATCTGTTATGGATGCTGCTCGTGGTGGATTCCGTAGGGGCCATGGTGGTAGACGTGGTGGCCAGAATGCTGGTCGTGATGGTGGACAAGACAATAGCGGACGTGATGAAGGACGACCGCGGACTTGCTTCAACTATGGTCAACCTGGCCATTTTCAATGACAATGTCCCAAAGCCTCTACTGCCAATATTGCATCGGATGCTCATGATGATGGACGATCCGTGTAGATGACTGCAGAGACATGCAAAATTTGCTGAATTCCAAGCTCAGCGTCGTGGTGAAGTATCTACGTCTGGATCCATAGACGAATATTTAACGGTGTATGCGGTCAGGTCAAAGCAGTGGATGATTGACTCGGCTATGTCTGATCATACGACAGGCGATGCAGATATGTTGCGTGATTATGTATTTGTGGGTCGTGTGAACGATATTACTGTTGCGAATGGTAGTTCAATGAATGTTAGTGGAAAAGAAAGTATCCGTCTTTCTTTCGATATACAACTCACTTCAGTTTTACATACACCTGGAAACCCATTCAGTTTATTATCCATTAGTCGGATTACTCGTAACTTGCAATGCTCGGTAACATTCTTTCCTAATGGTTGTGTTTTTCAGGACCTGAAGACTGGAAAGGCTCTTGGTAGGAGGCATGTGGCTAGAGGCTTGTACCTGTTTGAAATAAAATCTTCTGTTGCTTGTGCCGGCGTATCACTCGATCCGTTTGAGTTGTACTGTCGGTTAGGTCACCCATCTATCCAAGCTGTCAAGAAAATGTGTCCGTCTATAGATTATCGCGTTCCTTTTCATTGTGAGTTCTCACATGTAGTTTGGCTAAACATCTTCGAGTACCCTATTTGATTAGTCTAAATAAATATGTCTCAGCTCCTTTTGAGTTAGTACATTCTGATATATGGGGGTCCTGGCCTATTAAATCTGTGATGGGTTTCAAGTACTGTTTTCTTTGTTGATGACTACCTACGAGTCACTTTTGTCTACTTGATGAAAAATCGTTCTGAATTATTTTGATATTTGGTGCATTTTTTATGCTGAGATCAAAATCCAATTTGGGGTTCCTATTAAATGTCTTCGGAGCTACAATGGTCGTAAGTATGTCTCATGAGTTCAATTCTCATCTGGCTAGACATGACATCATTCACCAAACTTTTTGTTCTTATACACCATACCAAAATTGTGTGGCCGAACGTAAGAATCGTCACCGTTTGAAAATAACGCATTCTCTTATGTTTCATGCACGTACTCCAAAAAAAATTTGGTCGGATGCAGGCCTTACAGTTTGCTATCTGATCAATCGTATGCCATCTTCTGTTTTCAATGGCAATACTCCATTTTCTCGGTTATATCCCAATCGTGTGTCATTTTCTCTACCTCTCAAAATTCTTGGTTGCTTGTGTTATGTTTGGGATACTCGACCTACTCTTTCTAAATTTGATCCGAAGGCGATCAAGTGTATTTTTCTTGGGTATCCGAAGGATCAGAAAGGGTATCGTTATTTTTTTTCCAACTTTGAAGAGGTATATTATGTCTCGGGACGTTACTTTTGTTGAAACCGAGTTTTTCCACTCCCTCCATCTACTGATTTTGTTCCAAAAAGTTTATCTAGATGAAAACTTCCTCTTGTATCCAGTTCAAACACAGCATCCCCCGTAAGGGTGCCCTCCTCTACCGAGCCAATTTTTTCGTCCAAAGGTCCGCAAATACCAACCCAGTTAGAACCGGCATCGCCAGTCTCACCGTCCCATGGTTTGCAAACATCAGCTCCGTTGGAATAGGCATCACCAATGGTACCCACAGTTGTAGATACGGTTTCGTCATCAAGGCCCTCCTCCAGCTCCACCGGTTCACCACCACCTGATATACCGGTTCACCCCCGTCGCGCATGTCACGACCATCCTTTGTGTGTAGACAACTACAAAAGGCTCACGAGTCATACTCAGTCATTGGTGGCTACTATTGATTGGATTCAGATTCTCAATTCTGCAGAGAAGAGACTCAACCATCCTAGTTGACGTGCCGCTATGAAAAGGAGATGCAAGCACTTCGGGAGAACCATACATGGGACATAGTAGATTGCCTACTGGTAAGAAGGCGGTAGGTTGCAAATGAGTGTTCACTATCAAGGCTAACCGGATGACTCTCTTGATCGTCTGAAAGCTCGTCTTGTGGCAAAAGGACATTCTCAAACTTATGGTGAGGATTATTTTGAGACCTCCCTAGTTGCCAGAATGACCTATGTGTGTGTGCTACTATCTTTAGCCTTCCGTTATGACTGGCCCCTACTTTAGTTGATGTAAAGAATGTATTTCTCTATTGAGACCTTGAAGAGGAGTATATGTGGTGCAACCTTTTTGGTTCGTTGCAAGGGAGAGTAAAGTATGTCATTTGCGCAATGCTCTCTACGGTCTCAACAGTTACATCGTGCTTGGTTTGTTCGATTTACACATATCGTTACTCAGTTTGGCATGTGCCAATCAAAGAAAGATTATTCGGTATTTTAGTGACAGATATCACAGCCGGACGGATACTACTTTGTGCCTATGTTGATGACATTGTGATTATGGAAGACGACAATCATAATATTACAGGGCTAAAAAAGTTTCTTAGTGAACAGTTTCAGACTAAAGATATAAGATCGTTGAAGTATTTCTTGGGCATTGAAGTCACAATGGAAAAGCAAGACATTTTAGTCTCAGCAAAAATATGTGCTTGACATCCTAACTAAAGCAAGAATGATGCAAACTAAGGGAGCAACCTCACTCATGGATCCAGGTGTAAAGTTACTCCCTTACGAGGGGATATTGATGGACAATCCTGATGAGTATCGTCGAGTGGTTAGAAAACCCAACTATTTCGCAGGCATGACTCGTCCATACATTTTCTTTGATGTAAGTGTCGCGATTAGATTTATGGATTCTCCATGGGTTTCGCATTGGCAGACAGTTCTTAGAATTCTGCGTTATCTAACTCAGAATCTGGAGAAAATAATTCGAATGGAGAATCAGGGACATACTCATCTTGAGTGCTTTACAGATGTTGACTTGGTGATTCTTATGGATAGACGGTTTACATCTGGCTACTCGGTATTTATTGAAGGAAACTTAGTATCGTAGAAGAGCAAGAAGCAGAGTGTGGTCTCACGATCCGGTTTGGAAGCAGAATATCGAGCTATTGCTCATGGCACAACATAGGTGTTATATCTGCATCATCTTCTAAAGGAGCTGGAAGAAGAAGCAGGATCTGAAGCAGCAAATATTTGGAACCAGTCTGCTATCCATATTACTACAAATCACGTATTCCATGAAAGGACGAAACACATTGAGATCAACATCCACTCCGTCCGTGATGAGTATCAAAAGGGGATGATAACATTTCACCACGCGAGAACCGACGATCAGATAGCTGATATCTTTACGAAGTCTCTTCTATGCCCTCGGGTTCAGTTTATTAGTAACAAGCTGGACATGATTGACATCTATGCTCCAGCTTGAGGGAGGGTGTTGAGTATTAGTTATTTAGTTCCACATCGGCTAGAGAGAGAATGAGAAGGCTAGTCCTCTCCTATATATATGTAATCCCACATTCAATAAAATCATCTCATTATTCCCTCTAACAAGTACAACTAGAAAAAACATCATACCCTTCATTGTCTTCTTGCTAAAGAAGTTTCTCTAAAAGGAAAGCATGAAAAGAAGAAAAATATTTACGAGAGGATAACATGACACTTTAGTCTTTAGCCATACTTGGCTAGTACTAAAACATGGTTTAGCTTACCTTTTCACATTGAGGCAAAAATTATCCCTATACCAGGTAACTTTTATTTTTTGCGAGTTCTTTGGAGACTTAAAATGGATTTATATCTAAAATACTCAAAATTGTTTAATCTAATGCTCACTCGAAAGATACATGATGAATACATGTAGTATTTTGTTACATGTCTATATAAACAAGGGAGATATACAAAGTTGTAATGTTAGTGATTAATCTTATATACCTCATTCTAAAACTTTGGGAGAGACTGACTGAGCCAAAAAAAGCCTTTGACCTCGTTGTAAAACTAAGGGAGAGATTAATTAAGCAATAAATAAATAATAACTTTGAGAATCAGCCGTTCCAGAAATTTGGGATAAAGGCTTTGTTGTTGTTGTAATCATTTTGGTTTTAGATTAGGGAGGTTCACGATTAAACCTTAAGGAAAAATGGATTAAATTGTGAATAAAATAGAATGATACATTATGGCTCTATTATGGCTCTAGGTCGAGCATTATAGGAAATACAAAAGTGGACAACTGTAATAGCTAGGAAATGACAACTAGATCATAGCTGCTAGAAAATGACAACTAGATCATAGCTGACAAAGAGAAAATAAAACAAACATAAACTGCTTTTCTACACTATCTCACAATGTAAACCCCCTCGACCAAATTTAGGTCTACTTAGCTTAGATAGAGAGACTAGGGTTAGTTTGAAGCCAATTAGAATTAGAACACCGTGTTTTAGATTTATTGTGCAATATTTGTATCACTTTGTGCACCTTACCGTTGCTTCGATATTTGGAGCGCTACACTAGCATTTGCTTTCAAACAAATTTCGTACAATTTTCCTAGACATGCCAGCCTTCCATTCTGACCCTTGTGTAACTCATAAATACCCTCTTGTGCTTCTTTTAGTCGCACAATATTCATTACAAACGTTCATTCTTAAATCTAAATAAATTCAACTTTGCATCTTTGTCCGTTCCAATCGAAATTGGAGACACAACCTCGACCCGTTTTGTGCAACCCAATTTATGACAATATTCTATTCTGAGTCTACTACATCCATGACACTTGTATTCCACCCAATTTTAATTCCATGTACTTTCAATCAATTAAAGAACACAATTTACACTAATTTTAATTAAATTGGTGTAAGGACCTAACCTAACCCAAAATTAGACCCAACACCAACCCAAAACTCCACTCACACCCTCAAGGTTCATACTAAACACCACACACCCTTCTAACCCACTACATCACACCAAACATGGTGTTTTTCCTCATCCAATCCCAAAATTCTATTATTTGTACAATTTTTCAATTGTTAGGAACTTTTATGCAAAAATGCAATGAGGTGTTCACCTCCCATTGGATCCAAGTCATGAAGAAACCCTCCCCCCTCTTTGACCGGTCCACCCTAAAAAATTTCCTCCATTTAGTTGTACTACCTACAATTTTCCCCCCTACATCTCCACCCTCCATTCAAACCAAAGCAATCCTAGCCACTCATTCTTCATGTAGACCTTTCCCCCATCCCTAGGGAACACTTGCAGCCGGCCCTAATCCCAATGCATCATCCCTCTCTCTCTCTCCTACTTAAACACCTATCTCTCTCTCCAAAAACCCACAGCCAACACCATATCAACCGAAACCCTAAAACTACAACTTCCCTACTTCTTCATCCCGCCTCCTCCGACCTCCCTCATCCCGACGACCAACCCCGCCGCGCCTCAGCCACCACCATCTCCACCGACATGTCTTCCTCTCCCCCGACCAACCCGCCACCACCAACGGCCGCCTCCGCAACCGCCACCACAGTCCCCTCCCTTCTTCTCCAACCCGACCTCTTCTTCCCCGACTCCTCTTCTTCCCTAGTCACCCCCACCGCCACCACAGCCACCCACCTCCACGGCCACCATCATCACCATCTCCACCGCCACCATCATCACCATTACCACCGCCATCATCGTCACAACCACCATCACCAACACCATCATCATCATCACCAGCACACCCTCACTGCCACCACCCGACTTCCCTCTCCGCCCATCTCCGCCACCACAGGGCCATCTCCGCCACTTCCAACCCCACACCACCATCAACTGCCAACACCGTCGTCTCCACCACTCCTATCACTGTCACCAACATCACCGTCACCAACACCATCATCACCATCACCAACATCCATCCGCCCAGCCCCGACCATCGTCGGAAACCACCACCACCTTAGCCACCATCATCCCACGGCCATCCCGACACCGCCAGCAACCCGCCACCACCGACCAAGCTGATGCCGCTACTGCCATTGCCGCAACTGCTACTAGTGTGTTGACTGTGTTGCTGCTACAGTGCTGACCGGAGCACCACCTCCACCGCCGGAGGCAGGCCATCCACGAGCCGCAGACATCACCCCCCCTCGGCCACGATCACGACTAGGTTTGCATTGCCCTTCTCCTTCTTCATGTATTGTTGCATGGACATGTGTAGTTGTGAACCCTTGTGTAATGTGTACATGTGTGCATGTTTAGAATAGAAATTGGGTTAGTGAATACCTCATAGAAAATGTGGTTATTTAATATGGTATACTTGTGTTGACCTAGGTGATTAGACTAAAACGGACATTGTGCACGTTACCCTGTTAGCTAGGACTTTTATTTGGTGTTATACGTTATTTGGTATTGTAACGTATTTTGGTAACTCGTTGTCTTGCTGTGCACGGTATTTGAAGACATGACACTTGTGCATTTTAGCTGCGTGCACACTCGACCCTGCTAGTTGACCGGTTAGGTCCCCCCTTGCGTTAGTTTCTAAGCGCAGCGTAGTTGTGTTTCATGTGCGTACTAGTGTAATGACTGATGATATTATTATATTATATTATATTATATATAGGGTCGCTGGACCGTTCGGACGAGACTTCGGAAGCAGGATATTGGTATTCGCAGCTTGAGGACCCAGGCAAGTATACCTTGCCTTATTTACTGTTTAATTTAAATTATAAAATGTTGCATGATATCTTGTTGCAATAATACATATAACTGTGCGCGTCCGAGAACGACTCGGGTGCAGTCGACGAATGCGTCGATGTGTAGTGTATTGACTTAGTCTCTAGCAGACTCACCTACTATTGTGAGGATATTCTGATATCTTCCTAGACCCTGACACTTTTACATGCATCACGATGACAAACTCATGTTGGGATGCGGGTTCGCGTACCCGACTAGCTATCGGTGCGTGTGACGTGCATCACAGTTTAGTGCGTAATCAGGAATGTATAATTAATTGAGACCTGGCATGTAGTTACGTAGTATGCACGTCGTGTATTCGACTTGTATATTTGCATTAGGCGGGGAGGACAACTGGTAGGCGTATGGGATACACATATTGGAATCCGTAGTATCCAGGGAGCCACGGATCCAATGACTTCCTTTATACATATACCGCGTTCTTCGGAGCGATACGGACGTATATATTTGCAGATACCTCGTTCTTCGAAACGATGAACGTTACATGTACAGATACCACGCTCTTCGGAGTGTTGGACGTTATGCCTACACCTACCCATACGTACCAAGGTTGTCCTTACATTGCATTCACTTAGATGGTTAGCACACCCCTTTATTTTATTCAGTATTTATATTGGCATATATTTTTGTATCTTGTTACGTCCCTCTGAGGACCTGGTTCCCTTCAAGATTTGGACGAGGCTTACTATCCTACCGTGTACGGGCCCGGACAGGAGACGAGGTACGCGTCCGAGGAGGAGCTTGAGGTGCTACCATCAGAGTCTCTTGATCACTGGTAGGCCTTCTGCCTAGGGCTGGAGCATCCTTATCTAGTTAGCCGATGCTCTAGTCGCATTCACTTATCTGTCTTTCAGTACTCTTATTTTATCATTGTAGTGGGTTTGTTCCCATCAGACATATCTGGATTGTACTATAACATTTCAGACTCCGCACTTATTTTCCAGTATTTATTTCAGTACTTCTTGTTTATATTGTGGATGAGATTAGACATTTACCTGATGTATGTTAGTATTAGACTTGTTAGTATTTTAGGACAGCGTAGTACGCTTCGTCGGGTCCATTAAATTGGATAATCCCTCGGAGTCGTTTTAGCTGGCAATTGCCACGTGGCCTGGTCCCGTGTATTTTGGGACTGGGGCATGACACAACTTGGAGCTTAGATGTCAATCAAGTCCATATTGGAGAGATTGTAGAAACAACAAAAATAAAGAGAGTTGCAATTATCTTGGGACAAGAGAGTGAGTTTTGTCCATTTTTTGACAAGAGAGTAAGTTGCAGCCTTCTGGGCGGTTGGCGAGAGTAGCAACCTTTTAGACAAGAGGGGGGTGTTAAGTTGCGACCTTCGAGATGACGAGGAGTGAGTTTTTACCTTCTTGGTCACGAGAGAGGGAGTTACAACCTTCCTGGTGAGGGAGTTGTAGTCTTCTTGGAAACGATAGACTACTAGCATAGACTACTAGCAGGAGTGCACCAAGTGTTGCTAACAACTAGGCCATGAACTATTGAGTAGCTGAGAGTGACATATAGGCCAATCAAGGAGGGAGTGGACTTTAGATGTTGAATGATATGTTGTTCAGGGCGCTAGACGACATCCCTCCAACCACGCATAGGTGCTGCCTAGGAACGTCGTTACATCATTGTTGCGCATATAGATAATTAGATATTTGACCCTAAACGATAGGCATGCCTAGGCGACCATCCCCGCAATCATGGAAAAATTACCTACGTCGAGGCAGTACCTGCACGGCTAGGCGGTGCCTGTGATATCCCTATATTTTTTTTTTAAATTTGTATATGACTGTATTTCGTATTTGGAGTATTTTGAATTTGCGTATTTTTGAAGATTGCATTTTTATTTTTCTGCATCTTGATTTATCTTTTGGTTGTCGAGGCCTGATTTCTTATTGTTCCAATTGTTGATTATTTTATTGTCAGCATTATTTAGTTATTATTAATTTTATTGGAGTTATTATTGTTGGAATTGGCATTGGTATTATTGTTATTATCATTATTATAGGTGATAATATTATTTCTATTACTATTATTATTCTTAGTATTATTGTTATTTTTTCTTGATTTTATTGTATATTATTATTGTTGTTATTATTATCGTTGTTATTGTTATCATTATTATCCTTGTTATTATTATTACTATTCTCATTAATCTTAACCTTGACTCTAATCCCTGACCCTTAATTCAACTCTAATCCAACCCCAAACTCAAACCCTTAACCCAAATCCTAACTTCTAAACCAAACCCTAACCCTTAACCTACCCCACCTCTCTCTTCCCACTCACAGTCGCTCCCCCCCACATCTCACCCGCTCACTCTCTCCCCCCACCCGCCTGGAGCAGGTCTCGCCCCCCTTCTCTCATGTACTCTCCTCTCGATCTCTCTCTCGTTCTCTCTCTCACTCTGGCTCTCTCTATCGATCTCTCTCTCACATTGGCTCTCTCTCTCCCTCTGATCTCACTCTCCCTCCCCTCCCGATCTCTGTCACTCTCTTCCTCCCTCTCGATCCCTCTCTTGCTCTCCCCTCTTCCTCTTGGTCCACCACCACCACCACTTCCACCACCACCATTTCCAGCACCACCACCCTGACCATTGTCGTCGTTTCCATCTCCTCCGCCCCTCTTCTCAGGCCCTGTGCCGCCGCAAGCTCCTCGGGACACGTACACCTCGGTGTGTCTGCCTCGTTTTCCATGCCACCTCGATCCACGTGTTGCCTCGGGCAGCGGGTCGCCTCGAGCCCCACGCTGTCTTGAGCACCGTGTCACCTAGGTTTGCGCACTGATTTGACTTTCGTATTCCTCGATCTTTGTGCCTTTTTTCGTGATCCGTGCCGCATCAATTTGCGTGCATGCACCGATTTGCTGCTGCATCAACTTGCGCACTTCGTGTTTCTTGGGACTTTGTGCACGTCTCGACTTACGTGTACGTTATGTTCCTTATTCATTTCGGTACTCGTGCCACTTCGAATCTCGTGCGTCTCAATTTACGTGTACGTCTCAATTTACGTGTACGTCTCGATTTGTGTCTGTATCGATCTGCGTGCCTCGGTTTTCGTGCTAGATCCTTGCACTGCTTGCGGGACCCACACGGTATAGCCTCGTGACATCTCTTGTGATTTCTGTTATTTTATTTGTTTGATGCTAATGATTGTTTATTGCATGTTCTGAGGGCCCCGATGGACGTGCGAGCCTGGATCCAGAGTGTCGAAAGCTTGCGTATCTAGCCGAGCCCTTTAGGCAAGTACCCCTTGCTTGTTGGCGGTTTCACGCCTATGCGCTTCTCGTCCTTCATTTAATTATTGTAATTATTGTACTTGTAGACTGTAAATCTATAGTAAATCTTTAATATTGTTGTTAGTGTAGCATGGTTCGGTATCGGGCCGACACCCATATCGAACAACTCGGACGTGACATCCACGCCTCCGAGGACACGAGCACGACCTGGATATGAGCATCGTCCCTATATGCCCCGTGTTTGACTCGTGGTCGAATTTCTGTTTGGCGCTAGATTATTGGACTTGTGTAATGTCGTTTGGTTAAGGACATAACTTGTGGAAGTGTGCCCTGCGTGGCGATTTGTGTTGTGTTGGCCTGGTGCCCAGTACGCATTGTAGCACTGCTGGAGGCCGAGACTTAGTGTTCTCGGTTCAGGATTCTACGGCGGGTTGTGCCGGGTGGATTTTCCTATTTTGTTTTGCAGGTTATGTTCCGGTCCTAGAAATATAGGAGAGGTTATGCCGAAATTTTCTAGAATTTCGGTCAGAAATTCGATTCGAGGATTTGATTCAAGTATTTGATTTTTGGAATTTGATTCATGATATTGTTCGAGAATTCGGTTTGGGGACTTGATTGAGAAATTCAGTTAGGGGATTTAATTCAGGAACATGATTCGGAATATGATTCGGGTTTTGGTTCATGATTTGATTCGAGAATTTGACTCAAGGATTTGATTCGCAATTTGTTTAAGTATTTGATTCGGGGTTCGATTCGAGCAGAAATTTGGTTTAGGACATTGAGTTGGGATATTGATTAAGGATTTGATTCAAGAATTTGAATTAGGGATTTGATTTGGGATTCTGGTTCGAGAATTTATTTCGGAGATCTAGGTGGAGCTGTATCATGGATTTGTTGTATCGTATCCTACCATGTTAGTATTGCATAGTATTTAGTGGCCTTGCTCCCTTATTTGATATATGGATGATATATATGTATGGTGGATCAAAGAGTTGTGTATATGATTTGGGGGGTCAAGAGATTTCAGATATTACATTTGTGATTGATTTACAGTCCTAGTGACTTCTAGTATTTGTACTTAGGGATGGATAACTTTGCTAGACGGTACTAATGTTATATTTCGGAAGTTAGAGAAATTATTGACGGATAGTTTGTAATAATTGATATGGTAGATTCCTAGAAGCCAGATGTCTAGCATTGCTTATGGTGATCGGCTTGGTGTCTAGTGACTGTATTCCCTTACATGATATTCGTACCCCATAAATGATGGAGGGATTATTGATAGATTGATTCGGTTGGTAGACAGACTTGATGGATAGACCGATCCGACTGATCGACTGCCTGACTGCGTTATTGTCCCTGTTTCCTGACCTGATTACCTGTACTCGTGCTATTGACCACCAGGTTACCCTTTGAGGTATTGGCCCTATTATCGCACTGAGGTGCTTCGTGTTCATTTTGCACTGCAGTGCTATTCTTGATTATAGCGCACTGAGGTGCAACTATTATTATACTTGTGCACTGATGTGCTATCATGTTTCTGTTATTATACTATATTATATTGTTGCCCTGCACGAGTACCCTTGTAGTTGGTCAGTGACCGTAGCTTAGCGTGGTTGGATGATATGTATTGATTATTGCATTACGATATGGATGAATCTAGGTTGGAACCGAAGGAAACCAGCATGGATTCGCACACAGTGTATCCGTACTGCGGTACGTCATTCTAGGATGATGATGATCGTGAGACGACACGAGATTCTATATAACTGTAAGGTTAATAAGATAACTAAAATTGGTAGAAGTATTTTAGAAAAAAAAAATTTGGCTACATGCAATCCCGACATCCCAGCGATACATATGGATTTGGAGCTCTCCGTCGTGAGGGACACTTCCAGCACACCGTCGGGTGTTGTATTACAAGTAAAAATATTTATATATGTTATTTATATTATGTATCCTTACGTCTAGATGATCCGGATGGACTGCAACGCATATGGTTGTATGAAATTTTCAATTGCATATGCTAGTAACTAGGACTTGTGATAACCCTAGTTAGTTAATGGTAGCAAGTCGTAGGCATTTGAGTGACCGTTTATTCATATAATTGTGTGGTGTGTTGCTTGCTAGTCGACGGATCACGGATTCCAGTTGGCGATGCAGGTGATAGTGGATGTTAGGATGTTTGTGATTGATTGTTGATTCCTTATTTCCTGTTTGGTTGACGCCTTATATTCTTTAATCATGCGTTGGTACCGGACGATTCCTTTACCCTGATTATTGTCATTGCTATATTTACTGCTATGTTTTCTGTTGGTTTATTTTCGCCTATCCTTGAGCCTTCCTTTCTGGTACTTGCTGCGGTTGGCCTGACCAACCCTGGATTGTTCCCAGATTGTCTGTGACCGACCCTTGGGATCTTCCAGATCTAGCTTGAAGGATACGCTTCAGTTCCAGATCATATTGGGAACTGTGTGAGAAGGTACTCTCGTCTACATCTTTTACTTTTTGTAGACTTCTTGATTATTATTAGTATTTTTGACCATTTGGTTTTTCATGATTTATGTGTTGATAGCATTCTTGCTGCTTATTTCATTGTGGTTATCTGTGGATATGAGATCAGATTTAAGCCATAAATTGTATTGCATGCTGGGATACCCGACTTGGCTGACAGCCGTGATCGCCGTACGACGTATTATATTTTGTACGGTGTAGTTGGCCATGTCCGTTCCCGCATTTTACTCGGTATTCCGGAAGCGGGACGTGACACTGCATGTAACAACATAGGTTGAATAGTTGTTTGTTGAGCCGGCAAGGGGAACTAAAGTTCAATGACAAGTGGACAATAGGGGCAAAGAGATAAGTCGTGGTCCAATTATGTGTAGTTGTTTGACTAAGTTTGTGGTGGAGGAGAAGCCAAATTAGT